>JARFIW010001373.1:1200000-2400000 GCA_036346225.1 Platerodrilus igneus | reverse complement strand
ACAAAATTCATTCAAAAAGGTGAGCGAGAAAATGTATTGAACACGCGTCTCTTGTTAGAGGTTTTGGTGTAATTACAACTACAATAGTTAATTATAACCTGCATAATTGATGTGAAGTTGGCACAGTAAGATGGCGCAAATTTTAAAACGCATTGTATTTTATTGCATCCTGATGTTGGTAACAAAAAGACACAAACAGGACGAAATGAATAAGGAAACAAATGCAATGTACTGGCATCTTTTTTATTTTTTGAAGAGAAACGTACCTCCATATGGCAGCTCATATTCGTTTTCTAAGCGTGTCAGACAAACCTAATTTCCTGTTATATTTTGATATGTTTTGTCCTTTCAACGTGCCAAAGTATAAAACGTGTTTGTCTTTTTCCTTAACAATTGTGATAAATTAGAGAAAGTTAAGAATTCAATTCTAAATTGCGCATGCCAAGAATGTATACGGTACTTTGTTACGCTTTATTTTGTAAATCTTCATGTGTTAGTTTATTAATTTAGATTTAGGGACTATTTTAGAACTCTGCGTGGAAAATTCCTCGCAGATTACCGCAATACCTCTGACGCCGTGAAAACCATGCTTTGTTGGTGTTCGCACAGTTGTTGACGTCATTGACTTATCTTTGCGGTCGCAAGCATGCTGACATAACAGTTCTTACCAACGTGAAAAAAGTGCGTCCACCTCGGTTGGAGGGGGATAGACGTTTTATGAGGAATACAGCATAGCTCAGAACATTACCGTACCGCCTTCCGTAGAGTGAACACTACCTTACGCCTGCCGTGTAGTGCTGACGTGAGTGCTTCGACTATCGACATTGCCTCTTTTTTACCTATCTTTGTCGTATCGTCCAGCGAGACATCAGCAGCACCTGAAGCGGCAAGCTACAAACCACAAGGAAGGCAGACCAAGCTGAACCCCGAGGACAACCACCCAATTGGAATCCCGGGTACTAAGTGCTTTTGAGTATATTTATTTTCCCGGGGTTTTATGGGAATGCAGTTATACGTTATAATTTGGCGCCCACTCTACTTAGAATTAGGAACTAAAATTTTGCTGTTTCAGCAGATAAATATAATTATCCAATAAACCTTTTCGCTTTTTCTACCCATCATCCAAACCAATAAATTTAACCAATGTAGCTGTAACTAAAAAACAGTGTGTCTTTTATCGTTTATATTCATATAAAAATGCCTTAAATTCCTATAATTTAATTATCTTAAAAGTTAAATAAATTTTAAAAAATGTTAGTTATCTCTTGCCGGATTGTTAGTCACTGCTTTAATTATAACCATTAAAAAGGCGACATATTTTTTCCTTTTCTGTTTATTTTAAAATGCGTAAGCTATCATATTCTTAATAATTAAATTTTTGCTTGAAAGTTTTGTTTTAGCTAATAAAGTTTGCAACAAAAAAAACTTTTGTACTGAGATTATTTGGATCTTAAATATTTATTTCCTATCAGGTGCGTTAAATTTATTTTCCTTATCGCGTTCTCTTTTAGTGAGTCGTAATTCACGAACCTTTATCTGTGTACAAAAAAAAAACACCTAAATAAATTTTATTGGGCAAACTTAACCTCAAAAATTCCACATTGAGTTTAAAATAAATTAGGTTTTGTTATATTAAAAATATCTTGTGCTTTTAGTTCCTTAATTTAAACTTTTCGAAAGCTTAAAATTGCGGATTTACATAATCTCGCGTCATTTAAATAAATAAATAATATACAAAGCTTTCTTGTTTAATTGTGAAAATCCGTTACTTTTCGTTACTTATATCGATTTTCGTGTATTTTTAGTTTAATAAAGACTCAGCTGTAATATTTACAGATCGAAACACCTAATTCTGGTGTTTTTGTAATAATATCGAATTCCCGTTTACTCTTTTTACTAAGAAAATTTTTTCAATATTTGACCTTACGTATCCTTTACAGTATTATAAATATGAATCGCCTCCACTTATAGTCAGGAGAGCTTAGTTGGGAACTTGAAAGGGCGTAATATAATCCCCGCTTCCACGCAAAATGAATGACGGATACGATATTGGACTGCGATTTCGCATAACTACGCATTTCTCTTGGGTTTAACATACACAGTAGGGATCTCAAGAAAAATTTCAAAAAAATAAATATCAATGATATAGAAGCCATTGTTAATTCTATCGATCCAATTCCCACAAAATTAAAAATAGTGCGCGCTCAATCTAGGTTAATACACGTAAAACATCGTCTTAACCTATTTGCAACCTAAAATCTTGATAAATTTGATCAAATTAGAAATTAACTCATGTCCAATTTATTCCTCATTGAAAATCTCGTCAGCTATATCCAATATCAAAGGAACTAACTCCATTTCTTGTTGGAATTGTCGAAAATGTAACCACAATTAAATTTTCCTGTATCGAATCTGACCACATTAAATGGGATGAAAATATATTTCAAATTGCACAAGCTTTGCGAACTTCTAAGAATGAATTCACGCTTTTTTCCCCGTCATTTTTAGTGATTGGCCGTTGTACCCCAATTGATGGTAGTTATTATAGCTCTGTTCCCGATAATACCGATGAAATTGAATTTGTTGGGATAAAGATCAACAACAGTTACCTCCTACCTTTACCAATGTTAGAAAAATTTTTTAAAGCTTATACAAAGAGTAAAAATCATTTCAATCTCCGTAAGAAAGACATTTCATTTGCCTTGGCTGAACAAGTTTGGAAGAAAAATAATATTCTATCTGATGCTACTAAAAAGTTTTCCGCTAAACCAGCTCCTAAGTTTTTCTTGTTCAATAACTCGTAATCTCTCCGTTAATATATGAACTGCAAGATTTAAATGACAAACCTCAAGGATGTTGGCATATTAAAGACATAAAACCATTTTCATCTGCCCCTAACAAGTAGTATAAACCTACGTTTGTTTTCATACTTTATCTATACATATTTCTCTTTGGTTTTCCATCTCTGTTACGTCCAAGTTTTCTTTTAACTTTATCTTTCGTACCTAAACATTATCTATTATATTTTTCGAACCTTCCTATATCTAAACAATTATTAACCCTTTTACCCAGAAGTTTTTACACTTATTATACCATCATAGTTTCCTGTTTTTCAAAAAAAACCTCCCATACCTAGCCTAGTATAATTTCGTTCAAATGATCATTTCATACAAATATACCGAATTTTCGTTTAAATTTTTATCTTAAATTTGGTTCTTATTCCACAATCTACTACAGTTATTATCGTAGTTGACGTATGTTTCGCCTGAACAACCCAGCGTATCGATACGACCTGTCCTAACCTGATGTCTAGGGCAGATGCTTTACTCTTGGGATACACATAGGGTCGCTATCTATGCCTTTGTAGTAAAAAGTTAGTTTTCGCAGTTGCGAATACAAAGAATTTCTATTCGATGTGTTTTCTTACGCATCTATTTCGATCGTATTTTTATATTTCAGTCTTCAATTATTTCTATATTTTAGGAATGCTAATGCATTTATTGTTTTTCCTGAACGTGCTGGTGAGAGGCTATGGTTTTTTGTTTTAAATATTATTCCTTATCTCGTTGTATCGAAATTCCTGATTTTTATCTCTAAATAACAGTCTATCGTACACTTACCGTTGTGTCCATGGCAGTCATGTCTTTAAAATTATCGTAGGTGTATATTCACCTTGTTCTCGCTACTTTTGTTTGATCTTCTTATCGCAGCGGTTATGCTTGTAAGAAGATGATTTATCTGAGTTTATTTGGAATTTAGTTATTTTAGAGTAGTGGCGATAAAAGCTTTGTCTTACCGTTAATACCGCAGGTGGTCCTTTAGACCAATCTGTCTTCACAGGGAGATTCTCTTCTCTACCTCCTCTCTAGGATGCTTATCCAAAACTAATATAGTAAGACATTTAACTATGTAATAAATCAAAACTAACAGCAATTTAGATAAGTTAATGTCTTGATTAAGCCGCACAGCCTCAATTTCAGAGAAGTTGCGTCAATCGTATGGACAACCAAACGGGTTGTTCTAGATTTGAATAACGCGGAGAATTCATACCATATAAACCTGTTCAAGAATCAGATCGGGGTCAACCGTCAATTATGAACTGTCAATTGTGAATCGTTAATTGAATTAAATGAATTTTAGTTCACGTTAGTGTTTTACTCATCATCATAAGGTCTTCAGTCCTGGAACTGGTTAGATGCGTACCCTCATTGTTTTCTATTCTGCGCTAATCTATACATTTCCTTAAAATTTCCACAGTCTGCATCTTTCACTATCTGTTTTCAATAGTCTGATCTAGGTCTGCCTCTACCTCCTGTTTTCTATCTCTGCTTGTAGTATATCCTACACTATTCTAATTCTAAATTTGTTGTCTTCGAACATAGCCGCTACTCTTTCTTGTTAAATGCAGTTCAGTTCCCCCTTCTATTGTTTATAAATATATACCCTATTTCTCCGATATTCAGTAGTATGCGAAGAGGGTTACGCAGCCTGGGGTGCTACCAAGATCCCCCATACTATACTATACTATACATACTATACGTTTAAAAATATGTGTTGATAAAATTGCATTTTAACAATTGACGTTAAAGGTTGATCTTAATTTGAGTACGAAGAACTAAGATTTGAAATTCTGGGTAGCGACTAGGAACCCTTACATTAATTATTCCTTTCATCAACATCGACCAAGCCGATTTTACACAATTTCCCCATTTTACTTTTAATTTTTAATTATCCTTTAAACCTAGCACTTTCTTAATTTACACGTTACTCCTTCACTAAAAAATCAATAATCATCCTCTCCTAGTACGTATACTGTTATTTATAACCATTTGCTCCGATAAGGGAGCACTTCCATGAAGAAAATATTAAAACCACGCTTCGCGTAGAGCTTGAGGAATCGCACGTATAGGATGGCCAATGATCGATTTTCATTTTAAATATATAAAATTCTATTTGTTGAAATGCTTTAACATTGCTAGTTTGACGTCATTTTCATAGGTAAAATTCCAATACAGTTGTATTGATTTAATTCAGTTACTCCAGCCGTAAACAACTCCGTTTTGATAGGGTCATTATTGCCTACAAATGTGGCTCGTCCAACTAAATATTTCTATGCTACGTGACCGATTGAATGTAATTCAAATTCGAAGTTTCCAATATAACATCTGTGCGATTAGTAATATTTGTTTGATTTTTCAAAATGATTGCTATTTTTCGCTTTACATTCATGCGTTTATTCCATTAATAACTTTCATTGTTAATGAATGAAATGATAGCATAAAATCTATTTCTCCCAAAATCAAGCACGCTTTAGTAAGATATCCCGGCTTCATACTTTCAAGTGGTTACCATGCGAAATGAATGAAAAGATGCATAAAATTTTTCCTAACTTCGCTCATATAAAGCGCATTTTCTACAGTAACAAGTATTTAATAATAGTTGGTTCTTTTGTATTTGCCGAATCAGAGTTAGTATTCGACTCCTATGGACTAAAATGGAGTCCTTATCTTATAGGTCAACGTGTGTAAATAGGCCAAGAAGGTATTTTTATAACGACCCTGCAGATAGAAAAATAATAATTTATTTATTACGTTTCAAATCAATAATTTGCATACTTTAGTTTAAGACAAGGCAGACGATTACATACAGAAATTTTTAATGTTAAATGGCATAATTTTGTGTAGCTCCAAAGTAATAATTTGTATACATTAATTTAATGCAAAGACAAGTAGAATCGATGACAAGGTTGACTATTGCATCCAACCATGTATAATACTAAAGCTTCGCGGTAGGTAAAAATCAATAATTTGTATACATTAACGTAAGACAAGGTTGACTATTGCATACAACCATATATAATACTAAAGCTTCGTGGTATAAAAATCAATAAATGATGCAACGAATATTTGTTTAGTATAGTAAACTAAAAAGTACGTTCATTTAATTCGTAGAAGACTACAAAATAACATAACAAAACGGTCGAGGAGTTCAGGGAATAAAAGCTTTAAGTAAATAAATATTTCTTTGAAAGCTAGAAGACGACACGATAATACTTCGAGGTATTGTACAACGGAAAGGCCAGGTTAACGAACAGTATGTTATTTTTGAAGCAAAAATCAATAATTTTAAGACAGAGAATCGTTAGAAGGTAACTAAGGGAGATAGAGAATACATCAGCTGGTAGAAGGACAAGCAGTTTTCAAGCGCGTGACAGACGAATATATTTTGAAAAGCAAATGGGTGAAACAAAGATGCAAGATGTTGGTCGACGATATCGATTTTCAAGGCGCACATTAAGCGAGGAAACGTAAACGTAGACAGCAGGGCAATAGTGAGGGCCCCATGAAAGTAGGGAAACAAGAATGAGACAGAAAATAGTGGTTATGAACGCATGAATGCAAGGAGAATAGAGACGCGGCCACTATGGGCGTGTTTTGGAGGTTGTTAGAGTAAATGGGGAGGAATGATTTTCTGGGTACTCGTCGACGGTTGCAACTGGTAGATAGTTTTTTTGTGGTAAAGCCGTGGGGAACGAG
Organism: Platerodrilus igneus; assembly: GCA_036346225.1. Taxonomy (NCBI): domain Eukaryota; kingdom Metazoa; phylum Arthropoda; class Insecta; order Coleoptera; family Lycidae; genus Platerodrilus; species Platerodrilus igneus. The sequence goes on along the minus strand of JARFIW010001373.1, from coordinate 2,393,464 downwards.
AGAAATTCTGAGTTTTAAAAGTTTGTTGTGTTTTGAGTGCAGGAATTTGGAGAATTGTTTGTGGCGGGTGCGATAGTTGAGCGAAAACAGTAGAAATACGTGACTAGAGAAGGGGTTTGAAGATTATAAAAGCTCTTGCCAAAAGTGGAAGATCTCTCTTAATTTGCTGATTCGCTTCGAGAACACTAAGTAGCATCGAGATGACATCTTAATTTAAAATTAAAAGCCGCGACATAGTGATGTCCGCCGTATATTTTTACTAGTGTTATAAATGCACGAGTTGGTGCTAACAAGTTAAACGGGCTGAAAATAAATTATTATAAATGATTGTACGAGTAAAAACAGGATGCTACATAGGTAAGCAAACCAAGAATTTCTTGGACGAGAGTGCTGGTGGCACGTTAAATTGAGACGGAGGCAAAAATTTGGATTTGGACGGATGGTAGTATGGAAAACGTCCACTAATAACTGGGGGGAACTGGATGAACGAGTTGAGATGGAGTTGCTGTCCATTTAGGAGTGAATAATTGGGGGAAATCCAAGAACGTGAGTTTGGTGAAGGTCATCTAAGAAGGTGGTGTGTCCGAAGAACACACCAGGTAACGAATTTTGTTTTATTGTTGAACTGTGGTGCTGGTATTGTGTCATATAACTATGTGTGATTAGAATTGGGTGGTGAAAATGCTATGAACTAAAAATTAATTTGATTACCGTATATAAAAGAAAATTTTCTATGATTATTTGAGTAGGTAAAAACAGGAATAATAATTTTTTATGTAAAGAGTAAACGGGCCTTTAGAGTAATTTGACCATGTAATATTTTATGCATATCAGGGAAAAAGGTTTATACTGAGCTCGCCATAGACCAAGAAAAAGGTAAATTTAGGGTTTCACGATAGGCCCATCTACTTTGAAATAAAAATGTTGTGTTAATAACTCACAAACAATTTAAATTGAAGAAAAGGGTGAAATGTTTTATTGTAAATATAAAAGTGTAAATATTGAGATTGTCTGAATAATCATTTATGTCATACAAATAAAATGGTGTATGTTTGTCCAAGGAGTTTATTTTATTTTTGTATTTTGTTGTGTGTAATATAAAAGTGTTGAAAGAATGTGTAGTTGGGGTAAGTATATCATAGGAGGTAGTGCACAGAGCTAGCCGAGGAAGAGCAAATTGAGAAAGCAGTTAGAAGCAAATTGGTGGAGTTTTAGTTCTATCACAAAAGGAGAAAGTAGTGGCTTCAAATAAGAAACCACTGCAATTTTATAACGCCCAAAGTGTGGGGCACGATTTTTAGGACATAATTCCAGCGAAACCACTGCAATTTTATGGCGCCCAATTTGTGGGGCATGATTAATTCAAATAGAGCACCACTGCAATATATATATATATATATATATATATATATATATATAATATATCGAATGTTTTTAATGGGTTTGAGGTCAGCTGGTAAAAAGAAAACTCTTTTTTAATGCCTAAATTTTCGGATTTATTTAATCCTTGATCACAGGCTTCTAAAAATGTTACAAACAACTAGGCTAAATTATACCAATATTAATTGCAACTTACAAGATGAGTTGATTCAAAAATTAACATCGAAATTAAATATTAAACATAACTTTTTAGTTTTTCACTTTTAAATGTAGGAAGAATATATAATTTGTATAAGAAGAAATGTAAAAATAAAAATTATGTCAGATTTTAAAAGATTTCAAATTTTCTTTTTTAATAGGATACCTGATACCTTTATTTAATGTATATGTTATGTGGTATGTGATAGTTGTTGTTTGTCTGTATGTATGTGTGTGTGTGTGTGTGTGTATGCGCATAGTTCCGGCAAAACTGAGATGCAAGTTCAAATCCTGTCCAAGACCTTATATTTTCCTTCTTTCAATTACTAGCTCGATTTGAAATGATCATTTGGGCTTTGCTTAAAAGTCTAAGTTATTATTATTTCATCTTATTAATTGCAATATATATATATATATATATATATATTGCTATGTATTTTAGGGGTTAACATGATTAGAGAATTCAATTGATAATTTAAGGCAGGTTACCGCGTGTAAATAAAAGTATTCAAATATTTAAGACACTTTTCAAAAACTTTAGTATAGAAATTAATACTTTAGAGTAGTTTCCAGATTTAAGGTTGCTTCAATTAGCGAGTGTAAATATTGACAAAGATCTGTTCCAATATGTCAATACTGGGTAGCATGTAGGTACATTAGTTAAAAAGAATTTCAGTTTATTAAACGTAAAAATCGATAACAGTAAGGTCATAATCAATTAAGTTGATGAAAAATGGAGTAGTAAGGAAAGCGTGGAAGGTTGGATGCACTAGCCATTGATAGCCGGAGAAATTTAAGTGGCTGATTACCTCCACGGATGGTGATCTACAGCTTGGAGAAGTGCAGGAACGAGCAGTCTTTGTAAGGGACAGCAGCCATCAATGGTAGGATTGCAAATCTAGGAGCGGTGATGTTTTCAAGGTAACTAATTTTGGGGACTTTGTTTTTTTGTTTGTGTGCTTATTTGATGATTTTGTGAAACTTTTATGTGGTTATTTAATGTGTTATGACGATGGGGTGCCTTATGGGTAAATTTATTAACTTTATGAACTAAAGCGTTGTCTAACGAACATTTTATTATTGATTGTTTGAAAATAATTTGATATAGAAATTTATATTTGTAGAATAATTTTATAATATTGGTTAATGTGAAAAAAAAATTTTGCAGTGCGACAATTAGCACTAATATTTACCGGTTTTATGTGAGCTCGTATTAAACCAAGGTTTAACGTAAGGGTAGCGTTAAGCCCGGTTACTTTAAACTGTTGATTGATGGTTAAAGCTTTTCATTAAATATTCAAAATACAATGTAGTATTTCAACTAAATGATGTATGTAATGTTGAGGATCTATGAAACGATGATTAAAAAGGATTTTGTAGAAAATTTCTGTTTGAATAAAACCAGGTGCATTTTGTAGTCGAGTATTATTGTATAAGACAGTAGGGTAGTAGTTCCAGATAGCAGCTGAGCAGCCGTGGCGAACTTCATTGAGGAAGCTTAGTTTCTTTTATTATAAGAGTAAAAAGCTGGCAGTATTGATGCAACCCAGGCGAAGAGCTTCAATCTAGGTAAACTCGCAGCATTTATGACGCCCAATTTGTGGAGCTCGAATTATTTTAGAGTTTTAACAGAGGAAAACCCAGAGCATTTATGGCGCCCAACATTGGACTCGAATTAGCGTTTCAGCAAAGCAGCACAGGGAAACTTCAGAGCATATATATATATATATATATATATATATATATATATATAAAGACAAGTTATTTGCAGTCCGCAATAAAAATTGTATATAGTAAGATGTATCTGTAAACAAACTCTTATGAAAATAATAAAGCCATTGACAAATACAAATCGGGCTGGTAGTTATATTAACAAACATTAGCTTTATTAATTCATAGGGTTCTTGGGAACAGTCCACTCTGATGAGGCTAACAAGCCGAAACCATTGGTCAGTGGATGTTTCCTCCCCTATGAATTAATAAAGCTAATGTTTTGTTAATGGCTATATAACTACCAGCCCGATTTGTATTTGTCAATGGCTCTTATTATTTTCATAAGAGTTTGTTTACAGATACATCTTACTTTATATATATATATATATATATATATATATATATATATATCGGACGAATATTACTAACAGATGGTAGGGTAGTTTAAGAATTATGTATTTTAAACTAAGTGTCAAAGCGACAGTTTTGTCAAAGATGACCGCCGTGTATGAATCAAAGATAGCCATCGTCAAAATAGCGGATGTATCGAAGTGACAGTTTTGTCAAAGGTGGCCTTCGTGACGTAGCAACAAAGAAACTGTCGAAATGACGGTTGTGTCAAAGATTGCCTCCTAGACGTCAGAGGTCAGTCACGCATTAAATTCAACACTTTAACACCCTGTATATATCTTCTTAAACACCTTGTGTATAGAAGAAAGTGGAGGTGGCGAAGGAAGTGGATGAAATGGTGGAATTGGACGTGGTGACGCCAGATCACGCTTCCTGCGTCTACTTACAGAAGTGTGCCAATCCTGGGGTCGTAACATAGGTACGAAACTTAGGCGTGTCGCGTGTCGGATATGTATGAGCCAAGTACATGCAATCAGTAACCGATTTTTGGGAAATACATTTTGTAATACCAGGAGGGACATGGTTAGTAATAAATGCTTTAATTTGAAAACCAAACCAGCAGATCTGTTGCGATGATTTGGTCATGTAGATAGAACGAGTAATGAACGTTTACCTAAGAAAGTATGCAAAATATGGACGAGGATGAGTGGTTCGAGAATAAGAGATGGGCCACGAAACCCTGGATAAACGCGGTTGATAAAAGTATGAAAAGAAGGAGAGCAAAACCGTCAGGAATTAAATGTTTTGCATGAAGCGATGCATACATGTTAACGAAGCGAGGTAAGTGTGGCAAGACAGGAAGGTGTATCGCATGAAATTGTTAACAATCTGAAAGTTATAGAAGATAAATTAAAAATTAATATCCAAGAAAAAGGATTTCGCAAAACCTGCTCATTCTTTCTAGAAATTGGCGTGATAAATATGATTATTTCTTTCGTCTATCAAATCTAAGCTATTCACCAATCACACTTTTGATTGTGTCATGATTCAAACCAATCAAAACAAAATATCAGCGACTATACTGATTGGTGCTAAATATCAGCGACTATTTGTCATGTTTCTTTTTTTTGCTTCTATAAAGTAGGCATAATTTCGTTTGAGAAATGCTAAAATTAATTTATAAACGTCAAACTTATAAGAATTTCAAAATGAGGCGTTTTGGTACAAACAATAGCGATGAAATGAATAATAAAATACAGTTGAATATGCCAGATAATACAAAAAAAGCAAAAAGAACGTATGGAATCAGTTCGAAAAGTTTTGCGATGAGCGCAGATATGTATTTAATAAAGATACACCTATTTCCATATTGAATAATATACTCAAAGATTGGACTTGGAACATGAAGAAAGAGTGGCGAAAACTATAAAGAGTATACAGTAAAATGCATGTGGAGTTCTGTTGCTAAAAGCTTACAAGAACTTTATTATAATAAATATAATGTGATAATTGATCCATTTCAAGGAATACAATTTAAAAGTGCCCGAGATGCCAAAAACGCAAAAAGACGCGAGTTTCAAAAATGCCCAGAAAAGAGGAAACAGAGTTCTGCTGCTTTGAATATTGAAAATGTGTATACGATAGTCGACAGTTGTGATGAGAAAACTCCAGAGGGCCTCCAGAAGAAATTTTATTTTATAGTGTCAATAGAATTGGCATGGTGCGGAAAAGAAAGTGTATCTTGTTTGGTTCAACATATTAAATTTGACATCCAAATTGATGGGACAGATTCGGGTAGACTAGAATACAATCAAATTATTACAAAAACATGCCAAGGAGGAAATAAAAAATGCGCGAACAGTAAGTGGCTTGAACCCAATCAAAATACTCAAAGATGTCCTCTAAGATTATTTTAAAAATTACTGGAGAAAAGAGGTCCTAATTTAACTTGTCAACGGTTATTTTGGACACCAAACCCATTTTGGAAAAGTGGCAAATCTCTGTGGTACAAAAATTCACTAGTCGGAAAAAATGAAATCTCGAAGTGGACTAAATTGGCAGCGAAGTCTATTGGTTTAGATACAAAACTCTTAAAAATTACAAATCACTCTTGTAGATCCAACGCTGTTTCTTAACTTGCAAAATCTGGGGTATCGGAACAACAACTACTTCAAATAACGGGATATGCTCACACGCGTGAAGTTAGCCCCCAACTTTTGAAAAATAACTTTCTATAGCTCATTCGTTTGCACATTGTGTGCACATGTAGGCACATCCGGTATTTTTGTTTGCACATTTTTCGTTTAAAAATTATTCAAGAAACAATTTGGGGGAGTAAATTTTACACTGCCCCCCTCCCCCCGACTTTCAGAAAAATTATTTTAAACCGGCACATGTATGCATATCCATTATTTTTGTTTGCACACTTTTTGTTTAAAAGTTATTAAAGAAACCATTGTGGAGGCCAACTTCACACTAGCCCTCTTGACATTCAGCAAATTCATTTTAAACCGACGAAATTGATAGATCTTCGTTTGCACATGTATGCACATCTATTATTTTTGTTTGCATACTTCCAGTTTAAAAGTAATCGAACATTCAGCTTCATAGTCCTCGCTATACGGTACCGACTGTTGAAAATGTGAAGAAATGGTTACGAGGCCAAATGATACTTTTTCGTTTGCACATTACGAAACACATCAACATTTTGTTTGCACACCACTGTAGGTCAAAAAATTTTTTTATATAATCAGGGGGACTAACTTCACACATGTCAAATATAGCATTTTTGTGCAATTCTAACATGTTATGACGGAAATCAAAGTATCCTCGTTTGCACATCATGAATCAAATCGCTTTTTTGTTTGCACACCTTTAGTTCAAAACTTATTTAACATTTACTTTCGTAGTACTCGCTATACGATAGCTACTGTCCAAATGTGCAAAAATGGATTATAAAGCATAATCGATACATTTTCGGTTGCACATTATGAAACACATCAACTTTTTGTTTGCACACCACTATAAGTCAAAAAAATTTTAAATTATTCAGGGGTGGCTAACTTCACATGTCAAATATCGCATTTTTGTGCAATTGTAACACGTGAAGCCGTAACCAAAGTATCTTCGTTTGCACATCATGAATCAAGACACCTTTTCGTTTGCACACCTTTAGTTCAAAACTTATTTAACACTTACTTTCGTAGTACCCGCTATACGAGAGCTACTGTTCAAAATGTGCAAAAATGAATTTCAATGCCTAATCGATACATTTTCGTTTGCACATTATGAAACACATCAACTTTTTGTTTGCACACCACTATAAGTAAAAAAAAATTAAAATTTAATCAGAGGGGGGGCTAACTTCCCACATGTCAAATATCGCATTTTTGTGCAATTGTAACAAGTGAAGCCGTAACCAAACTATCTTCGTTTGCACATCATGAATCAAGACACCTTTTCGTTTGCACACCTTTAGTTCAAAACTTATTTAACATTTACTTTCGTAGTACCCGCTATACGATAGCTACTGTTCAAAATGTGCAAAAATGGATTACAGTGCACCTAATTGTTACCTTTTCGTTTGCGCATTATGAAGCACATCAACTTTTTGTTTGCACACCACTGTACGTCAAAAACTTTTTAAACTTAATCAGGGGGGCTAACTTCACACCTGTCAAATATCGCATTTTTCTGCAATTCTAACATGCGATGACGGAAATCAAAGTATATTCGTTTGCACATCATGAATGAAGTCGCTACTTTGTTTGCACATCTTTAGTTTAAAACTAATCTAACATTTACTTTCGTAGTACCCGCTATACGATAGTTACTGTTCAAAATGTGCAAAAATGGATTACAATGAGACTAATTGATACCTTTTCGTTTGCACATTACCAGACATACACATATACCTATACCTATACATTTTCGTTTGCACATTATAAAACACATCAACTTTTTGTTTGCACGCCACTGTAAGTCAAAAATTTTTTAAATTTAGTCAGGGGAGCTAACTTGACACATGTCAAATATCGCATTTTTGTGCAATTCTAACATGTGATGACGGAAATCAAAGTATCTTCGTTTGCACATCATGAATCAAATTGCTTTTTCGTTTGCACACCTTAACTTCAAAACTTATTTAACATTTCCTTTCGTAGTATCCGCTGTACGATAGCTACCGTTCAAAATGTGCAAAAATGGATTACAATGAGACTAATTGATATCTTTTCGTTTGCACATTACCAGACATACACATATACCTATACCGTTGACTGAGAATATTTTAATCAACACATTTCCTAAAATATTCTTTTTAAATGTATGTAATCCTATATATTTACATTATTATATAGCGCCACAAGATGTCGCTAGTTCGAGAATTCCGTTTTCAACCGTCTCGTATGAATACTAGACAACAGGAGGTATGTACTTCCCCTCAAGCGAAACTTGAAATTTCTGTTGTATTTTTGACTATTAATTTGCAGTTAGATGCACCCGCTTGAGCTAATACTAGTGGTAGTTAGACAATTAAACATTATTAGAGGTTTTACAGCATTTTATAAATAATGGCATTTTAAAACAGCATCGGTAGGGTAACACCAAAGAACCTTTTTAAATTAATCCAAATTTCAAATAATATTTTCGGCCAATCACAAATAATTCTATCTAAAATATAACCTATCAATGACCATGAATTAATACAGTTATCCAATCCTAGTTCGGCTTTGGAGTGACAATTGACACTTTAAATTAACATAACCTATCAACTGAAATCTAACATCCCGTGAAATGTAGAAAATTTTAAATTAGGCGCCAAAGGGAAATACTAATTTGTTCTAGAAAATTCCAAAACCGGAAATACGTAATAAAATGTTATTTTTCGTGATATCTATAAAAATATTAACAGGAAATAGTTCAGAATATTGCAGAATAACATAAATTTAATTATAGGGCAGTTTCAATTAGCAATTGCAATAATAAAAATGGATTTAAACATTAACCTAAAAACACGTGTAGGAATGATAAACAATTGTGCAATATGTAAGGTTTGTAATTGGCTAAAACAATCACGTGATCCAAGATATATAAATAGGGGAAGTGAAGAAATTAAAACACTCGCGACACACACGACACAAAAAGACAAAAAAGACAATACACAAAGGCAAAAGTTGTACGAAATAAAATAAAAAAGTAATTAGCCCTTAGTTAGGGCCAGTTACACTGTAATGGCGCGCAACTATCGTGCTTATTTGACCGCGTAAATTAAAGTGAAGTATAGGCAATAAATATAAGAAGTGAATACGTTTATTACAGGACGATTAGTGGATTTAAATAATGAATAAAGGACAGTATAATTAGACGACGAAAGGTTAAGTTGTAGGGCGGTTAATGGTTGGAGACGCCGGCTTGTTAACGGCATAGAAGATGATAACTAAACACACTTTTATGGCTCAATTTTGGTTGATTGGTGGAAGTTTGTATTTTGGAAGTTCGACTTCAAACCGTAAGTTGGTATAGAAGTAGCGAGATATCCAGAGTTCCAAGCACGAAAGTTATCAATAACCGTGTTAACAGTTTCAACCCTGGCGAGAATAAATTACCTCAGAGCCTTGTTTAGGATGGAGCAATAGTGGGTATTGCATACCCAACACAGGTATTGAGTGAATCTTTGCATACATAATTCGAGAGAACGGACGTGTATTTGCATGCATACACGGGGTTTGCAAATATGAATTTATATATAGTTATATATATATATTACTCTAATTTAGACCAGGGTAGAAAATTGTTAAGCGACATCAAATAATTTTAATCACCGTGTATAAGGACGCTTTGGGTAATAATACGCTTCATTTAAAGGCATATTGGATAAATTCGTCATTTACTTCTAAACATAGGGTGTATATTGTTTAGATAATGTTAAACACCGTGTATATTGAAGCAGTGGAAAATAGTACGCTTAATTAAAGGCCTACTGTGTAGATTTAAATCATTCAATTAGAATGTAGGTTTTGTATATAATCATAATCAACGTGTAGAAGGAAGTAATGTAGAATTTCATTAGATAATAAGCATTATTAAAACCATGCAGCATAAAAATTTATTCGTTTCGTTAAAAAAATAAGGGGTTTAGATTATTCACTGGACGCTTTCTATAAAAAGAAGCCGAGTTAAAATGTTCAACTTGTATTTAATTTAATTTTTCCAAGTACTAAAGCTATCGAGAAATTATAACGACGTGGGGAAGTCACGTAAAAGCCTTCAGCGTATTAGAACTAAAAACACCTGCAAAAATAACGATGTATATGATAGTCGATAAGCTTTAAGCTATATGAGTGCAAGTAAGAAAGTAAGTTTGTGGTATAAAGCCAAGCGAGAGGGAATGCATTGGTAGTTAAATGAGGGGAAATATGTAAAACAAGAGCACAGGTTGTAGATAGAACGAACAGACTAGATTGGCGTTTAAGGTTGAAATAAGATGCAAATATGAGAGGTGGAAGCATAACAATTTCTATCTAAAATTAATTAGTTGTACGCGGACGTGTTGCGAGGCGTGTGGAAATTTCTTGGATTTCAACTCGGACGAGTGCAAATTTCAGAAGAATCATTGTGCCGAGCCATCGGAGGGGAAAACAGAATGCGAATTTCTGAAAATCGTCCGTCGCGGGACAAATTCGACTCGCAAGCGAGCCATTATATAAACCCGTGCTGATAGGAGTTTAGCTCTCTTTTATTTTTGATTTTATTCGATACTTCAAGCAGAAAACATGGTGATTACGTGCTACGATAAAAGTTATTATGGCTTAGTGCACTTAGAGAATATAGGTACAGGTAATAAAGTCTAGTTATATTTGCGGGTATTACTGTACCAATTATCCAAATTAGTAACGATAAATAAATAAATAGAAATATGCAGTTTTGGTATAACGTAAAAGTATTATAAATTTAATTGCTATTTTTCGGGAGTGTTAGTAATCAAGTGTTATTCGTAAACGTGATTGGATCCACAAAACAAGATTTAGATATACATAGATGAGTTCCTGAGAAGCCCTGAAACCTTTTAGACGAATGGTGGTGTAGAAAAATTTTAAAGAGGGCCAGAAATCCGAGGACGTAAACATAACCCAGCTGGAATGGTGGGATTAGCAAGGACGATGTACATTGGAGCCACGAGTGCATTAACCTTCAGGTAACTTATGCATTGTTGTTTGATCTTAGATGTTTTGGTGTGTGTTGAATATCTTTATAATTTGTTTGATAAAGATGGACAGTAGTAAATTTTGTAGAAACTACAAATTTTGAATTTTAAGGTAAAATTTTCTTGTATAAGTAGAAAAGAGTATTTATCAAGTTTATGTTTTTGGATTATGATGAAAATTTGGGTCTGTCTTTGAGCTCAATTAGACTAACCTGTTAAATTAACGTAAAGGGGTGGGAGATGCTCCCTTTTATTCAGACTCTGGTCTGCAAATATTGTTTACATAATTAGTATGCATCTTACAAGGACTCTAATTCTTGATGCAAATTAAAATGATGACAAATTTGAACTTGAAGTTTTATGATGCTGAAATTTATGCTGAAATTCAATTTTGAAATTTTAATGTATTGTGAATATTAATGTAAATAGAGTTAACGTTGATGTTTGTGGTAGGAATGTGTTTGTTTTTTTCTTATGAATGAGGATGAAAGTTTTAACTAGGTGAGCAGCCGAGGCGGAAGGAAAGAGTCAAGTGGCGATTATCAGAAGAGATTCAACGGACAAGAGAATCACAGCAATTCTTGGCACAGAACGTGGGCAATTCAAAAACGGGAAGAGAATCACAGCAATATATATATATATATATATATATATATATATATATATATATATATATATATTATATATATATATATATATATTGCTGTGATAAGGGGTTGTTTAAGGGTGTACTTTATAGTAAAGGTCGTTTAGAAATGAGAAATTACCATAGGCAGCAGAAAACTGCACTTATTTAGTGAAGAATTGAGAAATGGAGATAGTTTGTAAATAGTAAGCAGTCAACACCCTGTATATAAAGTATAAATAGTTTTAAGCGACGCAGATAAACATAGAAAGACGCATAGTTAGCGTAGAAACACGGAACACAGGCATTAAGTAGATAGTAAATATTTCATACCCCGTAGATAAAGTTTTAGTTAATTTAGGTAAAGCAAGTAATAATATTTTTCAGTGGAAGCACGCGTATATTTATAAGTAAACGATAAAGTGTAATCAGACACGCATTCAAAAGAGTTCCAAACAATTAGATTAATACGGAGATAGAAATAGAGCTTCAGGTAGCATAGGTAAATGCGTGCAAATATCTAACCATTTTTGATAAGAAAGGAGATTAAAAATTGCGTGTAAATATGAAAACTAAAAGTCGAATTGCATCAGTTGTTTATGGAAAAGCAATTAGATCTATCAAAACACAGCATGTTGATAACGAAAGACAGCTGCAAGCAGGTTACAATTATTGGGAATCGTGGAGAATTACATCAGAAACTACTTTGAATGTAATTATTTGATTGGTCATAAATAAGCGACGAGTTCTAGACCATACCCACTGACGGAGTGGGAACGGAATAATATATTAGCAGGCACAGTGATAACGAAGACAGTTTGCAACTCAACAAAGGCCGAAGTGCGTCGATATGAAATAAAGTAATACGTAATAATTTTAAAAGTGAAAGATAAAATAAGTGCCAAGATGAAAACTATAATTGCCGACTAAACGTAAGTACATTTTAATGAATTTATTTTAAACTAGAACATAAAAATAATAGGGCTTTGAGGTCCGGGGGGGAAAATCCAGTAATACAATTTTGAGGTCCGGGGTAAACAAACCACAATTTGAAGTCTGGGGGAAGAATAATACAATTTTAAGTTTGACAATTTCTATGTCCGGGGGAAACAAACGACAATTTTGAAGTCTGGGGGAACAGTAATACAATTTTGAAGTCCGGGGTAAACAAAACACAATTTAAAAGTCTGGGGGGAAGAATAATACAATTTGAGTAAGGGAAGAAAATAAACCACGATTTCAAGTCAGAAGACAATGATAATAAGAATTATTCTAAGTTTGAAGAAATTGATAAATTGGGGTGCATAAATTAATAATGGTAGTCCATAGGGTAATGGCAATAATTTGAATGTAATCCTGAATTGGGGGAAGATAATTTTTATGCAAATGGAAGCGTCGATGTAAAGAAGATAGACCAGGTCAGATTTTTAGTTATAAGACATTTTATTTTTCTATATATTTTTTTATTTTGAATATTGAATTTCCTTAATATAATATGCTTGTGAAAAAGTCAACAAAAGAAGTTGTATAAGTATAAAATGAGTAATATGATAACAGGTTTAGAACGTTCTACGCTTCGTTGATAAGGATAATAGGTTTTTTTGGTGACTTTGGGTTTTGAGTAAATAGGATATGATGTTTAATAAATGAAATTTACAACATTAACTAATTGAAAAGTGTATTTCAAATAATTTACAAAAGCTGTACATAATATATTGGTTTCATTATATAAAATCGAAATTAACTGAATTTTATAATTCCAAATAAATGCTAGCCGAGGTCATAAGATTTAAATAGTTCAAGGAGGAGCTACGAGTTGAATAGGAAATTGATAACACGCAAGGCGGTAACGTATCAAATTTTGCTATTGGCAGACAAGGTTGCTTCAAGATAAAATCCAGTTAAGTTTCTGGAGCGAATTGATAGCAATATTAATAAGACAGCCCAACGTCGGAGGAGATAATTACAATCTTGTTTATTCATAGTAAATATTAAAATGGTCGTCCAAATGATGGAGCGCGAATAATTTAGAGTACATAGCAAAATTAATAAGGCGCACAACGAAGGGGCATGATAATTTAGAGAGTATCATAGCAATATATATATATATATATATATATAGTGTGTGTGTGTGTGTGTGTGTGTGTGTGTGTGTGTGCTTTTAAATGAATATGTTGAGTTGCTAGATTAAGATTGAATTTCTTGGACTTTATTAACGTTACTAATTTTTATTATGAGTTTTGTAGAGAATATTAAGAGTTATTGGCTATGTTTCAGTTGGAAGCCAATCTGTTTAAATGTAAAATTTGCAATGTTTAGTAGAATGTAATTACCCGATATAAGGGAGCTTTAGTTAAATAAGAGATACTGATTTTATTGCATTCAAGTATGTCAATATAGTACATGTATATAGTTATATCACCACATTAAAGGTTATTAAATTCATTACTTGATAATTTTGAGATCTATAATTTGAAGGGGTTTGTTGAAATACATTTAGGTACAGATACTTTGTAAACTTTGGGTAAGTTAACTCACCAGTATCGGTTTCAGAATTCTAGGCCTATCCACCCGGGACATGTCCATGTATTCTCCGCTGTAGAGTAGCCGAGGCGTTTGAAGAAAGTAGAGTAAATACTATTGGAATAGGTAAGTGACCCCTAGTATTGCAATTTTGAACCATAAAAAGTGATATAGAGTTTGCATTTGATTATATATGTATTAGGTAACTCGATCCTTGTTTCTTTGACGGCTAGATAAGTCAGGAAGGAGGGTGGTGTTACAGTAGCTATCGTATAGCGGAGACTACGAAAGTAAATGTTAAATAAGTTTTGAACTAAAGGTGTGCAAACGATAAAGCGACTTGATTCATGATGTGCAAACGAAGATACTTTGATTTCCGTCATCATATGTTAGAATTGCACAAAAATGCGATATTGGACATGTGTGATGTTAGCATCCGTAATTAAATTTTAAAAAAATTTTTACTTACAGTGGCGTACAAACAATTGATGTGTTTCATAATGTGCAAACGAAAAGGAATCTGTTGGGTTCATTGTAACAATGTTTTCACGTTTTCAACAGTAGCTATCGTATAGCGAGGACTATGAAGCTGAATGTTAAATTATTTTTAAACTGGAAGTGTGCAAGCGAAAATAATAGATGTGCATACATGTGCAAACGAAAATCTATCAATTTCGTCGGTTTAAAATAAATTTGCTAAATGTCGGGGGGGCTAGTGTGAAGTTGGCCCCCCACAATGGTTTCTTTAATAACTTTTAAACGAAAAGTGTGCAAACAAAAAAAGGGGATGTGCATACATGTGCAAACGAATGAGCTATAGAAAGTATTTTTATCCAAAAGTTGGGGAGCTAACTTCACGCGTGTAATATGCTCATTCATCATCCATACAGCCCTACCTTCAGATGAATTTGCAACTTCACGAAAATATTATTAGTAAATTAAGGGGACAAATTCAGTAAACACAGCTGCTACATCTTCAAAAGCTGATCAGATGTCCAAAATTGTTCACACAGGCAACTTAATATAAAAATCGTGTCTTTAATTTCAAGTAGTGTATAATTATTGTTGTTATGCCAAAATTACTAAAGACTAAGTTAAATATTATTAAAAATAAATTGTATTTTGTGTTCAGAGTTACATTTTTAGAATGTCTAGATTAAAATTTTGTACATTGTTCTCGACTCAAAAAATAATCTTCCTAAATATAACGCGATCTTGATAAATCAGCGACTATTTTTATTGTGGCTAAATTTCTCGTGATTTTTACAATTTGTCAAGACATAATTTTGTCATTAATAATCAAAGATTAAAGCCCTCGAGCTAAAGCTCTCGGACTTTAATCAGATTATTAACGACAAAATTATGTCTTGACAAATTGAAACAAAAAAAACACTCGAAATTTAGCCACAACAATAATAGTCGACTATTTATCAAGGTCTTGTTATATTACATCTGAATATTCCTCTGCGTTTATGACAGTCTAATTTTTAGAGGTACTTGGACCGATGTTGGGTTCTAAAATTTGCGTCAGCGTTGGGTGCCAACTTCGCGTATTTTATTTTGTAAGTTATATTCATTGAAGACCAATCTTCTTTTTAGAAGATTCTTTAATTGTATGTACTATAATAATAATGTTTAATTATTTTTAGACAATAACATCTATTTCCACGTACTTAGTGATGTTGATGCAATTTCGTCTAACGTTTATGAGAAACGCAACTCTGGCTGCACGTCGAATAAAAATGCAAGGAAACAATTCAACACAATTTTGAGGGTTTCATTTGATAACTACAATATATTCGATGTCTTGTATTGAATTTTTTAGACGCACAAACAAGATAGATATTTAAATTGTTACTTCTACCGATGTATAAATCTTTCTTATAGTATAATAGTATTCGTGTGAGTTAGGCTAGTCCTATTGAATGCTTAGCTGTTACATAGCACCTGCCATGTCATTCAGAGTTACAGAACAATCGATTTTATAGGCGTTGTATACAATTTCTATTAGCAGCAAGAATGCGCTTTGTAAAAAAAATAGGGAAGTCGTAAACACAGTTTGTCCTGTCCACACTTTAATAAATTATAGTAAATGTTTGTGTTAAATTATCCATTCACAAAAAAAGGTCATCTTTATGTATAAATAAACAAGCATTCCGTAGAATAAGGTATTAGATTGATGTATATTTTATCTTGTTTCTTGTGGTAGTAATGCCTGTCACATTACTGTTTAAGCTTTATAGATGTAATTAATAAAATAAAGCTCATCTTTTATCAATAAAAATGAATTACTTTTTCTGAAATTGCACAAGAATGTCTACTTTCTCAGCGCAATTTCAAACTGTAGAATAATAACACTATTCTAGTATTTTAGTGCGTTAATAAAGGGGGGGAAGTTCTCTTGAGCAGTCTAAGCATGGGCAACAAATAGATGGGAAGAAGCTTAAATGAAAGCAAATATTAGATTCGCTTTTCTTTAGTATTAGTTTACCATGAAAGTTCTCTTGGTATACTATAAACCGTCAAACTTTCACAATATTGACCGGATTTAGTAGAAATAAGCACCATTCGAATCAGGGCACTTTTGCCAATGCGATACTAGTCGATTTATCCCGTCAGCAAAAAAAGTTGGTGCTCGGGATTCGATGAAGTCTACGAAGGCCGTTTCTGCCTAATTAGCGAAGGTTCTACCGGTGAGAAGGTTATCGAAGTGTTTGAAAAGATGGTTCAGGTGCTATTCGCCGACGGGCAATTCGCCGTCGTGCGATTCGCCGACGTGCGATTCGCCGACGTGCGACACGCCGTCGTGCGACTCACCGCCGTGCGATTCGCCGACAGTTCATTTCGCCGTCGTGTAATTCGCCGACAGCTACGTTTTCATGTATCATGAGATACTTTCTGATATACTACAATTCCCAAAAATACAGCATGGGGTGGGTATCTGGGAGGGATAAAACATCAACAATTCTGACACTGACAATGAAAATTTCAGTAAGTGTGCATTGTCCACCAAAGTAGGATAATCATAAAACTTTAAATTAGAAAAACTTCGATTACCTTAGTTTTAAGGGGGAACCCTTTTAAGAAATATTATGAAATAAAACAAGATTCCCAACAAGGGTTGATCTTGATTAGGGGTTGATTGGGGTTCTTAAATGAAAAATTATTCCAGAGATGAAATTTAGGTTGTTAAATTTTAAGTAGTGCCACCTCACGTGCATAAGTCATTTTTGGGAGTGAATTTTAGTTTTAGCGGTTGAAGGGGTAATCCTAAATTAAAAATTATTTCATATATGAAATCTAGGCCTTTGAATTTTGATACTTCACGTAGTTAAATTGCAAAATGCGTACATTTTAGCATAAAAGAAGCTTGTCGGCGAATTGCTCGTCGGCTAAGTGGATAGACACCGAAAAAATGGTAGTCGGTTGAGATCTGGAGAGTATGGTAAGTGAAGCAGAACTTCGACGCTCAACTCGTTCAATTTTTGGACGGTGATTTGTGAAACGTGTGGGCGAGTGCTGTCGTGCAGCAAGATTGGACATCTTCTGTTGACCAGGCCCGGCTGCTGCTGACGCAATTTTTTATACATTTCGTCGATTTCCTCACAGCCGACATTGCTGTGATGGTTTGGCCTGGTTCCAAAAAGTTGTAGTGGATGACACCGGCCGCCGACCACCATACTTTAACCATAGTCTTTTTTTAGTGGGTTTTCGCCTTTGGAAAGTGCTGGGGTAGCTCATCGGCGTCCAACCACTGTCCGGAACGTCTCCGGTTATCATACAGAATCCACTTTTCGTCACACGTGACAATTCGATCCAAAAACGGGTCGTTTTGGTTGCGCAAAAGCAAATATGAACAAACCTGAAAACGTGACAGTTTCTACCGATCGTTCAAATCACGAGGCACCTACTTTTCGAGCTTTTTAACCTTTCCAATGCGTTTTAAACCATCTGCAACATCATTGTGACTGATGCCTAGTTCTTCCGCAATCCCACAAACAGTTTGTGATGGGTCAGCTTCCACCAGGACCTTCAAATCGTAGTCCTGGATTACTTACGTCAACCGGTACGGGGTGCATCTTCAAGGCTGAAATCTCACAAACGAAATTTCTGGAACCATTGTCGCACGATGCTTTCTTCAACACTATTACGCCCCCACACTTAGTTCATTTGTCGAGCTGTCTCGGCTGCGAATTGCCCCAATTTAAAGTTAAAATAAAATATCGTTCGAAATTATTCCTTCGACATGCTTAAATAGATGTATAAAAATATACAACTACTATACACAGGTAAAAAAACAGCTCATACATCAATACAGCTAAAAATTCTCTACAAGATGCGATATTAACAAGCAAAGTACTTGTACATTTATTCAGTAATAAACGCACAAAAGACAGTATCACAAAACGCTGAGAACTTTCATGACAACCTATTATAAATATTTTACTTTTCAAAAAATTAAAAACCGAAGTGACCATATCAAGATAACTTTTTAGGCGCATTTAACGGCATCGTTAAATTTTTATGACTTAATTTCACGTGACCATCACCATTGTCATCATCACCTTTGCTTTTTATTATATGCGCCATAATTGATTTAGGCACTGGAAAATGAAAAAAAAAATTCAACAATATAGCACACTTAAATATTCATCATCACCATCATTAAGCCTTCAGTTTTGTGACTGGTTAAACGCATACTTCCATTGTTTCCTATTTTGAGCTAACCTACGCATTCCCCTGAAATTCCCACAGTCTACATATTTCACTATCTGTGTGCAATATTATGATCTGTTACATGCCGAAAATCGGTTATGTAAACATTTTTGATTTTAGTTTTAAATATGTGACTGAAATCGCGCCAATAATTTAAAAAATAGACTTGTGCGTGCATTTCCGTCACTTCGGACACTTGCGTCGGCGCCAGAGAGTGCGCAGACGCGGAGTGTGGAAGTAAGGGCGGTTTCCGACACGACGACATTAGCCAACTAGACGTCTAACAGTGAGGTTATCTGTGTCTTTTTTGTCTTCTCTTTCAGATAATGTAGGTTTCCTCTGTCGTACCTATTATCGTTCCCCTTTACATGGCTGATCCTTTATCGTACCGCTACAGAAAGAAGAGGAAAAATAAAACCAATCTGACTTCAACGAGGGCGAAGGCCGAACCACGCCCAACCAACGCCGAGATCCACGAAGAATACCCCACATTTTACGTGAGTACATTTTATCTTTTTCTTTTGTATGTGATACAAATTTGAGACGCAATAATGACGTAATATCTTGTGCAATATTATGTACGTGATTATTTTGTGTTGCCAACTATCGTAGTGGCTCTTATCAATTACGCCGGGACTTTAACGGTTATATCTTAGACTATAACAGTCACGTAGAGTATAACAGATCTAGGTCTACATCTACCTCTCTTTTTCTTATATGTGTTTGTAATATAGTCCATACAATTCCCAAAAATGCCTTAGTGCATATCGTGTCCTTCTATTCCTCCAATTTTTCTTGTTTCCGACAGATATCTTTATTCTCATACTATTTCTATAACCTCTTTGTTATTAGCTTTATCTGTCCATGCTATCATCATCATAAATCTGAAGCATAACATTCCAAAAGATATCTTCCTTTTCCTGTCTGCTTCTCCTAAGTGCAATTATTTTTTCGTCATTAGGTTTTCCGTCTTGGACCTGGTTGGACGCGTACCTTCACTGATTTCCATTCTGAGCTAGCCTGCACAGTTCCCTGACATTCCGACCGCATAGATACAGCTCGGTTCCCCTTCTATTGTTTTCTAAATACCTCTTCGTTCTTAATTTTGTCTGTCCATGATATCTTCATCATACGTCTATGGCACCACATTTCAAAGGCTTCTATCTTTTTCCTGCCCGCTTCTCCTACTATCCATTTTTCACAGCCGTAGAGTACTGTGCTCCACACATATGCTTTCAGCAATCTTTTCCTTGTTTCTGTGTTAAGAATTATTTACCCTCTTTCAGTAGTTGATGTTATTTGAATTTGCCGCGCAATCGTGATGCTGTTGACTGAATATATTATTCGTATTTTTGATGGTTGTATATCCAAATTTGGTTATCAAATCCGGCTCGAAAGACCAGAAATTGTAAGAAAAATCTTGTTTGTTGAGTATTGTACGCAGCTGCTTTTATTACTAACGCTGCAAATTTCTACAAAAGACAAAAAGAGAGTAAACCTTGCTCATTCCGGTTGTAAGCAATGGAGTCTTTGTCACAGAACGTTGTTGTTTTATAGTTTAATGTACTAGTTGGCTAAAATAAAAACGAACTCTTGTTGTTAAAACATTTACTTGCAGTTGTAAATTAAAACATTATGAATAAAAGCTTTAGCCATTACAGTTATACTTGTGACCGCGTATATTGCTAGATACGAAGTGTCATAGAAGCCAAGAAATATGTAGTGTGCAATAGACGATTGCGCGGCAAATTCAAATAACATGAATTACTGAAAAACGGGTAAATAATTCTTAACATATTTGTTGTCTTTGAATATAGTAATTGCTTTTTCATGTTAAATGTAGCACGGCCTTGTAAGTTCTTGATTCCTATTTGTATTCTAGTGTTTGATTTATTTTCTCTTACTTTGCATACTACTACTTTAGTTTTATGTTTGTTAATTTTTATACCGTATCTCTCAGTTAGAACTGTTTCCGTTTCATTAAGAGCTGTTTCTAACTCTTCCTTGCTAGATTGCTAATACCGCTATATCATCTGCAAATATAAACATATCAATCTTTTGTCCCTGCATCATAATTCCAAACGTCTTCCTGCATGTGACAGTATTCATCGCATCTTCGATGTACAAGTTAAAAATTAACGGAACTAGGACCCATCCCGGTCTAACCCCTTTCCTAATATCTACTTCACCACGTTCCTGCTCTAATACTATTACAGGTGCTTGCTCTTTGTATAAGTTATATACTATCAGTCTATCCCTAAAACTCATTACAATCTTTTTGAGTATTTCGAACATTTTTTTCCACTTTACATTGTCGAATGTTTTTTTCCAGATGTACCAACCCTATATATACGCATTCTCCTTTTTCTCTTGTGTTCTCCATTATCACCCTCAGAGCAAAAATAGCCCCCGTGTTCTTCTGTTTTGCCTATACCCAAATTGATCTTCTCTCCTTTCAGTCCGTTGTTTCATCCGTCTTTATACAATTCTAGTTAATATTTTTGACACGTGTGCTGTCAAACTTATTGTTCGAAAATTTTCACATCTATCCGCGCCCCTCTTTTTTGTTATAGTGACTATGATGTTACGTTTGAAATCTTTGGATATCTCGCCTGTCTCATACATATACCTTACAAGTTGGAAGAGACGTTCTGTTACTGCTTGTCCAGCGGTTTTTAGAGTTTCTGTGAATTTAGTTGTTGTCATCAATGCTAATAGAAGAACTTCAACAAAAACCTATTAAACATTTTGGTTATGAGTTTAATATGTTCTGGTGGGGTTTGTCTATTGCAGGCTGTAGTTTTCATTTACCACAATCATTTTGGTGTTAGGGATAAATGTAAATTAAGAATTGGGGGAATTGTAAATATGAACTTACTCTAAACCATTGCACTAGAGCTAAATATTACTAATTAGTCCAATTTGTTATTGATTTGACAAACTAAAAAGTATGTTGATTTATAGATTAAATATTGATTTATTAACTCTTCCAAACAACAGTAACAATATCTATCATATCAACTAGGTTAAAAGGCCTAGATTAGATCCATTGGATTTGTTCCTTTTAAACATAGGCCTAATTTTCTTTAGCCTAGTAAAATGTTTTCTTTTTCAGATGCTCCGCAAGTATATAAAAAAAGACTTCAGCGGCCGTATATCGATGAGGATCTGGTAAGAGCGGTTCGATGTTGAAAATAAAAACTACTTATGCTCAAGCTGTGAAGCAGCATATTGAGTCCCTAGAAGTGTGATATTTCACAGGATAAAAGATAAGAAAATTCCTATACATCAGTTAGGAGCAGATCGACCAACTGCATTGTCTTCAGAAAACAAGAAAGAGTTGGAAAATTGTATTATATCTAAAGCAAAAATGGGATGGCTTTGCAACAAAGAGGACATAAAACCCCTTTCAAAGAAGGTGTTCCAGGCAATGACTGATATTCGTTCATGTTGCGTCACCACAAACTTTCTTTTAAAAAGCCGGAACACCTACAAAAAAAAATAGAAAAACAGTTAGAACCCTTGACATCGTTTATGATTTTTACTCAGAGTTGAATGAAGTTGTTAAAAACCTCAACTAAATTCAGAAGACAAAGGCATCGTTTGTTTTTAATTGTGACGAAAGTGGATTTTCAAAGAGCAATCGGAGAAAAAGGGAAACCCTGACAAGTGTTTCGGGAGGCTCGAGGAGAGAATCAACTACAGTTTTAGCTACGATATCTGCTAACGGCTCTTACTTGCCTCCTCTGATTGTATTCAAAGGTGCCGAAGTCCAGGCTAGAAGCACGTCAGATAAAGCTTACCCTAGAACTATTTATTCAACATCAGCAAATGGGTGGATGAAGGAGTACCAGTTCTGTTAGTGGTTCAGCACCGTTTTGTACCTAATGTAGTTCGGTGAAGGACTGCTCGAAACCTACCAAACCAGATTGCGATATTGCTTTATGACGGACACATTAACCACATAAGTTACATGATCATCAAACTTGCAATGGACTGGAAGATAGAACTGGTCAAATTACCTAGCCATTTGACAGATAAACTACAACCCCTAAGCAAATGTGTTTTTGGTCCAGTCAAAACTTGGTGGAAGAAAAAACTTATTGCACATGGAAAACAACGAATTGGCAATCCAGGCACTGGTAGATTGAGTAAAAGCGAATTTGTTGCTATGGTAGGACAACTTTGAAGAGAAACTATGAAAAGCAGCAATATTGTAAAAGGGTTTGTTTCAACAGGCGTATTCCCTGTTGATGCAACAAAGTTTCCTGAGTCGGGATTTAACCCTAATGAATTGAATGAATACAAAAGAAGCCGAGCCGTTGTTCCTTAGAACCTAACTTTAAACCTATTTCAGGAAAATCCAATCAACTCGTGTTCATCTACTGGCTTGGTTGACTCTAATGTACCTTTTACCTGCAAGAGCAAGAAATCTCCTCAAATTATAATTAAATTTTTCACTCAAGCATTCCAAAAATCACATAAAACCAACAAACACCAGCAAGCACCAGACAAGAAAATTAGAAAATGTCTTGCTTAAAACCAGTCAGATATGGGGAAAATTTGACAACAGAAGCAGTATTTGAGAAAGTACAGTATTGCCCGAAATAAACAGTACTGAAACTAAGTTGGCGGTGTTTTTATGCGTGCGCTGTCACACTCAAGTTAGCTAGTATAGACCTGTCAAGTAAACCTCAAACAAGTAATTAGTAGGGCCTAATTGTTAAAAATGGTGTTAAGTACAGAGGAGAAAGTGTTTCTGGTAGAGCATTATTTTCGTTCATACGGAATCGGCCGACGTAATGGTGCAAGTTTGCTATACTTGTCTGATCAATTCACACAAAGGTTTAATAAACGTTCTCCAAGTAATGCTGTAATTTTGAAGGTTATTGAAAAGTTTAGAAATACAGGTAGTGTATTGTGCCAACGAAAAGGAAACTCAGGGGCGTCCCAGGACAGTTAACAACAACAATAACCATGAACGTGTTTTTGAGCAAATCTTAGAAAATCCGAAAGTCAGCCAGGCAAGGACAGCGTTACAACTTGATTTAAAAGAACTTCCTTTCAAAGAATCCTGAAGGAGCTGGGTACATTTTCGTATGTGATTCAGGTACATCAACAACTACATCCTCAGGATTATCGCAGTAGAGTGAAATATTGCGCCAGAATTCTCGCGTTACAGTATGAAAATCCTGAATTTTTGAAAAATGTTTGGTTTTCAGACGAAGCACATTTTCACTTGTCAGGCTATGTGAATCGTCGCACAAATCGATTTCTGGGCTTTGCCAGACCCGATGAGGTTCAAGAGGTTCCTTTACATAGTGAAAAAGTGAGTGTCTGGTGTGCTGTTTTCGGACACGGAATCATTGGTCCGTACTTTATCGAAGAGAATGGTAGGCAAGTCACACTTAATAAACAGAGGTACAGACAAATTTTAACACGATTTATCCCTGATCTACGTCAATTCTGTCGTGCACGTAACTTGGCATTTCGAACAAAACAATTACAATTTCAGTACTGTTTATTTCGGGCAATACTGTAAAAGAAGCAGAAGGTGAAAAAAAGAAAAAGAGCCAACCTAAAAGTTCTTCAAAATTCTGATATCACTAAAACCCGAAAGCCTAAATTGCCAAATAAAAGAGAATTTAATTTTGATATTAAAAAAACACATGAATATAAAAAAAGGACTTTTTAAATTGTTGGATCGGATGATTCAAATAACTTCAATTTAGAAACACTGACGACAATTATTTTGAAAGAAAACACCAATAAAGTGTAATATGAAGAGACCCTATGGACAAACAGCAGCCGGGAACATTTATTTTGATAGATATCCTAGGTGGCTCTAGAAATAAGACTCATTATAAATATGTATGCTGTATTGAAAAAGTTGATGATGACAACGGCGAACTTAAGCGTGTGGCTACCGAAAATACGATGAGGTTGCAACTCAGTTTGTTCGTAAAGAAAATGATGTTTGCTTAATAAATTTTGAGCAAGTAGTTGCGATATTGCCTAATACAAATATTGAAGCAATAGATAGAAAAATTGTTCACAAATTTCCAGAAAGTGTTTCTGTTTTTGAAAAATAAACAAATTCCTTTTCTTTGTTATAAAGATTTTTTATGTTCCAATAAACATTGTTACTTGTAACAATCGTGTTTTAAATTATTATTATCAAATTCCGATAAAAACGTGAAGTCAAAATAAATTTTAAACACTTAATGTTTACAACGGGGTAATCGTAAACGAACTGTTGAATAACCTACTCTTCTTCAGCTGTAAAAATTACTGAGATGTCTTGTTTACAATTGTCCTGACCGTAAAGGCTATTGATCAAAGGACATATAAATTACTCATTTACAATTACTCCCAAAGCGTCAGGGTAATTGTAAATACCTGGGGTTATTGTAAATAACAATTAATACCCCTTTAATATTTAAATTAATACAAACTTTTGTATAAAATGTTTGAATTAATGTCCAAAAATTATACGACACTGCCCTTGGAGTTTGTCACAGACAAATACAAATTTTTACAGAATAAAAAGTTCTAACTGTAAAATCTATTTACAATTACCCCACCTGACTAAATGTAAAATTTCAAAGTTGTCTGGATAGAAAGCATTTCAATTTATTGATATGATCAACAAAGGCAGATTTTGATTGATTTTCAAATTAACATTATTTTTTTATTAATTTCATATGTTCATTAAAACGAATTTTAAAAGCTCTACATGTCTGAACAATAGAAAAAGTTATACAATAGGAGCATTTTTCAATGATACGCCAGGTTTTTCTAAAAGGGGGCACTATCTTTATTGTGAACTATAAGGTTTTGAAGATTGAAAGAAGATTTGAAAACTATATTGATGTGATATTTATTGAAAATATTTCTAACTGAATAGGTATTGAAGAAATATGTAAGGTTAAAGTATTTTTTGTTGATGTTCGAGGGACTTAAGTTATTAGGGTTGTTCAAGAGGTTTTTGATTTTTTGAAGTAAAGAAGGGACAATGTTATTTGAATAACCGTTATTATACACGATGTGTTTAATAACATTTAGTTCGTGTTTATAATTTTCAGTAGTTATAGAGTGGTAAGTAATCTTCTGATTAAGAATCTTAAACTTGCAAGTTTGTAAGATCAAGAGTGGTTGGAGTTGTGAGGAATGACAGAATCGGTGGTTGTGAATTTTTTATATTGAGATGCGAAAAGAAGAATTGTGAAGTAGCAATGAGACGATCTGAATTTGTGACTCAATCTTCACATGAGATAAAACATGGTATTGCTTATGTAGATATCGTTATCTAAGTTGAGGATTAGAATCTGAAATTATAAGTTTTCTGCTACTTACTTTATGTGTAGTAATTTTCTGTTTCATTAATAAAGTTTTAATGCATCAATTATTTGTTTACCTTTGGAGGTTGACTTCATTGCCATATTAGAAATCTGTGTGTAGGTTGCCAACTGCACTTCACCTGTGCATTTGTATATTTACTATTTTTGAAGACTAAATTTATTGGTGTCTCATCTTTTAATTATTAGGGGAATACTTAGCTTAATGATTATTTATAAACGTATTTCTTTATTTTATTTAATTATTTCTTGGAAAGAATCTGCTTATTTTTGAAGATATAAGTTTGTGCATTATTAGGTTCACACTTCATTAGTTAATCCTATTTCATACTGTGTATGTTAGGTCACTGCCATAAATGTAGTTTGTTATTTTTAACGTCAATATTAATAATTTTTAGTTTTGTTTATTTTTCTGAAAGAACAGCCATTTTTGTTTTTTGTTTGTGTGGTGCAAGCTCACACGGTTACGGGATCTACAACAGTTTTAAAATTAATCAGATGTATAAGTCATCATCCAATGTAAATTGTTGGGATTGTTAGTTAGGCCTATACTACCAGATACTGATATTATTTTGGAAAATCAGCATTTGCTAGATAGTGATTTTATTCCATCCAATTTTATTTTACCCAAAGAGCAACTTTGTACACCCTCATTTAGCAGTCTCAAATTTTTGAACTTTCTTAACTGTGGCATCAATATAAACTGTCCAAGTTTACAAAATTATACTTGTGCATTTACTTTATGCTATATATGGTTGCACATAGTTACTTTCATTATTACCTTTGATTCCGCCGGGGGTAGCCTTTGCTTGGTTCTAGGTTTGGTTTTGTGACTATCAGTTATGCTAGTATTTTGTTATTTCATGAGAAAATCAGTACCCCCAGAACAACTTCTTCGTACGAAGAGTACCTGATTCCAGTTTATTTCTCTTGAACTTTACTTAAAGTGGACGTACGTTACCGAATGGTCCGCCACGGATTAGGGAACACTTTAAAAGATAAGTTTCACATCTTATTTTCAAACTGTCTTAAGCCACTCATAATACGATAAATTTAAATGATTGTTTATGTTTATAGATCTAAGGGTTTCTTATTTTATTTTAAAAATAAAATTCATAAGTTTTATGATTTAAGTTAATGGTTATCCCACAAATGCATGCACTTAACCAACAACCTGATTCAATTTATTTCAAATTCAATGTATTGCAAATCAGTTTTGTTTGGTAATAAATTAAAAGAGCAAGTCAATGGCAAATTAATTCAATAGTTCTTATTCCTTGAAAGGATTACTTTGGGAAAAAAACAGCTACGTGGCTAAGGGATCCGCCTGGGAAATAAAGGAGCTTGGCTCATGGTTAAGACTGATGTGTATAAATTTGCTACGATTACAGCAGCTGGTGAGTTTTCTTTTTTAAGGAAACGTTAACTTCAATTAAGTGATTGTGCAGTATGTAACATTATTTCGAAATATTAACTAATAAACAGATTCATTGATTAATTAAATTTCATTAACGTGTATAACTTATAGACAAGAATTCCATAATAAATTACTTTTATATTTTAGTTAGCATCCCTCATAATAAGGACCAGGTTTAGAAATAGCTTAAGGCTTAAATTATATAAATTCCAGCGGCAGTCATCATAATTTAATGGTCCTACCTTGCAAATCCGAATACAATAAGCCTTTTAAAGTTTATGTCGATTATAGATTGACAAATCTGATAAATTTAAATGGCATAGTACCTTTTAACATAAACAAAGAAAAGCAATTTTCAGTGGTAAAACTTAATCTTCTTAATACTTTCATTGATTGACAGTGGGTTATAGAAAACGAAACATTATAAATAGCCAAACTATTTCCAATTTGGTTTGTTTAAAGATTGCAAGTAATTTTAACTAGTCTGGAGACATCCATTGTATTTAAAATCCATTTCGGCTCAAGTGGGTTAACCGGTCTTTTGTTAATGGCAGACCACTGTCGTCAATAAGTATAGTCCACAATTCAGTAATTAAAAATTCCAAGAAGATACAACATAGTTATACCATTAGAAAAATAATTGCTAACCGTGACCCTCATTTTGAAAGGGGTTGGATTTGGTTTCTGAAAACTTGTTTTTGGGAGGTTCTGTTAAGTCATTGGATAACAGAAATATGACGTAAATAATGGTTAGAGTAGGGATTACTATATAACTTAAGGCTTTAGCCAAGAGAAGGGAGATTCCAATGGTGTTGTTTGTTGTAAAAAGGTAGAAAGTCAGAGAAGTTCGCGGGTAGCGTTCTCCGGCAACACAGATATGATATTGCACTTAGTATCACGATAGTGAAATTGGAAAGGAGTAATTAACTCTTCCAGTTCGCGAGGGATACGCCCGTGTGTTCGCGGATTTATCAGTGATATAAAGTAAAGAATAAAAAGCTTGTATGCGTGTGACGCACAAGTTAAGTTAAATTATCAACAAGATCCTGCCGTGTTCGTGTGCCATTCAATTATTTTATAATTGCAAGAAACAAGAGCCACAAGCGAGATTTTCTCCCCCAATGTAAGACCTGTTCTGCGTTGGAAGGCAAGCCATCAAACAATGGACGATTTTTAGTACGTAAATTTTTATAGTTAAGTTATCATGACCAATTTTTAGTTAATTTATTTGTTAGGACGTTATGGCCATAAACCGTAGGATTAATTTAGTGTAAAATTTATAGTATAAGTTTTCTTCCATATAAAATGTTTGGGAATTACTTATGTACGTAAAATTATCATATTTCCATATCAACCATTTAATCTAAATTAAAATCGATGAATTTCTGAATGTAAGAGGTTCACGTTTATTGCTCTGTTAATTAAATAGTTTTGTTTGCCGTTGATTAAGTTAATAGTTTTTTTATTTTTTGATCATGAAAGTTGCATAAGTAGTCAAAAAGTTAGGAATTGATTAAAAGAAACAATTGTCCTCCTTGGGATAACAAGTCTCTCAAGGTTTTGCATAAACATTTGGATATTCTCGGCTTGTCTGGCGCCCTTGATAATTGTCATTAAGCCAGAATATTTATGAAAGGTGAGTGCCAAATTTTTTTGTAGTATATTATATATTAATTTAGCCCTCTCTGCAAAATTTTAACCCTCTATATGATCCACGACTTTCCGCTAGCTAGTGCCGGTAAACCCCTTTAATTTTTGTTTTACAGGCCGCCCCCATTTTATACTTTTAATGAAAAATATATACTTAGTAGCTTTTCCGCCTGTAACAAGTATAACCATAAATAATTGAGAGTGACGGTATAATTTTATTCGTATGTTGCAAGTTTGACGACTATTCTAGATTACAAACAAGATTTGTAGGGGCACCTTATATTCATTTATATTCTGACATTGATTCCTTTAAACAGAGTTCTCAAAACATTTTACCTTTTGTGGTGTATGATTGTAATTTCCTGATAACTACATGTTTTTACAGATATTTGTCTCTACATGCAATAACAAATTATGTTAAAATGCCCCTTCTGTTTAGCCTTTTATATTGGTCAGACAGGTAAAGCTTCCAAAATTCGTTTTAATGAACGCTTAAATTAATAAAAAAGAATGATGTTAATTTAGAAAACCAATCAAAATCTGCTTTTGATGATCATATCAATATTTCCAATCATTCTTTTGGTCCGGAAAACTTTGAAATTTTACAATTTATCAAAAAAGAAATTTACTTAAATTTTTTAGAAATTTCTGAAATTCTTTCAAGGAACAATTTTTGCAGTGTTAATGAAATATAAACCTAATTTTTGAACAATTATACATTTATTATACAGTAACCTTTATCAACTAATATTAGTAATCTATCATTTAATTTAACAGATTTTGCCGATGTCAATCATATATTCATAATGGAAAAGTTTTAATTTTTATTTGTTACACGATTCTTATATTTGCTTACATTTAAACTTGAAAATGTTACCAGTAGAGTAACAAAACATGTCGTTATAAAAAATTAATATGTGGGAAAGCTTAGAAACTTTATTATTAGTTATATTTGAAATGCTGTGTAGCAATTTTATTTACTACACTCTTTAAATTGCATAATTTTTTATTTCATCGCCATATTCAATTACCTCATATCTTGTAAGGTCCTATTAATAGCAGAGATAGATTATAAACTTTGAAGTTATACTTACGCGAATCGTGTGTTAGTGATATGCAGGCGTAAAACTCATTATAAACTTTTGTGTGTGATTTTAAACACAGTGGAAGGAGTGTCTTTTCGCGTTTGCGTCCCAAACTATCATTTTCCCGAAACGAAAGTCAATAAGCGATTGTGCGTCCTCTTTAAATCCCAAAAGAATATTCAAGTTCTTACGGATGGCATGCAATTTGAGAATTGCATTAAGAAAGTGTGCGAGATGAGTTTTAATTATTTTTGAAATCGATATCTTCACTAATACGCTAAGTTTGGAATATAAATTAATTGGTTAATATTAAAACAGCTGTTGCTTGTAATGTTGTTCGAGAACACACGAAAAATTTCAAGCATGTGTTTGATAATTGAATGATAGCCATGAGATCTTGGTTGTGAATATCATGCATCACTAAGGATTTGGGTTTGATCTTTCAACAGCACAGTGTGGTAAAGCAATTTTAACGCTTTTCGCATATTCCGATTAATAAAATATGCGCCATTATTATTATGACTACTAATACTTGGTTAATGATCTGAATTGTTTTAAATTTGTTGGAGCGGACATAATGCCTTGTCACGTTGAATAACGAATAAAATTTTAACGCGTATATGTTTAAAATGATTACCTTTGTTATTAGGTTTATACCAAATAAAAAATCAATGCAAATTATTTATTAATGTTTTATGTTAACCTTAAGAGTTTTAAAATTTCATTGCAAAGTATTCAGATCTAAAAGCTAATGTTGCTCATACAAACGATATGTGTCTCCTCTATGTTAATAATTAAATTAAATGTATGAACTCAACTGTAATTTTAAATCTAGCCTGGACTTTTGGATTATTCTTGTATAACCTTAATTCGAGAAATAGAAATACTTTATTGGTTAATACTTTTGTTATTTTTAGATGTCTTAAACAAGGTATATTAAAAGTTATTAAGTTTTAATCCTTCTAATACCATTAATGATCATCTAGGATCACAAATAGTGATCCCATTGTATTTACTAATTGTAGTTTTCCTTATCAGGTGTAGTCCATCTTAGTGGGAACCGCTATTGAGTATCCTGGGGTGTTTGTTACCTTGTCCTAAGCATAAGAGTTTCTATGTCTCTCGTTGTGCATTGTTCAATCTAATACGTGGGAGTATTAGAGGTAGTGGCGCCCTCCCTTTACCCATACACTTGATAGCTAACCATGTAAACAATAAATTGCGACCACTCTTGTGCCTACTGCATGGGTCGTGCCCGAGCTATGTCGTGGTTGCGTTATACATTCTTCTAAAGTCGTTCATCATCTGTCACCTAAGCTCTCTTTTATGGTAGATAATACACCTTTGACCTACCGGCGCAAGGAATGGATAAAGAGAATTCAGGTCCATCTTTAATTTCCCCAAGCAAAAATAATTTTTTTATTACAATGTCACTAGTACAGCAATTCGTAGCGCCTCAATACTATTAATGGGCTGTTTATAAAAGTAACTCTTTATTGTGCTCCATATAAAGATGGAAAATATTGAAACCAAGAGATCCATGTAGCAGTTTCATTTTTGGTCAGTTTTGAATCGAATACACTGTCCTTTATAATGTGACAAATAAGTGGCCCAATAAAAATTCCTTCTTTTATTTTTGCCTCACTTAGTATGCGAAACTTCTCTCTCGGGTATTGGAATCCTTTGCCATCTTTGTTGAAAACGCTGACAGTTTTCCTTTAGACCAAGTTTTATGTGCAGAGGTGTTAACAAAACTTTCGTTGTTTCAACGAGAAACTTTTTCTGCAGCAACATGGTTTCATCGCATTTTCCAGTCATTTACAAGGTAATGATGTTTTCTTTTGCTCTGATATCCCATTCACAAAGAAAACAGCAGTACTTGATGTAACCTAATTGCATCCTAATAAAAGTGCTTGACTTTTAAATCATTACATATGCTCCACCCATGTTTATTTTTTCAAGAAAAGTTTTCATATTGTCATAATTTTCTTCATATGTACTGCGTGGGCAATGGAAGGAGGGGGTGCAAATTTCCATTATGGAGGAGAACTCGCTTCAAACCTGGAGTAAATGAATCAATAAGTAGTTTCCAATTATTAGTTTTTTTCTAATGCATTCATTAGCGCAGAAACATCTACAGAGTGCACCAACTGATCACACGATGTAAAAAAATGAAGAAAATACTGTTCCAGTCTCCGATATGTGAAATTATGCGTACCACTCTGTAATAGATTCCAACCTTACAACTTGGATCCCAACATTTCGGGTTAAGTTTCTGATAAATTAAAATCCCAAACTAAATCGTTAAGCTGATTGTGAAAGTAAATGTCGAGTACCTAGTTGAAAATCAGGATCCCTGTGTTCAACAATATTATCTTTAGCAGCTTTCACATCATTGTCAAGTGCACATGATTCTGGACGTTTGAGGAAAGGTAAATTCTGGCTGTGAAGAACTGGACTGAGAGCGGATTGCAGGTTTGGGTACCGTACAGAATGTTTCAACTTCAATGGAACTCCAAGTAGGTTCGTCCAGCAAAAATAACAATCTGTAGCATGATTTGTAGATTCTCTCGGCACCATAGGCACTGCAAAAAACATTCCCTTACGGGTACCGTTGAGCGATCCTCCTGAATTCACAGCGCACGTTGCGTAGTTTATTCTGATTTAGTTTGCATCCAAATAAAGCCGATAAGGCTTGTTGAATAATGTAGTTATTGTCTTTTTATGAGATTTAATCGTAAACTCACTACATACGTAACAAAACTTAGTCATTTGATTTATACACTTTCGCAACATTTTATAAAGCCTATCAGTTGTGTATACTCTACAGCAAAATATTATATCTTCATTTATGTCTATTTATACTCATTTAGGATATTAACTACTGCACATCCTGTCGGCGGCCTTTCTAGCGATTACTAAAATCTTTGCCAGTTTACATTCCAATGATGAGTCACACGCCGGATTACGTTCGTTACAATATGTTATAAAGTATAAACAGTTTTCAACGAATGTCTCAATACTCGAAGATGATACAAAAGTTCTGAGTGATAATTTTTTTTCAGCGACCAAAAATACATATAACTTCCATCAGCCATCAGAAAACAGAAATCGTGTTAGTCTGTTATCATTTATTATTCTATAGAAATGATTTATTTAATTATTTTAAATCATTAATCATTGTTGGTCAATATTTTTATGATAAGTAAATTCGTTTGAATTAAATTCAATATTTAATAAAGCTACAATACAAGTAGAATTGCAGCTTTAATTAGCTCACTTTTTTAGTTTTATATCTAATATTTTTATTTGCAAAAAGAACAAATAAATTTGGCAATCATAAATAACAATTATTTTTAAATATGATTTTTCGATTTAGACCGTTCATTAATTAATCTCTGATAATTTTGAAATAACATGTAAGACATATTTTTGCTACAAAAACTTTTTAAAAAAATTTGCTTGAATCAGCACGCTGTAAAAAAAGCGAACGGTGCCGTAATTTCAGCTGAGGTAGGTTCGTTATTCGCTGATGTTACGATGTCAAGTATATTAACATATTTCCAGGATATTACAATAAAGAGAGGCGTTGATGATGATGAAATCTGTGAATATATTAAACGTATTTCACATTACGTATCACAGAACTATTTTCAATTAAACAATTTGTACAAACAACACGGAAGAACTGCCATAGCAAATAGTCGCCCATGATGAATAATTTATTTAGCTCGAGATTTGAAATAGGGTTACAGATGAACCCCCAAATACTTCCTATACGTATGCTTAAGGTACAAAGACAACTTTTTCAGTGTTTGACACTTCTCAATGCGATAATAAATTCAAAATAAATTCAAAAGTTGAAAGCGAAATTCACATGCGAATTAAAAAATAATGGACAATTGCAATTTTAAGTACAGTAGTAACTAGAAATGGTAAAAGACTACAATTTGGTATTTAAAAAAGAACCACTAGCCACAGTTTACACCATAAACCATCAACTTTAATTTTTTTGGTTAATAAATAAATTATTTTTCCTTAAATGATTAATTTGCAGTTATTAAACAAATAACGAATAGCAATGGTTTATCTGCCATTGTTATAGAAATTATTCTCAGAAGATGTAAAAATTAAAACAAAGACGTTGCAAACAGCTATCACTAGATACGGTGTTAAATATATTCAACTTCCTTTTCGTAGAACTAGTAAGATGCTTAAACAAGTTAATTTTAAAATTGCTTTTGGCAATACATATAAAATTAAAATTTGTTGGATAGAAAACCCCGGCCGATAAGTTGCAAAAGTCTGAAATTTATGAGATTAGTCGTTTATTTCAAATAAGACGTAAACAAATTGACAAAATAAATGACAGGAACTTTTTTATCACTTATTGTCTTACTCATTCTTGATTCGTTTATATATTAAAAGTCTTAGACACAACATAGTTATTACCCATAAAAGACTTTACTAAATTAGTTGTACGTTTAACCCTTTTTGTATTTCGAGGCCTACGTGGTGAAGAGAGTATCCCCGAGGGCTCCTGAACAATCTTTTCAATTTCTAAATAGTTTTCTTACTGAAGATCATCAGTCGATATAAGTATATAGTTCTTAAATAACTTTGCGGTTAAGGTGATTTTACTATATTTAATAAGTTATGTGGATAAATTATTAATAGCTATAAAAAAATAGCACGTAACCCATGCTATATTAAAACGTAACGTTTAAGTTTACCAAAACTCTTTTATACAGTTTCGGCAAGTTTAAAATGATTAAAACAAAACGTTTAATACATGAGTTGGTGGTCGCAAATTTTGTTGTTTCACAAAAAGCGCATAGTGAAAATATAACCTACTCGTAACCCGTATAAGAAATTTAAAGCTTTAATAAGTTCAACAGACTTTTTCATACATTAAATAATTTCAAATACGATATTCTTACTAAAATAAATATCTTCGCAGTTCGTCGACAAAAAAAATTTCATTTTCAGACTATGGGCATGTTTCCTAGTTTAACAGATGCTTTCACTCGAACAACATGTACACAAATTAGTAAATTTAGCTACATTAAATAAATTTCCATGCCCTTCAATCCGTTAGAACATATCTTATTTTAATGTTTCTTATTTTAGATCATTCATTCATTATTCGAGCACGTATGTTAGCAGATGGTTGAAAATCATTATGGCAGATTTTTAACTATCAAATTGCAGAAACTCCTTCCAGTTTTATGTGCAGAATAGGTAGCAAAACTTTCTTTCTATCAACGAGATAAAGATGTTTAACATCTTTTCTTACATTTTCCAGTCTTTTACAAAGTAGTGTTTATCCTTTGGTCTGCTATCCCATTTGCAGAGAAAACAACAGTACTTGGTGTAACCCAATTGCATTCCTAATAAAATTACTGACTTTTAAATACCACACATGCTCCATCCATGTGCTGTATACTTAATTTTTTCAAGTAAGGTTTTTTACAGTCATAGATTCCCTACCCCTATTTCTATGTAGGTTATAGGAAAAGAGGGGGACGAATTTCCAATGTAGAGAAGAACTAGAAACTCTCTTCCAGCTTAAAATAATTGAATCAATAAATAGTCTCCGCCCATTAGCTTTGTATTTACATCATAATGCATCCATTATTCCAGAAACATCTACAGAGTACACCAACTGATCACACGATGTAAAAATATGAGGAGAATCTTGTCCACATCTTGGGTATTTGGAAATATGCGCACTACTCTGTCATATATTCCAACCTTTCACCTTGGATCCCAACAGTTCGACTTGAGTTTTTTTATACAAGTTTAAGTTCTGTACTAAGTCGTTAAGCTCGTCTTGTGAAAGTAAATGTACCTATATAAAATTGTTAGTCAAACGAGAGGGCCAGAAACAGCACAAGATAGGAGGAGAAAAAGGGGTGGGGGACGAAACCGAATACTAAAAATATATTTATCCACGTGTGGGGTGCTCGATATGTATCGGAAACTGACAACACTAGTGTTGTTAGGTGCTATCTGACGTTTCTAACCAAAACTTTGACATTTTTGAAAGTATATATAGTTATAACATTTTGCCATATGAACACTATTCGTTTTGTTCTGACTGAGTTGAATATTTCGTCTCGACCAAAAAATGGAATTAACTCGTGAACATTTTCGTGCGATGATTTTTACGATTTCCGACGTGGATTATCTCCACAACAGTGACCCAATCGACTTATTTCGACTTTTGGCAAAGAAGCTCCAACTAAAACCCCCGTATATCGTTGTAATAGTGATTTCAATCGTGGTCGTAGTTCGCTAGCGGTAAATTTAAAGAAGCCGTCCAAAATCGGCTGTTGTGCCAGAAAAGATCGATGCTGTGCGCGAATTGACAATGTATGATCGTCAGATTTATCGTGAGATTCAGGCATCCCTAGGCATTAGTATGACAAGTATACATTCCGATATTACATGAACTTGCAGCTGTGAGATAAGCTATGTGCGCGTTGGTTTCCAAATAGTTTGACAATCGCTCAAAAACACTCGTGTGGATTGTTGCAAAGAAATGCTCAAAAAATACGATTGCGGTGCATCAAACGAAGTGTATAACATCTACACAAGTGCCGATTCTTAGATTTATTGGTATGAACCCGAACGTAAAAAGCAGTCGACTGCATGGATCTTCCAAGATGAACGAAATCCACACGCTCGAAGCACTTCGAAGTTTTTTCGGAATAAATGGACATGTCACGACCGTTGCCTTAGAAGATCGTAGAACAGTTAATTCTGCTTGGTATAAAACCATTTGTTTGCCGCAAGTTTTCGGAGAAATAAAAAAAATAAGCCGACGACGCCGAATGATTTTCCGTCATGACAATACGAGTTCTCACACATCGACTCAAACAAGTGACTATTTGAGTACTCAAAACATCGAATTCGTGATTTCTTTTTGTTCCCACACGTGTAGAACAATCTGCGTGGACAACCATTTTCAATACCAGAAGAGACGGTTGATGCGTTTAAAACCCATGTTTCGTAGATATCAATCGGAATGGAAAAAATACTATGAAAATTGGTTCCAACGTATGCAAAAGTGTATCAATCATCGTGAAGAATATTTTGAAAAACAGTAAAGACGTTTTTACACCTTAAGTATTGTTTTTTGTTACTTATTCCCGATACATATCAAGCACTCCTCGTACGATGGCCTTATCTAATGTATTTACCAACACTACACTACACGTGACGAGCTCACCTCATAGGAATCCGTTTTAACATAAGAAAAGGAATAAGAGTATGTATAATAGCACCTCCACCAAATATCTACTTAACTATTATCTCGGAGGAATCCCGTTAGCTCAGTTATTCTTGTTACGTTCACTATCCCACGGTGAAGTTGAAACGTGCTTTTTTTTGTCTTTTGTTGTTTGTTTGCGTGGATTCTGCTTCAGTCTTCCAACACCATCCTGTATATTTTGCCTTCCTGCAATGAGCACGCTTGTCAATAATTTCACTTAAACCCATTTGCTGCGAATTAGAAAGTTTCCCCGATAAGGTACATCGTTCGTACCTTGTTTTAGGTGTCGGTTGACTTGATGCACCTTGGTTGTAGAGCGTAATTACTTCAAATATTACTTCAATCTAGAAACTCGTTGAAATTATGTATCGTATTCTTTGATAAAGCGTATTTCGGGTTTCTAATCACATTTTCTATGTTTGATAGCGGAGGATTGAATTTGGAATTCTGATTACTAAACGAATGAAGATTCATTTCCTTTTCTGCATAAAACTGCGAGAAATTGACGTTTCCGTTGTTGCTAAATTTTCGTGCACACACTGTGTGCTTCTTTCTGTTGGAGAGAACCGTCCATTACCTCGGCCCCTGATTAACGAGGCGATTACTGTTTCCTTTGGGGTGAAGGACACTCACATGGCATAATCCCAAATTCATCTGTTCAGCCCTGCCGTTAAAGAGGGTGCTGAGGCAAAATCTACACCGAAGACAGGCGGGTGAGGGTTTATTCTCTAGTTTGTATATGAACCCTATGGAATGGTTCGGGGCAACATATTTATCAGTTCCTATTGGATGACTAAACCTTATAGTTAACATGATTATCGTTACAGGAGGTGATCTTTATCAATAATATTGTACTTCTTATGACCATGTTGTGTATTTAATTGTATATTTATGATGGCGATTTAGAGCTGTTGGTTTTAGTGTTGTAATTTTGCGGTTTTTTTTGGTGATTAATTTAGGAGAGTAACCTAAAAACTACAGCTCGCCTTTTTAAGAAGTAACTTTTTGTTGTTCTCCCTTTATGTGTATTTGCTATTGATTTTTTTTGTTTTTATGTTATACTGCACTGTGTTGTCTCTCCAAAATGTCACTGAGAGTAATCATATATATATATATATATATATATATATATATATATATATATATATATATAAAGTTGATCTTCCTTTCAATAACGAACGTATTTGTTATAAACTAATTGACCTTTTTTTTTATAAATATTGGGAGATTAAAGTTAGTGGTTTAGTTTAAAAACATTTATTCAACTTAACGTTTCGTAAAAATTTGTTTACATGTCAAAACAGGTTTTCTACTAAAAACACATTAACTTATGATTAAGGAAACAAATTTTTCCGAAACGTTAAGTTGAATAAATGTTTTTAAACTAAACCACTAACTTTAATCGAACGAAATTTATCCCAATATTTATAAAAAAAGGTCAATTAGTTTATATATATATATATATATATATATATATATATTATCGTGTAAATTATATGTAAAGAGGAGTAGATAAGTCCAGAGAGTAATTTTGTAAAGACCGTGTATATAGAAAACAGGAATAAATTATTTACGCGCCAAATTAATTAATTTTGACCTTAAAACAAACGGAAAATAGCATACATGTGTATTAATAAATCGTCATGTTAAATTTGCATAGTGTGAAAGCTTTGTAGTATGCAAAAACTCAAGATAATACGAGTATAATTAGTTTTAATATTCGAATGTTTTAAATTGAGCATATCAAGTAATATGGGAGAGCTTTTGTCTATATAAAATCGATAATGTAAAAGTATATGTTTATTTAAACTGACAAAGCGTTCATTAAAAACAAATCCTAAGAAATCCACAGGTTGAACAGCATGGGAAAGTACAATTGCAAACTGGCAAACAGTTCATAGAAAGACGGACAGACAAATAAACAAATTCCAAAAACCAGAATGTACGTTAGAACATAATTCTTTAGAAATTTTAGTTAACGGTCGGAGCGAAGGCTGCAAAATAGCAGGTGGTTTGAAAGCAAGTAGAGACGGGATACCAATAGCATAGTGTAAACAAGGATGACAAATAACAGATGTTGGATAAAACACCCGTCTAAAACGCGCGATAAGTTGTAGAGGCTAACCACAATATCGATTTTAAGTTGCTGTAGTGGGATTTTAACAGAGACAACGAATATGAGTTAGGCGAGGATAACATAGTTGGATGTTAGACCTACGACAAGGGAAATGGTCGGGATTGGCTGATTGTAAGTGGAATGAGAGAAATTTCTAAGAGCATTGTGACCGTTGTGCTATTATAGCAGTGTTTCAAACTAAAAGCGGAGTGGAACGTATAATTCTTAGTTTTGAAAAGATCGTTATAGTTGGATTTTCAGAATCAAGTTACGGTGTGGTGATTTCGATGGAAACGGGGTACTGCAGGTTGGTTTTCAACGCTTATAAATACATTAGGAGATGTAAAGGGCTCTCATACTTCTTCGGTTCGCTTCAGTTCTACATGGTAACATCTAGGTTAATAATTTTTAAATCGGTGATAAGTGCAGTCCGTTTTAATTTAAATTAAAAGTGTTTGAAAGCACGAGTAGGTGCTTAGCTAAACGGTGCTGTAAGTAAATACATTCGAATAACGAATAAAAGATGTTACTGAGGTATGCGAGCCTAGTTAATTTTTCTGAACAAGGGTGCTGGTTGTATGGAAGATTCAGAAGCTGACTAACATGTTTGGACAAGTACAAGGGTAGCTGTAACGAAGGCGTCTGCATAGCATTGGATGAGTTTGATGTACATGTAGCAGAGAGGTTCGATGGAATGCAACGACGAGGTTTGGTGGACTACATCTTCAGAAGTGACGGTGCAAAAGGCGTACACCAGGTAGCAAAATTTGTTCCTTTTGCTATTGCTTGAACATTTTGTGCTGTTATTTTGTGCTAGAGTGATTCGACATATTGGGTGTATATTTTATGAACATAAAAGCTAATTTGAATGTTATATAAAAGACAAT
The DNA here is from genome assembly GCA_036346225.1 of Platerodrilus igneus. Taxonomy (NCBI): domain Eukaryota; kingdom Metazoa; phylum Arthropoda; class Insecta; order Coleoptera; family Lycidae; genus Platerodrilus; species Platerodrilus igneus. The sequence continues at coordinate 2,352,965 of JARFIW010001373.1, read as the reverse complement.
TCGAGTTTATTAGTTGAAGGTATAGATACATGACGTATAATTTTGATGTAAAGAGTAAACGGGTCTTTAGAATTGTTGAAAACAAAGATGCGATTTATTTATGCATTTAGAGTAGCAGGGTTTATACTGAGCTCACCATAGACCAGAGTAAATTTCAATTTATTTCAGGCTTTCCTTTATTTTTATTCTTGTATTTGTAAGACCCGCCTGCTCACCAAATGAGCCCGGGCCTTTTGTTTTGTCTTTCAGGTTACGTCGATGTACGTAGCATCCTGTTACGTTCAAGTTATACCTGTTAAATATTTTCGGTAGTTTTAAGATTCTTTTTAAATGTCCCCACGCTTCCGCTTCGATACTTTGTGAAACTACACTTTATAATTTAATAAATCCACTTGTTCCTGTAAACTCATCCTAATACAATTGAAACAAGTATTTGTTCAACACTCTGTAGAATATCATTAGGGTATTTAGTTTAAGTGGAAGAACCTCAATGTATCTATATTGTTTGATAAATGTACTCGATTATCTACCATTTTCTACTAATGTGATTAGTAAAGACAATTGTAGTCGAATGGGCCGGTTTTCGATATCTATTTATACATTACAATTATTTTGGTAGTGTTTTTGATATGTGTTACTGAAATATTTGAATCGATTATCATCGCGTTTCCTAATTTGACTTTCACTTTGATTCCTGATTTCCGTGGTATGCATGTACATTCTGCGTGGCTGATTCTGCTACTCAAGGAGCAATGTACGCTTCCTCGGATAGACTACATCCCTTGTGCATTGGTAAGTTCTTACGCGTAGACTGGAGTATCTTTCTGTGTAGACCAAATAGTTTTCTTTTATGCAGACCCAAATGCTTTGCTGCATCGGACGCTGTTGCGAATATGGTCACAGCATGAATAGGTTCAAACTACCTGGAAGACAACCCTTCAGTGAGCGAGGTCATGCTGTTTTACGGATGCACCGATGTTGATGAAATGCAAGATAAAGTATCATTGCACATACATTAATTTTCTTACCTTTTTTATATCGGAAGTCGCCATGTTGGATGGTTGCGTGGATCAAAATTCGTTCGGAATTAGTGCCGCTAATGTTGCTGGATGCTTTTTCTTAGAAATAATCACTAGAACTTGTCCTGCATTGTATTTTTTTAACCGAACACACTTGTGATACGAAAGCATAAACACAACGATTAGTTTTACATGTAGGTACGAAATCGGCACTTCGTATCTCCGGTATAAAAATTAGATTATAATTTTATTTTTCTTATTGGTTTAAATTGAAAATTTTACGTTTACTGTAGAATATATAACTCTTAATTTATTTTTTTAACAAGAGAAATTTTTATTCTTAATTGTCAATAAAAACTTGATAGCGATGTCTTTTGCTGTTTATGGGAACCATACCACTCTCCGTGTTTGTAGTTAGCCCGGTATTTCTACGTTTTTTTATCCTTTTATACGTAATTGTCAATTGTTCGGGTCCTTACTTAACTGTCTTTCAGTTTCATTTTGACCCGTGCGTTTTAACCTTACAATCCACCCTTATAAATCAACTGTGTTCAAAGCATACCCTCATATAATGATCCTAATAGTTACATAATACTAGTAAGCCATCCATAACGTAAGCTAGTAAAAGAATAATTTGATTCACATTGATACTCTTTATATAATACAAATAAATAAACCGTGAGGTATGCTAGCAACACACAGTCGGTTCATAAAAGTTGGTGCTCGTCTAATACTTACCTCAAGCATGCTGTTCAGGATCTAGGCGACTCAAACGACATACAGTTACCAGCCAAATATGTTGAAACAAGATGTGGATTTCCGGCCAAAGACTGATGACCATGGTTCAGAGGATTTTACGACTCTACTTTTGATTTACCAGTGCTTCACACGAGGGTATTACATTGGTTTTGCTGTTCCAAGCAAGGTAGAGATCTACCTGTATGACAGCACTCACACACGGGACCTCCATTTTACCTCTCATCCGAATGAGGACGCATTTTTGTGAAAAATGCTCGCCCAACATTTTTCAAACGGATCGTGTGGGGATTCGAACCCGGGACCTTGGCTATAGTAGTCACGCGCTACCAACTACGCCACAGATCCGTCGAATCCTACGACAGCTGGAATCCACGACTCGGACTCAAGCATGGTTTACGGATATACCCAAAATACGAAAAAAACGGGACCCGCGTTTAAAGACATTAAACATTTTCATTACCGAAGCAATAAAAATATTCGTCACTTACCTGTCACGCAGAAAAGTAAACGCAGTTTTCTATAACATACGATTTTGCATAACTGTCCGTTAGAAATTATAATGCTCGTTATAATTGAATACAAGTACCACACTGAACAACCTGTCGTCAAAAAATGAAACCATACAATCTACGACGTACAAACTAGTTTCCTGTTAAAAATGATCACGGAAAATCCCCAATATGCCTGGATTGGATCAAACTTGTATTTTTTTCTACGCCAGAATCGTGACTGTAATAGAAACAACGTTTGGAGATCCCTTAAACCACGTACATACAACATCACATTTGCAATACAAAAGAAAAGGTGTTCAACGAACGTATAATAAAATTTACGTTACATCAGGGTTTTCGGAAACTCATCATAGTAATTTGAAGTAAAATGCAAGCACAATTTGAAATAATACGTGGTTTTATATAATTACGATTTAAACGAAAATGATTAACTATAATAAATATTGAATGTTAAAAGTATTATAAGCAAATTGTGTAATTTATTAATATTCCCAAACGCGAAACCGAATATTGATGAAAATGGGATATTTAATTATAAGAATCCAGGAAAGTTTTAACGCAGGGAAATGAACGTAACAAAATGGTTGAAAATCAGGCTGTGTGTCTTCTTCCGTAGGTTCAACAATATTATTTTCAGCAACATTCATATCATAGTCAAGTGTATTTGATCTTGAGCGCTAGAAGAGCTGATTGCTGGTTTGGGTATTATACAGTAAGCTTCGATTTCAGTGAAATTCCAGATAGATTCGTCAAACAAAAATAGCAATTTGTAACATGATCTTTATGTTCTCTCCACATCAAAGACAGTGCAAAATACATTGACTTACGGGCACCGTTGAGCCATCGTCTTAGATTCACAACACACGTTGCACAAATGATATGTTGCGCCCAAGATTTTTGATTAACGTAGTTATTGTTTTGTGAGATTTAATCCTAAACTCGCCACATACGTAACAAAACGTACCGGTTAATTTACACACATTCGCGAGACTCTATAAAGTCTATCAGCAACATATATTGTACAGTAAACTATTATTTTTTTATTTATATTTTATATCTATTTATAGACGCGTTTAGGGCATCAACTGCTGCTCACGGTGTCCAACGATTTCTAGAACGTTCGTCAGACATTATAACGCTGTTTACATTTAAATGATGAGTCACCCGCCGGATTACGTTTGTTACTATATGTTAAGTAAAGTAATCCGTCTTTAATGAATATCTTAATACCAAAGACTGATACGAAAATGTTGAGTATAAATTCGATTTCAGCGACCAAAAATACAAAAAATACAACCAGCAGACACCAGGAAACAAAAATCGTGCTGATATGTGCAATGAGAATAATGAGTATATAAGGGAAAGAAAATAAATAGCCCAAATCCACGAGAAGGTTACAGATCTATTTTATTTTAGCAATAGAATGAACAATGGAAGACGCTTGATTTACAAAAAAGTTTTCAAAAAAAATACGACAAAAACGATTTTTAAACTGTGTACATTGTAAAATTGTGAACAAAAAATAATGCGTTAGTTACATTTGTATTTTAACTTTAAGGACTTATCTGTGTATTGAATTGTGTTTTTTGTTTTTAATTAAAGCGAGTTAAGGTTCGGGCCTTGGGAGCTGCGTTTTTAAAACAAAACACTTCCAAACTTCTTACCAAATTTATTTGGTTGATACAGAATTTAATGTGGAATTTTACAACTTGATTTAAATTTACTCTAAGTCAAAAAAAGAATTAATTGAACTATTTTGAGTAGCCTAAGCAACTGCAATGTTAAAGCTGAATACTTTACTGACTGCCGGGTCTTGGGGTTCCCGGGCTATGTATAATGTCCCTAGCCCCTCACATGGCTGTGGGAACTTACAGAGCTCATGTCTGCTTATTCTTAATTCTATTCATTGTTACAATGTTATAATCTTACTTTGTAGGTAATTGCGGTATCTTGACCGTCTGTGACCTGCCACCTGCAGTGTCATTATCGTCTAGATACAAAGTATTGCATCCTTTCTCATGAACTGTTAATAAACTTTATTAATTGTCCTTGTACTATATTGTTGCACTTTACTTAGTAACTTCTTAATAATTTCTAATAATTTCCTATTAGATTCTATTTTATAATACATACATAATTGAGGGATATGTAACTAGCGTATGTAGTTGATTTAACGTTTGCTCGAATCAGTTCACATTCCGCCTAAATATTTTGATGCATTTAATAAAGAAACAGCTGTGTATAACTCGTAGATAGGGTGACAAATGATCCTATGTCCGCCCTGGTGAAAGTGGTAACTCACCCTGTATATAGAGGAAGAGCAAAATATTCTAGTTCGGTATGCAAACATCATTTGTTAAAATTAAAATTAAATTGTAAATGCAGCCAATAAACATTCTAGTCATTTCTCTTCATTATTGTTCTTGTAACTTAATAAGCATATGAAAGAATTTAATGTTAATGTTCGGATATTATTAAACATGATGAATGGAATGTATTAAATATAGTCAGAAACCTACTTCGGTCTGCGTCAGTAAATAGCCGTGAAATCGTATAAATTTTACACAATCATTTTTATTTAGATTTTAATTGCAATCGTTTGGAGTTGCACCATATTTATCTAAATATCCAGAAAAACGACAAGTATTAAAATCAAATTGAATAGCATTAACACGTGCAAGGAAATGTAAACTATGCAAACTCGCTTATGTGGCATACAAGCACGAAGCAAGAGGAGAGGTTTATAGGAAAAGCGCCTTCAAAATTTGAAATGCATAGAATCGTTCAAGATTTACCCTTTTCTGCAGCTGCGTACGAAAGCAGTGGGCGAAAAAGCAACCCTACTACCTCATTACATTTTGTAATTCTAAAAGCTAGTCGCATTCTGTTCATTTAGGCGATTATATCTATATCATAATATATTTTTCAAATTTTCACTTTTAGGCACTTTCACCCTCACCTTCTTGTCCCATCTTTAATTTTCACAATTTTGTTGAAAGCAGTAGTTCGCAAAATGGATTGTACGGACCGCCGGAATCCTTATAATCACTAGAAGAGTCTATGGAAAATAAAAATAAATTTTGGACGGGAGCATGAACAATGCTGAGGGTTCAATATGAACTAAAATAAGAGCAGCCCATTTTCATTATTCATCATCATCATCATTAGGTCTTCAGTCCTGGAACTGGTTAGACGCGTACCATCATTGTTTCCTATTCTGAACTAACCTACAGATTTCCCTGAAATTTGCACAGTCTGCATCTATCACTATCTGATCTAGGTCTACATCTACCTCTTTTTTCCTATCTCTGCTTGTAATATATCCCATACTATTCCCCAAAAATTTCTTAGAACGTATTCCGCCCTTCTATTTCTCTTTTTCCCCAGATATCCTTGTTACCCTACTATTTCTATAACCTATTTGTTATTATCTTTGTCTGTCCATGCTATCGTCCTCATACATCAAAAGCACAGCATTTCAAAAGGCTGCTACCGTTTTTCTGTCTGCGTTTCAGACTGCTCGTATTTCATAGGCATACTGTGCTGTGCTCCAAACATATGCTTTCAACAATTTTCTTCTTGTTCTATGTTTGTTGTCTTTCCTCATAGGCGCTGTTCTTTCTTGTTAGATGCAGTTCGATCACCTTCTATTGTTTTACACTTATATACCATATTTCTCAGACCTTCAGTGGTTGTGAAGGGAGGTAAGCGGCCTGTGGCTGCCAAGTTCCCCCAACACTTAACCATTTACCGATTAAATATATTTTCCAACATATCTTTTCGCACAGTCAACAGTAGTTGCAGATATTTCGCAACCAACAACTAGTTGTTTATACTAATCATCAGATCTATCTGCGATTATTTTTCTGTCTCAAAACTGGTTGGACACGTACCTGCACTTATTTATATTCTGAGCTAGCCTACATAGTTCCCTGAAATTCTCACACAGCATGTGTATACAACTGGTTCCCCTTCTATTGTTTTCTAATTTTATGCCCTATTTCACCGAGATTCAGTGAAGGGGGTTAAGCAACCTGTGGCTACCAAGATCCCCCAACACTTTGCCGAAATAATAGTTTTCCAGTAAATCCTTTCACACACTTAACATTATTCGAGAATATTGCCCAACCAATTCTTGTAGTTGCTTATAATAATCATCATGTTTAAGCACAGTTATTTTTTCGTCATTAGTTTATCCATCTTGGGATTGGTTGAATGCGTACCTCCATTGATTTCTAGTCTGGGCTAGCCTACACATCTCCCTGAAACCCCTACAATCTACATCTTTTACTATCTGTGTGCAGTAATCTAACCTAGGTCTGCCTCTTCTTCTCTGCTTCTAATATATTCCGCACTATTCTCTTATGCCGTAGTATGTAGCCCATCATCCTATCTCTCCTATTTTTTACAGTTTTCCACATATTTCTTTCTTCCCCTACCATTTTTAGTACCTCTTCGTTCTTAACTTTGTCTGTCCATGATATCTTCATCATACGTCTGTAGCACCACATTTCAAAGGCCTCTACCTTTTTCTTGTCCGCTTCTCCTACTGTCCAGGCTTCACAGCCGTACAGTGCTGTGTGTGCTCCACACATATGTTTTAAGCAATGTTTTTCTTGTTTGTATGTTTGTGGTCTTTGAACACAGTAGTTGTTTTTTCTTGTTAAATGTAGCACGACCTTGTGCTAATCTTTGTTTTATATCTTTTGTGCTTTTCCCATCTTGTGTTATTTGGCTTCCTAGGTAGCAAAAATCCTTAACCTCTTGTAAGTTCATGTTGCATACTTGTATTATTGTTTTTGATTTATTTTCCCCACCTTTGCATACTAGAACTTTAGTTTTAGTTTTGTTAATTTTCATTCCATATCTCTCTGTTAGAACCGTTTCCACTTCACTAAGAGCAGCTTCTAACTCTTCCTTGCTAGACGCTAATACCGCTGTATCATCTGTAAATCTAAGCATATCAATTTTTTGTCCCTGTATAGTAATTCCAAATGTCTTCCTGCATTTGACAGTATTCATTGCCTCTTCTATGTACAAGTTAAAAATCAATGGGGATAGGGCACATCCCTGTCTCACCCCTTTTTTAATGTTTACTTCTCTACGTTCCTGCTCTAATTCTATTACTGCTGTTTGCTCTTTGTATAAGCTATATACTATTCGTCTATCCCTATAACTCATTCCAATCTTTTTGAGTATTTCAAACATTTTTTTTCCATTTTACATTGTCGAATGCTCTTTCCAGATCTACAAACCCTATATACACGCTTTCCCCTTTTTCTATTGTTTTCTTCATTATCACTCTCAGAGCTGTTTCGCCTAAACCCAAATTGGTCTTCTCCTAGTATTTCTTCCGCCCGTTTTTCCATTCGTCTTTGTACAATTCTAGTTAATATTTTTGACACGTTTGTTGTATTTTCATTATTTTCATTAAATTATTACAATTTATTGTAATTTAAATTATTTTTCATAATAATTTTCATTGAAAATTAAAATAAATTACAATAAATTATAACGCGTTGCGTTACGTTAGCTTTAAATTATATGGGAAATAAAAAATTAGTAAATTTGAATGGCGATAGTAAATTATATGAACACGTCTTGTATAATAGATCTCACAAAATATTAATGTTAAGCATGATATTTCAAATTTTGGTTCTAGAAAGGTCATTCAGTTAGTAAACTTTAAGTTCAAAAGTATAACACTATTTCTTAAAAATACATTGCAAACGTATGAATCTAGGATGATAACTCAATTTAAAACCTCAAATTAAAACATTTCAATATGACAAGACGCTGCGTATGCATTTTTCATGAACAAGATAATTTACAATAGACATATCGTCCGTCTTTACCACCAAGGATATAAAAATAATATCATATTACAACAGTAATTCCAATTACCTCCAAAATAATGTAAGAGTAGCGTTGTACATAAGCATAGATTAAAATTTATACATTCTATTGTAACATGTTAAAATCTTGGGGCAAATTTTACTATTTAACTGCGCTGTCGCTATATTAAATTATGCTGATTTAGTTTTACAGTTCTTTTTAAGTATTAAACAGTTAACATAAATTCTAATATCGTTATGGTATCCTTTCTTATTGTGTATTTTGTAATTAGCAGTTCGTGTTTCGCTATTGGTTCTTATTTTTATAGCTTCTCAAGACAAGTGTGTTTGAAAATGCATTAAACACTTCTGAGTTGTTCGTTTGTACAGGTATTAGCGCAAGCGTACGGAAGTGGGGTTAGAGATATAAAACAATGAACAGCAGAATGTGGCGAGGCATTAAGATTTTAATTTTGATTTTTATACATACTGGCGTGGTGCAAAATAAAGTTTTAAAATGGAGCCTTTCCTTTAAAAAGAAGGATTGGTTCCTAGATATGATAAATTTGCTTATTAACTTCGGTAGTACAAAGAGTGAAAATTATACTGAAAGTCAGTGCAAAGCTAATGTAGTGATTTCTAAAACGCGTCTCTTAAATGGTGAAGCCATTCCATTCTTGTTATTATGGTATATCTTTAGTGGATTTACTCCACTCTTAAATAAATATGCATCAATCTACCTAAATGGAAATCCAACCGTATTAGTTGCATGCCAGATGTTCGCAATTGTAGCGTGTGCATTTATTAGAATGTATTGTCTTTGTGGTATGTATACGCTTTTTTAGAGATTTAGCAAACTACTTGTTTTTGCAAACGTATGGTTTAACTTGGGTGTACAAGATTTTTCAATGTCGTTTTATGATAAACGGCATTACATTATGTTTCTGTTAGTTTTACGGACTATCAAGAGTTCTGTGCTTTGGTTTGCCGCTTTAATATTCAAATGTTTGTTGGAAGGACAGACTGGCCTGTATGTAAGTTTTAAGTTTATTACCTGTGATGAGTGAACTTGCATTTTGTTCGATTAAGTAAAATAAGTTTTAAAATTAGAGGTTTTGCAGCTGCTCTAATCAGAATTTTATATTTAAAAAATTAACTATGCTTTATTTTTCATAAAAGTTTACAAGTAAAACTTTCTATTTGTTGTCCAGATGCCTTTTATCATGTATCAAACAACTTGTGCTGTCCTTGACATTTGCGTTTGTGATCCAACCATGCCAGGCCTGTCTAATTGGAGTAACATTTGTAATAAATACTTCCTGTATGTTTGTTGTGGTTTAATTTAATTTAATTCCCAAAGAAGATTAAAAAGAAATGTGTTATAAATAATTTAATTGTTTTAACATATCTTAAAAATTGAATGCCTTTTGACCTTTAAACTTATTTTTGAAATTAAAAATGCTTATAAAAGAAATATTTTAGTAAACATATTTTCCACGTTAAATATCTAATTTCTATTTCAGAGTGTAAACGACTTCTGAAAGAAAATATTTATTGTCAGAATGCAAAAAGTATTCTCTCTTTGATTATTTTATTATGTTGTTTATTTTTCAGGTTTAAATATGTTTCTAGATGTATTCTAGCCGTGCGTCCATCGATGAGGGGGTTTAGTAATTAATATTTTTTGTTCATACTAAAAGATTTCTGCATTTCCCTTGTGGTTTCGCCTTTGTGTGTATTTTCATAAACGTCAACAAAATCGCCCTTGACCGCAGCTCATGTCTCTCCGCATAAGGCAATTCTTAAGCTTAGCCTGCACCTACAAGTGTCTGTATTAGCGTTTGACGCCTTGGGACTTGACATTGTAAGACACCGTAAACGTGGAACAAATCTTGTAAGACTATTATTGGATACTACCCACAGTTAATACGATTTTATAGTGGAAGAAGTGACCGTAATTAGAAACCTAACGGAAAAAAATGAATTAATTATTCGCCAACAGGTAACTAGAATTGTCAAAGAGTAATAATGCGAGCCAGTAGTAAAAGAGGTGAAAAGTTGAAAATTGAAAAGAAATACAGCTTCAAATTCAAGATTTGAATGGATTTTCCACAAGGAAAAAAACTTAGGCTTGTACGGGCACGTGTTGTGGTATTAATGTTGTTAGGACCGGTTAAAAAGGTTACGACCTGAGAGTTCACACCTCTAATAATTTGGAATTTTGTGTTGTGCTGAGTTAAAGAAACAGTGTTAGCTGGAAATATAAGAAATTGAAATGCTAAAAGTCTCGGAACAACCTGAAGTTTTAAAAATTGAAATTCAAACACGAGTAATATTATAAGCTTTTATGTTTATACTTTTTTAATAATGTATATATGAATGTTTAAATGTAAACAGGTTTGTATTCATTAGCTGGAAAATTAATCAAACATGAAAGCAATTATTTTGCTGGATGATGAATTAGCGACGACGATAGTATTGGTTACATTTAAACATAATGTTATTGTGCAAGAAAGCTTGAAACATTTTAAAACGTTAAGAAATATGTAAGTGTGGAATTTTAAATGTAAATTTAAATGTTTTTATGTTATTAGGTGGTATTTGGAATGTCATATAATTTAATATGGGAAACGGGAAAATTGGGGTGATAATATTATTGATGAATTTAATTTAATGTTCTTTCCTAAGGTTCGTTTTAGTAGTACTTGCCCCGAATGAAGTTGAGAAACGAAGCTTTTAAGTATAATTGTATTTATATTGCAATTATTTAGTGTTAGTGGAGTTTAAGTATAGCTTGAACTTGATTTGCATTTATTTATGAACTAGGATAAAAATTTGGTCATGTAACAAGATATTCTCCAGTGATGGAATCGTACTTGGTACGCATTTTATATTTCAATTTTATTTAATTAACCAGAAGTTTGACCAATGTTTCTACGATATTTTAGAAACAGATAAAGTATATGGGATAAATTTAGAAAACCCAAAGCAAAAGAAACCTATGTACAATAACTGGTTTCCGTGTAGGGATAATATCGAAAGGATTGCTGAGACAGGCGGATTGACGCCCTACATTTATGACAAGAGAAAAAGCCTTTCTGAATAAGTGAATATTATAACGTCGTTTGTTTGTATTCCGGTCATTTTATTTGTTCCGTTTTTAGTGCATATCATTTACCGTTTAATGTATGTTCCGCTTATATTGTACATAATTTGCCGCTACAATTTATTTTCCCTTGAAATGTTGTTGATTATTTGTGTCCGCCCGATATATTAATTGTTATTAAAAAATACCGTGTATTACTTCAAGCATCTTGCCTGTACAAAGTGCCGCGATATTAATAAACACTGCTCTTCGCCTGTGCAAGAACATTATTCATCACCTTGGAAAACACACGAAGCATAGTAGTATCGATTTTTCGTTGTAGAAGGCCGCATTACTACATGTTCTACGCTTCATCATTAGAAGAGTAGACTTTTGTATTTCGTTGAAAACGGACGCATTCTACAGTTTGTTTTTATCGTCATCCGTTGAACGGCCGCATGAATATAAGTGTGCTTCGCCACGTTCGCATACACAAGGTAAATGTTTGAAGTAATTTGTTGTTTGTTTATTACAATGTTATTTCGTATACATGTCCATTTTTCTTTACTATCAGTAGCTATAGAAATTATCGCAAATTTACATTATTATTTGGTTACGTTAAAATTCTAAAATCGAATGATTTCTGCATCCCAGATAATTTTAATCTCTAATTACTTTTTATACTTCGTATATAAACGCTTCCTACAAATTCTAATCTAAGCGACGACCGGCTTTTTATGCTATTCCAATTAAAATGAATATTTAAAACCTGTTATAAAAGTTTTACCACGTGTAATATGTTTTAAAACGCGTTTCTAAAATTCTCTGAAATGTTTGCGTATCGTTAAAACAACTTCGCCTGATTCGTTGAAAGAAGCAAACATTTTGATTATCGTTAAACCACTTCTAAAAGGTAGGAAGCTTGCGTTATAAATTCTTTGAAACACATTCTAACAGCTGCTTACTATTTCCAATAATTATTCGTTGCAATACGTCTCGTAAAATAAACCCTTCTAGTGGTACTAAGAAATCCTACTTTGTTATATATCTGCAAGTGTTCAGCCGTTCAAGCTTTATGAGCAATAACCCCCCTCCATTAATTCATTCTAGGTATTGTAGTGCGATATAATAACTCTCTATCGTTTCTGTAAACCTTAGGCAACCGATTATACGTTGAGCTTCCGTTGGCTGTATGCAGGGTTGCATAGTTGCTTGGATGTTTTAAAATAAACGTCGATTTCCCAAGCAACAACACAGAATTCAATGGAAATTATTGTAGTCCGTTTGTTTACCTTAATTGGCTATCCATCCAGAAATAATTCGCAGTTCTTTTCTGTAATATATGTTTGCTTGCTTTCGCAGAATATTTAACATTCTATTGCTGGGTATGGTATTTCGTTATTTCCCCCGTCGTTCTCAATTTGTATAAACACAAGCTGAGCTTTTGAAAGGCTCTATTCTCTTCTCTCTTCGATTCTAATTCTATACAACGTCCTTTAAGCGCAAAGAAACGTTGTTAAGTCGTTCCTGAGACGTAGTGTTTTACTATAGTTATGTTGTTAGATCCAGCACACAGCCTATAGACGAGTGCAGCCAGCATTTCCGAAATTCTTGAAGATGCTACCAGAGAGGCAGACAGCTTAAGATACAGTTGTTTTTCCTGTCTTATTTACTTTTTGATGCTGCTGTGAAAGGCAGACACTTTGTTTGCTGGTTGTAGTTTTCTTACTCGTGAATAAATTGCAGACGGTACGTCACAAATTTACGCTTACAATGCACGTGTGATTATGCACTTATGCTTCAAGTCACGATTATTCAAACCAAAGCTCATTTTAGAGCATTTGTTACTGTTACCTTTTCTTTGTACATTAATGTTAACGTCAACAACATGCTTACCAAATTCTAAATTAGAGTAAGTGAACGCTCGGGATTAATGAAAGAATTTTCGAGACAATACGCCAATTAATAAGAAATATGGTATAAACTAATTAAATAAACAACGTTATTCTAAGAAGCAGCGCGAATAATAAAAAGTCGTAAAATGCATTTTATTTTCTTTCGCATTACTACAGGATGGAAAGCGACGCACAATTAACTAGTGAATCAGACAAAGATAACAGTAATTGCGATGCTCGTAAACCACATCCGTCGATGCGCTTTTGACACTAATTACACGATTAAAACCAGCATTCAGGGAAATATTGCGCCTCGTATGTGGCTAAAATATGAATTAAATCTAGAAAACTCGGGAGAACCATGACGTAATTAGATAAAGGTATATAAACGGGAACGTTATTAAAGTCATTCATTCGATTTCAGGCATTCAATGAATGAATCCAATTCAATTCATTTAAGTCGAGAACATGTTTCAAAGTATGATGTATGCATACAGCATTTAATAGTGAATAGTGAATAAACAAGTAATTCTTAAAACGTAACCCTGCATAAATATGGAAGTTGTAAAATGCAGTTATTTAATTTTGTAATATACAACGAAAATGGAAAATTCTTCAATACAAACGCTACTTTAAATAAATAATTAAATCAAAGATGTGCTTTTGGCAACTGATGTTTTAAATTAAGATTTAAGCGAATATAGATGACTTTGTAAGATGATTTTGATGTCAATTTATAAGTAGAAGCAGAAGGTCTTTACGACCGTTAATTATGAGAATTAGATTTTGCAAGTACTAATTTTAGATTTTGTTTGTAACTGATATTTGAGTATTTGTCATTTTAATTTAAGGTAGAATAGGTCTTAATCATATAATATTTGCTTTTGTAGGGATATTTACCAGAAAGTCTGTGATCAGAGTTTAAAACACTCTGAATTTTTAAATAGGCTATCTTTCAAGGATTTTTTGAGCCAAACACACCTTACAAGCGTGGGAATAAAAGCCAGGTAAAGTATCTACAAAAAAGATATTTTAGTTCAGTAAACTGTAAGCAACATTAAGTGAAGCGCATTTTGATAATTAAGTAGATAAGTACTTGTTAGAAATAATTCTATGTTCAAAAAAAATTATGTTGTATATGTTCTATATTCTTTTGTATGAGAGAAAATATTTTCACTGTATAGATGCTTTATGGCATTGCAGTGTTTGATTTCATTTTGTATATTGCATTACTTCCGTTGGGCTAGCCAGAAAAAGAAAAATACAGAAGGGAAAGTAAGGCAGTAATTTCAAACTTACAATTTACTGCACCTGTATCAAAGCGCTCTTTTAGCGACGCCCAACCCCAGGCGTTGACACAGCACTCTTTTAGCGGCGATACAACATGCGACCGCTGTCAGAGCAATATATTCTCTGTAATTTCTTCCATATTTAAGGCTGGAACATTTTGTAAGTATTCTTGCATGTATATGTGTACCTAGTATTTAGATTTTACGATTTTATCTAGGATGCAGAGATCTCTCAATTTTAGAATTTTAACGTAACAATTTTAATTTTGTTATTTTTATAATTTCTATCATAGGAACCATACTCCCGCCCCACTGTAGTTAGCAAAAGCATCCTTAAATTGTTACGGAGTCTACGCCCCTTTACGGCAAAGCTAAATTTGCAGCCTAACGCTCATTCTACACGTAACAAAATTAATTGGTACCGATTTTTAAGTTCCAGGTAAAATATAAATATAGATAGATACATCAAATACAATAAATGACAAGCTTTGGTATTGTAGCGCCGCTTGGTCTAAGAATAATATACAATAAGCGAGGCGTTTACACATAAAAGATGACATGCCCTGCGGTGCGAGATCCCTTGATTGAGAAGTACAAGACTCTGCATTTAAAGATTACAATAGGCACATTGGAGATGTTATTAGCAAGTTTCGGTATGTTGTAGGTTAATCTAGAACAATTAGATAATGTATAAATTAGCGTTATGGAGTTCTGAAGAGCAGTTCCAATTAAAAGCTTTTGAACGATTTCTATTTGCATGCCGGTCACTCGTAGTCAAATACTTGACATGGCTAGCGAAATATTGTTTTTTTAAGAACTCCAAGTCAAGCTTTAAGGAGAGCTTGACTGATGAGTACGAGAACACGCAGACAAACAAGACCAAAATTCTGCGAGCTTGGCAGCGAAATTAGAAGAAACAGGAAAATGCCGTAAACCTTGCAGAAAAACTGAACAAGACCGCCGTAAATTTACAGCGTAAATAGACCAGAATGCAAAACCGGTTGAACTAAAATTAATTGGAAATTATAACCGATTAGGGAACGAGTATATACAGGAAAATCCGCAAAAAAACTAAAAGCAAAATTTTCCAGCGATTTACAGAAATTAGAAACCAAGGTTTAGAAAGCTCGCAAGAACTGGAAGCGAGATTCCAGAAAAGTTTTGAAAACAATCGTAAAATGGAAAAAGAGGTATTGCGGATGAAGGAGCGGTTTAATTCCCTAACAGTGCAAACACCAGATATCTCAGTGCTGGTGATACAACAGCACGTCCTAGAATATAAGGATGCGAACAGACATCGATGTTCAAAGTAAAAACACCCACATTTGATTCAAAGTTATTTAAAGATATTTTAAGCAATTCCAGGCTACCGCGGGATCTAGCGGACGCGCCGATGGTGAAAGAGCATTCACGTTGATTGTCGCGTTACGCGGTGAAGCCCTGAATATTCTACAGACTATCCCAGATCATGACAACGAAGCTACGGGGCAATAACATCAAGGCTGGAAATGAGGAATGCCAATTCTCGTCTGCAACAAGTGAGCCCCGCTCAAGTGAAAAACCGTTACCAAAAGACCAACGAAAATTTGCAGGAGTTCTAAGCAAATATGGTTCGCTAGGTAAGACTAGCCTACCCAACAGCGCTGGATAGCTTACTTAAGCAACTGGCAATACATACCTTTGTGGACGGAATACGCGAAAGATCCAGCAAGCACTACACCTGGTTCGACCAAGGACCCTAGATAATGCGTTAGCTCATGCTTTAGAATTTGAAGCGGCAAAGCAAGCTTCGCATCGTAGTAGTGGCAAAGTGAAATGTTCCGTAGAGGAGCAGGGTCAAGAAAACATAGAGGAGGTGATTCGGCGGGTACATCGTGAACTCTAACCAAAGAAAAGGGAATCCATATGCTGAAATTGTGGCAAGTTTAGGCATATATAATCCAATTGTAAACAACCCAAGAAGGAAGCAGATAAATCGGAAAGCGAAAGGGGTCTACAGGAAGAAGCGAAGATCGACCTAAACGGATTCTGCCTCGAGATCATCATCCGCATTGAATGATCTAAGCACGCGGACAGCATTTACATATATGGACAGTTTACAGGCAAGACTGTGAAGTTCTTGGTTGATACAGAAGCTACTAAGACAATTGTCAATCCGGATGTAGTGCGCGACAGTGGTAGCTGGTGTGGAAATTTAGACACACCTCCTGTGTAAAACTCACACAGGCACGCAATCTGCTTCGCAAAGCGGTACTTCCTCGTTCCCTATTTTCAAGACATCTTCTTTCATATCTACATTGAATCGGTACTTCTTCAAGAAATCCATTCTCAAGATAACTTTTTAGGTGATGTTTGCTGTTACTACCTGATGGTCAAATATCTTGCTCGCAACTCCGATTTTTATATTTAGGGAAATGCTAAATGTAAAAATCGTAGTTGCGAGCAAGATATTTGACCATCAGGTAGTAAGAGCAAACATCACCTAAAAAGTTATCTTGGAAATGGATATCTTTAAGAAGTACAGGTTCTGTGTAGATTTGAGAATAGGGAACGAGGAAGTACCGTTTTGCGAAGCAGACTGCGTGACTGTATGAGTTTGTCTGACACAGGACGCTATCCTTCCTGGAAGGACACTAAATGTGGCGAGGAGATGGTTGAATGGTGCTCTCCCGCAGGCTTTGTGCGCACTATTGAACTGATCAGTGACGAATCCCATGAAAAAAGAGTGCTTGCGAAGAAGGTTCAGGCGAAAGAATTGTACAATGGTTGGATGGTGTTTTTCAGCTATTCACGTGGCGGGGTGTGCCTTTGTTGAGAAAGAACCACTCACCAAAAAAGTATTCCGCAAAGTTATTAAAGCTGTTGATGAAACAGTGCCAGTATCTTGAACAACAACTGGTAGGACTCAAGATCGTACTCAGACGTGTTCACAGTTCGCGGTGATCGATTAGGAAAGACCACGGCAATCAAGCATAATCGATAAAGGAGATGCCTGGCCAATAAGATAGCAGTCGTAAAGATTCCCATTGGCCAAATGCGAGGAGCCCGAAAAGACTATTGGAGATATGGATGAGCAAGGTGTGACTGAGCACTCTGATAGCCCTTGAACGTCCCCTATTGTGCTTGTTAAGAAGAAGAAAAGGTCAACAATATTTTGTGTGGACTACAGACGATTAAATTATGTGACCAAAAAGAATAGTGATTACTGACAAGTGGATATGGAACCCAAAGATCAGGAAAAGCCTGCTTTCACCATTGGTACTAGCCTATGGCAATTTATAGTTATGCCATTTGTGCTCTGCAATGCTCCTGCCACCTTCAAGCGTTTAATAGATAACATCTCGTGTCGGCTATCGTGGACATCGTGTACTGTATAATTGGATGACGTGATCGTGACTGGGAAGTCGTTTAGGGAACACTCAGGAAATTTAGAAGAACTGGCCGACGCCAAAAGACAAATATCAATTACGCAGCTTTCTGGGGTTGCGCACTTACTACAAAAGATTCGTTTCCGGATTTGCAAATATAGCCAAACCCTTGACCAGGCTGACTGAAGAAGGGCGTGCTTCCTTTTAAGATGAAACTTGCCAGAATGCTTTCCAACAACTAAGGCATTAAGAGATAACAGCTTCGTTCTTAATCTATCTTCGGTCGGAAGGCAAATTCATCTTGTCATCATGTTGCCATCGGAAGTGTGCTATCCCTGATGTAAGACGGGCAAGAGAGCCATTGCTTACTTTAGCAAGCTGCTCTCGAAACCGGTACAGAATTATTGTGTTACAAGACGGGAACTATTGGTTGTTGTGAAATCCTTGGAACTTTAGAAGTACATCAACGAGAGAAAAATTTCACCATGCCGCTCTAAAATGGTTATTGCAGTTTCGAAACGCAGAAGAGCAAGTCTCCAGATAGATAGCAACGCTGCAAGAGTATGACTTCGACACGGAACACCACGCTAATGCAAGTTGTAATGCAGATACACTTTCTAGAACGCCTTGTCTCAAAGATTGTAGTCATTGCTCACGGTTAGAAACAAAGTGAGATTTACTTGCTCGAACTACCGTGATCAATGACGATTGGCAGCCTATATAGATACAAACGGAATACGAGAATGACAAAGACATAGATGCCATTCTGGGTTAAAAAGCCAGCGAGGAACATCCATTCTAGCAGGACATCGGCCTGTTGAGTAACACCCTGAAGTCGTACTGGGTACAATGGGATTCCTTGAAAGTAGAGAATGAGATCGTGATGCGATCCTTGGAGAATGGAGACAGGTCCGTGCGTACACTTCAGGTGGTGGTTCCTAAAAGCCCAGAATCTGAAGTTTTAGGACATCGGCATAACGGGACCTCGGAATTACACATCGGCGTTAAGAAGACCGTAGACAGTCCGAGCAAGCTCTTGCTTGGTAGGTTGCAAGGGCGATGTAAAAGAGTGGTGCACTGCAAGTGTCAGCAATGTGCACCATTGGAAAACTGTAAGGCTCCAATGAGGTAATACAACGTGAGGAGCCTCTTTGAGAGAGTGGCAATCGATATTGTCGGTCCATTCTCTGGGAACAACTCCAGGAATAAGTACATCTTGGTAGCCATGGACGATTTTATGAAGTGAACCGAAGCGTATGCCATACCAAACCAAGAAGCTGCAACCGTCGCTGGCGTACTGACAAAAGAACTGTTCTATCGTTTTGGAGCTCCTATAGAATAGTACACCGATCAGGGCAGACCGTTTAAGTCAGCGTTATTCCTAGAAGTTTGCCGGTTGTTGAGAATGATGAAGACCCGAACAACACCATTGCACACGAAATCGGATAGTATGCTAGAGCTCATTAACCGGACCTTGGGCAAGTACCTTTCCAAGTTAGTTTCCCAACTTCATAGAGACTGGAACCACTATTTATATCTATTTTTATTGACTTATTGGACTTCGGTTCATGAGAGCACCTGACAGACATCTACATATGTATGCTTGGACGCGAAATACGTCTACCGTGTGATCTTGAGTTTCGAGTATAAGCTTAGAAATGGGCGACAGCTACGTCGAGAAGCTTTAAGCGCAAGATGCACGACATCCATGTTGACCTTACGGAAACTAATCGCATGAAGACCAAATATCAAATCAAAGGCACAGAGGCTCTGTTTTTCAAGAAGACGACCGCGTCTGGCTATGCAACCCCAGACGACGGCGTGGACTGTCGTCAAAGTTGCAAAAACATTTGGAGGGTCCTTACGAAGTTGTAAAAAAGATCAAAGACGTGGTATATAGAATTCGTAAGATCCCAAAAAAGAACAGTAGTGGTGCCCGTTAACCGGTTAGCACCATACAATAGTGATTATGCCGGTAGTGTCGAAGAACGTTATACAATAAAATGAGCAAACAGTTATGCTTGTGATGATGGATGAAGGTCTGGACCAAGTTTGATTGGTTCATGTCTCTGCGCAGCGACACAGATAATGCGATATTCGGGGACACGAAAGAGATTCAATGCAACCTATTCGATGCGCCATTGGAATACTCCCTAGCGCATTGCGTAACGGTGAATCTTGATATGTTGTAAGTACTTGCTCGGGTGTTTACAAATAAATTTAGTGATCTGAATCAACTTCGTCGACGACAACTGGAGGTTGAAAAGACCATACTGCTAAAGAACCGACTTCGTAGAATCTTCTATTTTATGACCAAGCAACGGTCTTCTGGTAAATCGGATTATCAGGATCTGTGGAAGGCATTAATGGACCTCAAGGGTTAGATGATAAAATTTAAAGACAAGGAGTTGGCCATACCCAAAAATCGGTTGAGGGCTCGATGGGCTGAACTGGAGGGTAGTACGAAATATGCTAGAGGTACTGTTCCAGAAAACCGGGGTCCAGAGTTTAGTGTGTGTACAATCCATGTGGTACGGCGCCTGTTATGAAAAATATTGATTGCTACTACTATCAACATAGAAAATGCATAAATGGTTTCAAATATCTTTACCACCACAGGGACTTCCAACGTCATGGTCACAGTGTTCTAGGACCAAACAGCTTTAAGAGGGGGGGCAGTGTAGCGTCGCTTGGTCAAAGAATAATGCATCGGAATGTAAGCGAGGCGTTTACACAGAAAAGATTATTGACATCCCCTGTGGTGCGAGATCTTTTGATTGACAGGTACAAGACTTTGCATTTAAAATACAATAGGTACATTCGAGATGTAACAATTTTTTTTGACGACTGCAAATCACCTAAAAGTTATTTGTTAAATACGTTTTTGTCTATTCGATTAAACAAGTAAATATCGTCATTCAAATAAATATTCGTATTGGAATCATGTAGCCCAATCATAATGCAGAGATTATCCTCTAGTGCTAGTTTGGTTGCTAACAACAGGCGTTAGCTGTTTGAATAAATACCACAATGGCAAGCGAATTTGAAATACTATGCGCAGCGTGCCAACCGATCAATCTGGCTTGGGCACTTGATAAAACACATCATGCAGAAGATTAGTGTTCTAGCCAGCAATTTGCGTGTGGCCTTACGCCTAAATGTTTAATTCAAGTGCAACATGCACTTGAATAAGCGTTTTTAATAATGGTAAGCACATAGATTTAATCCCTAAAACAAACTAAATAAATTTGTTATAGCGCTCTTCAATTTGACTGTAATATTTTTGATTTAATATGAACGTTCTTCAATGCCATTGTAATATTTTTGACTTAATATGAATGTTCTTCAATTTAATCGCAATTCTTTTGATTTAATATGAACGTCCTTCAATTTAATCGTAATACTTTTGTTTTAATCTAAACGTCCTTCAATTAGCATTTACGATAATCCTTTAATTGCTATGATGTTTTATTCGAAAGAAAATGCTTAGCACATGTCCGGTATTTACAAGTAATAAAGTGGATAACTACGGTCAACATAATTGTTTTGTAACGAACGAAATGCCGTAAAAGAAGGAAACATAGCATTTTTTAATAGCTGTTGGATTGGATTTTGGTTTGTTTTATTTTTGCAAGGAAGAAATACACTTGAAGTTTGTATAATTGGGTCCAAGAGGCGTACAGTTAGTTGGCTGCGTCACAATATGTGGATAGCGACGTCATTTGTTTGTCGAGGCCCAGTATGTAAGCACATCTGGTTTATACAATGTAACACTGTAACATAAACAAGAACCTGGCTATACAAGGTAAGCCTTCTTTATTATTTTCACATGATGTCCGCATTTGGCCAACATTGATAAGGCAACATATTAAACATAACATTGTAATGACCTACGATTATTATTTTGTTTAACAAACTATAAAGAACTTTTGATGTTTTGAAATTATCAACATTTAAATCCAGGCTTGTGCCTGTTATCATTACAAACAAACTTAGACACCTTAATTGAGTTTTGATTAAAGTTTTCATTTATGTGTAATTATACTTAAAGCAAATATGAAAGTTAAATTATTAGATTTTTGAAATTTCCATATACACCTGTAAACCTAATAACAGATCTGATATTTTAGGTATTGATTTGAGATAGCCTTGTAACAAAAAGAATTGCTGAACGTATTTGATATTTTATTTGATTTTATTATTCTACATCTGCGTAGAAGAAATTGAAGTACAATTTTGATGTATATATTTTGTACATACAACCTTTTATCATGAAGCAACATTTGATTAAAGAATCATCATTTAATTCATTTAATTAATTGTTTTATTTTAAACAAGTGAGTTCAAGAATAGGGTAATTAAATCAAGGAGTAAAAGGCATAAATACCTTCAGTATAATGATATTTGTAGCTTCCATTTGACGAAGGAGCACTGATAGTACTTTCAAAATTTGATGTCTAATTGTTAAAACTTATGTATAATGTTCGGCATGTGGACACGACACGACAAAGGTCAGTCGTTTTTGTAGTAGGCTTGGAACGATTGAGAGTAGTTGTTGAAAATAAATTCGAGTTCTGTCATTGTCAAAATGAATAGAAATTAGTAATTTTAGTTAAAAGGAATAATAAAGAATATAAAACATGGCTTGTTATATTCAAGGTCTTGGAAGCTGCGTGTAGAACTGTGTAGGCACGGCAGCAAAAATATTAATTAACATATACCAACTACCAACAACGTAGTAGTCGAAGAAGCCTTTTCCGGGTAGGAAAAGCGCAATTCTTAACATTAATATTTGTGTCTATAAAAGTGTGTGCATAACTGATATTTATAGCTTTTCTTTTTATGAGGTAGCAAGTGTACACCTCTTGTGTCCTCCTTTGTTAATTTAATCCATTTTTCTTTACAGCTCCTGCTTAAGCAGTAAATACAATATTCCTCTCTAAGGACTCCAAAGTCCCCCTTAGGGAAACTCTGTGTTTAAAACTTAATGACTTGGTGGCGCCCTCCCCATACCCCTATTTTGGTTGAGTCAGTAAGTAAATAATGTTTTGTAAAAAGAACCACGACCAATCCTCATAAGCTCTACCCGAGAAGTAGACCCCCTAGCATAGTCGGAAGATAGTTGCGTTCCATCATTTTAAGGAAATCCTTCCTTAAAGTTCACTGGTTTCATCAAGCTATATTAAAGAACCCAGGAATTACTTTAATTATTTAATTAACCAAATAAATAAAGTAAGTCTAAGTAGGGATGTTATTAACAAATTCCGGTAATTTCTAGATTATTGTAGAACAATTGGATAAGGTATAAATTAGCGTTAAGGAATTCTGAACGGCAGTTCCAAATAAAAAGCTTTAATTACGATATTTGTTCTAATTTAAAGATCTGAAAGTTGTAATATGATAAAAAATACTGTTCACTGCCCTATCTGTTATAAATTGCTATTGATCATATAAATTAATATAAATCAGCAATTAGTGCTTAAGTAGTTAAATGTAGTGCTTGGTTAGTAAGTAATTTACAAAATAGTATCGTAGTTAATAAGATAATATTTGTGCTGTTAGCGATTAGTTCGGAAAGTGAATAGTGGTGAGAGCTTTTAGCAATTTTATTGTAGCTGCGAGTTGCTGAAACAGCTTATATAGTCAGTGTGAATATAAATAACTGTTGTCTATGCAAATAGTTTTTGTAACAGCATATTCCCTCTACTTATTTATTAATTTAATTGCTTTGTTCTGGTCCTAAACGGCATTAGATAAAGCGTTTACGCATAATTGTGATTCATTCGGTGTAAATTTTGAAACTATAAAAGCATACAGCTGTTTTATTGCGTTTAACGAAAAATTTGTGAAACTAATTGTTCGTGTAATGAATAAACTCTTCGTATAGCAGAACCTTATTCGAGCTTGAACTACAATTTCTTCCTACCACTAGATAAGAAGTCTAATTCCCAACTTTTACGAAGCTATTCTACATCATATGATTCGATCTTACTTAACATGTAGAGCAGTTACAGCACCTAGAAAGGCGTAGTCGTTACAACTCCATAAGAAATATGTAAGATCAGTAAGACAAGTTCGCCTACACAAAGCTACTTTTAGTTCTTAATTAACGTCATAAATTATTAAAATTCTTTTCCGAGAGGAACTGATGTGCATTAAAGCAAAAGTCTAGGAAGTGCTGAATCCCATAAGCACTGATGAGTTCATAGGTTGTGATGTGAGGATATAAATCTATACAGAAATCACGAACATAAATTTATTAACAAACAACACCGGAAGCCCAGCCTGCTAGCGGAAGGCGGTTCAATAAAATTGATTTTGTAATACATTCTTTCATTCATATGCGCTTTAAGGTTTATACAATATAATTAAATAAAATAAAACAACTACCCACAATTTGTTTAAAGGGGTCGTTAAACTGCATTTTTGTGCCCTGAACCGTTTGTAATCCAGCAAGGGAGAAATGTCCTATAGTGATTTTATTTAGAAAAATTTGCTATAAAAAGGTTTATTGTTCCGTTAGAGTATTATGTTAGCGCCGTTAATGAGCCATTTAGAGTTGTTCGGCTCGTTCGTTATAATGAGAAATCGTAGACGGAATGGCTGGGAGTAAACGAGCGTGAAACTGCAAAATGTTTTTATTATAAACGATTTATGCGTTTCCTCTTGCAATCAATACAGCACTTTTGGTGATATTACTGTAGAAAAAGAAAAGCTAAGGTTTTAATTTCCGCGTGAGGTATTTCTATATGGGGTAAAATGTGTTGATTAATATTGTTTAGATTTATTACGTCTGATCGTATTTTATTTGGTCCAACTGGAAACTTGAGCACGCATTTTCTTCATCGTCCTCTTCGTATTTTCGTAAGGGTTGTTGCATTCGTAATTTTCTGAATGATTTGTTTCATAGTCTCTACTTGGATTCACATAATTATCTGCGTCTTGATTGTTAAAATCTTCTGTTTCTTAGTGAAATAGTTCCTCGAAGTGAAGTTTCATTTTGGGTTTAATCGGGTCTAATTTGAGATATTTTAGTGTTCTGTCTGGTATTACCAGATGAAGTGTCCATAGGAGTTGCTTTTTAATAATTATTAGGGTTATTGTTATTACACGTCATGGGTGCGTTTTTGTTAGAATTTACGCCGAATGTTTCCCGTGTTCGATTCGCGTTTAATTAAACTTTGGAGTAAATGTGGGTTTTATAAAAGTCGAATTTAATGTTGGTTTTGGAAATTGATTGTTGAAATTTGTATTATTAAAGTTTGGATTATTAATTCTTGATGATTTATTGTTGCGTAAAAATGATGTAAATTTAGGCTGTGTTGGTATTTGTCTCGCGGCTTGTATCGTTTTAATTGGTAGGTAATTTTTGTTCGCGTTAGGATTGTAAATCTAGTTCTGTAATACATCACGTTTTCTTCCTCTACAATTAAATTCATTGCTTCTTCTAAATTTTGGAGGTTTCGAAATATTATCTTGTCCAATAATCGTTCGTGTAACGCGTTTATATAAGTTTCTAAAGTCATCTCATCGTACATTTTCGTTTTTATTAACGTACATTTGGGTCTGGTCCTCTAGTTTCAATTTAGTTAGGATTAAACTTCGCACGTTTTGACATCGCATATCAAATTGGTATGGCGATTGTTTAGTTTCCATTCGTAGGTTTATTAAGTCCCTAATAAGACATTTTATATTCCGCTGGTTGCCGAAATACGCAATCAATACTCTTTCGTAATCGTCCCAATCTGTAAGGTCATCGCGACTTGCAATAAGGGTCAAAGCCTACCTGTCAACTCACTTATGATTAAGCGTAATAGCCATAAATTTCGGTCAACGTCTCCTTGCTCGTAAAAAGATTTCGGGAATGTCTCACAAGCAGTAATAAAAATAACTAATAGCGCTTGATTACCACCATACGTTGGTAGTGAGTCTAAATATAGTTTTAAGTTTTCAGAATTCATCTTTATAAATATTATTCTCAGTTACTTCAGTCGAGTGTGTACTAAAGTTATTTAAAGAATCGCTTATTGTTACGTATATTGTATGTAATTAATTATAAACCTATGCTATAATTACATCGGTTTCAGACTTTTGCTGAATAATTGTTTCATAAAATAATTGTTGCAATAATAAATTGTACATAAAATGTGTATAATTATAAACCTTTGTTATATTCGAGTTCAGATTTTTGCTGAGTAAATTTCTTTCAGTAATAATAATTGTTATAATAAATTGTACATAAAATATAAATTCTCTTGTTTCAATCTTAATTGCTAATATCAATATGCAGTTGAAAATGGTTAGGAAAATGAACTGTATGTACTCACAATAATTTAATTGCCAGTTCCATTAGCCTTCCTTCTTTATTCGGTTCGTTCGATTCTGTACTTCGTTCAATTGTTTGGTTTTTGTTTCCAGTGAAGAATTGAAATTCTAAATCACCAGTTCTTCGATTTTGGAATTGCTAGTGCCCTTCTAGAATCCGTTCCGACTGCGCCAAATAGGTTTTGGGCCTTTAAGGGCTTCTTTTTAAAAACATTTATTTCCCAAAAAATTCTTCGATCGATTTTATTCTCAATTATACAATTACTAAAATGACTTGTTTCTGTTAAATCAACTTAAACGTTTATATTCACTAAACTAATTGAAATTGACAAAATACTTGAAGTTAATAATCAATAATTAATAATTAAAAATTATGGTGAGTTGTTTGAACCACCAACAATGTTAAAGTTATGAAGTTTGAGACTGACTGGCCATCAGGGGTTCCTCGGGGTATTTATGTAATCCCTGCTCTCACATCATCTTGTGGGAAATGTAGATCTCACCGTCTGCTATTTCTTGATAACATACAATGTCATACTTCTTAGTAATCTTAATTAAGTCTGTTTGTATTGCAGTTTATTGTGTCCTGCACCTGCAGTATCAGGTTGCGTATGGAATACAAAGTAGTTGCTTCCGTTCTCATGCCTGATATAAACTTTCGTTAACCTTTTATATTATTACTTCAATTTTTTTTCTGACAACATAATAATTGCATTTAATTTTATATACATATTAATTGGGGAATCGACTCAGCAGTCGTACACGAACCTATCTGATCCACAGATCCGCCTAATCCTACAAGCTCCGACATCTGATTTTTCCAATGGTCCACGCAAAGGTACTGCATTGCCAGGAAGCGGGTTTTTACCTGGAAATTTTGAATTTTGCCGAACCGCTGCTATTACAAGCAAGATAGGAATCTCTAACGTGCATAACAACACACACACGGAAACTACATTTTACATCCCATCCGAACGAAAACGAAGTTTTGTGAAAAATGCTCACGTAACATTTTTCAAGCGGTCCGTGTCGGGAATCGAACCTGAGACCTTTAGATCAGCAGTCATATACGAACCTATTTCATTTACGGAGCCGACTGATCTTAAAAGCCCTACATTTAATTTAACAATGCTCCACCCGAAGGTACTACATTGGTCTGAAAACAAATTTTTTTAAGTG
Source organism: Platerodrilus igneus (assembly GCA_036346225.1). NCBI lineage: Eukaryota > Metazoa > Arthropoda > Insecta > Coleoptera > Lycidae > Platerodrilus > Platerodrilus igneus. Next base: position 2,325,700 of record JARFIW010001373.1, on the reverse strand, counting down.
AAAATTTTGAATTTTGCTATGCCAAGCAAGGTAGAGATCTTTAACGTGGTGACAACATTCACATATGGGACCTACACTTTCCTCTTAACTGAACTCTCGTTTTTTTGTGAAAATACTCGCCTAAATCTTCCAAGCGGTTCGTGTAGGAAATCAAACCCGGGGCCTTGAGATTGGTAATCACACCTAAACTAACCAAATCACGGAGCTGTTTGATCCCACAAGTTCCTATTTCTATTTGAGTTTTCAATGCTCCACGCGAAAGTAATACATTGGCCTGGAAACGAGTTTTTTTACCGGCAAATTTTGAATTCTGCCGAACCATTACTATTTCAAACAAGGTGGGATCTTTAAATGCGTGACAACACACACACACGCGGGATATACATTTTACCCTCATTCGACCGAGGATGTATTTTTGTTAAAATGTTTGTCTAACATTTTTCAAGTGATCCGTACGTTTGAAATGAAACCGGAGTCCTTGAGATTAGTGATTATATGCCAACCCACTAAGCCACAGAGTCGCCTGATTTTACAAACCCTTATATTTAAATTCCAATGCCCCAACCGAAGGTACTTCACTACCCAGGAAGCGAGCTTTTTTTACTTGAAATTTTTGAATTTTACCGAACCTATAATATTCCAAGCAAGATAGTGATCTTTAACAGGCGTGACAAGACTTACACACGGGGCATACATTTCATCTCTCATTCGAATGAGGGCGTATTTTTGTGGAAAATGCTCGCCTAACATTTTTCTAGCGATCCGTGCTAACTAACTAAGCCACGGAACCGCCCGATCCTACAAGCCTACATTTTGATTTTCCAATGGTCCACCCAAAGGTACAATACTGTCGATCATGCAAGTTCTACACTTGATTTTAGAATGTTCCTGCCGAAATTGGTTAGGAAGGAATTTTTTTGACCTGGAAATTTAGAATTTTGCCAAACCCTTGCTGTTCCAAGCAAGGTAAGAATACAGAACATGCTTGACAGCACACTCACGAGACCTGCATTTTACCTCTCATCGGAACCAGGGCGTATTTTTGTAAAAAATGGTGTCCTAACATTTTTCAAGCGATCCGTGTCGGGAACCTAATCTGGGACATTGAGCTTAGTAGTCATACGTGGACCAACCGAGGCACCGGACCGCCTGACCCAACAAGCACCTACATTTGAGTTTCCGATGCTCCATCTCCACCCGAAGGTACTACATTGGCCTGAAAATGTTGGATTTTGCCAAACTCTTGCTATTCCAAGCAAGGTATGGATATTTAACGTGCATGACAACACCCATACACGGGACTTACATTTTACCCTTCATCCGAAAGAGGGCGTAGTTTTGTGAAAGATGCTCGCCTAACATTTTTCAAACGGTCCGTGTCGAGAATCGAACCCGGGAGCTTGGGATCAGTTTGACCCATGGAGCCGCCTGATTCTACAAGCCCTACATTCATCACGAAGCGAGTTCTCTTTACCTAAAAGTTTTGAATTTTGTCAAACGCTAGCTGGTCTAAACAAGGTAGGGATCTATAACGTGCGTGACTACACACACACACACACACACACAGGATTTCCATTTTACCTCTCATCCGAACGAGGACATATTTTTGTGAAAAATGTCGCCTAACATTTTTCAAGCGGGCCGAACCGGGAATGGAACCCTAGACCTTGGAATTAACAGTCATACGCGAACCTGTCTGATCCACGGAGCCACCTCATGCTCATGCCTTCCTTTATATTTGATTTTAGCAATGCTCCACCCGTAGGTACTACATTGGTCAGTAAGCGAGTTCTTCTATATGGGAAATTTGAAATTTGCCGAACCCTTGCTATTTCGAGCAAGGAGGAATCTTTAACGTGCGTGACAATACTCATACACGAGACTTAACAATTTATCCAGGCGAGTCAACTTTTTTCTTTCTTACCAATTGTGCTCGTTTTGTGCTCAAAGGTGCCGGTGTCTGTTTGAATTGTGCTCATTTGCTTATAGCGAAAAAATTGAAAACAAATCCGGCGGGGCCAGGTTGACCACTAGCCCCCCGCGCATTTTGAGTTTTCCCATTTTTCTTCCGTCCGTTGAATTGTGCTCCTATTGTGCTCAATTGTGCTGATGTTTGTTTGAATTGTACTCATTTGCTTATAGCGAAAAAATTGAAACAAATCCGAGTGGCCAGGTTGACCGCTAGCTCCCCACGTTTTTTGAGTTTTTGTTAAGTCCATTGAATTGTTCTCGTTTTGTGCTCAATTGTGCCGGTGTTTGTTTGAATTGTGCTCATTTGCTTATAGCGAAAAAATTGAAAACAAATCCGGGGGGCCATGTTGACCGCTAGCCCCCCGCTTTTTTTGAGTTTTCCAATTTTTCTTAGGTCCATTGAAGTGTGCTCGTTTTGTGCTCAATTGCACCGGTATTTGTTTGAATTGTGTTCATTTGCTTATAACAAAAACAAGAAGATGAAATTGTCAAATGGAAGATATTGTTTAATGTGATAAAATTTCATTTCTGTACACATTACTAAATTTGCAAGCTTCAGCTTAATCATTAATTGCTCAGTTCTTCTGCATCGTTATAACTACTGATATAGCTGTTTATATAGTCGCTTTTGATTTATAAAAATATACAGTGCATTCCACATTTAATAAAACAATAAAGAAAAATTCGAATAAACTGCCATTTTGTTTTTTGTCTAACTGTATGTGTTCAAATAAATTTTGTGTCATTGTGAAGCATCTCAGTGAAAACCGCATATATCTATATTTATTCGCTTAAAAGTTGAAAGCTCTTGCAATTCCCGCAAATTTAACGGGGCCCGGGTAGTTACCGCATTGTTATTTTTAAAATTATCTATATAAAGTTTTGTAACTAATGATATTTGTGTTTTTATCGTTGAAAACTGACTTTCTGGGTTTGTATTCTATAACTTTGCTTATATTACATACGTTGCATATTAATTATTCAACTGGTTTTGTAAATTTAATAGTATACGTAAACAAAAGGCAAAATTTATTGGACTAAAAATCAATTGAATCACTCAAAGATTGCGAGGATGGCGCTTAGAATGCCCCATCCCCCAGTCACCGTTGAATTGTTTTCCATATTTCTCGGTATAAGAAGTCGAGCACAATTAACGCAAACACCGGCGCAATCGAGCACAATTTAATATACTAAGAAAAAAATAAAAACTCAAACAAAAACAGAACATTAGCGGTCAACCTGGCCGGAGGCTTTGTGGATTAGGAAAGTTCACTTATGAGTACTAATTCCAGAGGTGCCGGGTTTGATTCCTGACACGGACCGCTAAAAATGTTAAACGAGCATATTTTACAAAAATGCGCCCGCTTTCGGATGGAGGTAAAACGTAAGTCCCGTGTGTAAAAACAACTGGCTTCCTGGCCAATGTAGTATCTTCAGGAGGAGCATTAAAAAATCAAATGTAACGCCACCGCAGCCCCGTGGATTTGTTTTGAAGGTTTCTGTTAAAAGCAAATGAGCACATTCAATGGACTGAAGAAAAATTGAAAAACTCAAAAAACGCGGAGGGCTAGCGGTCAACCTGGCCTCCCGGATTTGTTTTCAATTTTTTCGCTACAAGCAAATGAGCATAATTCAAACAAACACCGGCACAATTGAGTACAAAACGAGCACAATTCAATAGACTGAAGAAAAATGGGAAAACTAAAAAAATTCGGATGGCTAGCGGTGAACTTGTTATTTGTTTTTAATTTTTTCGCTATAAGCAAATGAGCACAATTCAAACAAACACCGGCACAATTGAGCACAAAGCAAGCACAATTCAATGGAATAAGAAAAAATTGACAAAGCGAAAAAAAGCGGTGAGCTAGCGGTCAACCTGGCCCCCGGATTTGTTTTCAATTTAATTCGCTATAAGCAAATGCGCACAATTCAAATAAACACCGGCACAATTGAGCACAAAACAAGCACAATTCAATGGACAGAAGAAAAATTGGAAAACTCAAAAAAGCGGGGGGCTAGCGGTCTACCTGGCCCCCCGGATTTGTTTTCAATTTTTTCGCTATAAGCAAATGAGCACAATTCAAACAAACACGGGCACAATTGAGTACAAAACGAGCACACTTGGTGAGAAAGAAAACAAAATTGAAAATAGAAAGTAGGGGGGCCAAGTTGACCCAGCTAATTTATCCCTCATTCGAATGAGGGCATATTCCCAATTACTTTTACAATTAATTCCACCCCAATTTAACCGCGGGCTTCTGCATACGGAAAACATCCCGCTAACACCCTTACGGTACTTTGAGGCAAACTCTCCCTTCAACACATTCTACCTAAATACGTTCCAGAAAAAAAGTTCCCCACAACATGATGTCTGCATGTGTGGTTTATTGTTTGTGGTCATCACTGTTTGAAAATGCGAAGATCTTGTACTTATTCTCCTATATTATTCCAAAGACACCTGTTATCTAATTTGACAATAGGTATTCCATTATTTAAGTACTTTAATTAGTTTAGTGATAGAAATGTGTGTGTGAAGATAGCACCCCATTTTTTAAAAATTATGATTTTGAAAGTTGTTCCAGATTGTTCTAATCTTGTACCGCATTGTTCCAATTCGACATTATTTTATTCCAAAAAATTCTTCGCAAATTTGGAAAAAACTCATTTTGTTACTGGCAACCCATTTATCGAAAATCGCAGTTTTGGTCATAGCTTAACATTGTTCTAGTTGTTCCAAACATTGTTCCAAAAGGATAATTCAGTATCTAAACGATTCTTCTAAAAAACGGCAAAAAACATTTTTTTGCTGGCACCCCGTTTTTCAAAAATCGTAATTTTGATTCTCGATTAAGATTGTTCTAGTTGTTCCAAATATTGTTCCAAAAGGACAATTCCGTATCTAAACGATTCTTCAAAAAACGGGAAAAAACATTTTTTTGCTGGCACCCCATTTTTCAAAAATCGAAATTTTGGCCCTCGATTAAGATTGTTCAAGTTGTTCCAAATATTGTTCCACAAGGACAATTCCGTATCTAAACGATTCTTCAAAAAAACGGAAAAAACATTTTTGGACAAACAAGAGTGCCGGGCCAAGAGTAAACATACCTTTCTTTTCTTGCTCCAATGAATAACTTTTTGTTCTGAGGTGTTCTAAGCTTAGAAAACATAGTTCTGCAGTAGGAATTTCGTATCACCAGCGGCTCCCCCAAAAATCATTTTATTACTGTATCGACAGGAGTAAACATAGCCTTCCAGTAGAGGAAAATCAGGCAACCCAGGCCCACATTTCCACCAGCATCCACATTTCCACACACATCTGGACCAAAAAGTTTTCTTCGACTAACCATTTTTCATCTTTCGAGATAAATATCTCTTAAATTTTTCATCTTTCGAGATAAATGAGCATCCACATTTCCTCACGAGATAAACCTATTTTTAAGATTTTTTACCGCTAACATTCTGGACCAAATAGTTTTCTTCGACTAGCCATTTTTTTTTTATCTTTCATCTGAACCAAATAGTTTTCTTTGTCTAGCCAACGCATCTTTCGAGATAAACCTATCTTGTTTGGTATCAATTAATATTAGAATTTTCTCAGCTACCCGAATCTCTAAGAATTTTTTAGATAGCATCACCCCCAAGGAAGCTACCCCCATTTTAAGATTTCTTACCAAGACCGATTTCTAACCGTCCGCATAAATTTTTTTAGTCATGCGATACATCTTGTTAGCTTAGAATTTTACGCAGAATTCGAATCTGCAAACAGATTTGAAATCGGACCACGCCCTGCAAAGTTATACTTTAAGCTCTCAAACCTCTAAATTTCGCCTTTGCTCGTATATATTTAACTCCATTTTTTAAAACCTTTTTCGCTACCCAAGGTATATGCTTTAACCAAACAGTTAGAGGTAGTAACACAAAAGTTTAATAATTTATTTATCCAATTTACAGTTTAATAAACTATTACAATTTTTACAAAGTATAGCATTATTTCCTGTGTGTAGCCGAAAGTTTAATCTGTAACAAAAAGATTAATGGGTTGTTTAAAATAGACGTGTAACAAAAGAGATTAATGTAAAAAGAGGAGACGTGTTTTCAGTCAATAAGACATATTGTCGTTAACAATATGTTTTACCGTCCAGCGACACCACGTGGAGGTAAACACATGCCGCCGGGAACAAAGGAAATTTAATTAAAAGCAGAAAGTTTTGTTCGGAAACGCTACTGTAAAATATATAGAGCAAATAAATTATTCCCTGAATGTGTTTTCAATTGCAATAACTGACTATACAATCACAATTTAAATTACACTTTATTTAACTAAGTTACTTTAAACAAGAAATTACCGCATCCAAAAATTCCAATGCATGCTTAACAATAATGTAGAAATGGCAAGGTCGACTTTTGATGTCCAATGTAATGTGTTTTAAATATCTAAAAAGAAAGCGCATTTTACTGGTATGAAATCTATGGAATTTCTCCTGTAATGAAAGAAGAATGCATTCGTAATTGAAAATGCATGCTACAACTTTCGCTAGATACCAGCCATGTATGTTAATTAGAAATTTTGTGTATGACATCATTAACCACCTAAATTCCAGAATTAACAAAAATGTAATAAACCAGATTAAGTACTGAAAGTAACTCGTAATCCAACAAATATTCTAGATTTCTTAACGAACATTTGAATACTGTTTTATAATTTCTTTTCTTGGACTTTCTATTAATTATGTTGAGAATATGTTTCAATGACGCGCATTTCAAATCGAGATATAATTGTTTGTAGATTACCAATACCACGAGGTGCTGAAAAGTGCGTATTTACGGAAAATACAAACCTCATTTAGTAGTATAATTAACGGATTCAAAACGTATATAACGCGGTGTCATTAGAAAAAATTCTATTAGTTTCGCACGCTTTTGTGTAAAGCCCTCGAAATTTTAAACCGTCGTTTCGCGTAGTTCTTTTGTGGAAAGTTTTGAAGGAAGATTTAAGGTAAGTTTACATTTTTATTAAAGTAGAACTGAATTTATTTGCAAACACCAATTATTATGTATTCGGTTATTGGTTCTTTGTATTTTAAAACATTAATTTTTCCAAAGTAATGCGCTGTATTACAGATATATTTTTTCCAAATTTTAAAGGTATGCTTTTGCTAGAATAAAAAACAATTCTCACAAAATATTTTATTAAAATTTAATACATTAACAAAATGACCTTCAATACCAATACGTTTTCTTTAGAACAGCTTAAATTATTCAAACAATGGTTTAAACAGTGATTGTACCTATTACCGAATCTTCTTAATTCTTTGAGCCTTGGAAGTAAGAAAACACTCTCCATGTTTAAAATGTTGTTTGATAAATATTTTGACAGTAACTGCCTTTTCTGTTCGCCTTTAACATAGATAGTAGCATCGGGTGGTATGACTTCTTTCAGCAAATCGCCTACATTTGTATATCCACTTGTGGACTGTCCATCCCAGCTAAGCCCATGGATTCTTTGCTTTAACCACCGAACTTGCTTTTGAAATCATCGCTTAGGGTGTTATACTCCACAGCCATGTCCAGTATCTCATGCCATATTACATTATTCGCTACATCCAAAATGGCAATCTCCTTGCAATAGAAATCACTAGTTTTGTATTGATATCCTTGTAAATCGATTATGAAACACATGCTTCCTGCTTCAAATCACAGATGGGAATGGGGTTCTAAGCAAATCTCCCCGTATATCCCAGTTTAGGGACTTTACTCCCTCCTTTTATGATTTTTTCATCCAGGTAATTATCTGGATGATACTAAAGCAAGTCTGTTTTCTTAATCCAACTTTTACCATCCCCAACCACGACACTAATAATTCGCGTCCGTGCTTCCGTTTCCGTAAAACTTTTTCCACTAAGTACGTGTCGGGTGCTGCTGTGAGCTGAATTTCATCGCCGTAAAAGCACCTAGAATTGGCCGACCTTCCAAATCTTGTAGCAGATAGGTTGTCGGTCTCGTTTTTGTACTTTAACAATTTTGAATAGTTCTGTACTCCAGTTTGGGTGAAATCCTCGATCGAATACTGCTTTATATTTTGATATACGCACAATGTCTCCAACCTTATACTTGTAACTTTTAGAAACGCTGTTAGCGGTGTAAAGTTTTATTCTTTCCGGATGTTCTTCTGCTTCCATAGGTGTCATGTTAATAGCCCGATGCGGTGTATTATTGTATTCTTCCATAACCTTAGGCAAAATATTCACCCATTTATGACTGCCTTGCAAGTAAAATCTTCTGTACAATTTGTTTTTGATTGTTCTAATCAACCGCTCGACCATACTAGCTTTGATTGCGGAATACGTAGAGTAATGGTTTATCTTATATTTTGCATAAGATTTTTAAAACAGCGGTTGTAGTACTCTTTCCCAAAATCCGTTTGTAGATTGATTTTAAGTTATTTTCTCCTTGCAGCATTTTGTCCAATATTTTTTCATAGCATTTGTAACTTCTGATCCAGTTTTATTTTTAAAGGTTCAGCTAAAGCATATTTTGTGAAACAGTCCACTGCTATTATAATATATCTGTACCCATTGTTCACACGCGAGTAAGGCTGCATTTCGCACAAGTCCGATTGGATAAGATCACGTTTCACATGTTTCAGATTTGTATGACGACGCTGAAAATTTTTTCTTGCAGGTTTAAATAATTCCTTAACGATGATTTCTTTACTCATTTTTGCTTAACACTGTTGCTAAACTAATAGGGTTATCTTTATCCAATTGCACCTTTGACATAAACTGAAGCTTTGGTTTGTAGTATTTGTTTTTATAGCTGCTGGTGACGCCTCGTAAATCGATGCTATTGCAAGACTGAGCTCCTTTCATTTGTCTCGAAGTTGCAGTCAAATTAATAAAAACTGTATAAACGTTTTAAAGTCAGATACAAGCTTATCCAATTTTTCATTTACATATTGTTTATTAACTGCATCAGATGGCTCAACTGGTTGAGCAAGCATTGCGATACGCTGGTTTCTTGCATTGAAGGCTTTATCTTTACGTTGTATATCATCAGAACTTTTAGACAGTATGAAAAGGCTTGATTCACGAGCTTGATTACAGATTTCTTATTAACACAATCACCATCTTCTTTAGGATCCATTACATCCACTAGCCTTCTTTTACGAAAACTAATTGTTTCTTCTCCAGACTTGAATACTATAGTGCTTCTCTGATTAACACAATCACTATCTTCTTTCGGGTCTGATGAATTCACTAACCTTCTTTGCTGCATATCGTACCCATCACCATCCAACGTTAGCACAAATCCTCGACCTGGAGGACCTCGCCGAATATCAGCATCTTTACGCTCTGAACGTCCGAAGCGGTCGATAGGCATTTTAAAACTGTGTAATTATTTACTGAGCTCACTGTATTATACCTTCTTCTCTCAACTCTTCTATTATGGACACCATCTCGTTAATGTTTTCCTCGCTTGTATTTCCAGCTCGGTTGGATGCGTTCAACAATCTCAGCCGATCCACAAGTTCATGTACATTATTCCAGTAGACATATTGCACCGGCTTTGAATTTAAACCTTTGTAAAACCGATTAGAAAAGCCTAAACCTGCTCCCTTAGACTGTTTTCTTCTCTTTGGCTGTTTTCTTTCGGGATTCCTCCGAAATTCGGTGAGATATTTTTGCACATATTTGTTAAACTTTTTGTTATTTGTTGGGAATCCGCTTAAATCGTGCACCGCAAATGGGTTAAACTTTCTTCTCAAAATCGACGCAGATTTGATCATTTCCAAGTAATTCGGCAAATCTTCATGCAAATTGAAATCACCATCTTCGGGGCTGATGTCTTTGTAAACCAGCAGGTTGTATAAACCCTTCGTACCTGGATATATCACATTATTTAATGTTATATCGCTAGTTTCCGGGTTAATTACCAATACACTTTTCCACAAACTCCATGTATCGGTTTCCGCATTATACTTTACTCCATAAATTGATTTGTCAATATTTTCGTCCTCGTCTCTAGCTAACACATCCGCATAGTAAAGATGGAACGGTTCTTCTGGAACGAGTTGTTTAATTTTCTTTATAGGCACGTCCATGTTTTCAACTTTAACCTTTGTTGTAGGTGTGGGAATTTTTTCGGTGATCGATTGCAACTGGGAAGCGGTTATTTGCAGTGGATCGATCAATTGTTTGTGCACCTCTTTGAATTTTTGCTGAGATGTAGCATCTCCCTTTTGTACGCTACAAACTTTTTCGTACAGCATCCTGCATAAGATGAAGACTGCGTTTATTCGCAATAAAATTGTTAACGTCCGTCATCATGAAACTTTGGATGAGAACTAGCTGTTTTTGAATAATGTCAAATATTTATATACTCGTCGAAATTCTTCCTATATCGACCATTATCCAAATCAAAATCTTTCACAACAGTTATAAAATTATGTTTTGAGTCACCCCAACACTGTAAACACATTTCTTTAAATTTCGGATATGTCATGTCACCACTTATATGATCCGAAAAGATATGGCGAAGGTTTGTATCATCCTGTTTCCATAATGCGATTACATTGGCGTTATCTCTGAGTCTATGTTTTAAGGCACTAGCGTAAGTTTGACATAGATAGAACGAATCTATTGCTTTATGTCGGCCGAACGAGAAAAATTGAGTGATTTTACTTTGCTCGTTTGCAGGTATATCATCGAAAACCATAATTGAATCTTCTTTGGTATCTCTGGGTTCAATCAAATCATCGTAATTTTCAAACTCATGGTACCCAATTTCTTCTTTTAATGGTGTAAAACGTTTCTTAATAATTCGTATTTCGGTTGATATAAACTTTTAGAAAACACATAAACGTTTTGGAATCTAAGACCGTTCTCGTGCAAGATCAGAGATATTAGAGCATTAGTTTTTCCACAACTCGATGGTCCAGCGAATATAGCTCGTATGTTAGACGGGAACAATGAACCATGTTTACCATCCTCTCTTGCACTAGCAATAGCAAAGTTATCATAATTCTGTATAGGTATTTTAACTTCTTGTTTCGCAGTCTCCATATTGCTTCGAGCGTACGCTTGCTTTTGCTGCTGCTTGCGGTGATAGCTTAACGTCTCTTTCGGTATATTATATTTTTTACTGATGGAGTAAATACTTGATTTACCCAGCCGAACTTCTTCTATAGCTTTTTCTAATGCTTCGTTACTGTATCCACTACTTCGTTTTCATGTAATTGGCAACCATCAACTGGGGAACTTTACCCTATGGGGCAATTTCACTCTTGGGGATTTCCCATGGAGGCAATTTCACCCTATGGGCAATATCACTGGCAATTTCACTCTATGGGAATTTTAATGGACAATTCACCTATAGAGTAAACTATTGAAACAAAATAATTCCTTGCATGTTATACAATGGTATTCAACCATATACAAAATATTTAATAGGAATAAATCTATTAACAATTTCCGTAAACGGATTATTATTCAAACATAGAGTCATGTATAATTTAAAGCATAAGCCTTCATCGACGGTTCAAAATTTCTTGAAGCTTATAATTCCATTCTTACATCAAACATGCATCATCGATGCTTTCAAATTTGAAGACAGTCGATTACAAAGACAGGTGAATACATCAACCTGTTGCAGTCCATTAAACATTTAATTTGACGATTTGTTCAGGTAGTATTTTTCCATAAAAGATGAATAAGACAGGTACCTGAAGTAGTTCATTCTGCTCGAAATTCCAAATTTAATTTTCCATTGAAGGAACATAAGACAGTTTAAAACACTTTGACATTGGTTATTCGAAATTCGTAAAGCTTGTAGCCTTTTCTTTCCTGGGTACTTAACCACTTTTGCATTGCTAATATCCACCGAGCCTTCTCTGTTTCGTTCGATACTTTAATTCTCCATACTTGCCACTTTTGATTGTGTTAGAGACCGGTAATTCATCTAGTTCCCATTTTCTGAATGCAACCATTATACATGATTGACTTTTGCATTTCCGAAAGCAGGAACATGGCAAGTCACTTAATGTTATATGCGAACCTCCCATGAAATACGTTGTTATTTCGAAAGTTACTGTATTTCCAATCGACTTGTAGCAATTTACGTCCGACCTTGGATCTGATTAAAATCAGCTCTTTGAGGCATGTTGACGATAGTTTTCTTGTAATCTTGTAAAACCCGAAATGGTTTTAGCGGTATAGCACAACTAAACCGTCCATCTTGAATATGGTATCGGATTTCCAACGAAATGTAATAGATTTTGTTTCTGATTCGTTCCATAGGATACTAAACCTTTAATAGTTCTTGTAATTCCAGGGATTCGGCAGACATCTATTATTTGATTATTACCCAATTTGTATTGAATTTCCTCAAACAGAAAATATGGTGCATTTCTAGTAAACTCGTAAGCTTTAGGGTCTGGTTCTGCTGCTCTAATCGGGTCTACAGTTGTTGACGCTTCCTTAATGTTTCCGTAGGCTTATAGGTACCCTTTATAAATATAAAACTTTCATGGGGGTATGTGATGTTATCACTGCTCTGGATTTCAATTGAAATTCGATCGTTGTTTTCTGCATTCAATGTAAAGGGAAGATATGTATAATAATCTTCTTTATTATGGTTTCGTCTAATTTATAACCTCCAAACACATCCAATTTGGGTACGTCCTCATACTTAAGCCTTCCAAGTTTAACGTTTTCATCACCGTGGAGATCTAAGCTGCGTTTACTTCTGCCTCCCATCATTTATAACTTTTAATCCCAAAGATTTTAAGAAACGTATTTCTTCTGCTGTAAGTCTCTCGACAACTTGACGCTTTGACGCCGTATTCACTTCTAATCGTCTGGGGTGTTGTAGCGTGCTTTATATACAAAATCGATAGGCATTTTCAGCTACTTTTTATTTCCAGTCTCACACAGGTGTATGTTTCCGGGAAAAGTTTACCAATTCACCCAAATGATCGACTAGTCTGATTGTAATATTATCGATTTCTGTCACGCTCAGCGGATAATATATGACGTGGTTAGGTTCCTTTTCCAGATTATACCCGGGTGGTACAGATAGACTGAATTCGAATATGCTGTGCGTAAGAAAATTGTTTCTGAACGATCCGCTGGTGATATTGGTTTCCACAAAAATGTTTGAGACCGATATTATGTTCACTTGCTGATTAGCGATATGTACGGTATCTGCAGTCAATTTGCGGTTGGTAAACCCCAAGATGCTTCCAATATTGTTTTACGGTTTGCCCCAAAATCAATCGGTATACTGCTTCGTATAGAACACTTTAATGTATTATTGTTGGCACTCAGTTTAAAATATTTTTCAATGTTCTCGTTGATGTCCGGCTTCTGACTGAACCATTTTTTGAAAACATCCTGTATATATGCATTTATTTCTTCTAATTCGTATGATCCAGGTTCAATGGTTATTCTGCGATGCTCTGGATCGTTAAAGTACAAGATGTTGTTTCCTGGATGTATGTTTTGCACAGTGTTACAAGTGTACAGTCCCACTAGACCCAAAGCATATTCACCGTCTTGTTTCAATTTAATTGGTGGGTAAATGGATCCTGTCGATATGACATTACCATACCCGAACACGCTCACTGTTTTAGCCATTGTCACTAAGAAACTTTAACACTAAATGTCCACAATTGTACGTGTTGTAAGTCTGCTCCGGTACACTGTTGTAGTAAATTTTACAACCTCGAAAATATCTCTCACTTCTTCCGGTGGTCTCAAGTCTCCAAACGAATCGTAGTAATACACACTATTTCCACGTTTTCGGTACCCCACCCAATGTGTACCCGAACCTTTGGTGGTATCCAAATTAATCACTCCCGATTCGTTGACATGCGGTCTAATCTTCTGTAACTGATCTCTAGAAAAGACACCGCGAAAATGAGGAATGTTAGATGCGTGTTTCCTTATATCTACATCGGTGAGAGCTCTTCGAGGTAACTTGCTTAGTTTTTGATACTTTTTACAAATGCTGCGCCCCTGTTTGTACGGTTTCAAGAATAATGCTGTGCCTTTTTGTATGGTTTTAGAAACATCCATTTCCTTTTTCCCAACGGTAATGGCTTCCATAGATCTGTTGTGTCGTTCGCTCTCCTTAAGCTGTTCATTGGCCGTCCTGACATCATTTACTGCTTTAGCTATCCCCGCAGCACCACCTGTTAGTGCCCTAGAGCACTTAAGTCCGCGAATATCGGAATCAATGGTAAAAACCTCCTTTCTGTGGAACGGGTATGAATACGTGGGACTTTAATTTTGCTTTTCCCACCGGCTCCTTTTATGATTTTTACCAATTAGAATACCAACGTCTAGTAGCTTTTTCAAGTTGTCGGAACCAACTCGGTCTATTGCGGACCGTATTTTCTTCAAGAATCCGCCTTTAAAACTTATTTTCTTCTTTAAACCCATACCCATTTTCTCTTCGCTTTCATAGCGTTTGTCACAAACCAAGCTGCAGCTTTTTCCCCAAACTTTGCGTTCTTAGACTTAACTCTCCCCAGGCTTCTTCTTCTAAAATTTTATCTGCTCGGTGTCTGGCTGGAAGATCGTCGGGTACTTGGCGTATGCAATGTCGTGGTCTTTACACAATTTATCTAATTCGTTTATTCCAGGATCACCTCTTGCTAAGCGCTCATCCAACTTTGTACCAGGACCGCAGTACTGATAACCTGGAATATGCAGCTCAAACGGTAACCTGTTTATAGCGCTGTTGATTAAACCCTCTCCAGAACAGATAATCATGTGTTTACTCAAAAAATCTCAAACTATACTAAATAAATAAACAACAACGAGTCTATTTATACTTTTCAAAAATTTACAATATATTTACAATAACAATACATTTACATCCACGTCTCTTGGACTGTCTTTTATACTCTTTCTAGTTATCACCATAACCAGAATCTTCAGATTCTGACAAATTTAAACGTCTAAACATTTCCACTAATGTTCTTGTACGCATCACATCTTGCACAAATATATCCGGAAAACATATAACCAGCTCCAATGCATTTAGTGCGCTCTGATTCAATTCGTTGTAGAATAAAATATTGCTAATTCGAACTTCGCCTTCAATCAAGATTTTAATTCGTTTCTCCCTTCAGTCATAGTATTAAACCGATCACAATCATTTAAATTAGAATTAGCAACAAACCCTACTAATTCGCTGTATAATGCTGGAAGTTGCGACTTTCCAACTGTTTAAGTTGATACTCAAACAGCTCTCGCATATGGAATATTTTACGGCACTCCAATTCATTTATAACTATCGAGCTATCACCCATTATTATTTTTAACTGGAACGTTTCGTCCTCGGTTGATCCAGACACTGGTGACAGAGTGATAAAAAACGGACCTCCTAGTTGTATGTGTAGATCTTCCATTTCGGGTGCACCATTTAATCGAGTGTTTAGTACGTCACGAGAAAATACGTTGATTTGAAATTCCACTTGAAAATTTGTAAATGCTAACCAATTTTCGTATGTCAATTCCAGAACATGGTTGCCACAATATTTCTTGCTACACACCAATCGTAATACGGGTTTTATTCTCTGGTTTATAACAAACCCAATTTCCACATTATGAGGGTGTTCACCCAATTCACTTAAACTATACGTAAACTTATTAATCAGATTTTCGGTATACGAAACTTGTGCATTATTAACATCTACAGACTCCATTGCTTTGCACTGATTTCACTGAGATGACTGAGAAGGATGCTATGCAGATCATCCTTTTAAATGTTTCAGGGTTGTTGTTGCGCATGCTCCTCATTATCATTTGCAGTATTTTACAGACAGGCATGAACTAGTTTGTAATCCGATTCAAGGTTAGTTAAGAATATTAGGTTTTACTGGTGTGATTAGACTAGTTTGGAATGCATGAATAAGCAGAGAGCTAACTGGTTTTCACCAAGGTAAATAGACTAGTTTGGAATGTTACTCAAGGTTAAACGACGCTGGGTTTTTAAAAGTAAAGTAGCTAATTATACCAATTATGTATAAAAGCATGGTACGAGGCGATATAAATTCAGTTTTTGTTTAGTCTTGGCTAGTTACAACTGTTAAAAGTCTTTGACCAGTTTTAATTTCTTTATAGAAAATGGTATCATTCGTGTGCAACGTCTGCGGGGCTGTCTTCTCGAGGGTGATATTTTGAAGAGGCACCAGCTCCAGCAGCATGACGTGGATCGAAACCACCGGTCTTTTGTTTGCGATGCATGCCCGCATCCTTCTCGCGGAAGGATAGCCTAAACGGCACAAGGACGCCAAACATGGTGGGTGTCCCGTTGCCGGACCATCTGGGATCAAACGACCGACCGCACCAACCGTTGAGGACCTGCCCCAAGAAGTCGCGGAGATGGCGGAATGCAATGTGGACGTTGTCAACTTGGTAGCCCACCAGCGATCTAACGCGCACAAGACCGCTGCTAGCCGTGTCCTGGATGGCGGTGTGGAAGTAGTAGCGACCGCGTTAAAAGTCGAATCGCACATACAGAATTAAAAATGCTAATACTAGTGGTATGTATTTTTATAAGTATTTTGTGTTTGCTTAGTTTGTATTTTTAGGTCTATTGGATTTTCTTGGAGCAGAAGGAGAGGTTCATAGCCTTAGTCGGGAACAGCTGGCTATACACACCTCCCTCAAGGTTAATTGGAGTTGTTTGGTGACTACACCAAGATGGTGCGGAGAGGTGTTGAAGATTTAAATCTTTCAACACTGAAATGTTGTGGTCACCTCCTCCAGTGACCTGGGAGCGGTCTACAACACCTTTGTGGAGAGGATGTCGGCTAAGTCGGACGAGTTCCAAGAACGTGATTCTGGTTAGTTTCTACAATTATTAATTTTTCTAATTTTAAATTTTAGGATGGACTCTGAAACAGGCGTTGTACTTGGAGGTAAATGTTAACAAGTACCAACCAATGCGCGGATCCTCCCACATCGAGCTTCCCAAATGGATTCAGGATAAAGCCTCTTAACATCCAGAATCAAGACAATGCATGTTTTGCCTGGTGTGTTGTGGCAGCCCCACACCCGTTAACAACACTTATCGTGTATAGCTACCCGCATTACAGCACGGTACTCGACGTAACAGGAGTACTGTTCCCGATGCCCATAAAGGACATTCCCAGGTTTGAGGAGCAGAACGACATCAGCATCAACGTCTTTGGGGTAGAAGGCAAGTCCATCGTTGGACCACTACATTTCACCGCTAATAAAAGGGTTCGGCATGTGAACCTACTGTACATTCAGGATGGATGCAAGTCCCACTACTGTTGGATCAAAGATTTGGGGAAGCTAGTGGGTAAGCAGATCTCTCGTGAGCATACCCGCAAATGGATTTGCGATGGATGCTTGGTGTTTTTCCATCCGAAGACAAATTACACCAACACTCAACAAACGACTGCAACCATGTAGTGACAACCATGCCGAACCACTTCAATAACATTGTAGAGTTCACCAACATCCACAAACAAATGCGGGTACCGTTCGTGATTTATGCTGAC
This sequence comes from Platerodrilus igneus, assembly GCA_036346225.1. NCBI lineage: Eukaryota > Metazoa > Arthropoda > Insecta > Coleoptera > Lycidae > Platerodrilus > Platerodrilus igneus. Next base: position 2,308,191 of record JARFIW010001373.1, on the reverse strand, counting down.
TTCGAAAGTGTGTTGAAGCCTATTAGCTCTGCAGTTCCGGATCCCACCTCTTCCTTCACCAACAGCACACAACACCACGAACCCTTCAGTTTTGCATACTATATCAAATGTTCATACGATGACTCGTTTAACAAATTTGAACTGTACAGAGGACCTGAAGCCGCAAAAGTTTTTATGGAAAAGATGAAAGAGGAAGCCCAACGATTGGGAAAATTTTAAAACAAACACCCCATGCTTCCAATGGAACCCTAGATGAGTTGTTGTTTCATATGGTTGAGGAGTGTGGCATCTGTAAGCAGCCTTTGGGAAATGAGAGGGTGAGGGATCACTGCCACCTCTCAGGGAGATTTCGCTTTGCCGCACACTCCCAATGCAACATTAAATACACGGTACCTAAATTTATCCCAGTGATTCTTCACAATTTGAGTGGTTACGATGGACATTTTATCGTAAGGAGCTAGGATGTGATAAAGAACGTGTAGAGGTGATCCCCAACAATAAGGAACGATATATTTCATTTACGAAGTATGTTCGATTAGCAGGAGATGCAGATACTGAAGATGATCACAATTCAACGATCCAGCTGCGTTTCATAGATTCGCTTCGTTTTATGGCATCATCGTTGGATAAGTTGACGAAGAATTTAGAACCTCAACAGTTTGTTGAGGTCCAAAATTTTTCTCAGACGACAGATCGCGTAGTTTGCTGACGAGGAAAGGTGTTTTCCGTATTCATACATTTCTGATGTAAGTGTATTGAATGAAACCTCTTTGCCCGCAAAACATGCTTTCTTCAACGACTTATCTTCTACGACTATTAGCGATGCGGATTATAAACATGCGCAGAAGGTGTGGGAGGAGTTTCACGTACGAAACTTGGGTGAATACAGCGATCTGTATTTAAAGAGCGATGTTCTACTGTTGGCAGACGTTTTGAAAATTTCAGAAACGTTTGTCTAAGTACGTACAATCTCGACCCGGCTCAGTACGTGACAGCTCCTTCTCTCGCCTTTGATGCAATGCTGAAACACACTGAGGTGAAGTTGGAGTTATTAACCGATGTTGATATGCACCACTTTATTAAGAAAGGCATTAGAGGTGGTCTCACTCAGTGTAGTCATCGGTATGCTCGTGCCAACAACAAGTATATGGAGGAGTACAACCCCAGTGAACCCTCCATGTACTTGACATACCTCGATGCCAACAACCTATATGGATGGGCTATGAGTCAACCACTACCACATGGGTTTTTCAGGTGGTTAAACATCGATCAGGTTAACCATCTGAAAGATAACATTTTGAATATCCCCATTACACACAATATGGGGTACATCCTAGAGGTTGATCTGCACTACCCACAACAGCTTCAGGATTTGCATAACGACTTGCCTTTCTGCCCTGAGACCATGGTTCCACCAACACTGTCTTCTAGGACTCCAAAGCTACTCACCACACTTTTGATAAGAAGAAATATGTAATCCATTACCGAGCACTTCAACAGGCTCTGCGCAATGGCTTACAATTAACTACAGTTCACCGTGTGTTGGAGTTCGAGCAATCACCGTGGCTCAAACCCTACATTGATCTCAACACGAATCTCCGTACCTCTGCCTAACGCGTTTGAAAAGATTTTTCAAACTTATGAACAATGCGGTTTTTGGTAAAACAATGGAGAACGTGGACAAAAGGATCGATGTCAAGATTGTGTCGCGGTGGGAGCACGAGGGACAAAAGTTGTGCGCGAGTGGACTAATAGCTAAACCTAACTTTAACAGTTGTACCGTGTTGGGGGAAAATCTGGCGATTATACAGATGGATCGTGTTAAAATTAATTATAATAAACCAATCTATGCAGGATTGTCAATTTTAGATTTGTCCAAAACTCTTATGTATGAGTTTCACTACAGTACCATGGTTCCTCTGTATGGTCCCAGATTGTCCCTGCTTTATACGGATACAGACTCTTTAGTTTATAGTGTTGAGACGCCAGACTTATACAGTGACATTAGTGCGAACATTGAGCATTTTGATACAAGTGATTACCCTCCAAACAATAAATACAATATACCACTTATAAACAAAAAGGTGTTGGGTAAGTTTAAGGACGAGTTTTGTGGGATTTGGTGTTGGAGTTCGTCGGTAGTAGGGCTAAGTCCTACTGCATTATTAGTGAGAAAGACATTGTTAAAAGATTAAGGGTGTTAGTCGTAATGTGGTGGCGGGGATTAGTGTAGATAGTTTTAGGGATGTTGTTATTAATAATAGAGATGCCCTCATGAATACGATGGTATCAATCCGGAGTAAGAAACACCAACTTTATACACAGCTTATTAATAAAATCAGTTTATCGGGCGCAGATGACAAGCGTTACGTCATCCCCGGAAGCATATCAACATATGCATGGGGCATAAGGATATAGGTTAAGTTGTTTATATTTTATTGTGTATATATAGTATGTAAGTTAGTTATAAGCATATCTACCCTCCCCATCCTTAAAATTTCCTTTGTTCCCGGCGGCATGTGTTTACCTCCACGTGGTGTCGTTGGACGGTAAAACATATTGTTAACAACAATATGTTTTATTGACTGAAAACACGTCTCCTCTTTTACATTAATCTCATTTTGTTACAGGTCTATTTAAACAACCTATTAATTTCTTTTTGTTACAGGTTAAACTTTCGGCTACACACAGGAAATAATGCTATACTTTGTAAAAATTGTAATAGTTTATTAAACTGTAAATTGGATAAATAAATTATTAAACTTTTGTGTTCTTAATTTTTGTGTTGGTTAAAGCATATACCTTGGGTAGCGAAAAGGTTTTAAAAATGGAGTTAAATATATACGAGCAAAAGAGCTTAAAGTATAACTTTGCAGGGCGTGGTCCGATTTCAAATCTGTTTGCAGATTCTAATTCTGCGTAAAATTCTAAGCTAACAAGATGTATCGCATGACTAAAAAATTTATGCGGACGGTTAGAAATCGGTCTTGGTAAGAAATCTTAAAATGGGGTAGCTTCCTTGGGGTGATGCTATCTAAAAATTCTTAGAGATTCGGGTAGCTGAGAAAATTCTAATATTAATTGATACCAAACAAGATAGGTTTATCTCGAAAGATGCGTTGGCTAGACAAAGAAAACTATTTGGTTCAGATGAAAGATAAAAAAAAATGGCTAGTCGAAGAAAACTATTTGGTCCAGAATGTTAGCGGTAAAAAAAATCTTAAAAATAGGTTTATCTCGTGTGTGGAAATGTGGATGCTCATTTATCTCGAAAGATGAAAAATTTAAGAGATATTTATCTCGAAAGATGAAAAATGGTTAGTCGAAGAAAACTTTTTGGTCCAGATGTGTGTGGAAATGTGGATGCTGGTGGAAATGTGGGCCTGGGTTGCCTGATTTTCCTCTACTCCTTCCTCTTCTGTTGCAATGACTAACTTTTTGTTCTGAGCTGTTCTAAGTTTAAAAACATAGTTCTGCATTATGAGTCTCCCATCGCCATCGGTTCTCCCCAAATTGAGGTTTTTACTGTATGTACAAGAGTAAATATAGTTTTTCTCTTTTGTTCCATATAGCTAACTTTTTGTTCTGACCATATAGTAGTCATTATTTTCATTACAAAAATAAGAAGGAAATTATTAATGGATGTGTTTGACAAGGATCCTAAGTCATGGAACGATACACCAATAAACGTATATACCTATAAAATCTACGTGGCTTTTTCTTAACGAAAAGACCATCTCACCAACCACAACGAGAACGAACATATAAGTTATATTTAGAAGTACATGGTTATAATAAAATATTAATAGCATTTAATAATAATAATAATATAATAAGTCATATATTTGTCAACATTTTGGTGTAATGTATTTCAAAACAGTTTTTCAACTTCCGTATATAAAGTTCCACTTCACACATCAATATTTATACGTGAACTACTATTTCAAACACCGATGCGTGAAATGCAATGTAATCCTTATGGGATTTACTTCACGCATACTTGCCATAAGAGCCCATTCATAATTTCCTTCTTATTTTTGTAATGAAAACAATGACTACTATAAGGTAGAACAAAAAGATAACTATATGGAACAAAAGAGAAAAACTATATTTACTCTTCTCCATACAGTAAAAACCTCGATTTTGAGAGAACCGGTGGAGATGAGAGCCTCATAATGCAGAACTATATTTTTTAAACTTAGAACAGCTCAGACCAAAAAGTTAGCCATTGTAACAGAAGAGGAAGGCTATGTTTACTCTTGTCGATATGGTAAAAACATAGTTTTTTGGGAGAACCGCTGGTAATAGGAGATTCATACTACAGAACTATGTTTTCTAGGTTTAGAACAGCTCAGAACAAAAAGTTATCCATTGGAACAAGAAAGGAAAGGTATGTTTACTCTTGACTCAGCAGTCTGTTACGTTTTTTTTTCGTTGGTCCCCACGTTGGGCGCCAAATTAATGCTACGTAACACAAAGAAAGCCAAAGAAATGACCCGGCTCAATCGGAGAGTAGGGGGGGTTGTAGAAAGCAGACTGACCTATGATGTATGCGGCGGTAAGGAGTTAGTAACAATACCTGCAAGAAAAATAGTTAAGAAAACCTGAAAAAAAAGAGTAAGTATAGCAGTAATGAAAAGTCTAAATTATTCAGTACTTTGTAGAATGTAAAAAAAAGAAACTGTTTGGATAATCTATATAATATAACAACGGTAAAAGCAATACAGACAAATGTTTAGTACAAAGTGAGGTAATATTGGGGAGTAGCAGAAACGTTTACTCACACACCAATTAAACATAAATCAGACAAAATGTTGACAAAAGATAAATAGATAAGACACAATTGGTATGAGTAATTCAGTAGTATTGATTTTTCTTTCTTTCTTTTTTTTTCTATGTTTTAAAATAGCATGCAAGTCTATTGTAAAAGGTATCAGAACGACAAAGATATGGTAAAGCAACGAATAGATATTTAAAGTAATAACCAGTAGGAAATAGTTCAACTTACAAAAAGTCCTTCAGTAACGCTTCCTTGCAATTGAAGTGTGGGATTCACGATGTCCTGCACTAACGAAGCACTTCAACCTTGACTGTGAGGGTGTTGATGGAACTTATCACACGTTACACCAATCACACCTCCGTATTTCACTGGGGTTAGCAGCAGACAATATCACGCGTCGGAACCATGCAGCCTTGATAAATTCTATTTCCTAAGACAATAATTTCGAAATATTCCGCAGCACTAGTTCAATTCCAACTGGGACCAGATGTATATTATGTTCATAAACATCCCAACAAGCAGTGAGAAACTTCAAACAATACCTTTGTAAGCCGGCAATCTGCCATATTTCGCAAATAACGAAATTTGCGCAAGTAATGATCCCTTTCAGATTCTTTGTTGTTAGAAAATTCAGAAACTACAGTATCACTGTATTTAAATAAGCCAAAGTATGCTTTAATCTAATAAAACCAAGGGACACTAGACTAGATCGCACACACATTAATCCTGAAGAAAGAATCGGTCAGTTTAGGAAGTTCTACGACTCCTATTTCACAAGACAAACAACTAAAACCACAAATTAGTAAAGTACGCGTATCACTAAAGCAGGTCCGTCAAATGTTCCTTAGAGAATTTGTTTCACAAGAAAAACAACTAAAAACAATTAGTAGGCACGCGTAAGCAATAAAACCCGTCCGTCAAATGTCCTTAAAAACACACGTGCGTCGACCAAACACGGTTAATATACAACTCTTATTTCACAAGACAAACAACTAAAAACATGCCGTGCCCGTACATGAACAATTTAGTATATCGGAACAAAGCACAAAACACGACTCCTCGTCTGTTTATTCAACTCGTTCTCTTCCAACCGCTTATCGTATCTTATCTAGACTTGTTAATAACATCAGGAACATCCAAAACGCGAATGCCACAATCATATATAATAATTAATTACAGTGGTTTATAATTTTCAATTTATCTATCTTTAAATTACTACACACGAGTTAATAAATATCAAATACAGAAACAGCAATTTGCAGAAATGCATTTATAAATTGGGAAACAGCGTAAAAGTTTAAAACTACAAAAATGCCCGTTACAAGTCTTGTATGTCCAAAAATGTTTTTTTCCGTTTTTTGAAAAATCGTTTAGATATGGAATTGTCCTTTTGGAACAATGTTTGGAACAACTAGAACAATCTTAATCGAGGGCCAAAATTTTGATTTTTGAAAAATGGGGTGCCCGCAAAAAATGGTTTTTTTTTCGTTTTATTGAAGAATCGTTAAGATACGGAATTGTCCTTTTGGAACAATGTTTGAAACAACTAGAACAATCTTAATCGAGGGCCAAAATTTTGATTTTTGAAAAATGGGGTGCCAGCAAAAAATGTTTTTTGCCGATTTTTTCAAGAATCGTTTAAATACGGAATTGTCCTTTTGGAACATTGTTTGGAACAACTAGAACAATGTTAAGCGTTGGCCAAAACCGCGAATTTCGATAAATGGGGTGCCAGTAACAAAATGGGTTTTTTACAAATTTTCTAGGAATCTTTTGGAATAAACTAATGTCGAATTGGAACAATGCGGTACAAGATTAGAACTATCTGGAACAACTTTTAAATTCATTATTTGTAAAATACGGGGTGCTAACTTCACACACATGATAGAAATCTTACGTAATCGTTCATTGCAATTTATCAATATTAATTCTAGTTGTATATCATTTTAAGATAATAATTTAACAAACTAAAATTTTATAGTATAAATAAATACACATTTTTGTATAGTATTTGATAACATCAAGTTTAATGACATCAAACTTGAGATACTATTTTAACAAGCATTGTGCACTACTTTCAGGCACACATACGAAAAAGGTCGTTCGGAGGTTATATTTTTAGAGTTAAGTGTTAAAACAGCATTAAAAAATTACATTTCAAAGCAACACGCAGCTTCATGTATGTAAACAAATTTGATGAACCACAAAAATAACTCTCTGTGTAATATTTCACTTCGATGTTGCGTCACTCATTTAAATGCCTTATAATAAATCAAATTGATGAACTATGAAAATGAAGAATTTTATGTGGTATTAGACCCAATTGCAAAATTTATCATTATAAGCACGAAACGCTTTGATGTACGTTTTTAGCCGTGTCACTCATTGAATTACATTTATCAATGAGAAGTGCTTATGCAAATTAAACAACGCAGTTAGAATAATGATCGCGTATATTTTGAACATGTGTGAAGGTAATAGCATAGCATTAAATTGCATTTGTTTAGAAAATACCTATAATACATGCGCCCAAAATTTGCTCTAAAAGCAGGGTGTAGTCATATTGTCAAGGTAAGCTAGTACCAAAGATTGATGGATACCGGCTAAATAAGCAATTGTTTAGCATTGTATTTTTTCAACAGGAATCAATAACTTATTGGTGCTTTTTTCGTCAGGAATGTATTGGGATATTAATAACAAGCTGTAACAGAACCAGCATGCAAAGTATGCGCTTAAAATGTATCGTACTAAAATGAAAATGTGTTCTTATAGATTCAATGTACAATAGAGTGAATTAGAACAAAAAGTCCACAAAACCGGAAATACTTCTTTCAATGTTGCCCAAGCAACATTTTTATTTAAGAAAATAATATCACACGAAATAGGAATTTATTTACTGAATTTATTTTAGCCAGTACATACGAAGAAAATTAATACCCTTGAAAACTTTATGTACTGTAACTGTAAGCAAATTAATACTAATTAAAAAAAAATAACTATGGTGGTTGATGGCTGAATAGTAATAGTAAGTTATGCTGTACTTTAAAAATATTGCTATAATAGCTATTTTTATTCAGTAGATTCGTGTAAAACAAAAATGTCAACTTCTTAGGTTAGTGACGTCAAGCATAACGCAATTGTATAAATGTGACTCACGTGCTTAACAATGATAAAAATATGATTTGAGCCTCTGTGTAAGATATCAACGATTTGTTACGTTCATTTCCGTAAATAATTGATTAGTTTATATACAATCATTTTTAACTTAAATTCCTTTGGCGTTAAACACGAAAATTAATTCCGTAAATTAAAATAACCCTTTCGCGTGTTTAAAATTGTATTGTAATTAATAATAAACATCCTATATATTTTACTTGATAAATCTTTCTGCTCATTAGAAAAATAAATATCCTTTCTAAGAATTTCTTAACGTGGAATTTGCGCCATAATTAGATAGGCGTCTTTCCAAGTATTCACTAATTAATGCTGGTGTGTTTCCCTGTTTAAAGAATTCGGCGAAATTATTTCAATAAAATTCGGGTTTTCCTGTTTTATTTCCTTGACGATAAGTTTACGTTGAGCTTTGGTGCTTAATATTAACTTTCTGTTCGAATAGCAACAAGAAAACATCCGTCCTGCTTTGCTTAGTTCCGTATTTCGTTATGCGAATTTCTGGCACGCATTATATAGCGTGGTGAGTATTTAGGGTTTATAAAACGGTACTTTTTGGTTTTAATAAATTAATCGATTGTTCGTAATTATTTTAGCTTCCTGCGGGGGACACGTTAATCCTTTGAGCTGTCGTTTCTTCTGGTAACGGGAGGTCAAACGCATTCTTCCTGGGCGTAGGCCTACCTACTCGCTGACGTGGACCAACGACTGAGTCAACCTCGACGTCAGCAACTCGAAGGTGAGTTTATCTTTGTATTCGCTTCTTACTTTGGAACCAGAGCGCCTGGGGTTTTACCGTTCAAATATGGCATTTAAAAAATTTAATTCTTATATAGGAAAATTATTGAACTATTTTGGTATTTACTGCTCTTTTATTACTGCCTGACTATTTGTTCATAAATTACTAAAAATATACTGCTTATTTATGAAAAAACAGTTTAAGGACTTGCTAGCACATTTGAAAATGTTGTTGCCATTGTGTTTGTAAATATAGGTTAAGGTTATACTTACCATGATCTAGAGCTGTGGTTTTCAGGGTTGCGTTTGGTTCTTTCTTTTTTTTCTAATTACTGTCAGGGGGTAATTACCTAAAAACTACAGCTCGCCTTTTTCATGAATAATTTTTTACTGTGTTCTGTATATTTTGTTTAATTATTATTTCTTTTTTTTCCGTTGTATGTTTTGTTCTGAGTGTGAATGAGTGCAAATAGGTGAGTGTATATTTTTTTTCTACTTTTTTTCAGGCTTTCCTTTAAGTGCGTATACATATAATACCCCGCCCACTCGACGATTGAGTCCGGTCATACTTACTTCCTTTCTTGCTCTTTCTTGTTGTTTTTTTTAGGTTACGTACATTAACGTAAAATATTGGCGCCCAACGTGTGCGATTTTTTTTTATTTATTTTCCGCTGCGATTTTATTTAATTAATTTTGCTCCGATTTTTTGTTTATTATTATTTTCTCGGCCTGATATTATTTATGTTTCGTCCCTTACGTTCAATATTATTGGTTGTCTTATTTCAGATTATTGGTCTTGTGTTTTCGCCAATAATCCTAGTCCGTTGAAAACGCTGGCGCCAAAGATTTTTCTTTTTTTCTTCCATCCCGCTCTGTATATTTTGTTTTCCCCATCAAGTCTAGAGTTAGCTTTTCCTCCGATTTTTTTTCTCTTTTTGTTTTATTCTACAGCTCTCTTCTAATTTCTATATTGGCGCCCAACGTGTGCGATTTTTTTTTATTTAATTTCCGCTGCGATTTTATTTAGTTAATTTTGCTCCGATTTTTTGTTTATTATTATTTTCTCGGCCTGATATTATTTATGTTTCGTCCCTTACGTTCAATATTATTGGTTGTCTTATTTCAGATTATTGGTCTTGTGTTTTCGCCAATAATCCTAGTCCGTTGAAAACGCTGGCGCCAAAGATTTTTCTTTTTTTCTTCCGTCCCGCTCTGTATATTTTGTTTTCCCCATCAAGTCTAGAGTTAGCTTTTCCTCCGATTTTTTTTTCTCTTTTTGTTTTATTCTACAGCCCTCTTCTAATTTCTATTTTGTTGTTTCGCTCCTATTGGTGGTCCCGAGTTTATCCATTGGATATGTTTTAAATTGTCCTGTATTCGCAATGATTTTCTTTTCTTTTGAGCTTTTATCGAGTTACGGTTAGCCTTTATTTCGTTACCTTCTACCCATTTCTTTCTTGTTCGTATTCAAAATGACTTCTTTTTCGGCTTCCTACCACGGTCTCCCTGTGTGTGCGTGGAATGTGAAATTTTCTGGCAATTCAAATACTCTTACCGTACGTAATTTTTTGGAACGAGTCGAAAAACTCCGACGAGCTCACCATGTATCCGAATTGCAGTTATTTGAGTCTGCAGTAAAATTATTCGAGGCTGATGCTTTACTTTGGTATCGTGGTTTTCGGCATAGGTTTTCTGACTGGAAGTCGTTGTCTAATTTACTAATTCTTGATTTTGAACACATGGAGTTTGTTCATTAGGCTACTACTATTGAGAAAAATACTTTTGCTTCACATGACCGAGTTGTTAAGGTTTCTCCTACGCCTACTGTTCTTCCTCATATTTCTACTTCTACTCGTCAGGTCGTATGCTTTAATTGCGACAAACCTGGTCATGTTTCGACACGTTGTACTCGTCCTAAAGTACTACATTGTTATTGTTGCGGACATAAGGGAGTTACTCGCCACAACTGTCCCAACTGTCATCCTACTACTAATAGGTCTCCGAATAATCCTTCAAATTCTGCCCTAACCTCTAGTTGCCTAGCTTCTTCTACTTCTCATTCTACGTCCTCTTCGATACTTCATTCGGGTCATCCTGCTCCTACTATCAAAACCTATTCTTCTTCGGCAACTATAAATTCTAACAAAATTTCCTCCGTTTCTAGTTCTGCCTCCTATTCTAGTCCTTCTGTTCGCCCCACTTATTCACTCTCGCCCCAAAATGTGCCTCCACCGCCATTAAAACTCATACCTCAAATTAGTGACTTGCAGCTAGCTTCTCAAGAGTTTGTTCCCGCTTTCCTAAACGATTCGACCAAAGAATTTTCTGTCGTGTCTGCAAGCACAAAGGTCGCTGAAATGACCATAATTCAAATTCAGTCTGCGAAAGTCCTCCGAAAGTCCATGGACCTGTATCTTTAATGTCTGTTGCTGTTGTCGTTAAAGCTTAACCTGATCCTGTTTCATTACCTACTCTTACTCATTTTTCTCATGCTGACAAAATGCTACTTACTTCTGTGCTTTTAACTAAGATTGGTCGCATCCTAGCTGATGTTCTGTTATCTAATGCTGACGAACTTCTACATGATTCTGCTCCTTTTCCTAAGGTGGATACTTCCACAGCAAATACTGTTTTCTTTCCTAACTGTGATACTTTTATTCCTGCACATAACGTCAATGAAATTTTAGCTACTTCTGTCCCTTTCTCTAACGTAACTGAAGTGTGTTCCGCTTGTGCCTCTTTTCGTCAGGTTGGTCCTCGTACAGTCAATACTTTTTCTTTTTCCACTGTTGATATGTTGACAACCCATGATTTTTCCTTTTCTGCCGTCGACCTTCTTACCACCCATCCCAACAACAAACAACGTCCTACTATGACGCGTTTTGAGTTGGCTAAACTACCCTTGCCACCTCCTAGACCTAGTGCTATAACTACTACACCCCCTGCTATTCCTATTTGGCAGAAAACTGCCCAAAAGAGGCGGATCTTATGCTATGCTCCTTCAGAACCTGATGATGTTGGTCGACAAAATTCTGATGTCCTTGATCTGGTTTCATTTTCCTTTTGGCGGCGTGAACGCCTTAAGCCCAATATCTAGTCCTCGTGCCCCAGATTCTTATTATGACTTTGCTATCCTTCGGACATGAATTTTGGATTTACGATTTCGTTTTCTTCCCTGTTTTGCGGGGTTTTCTTTCGTCTTCCTTCTTTTTCTTTCACCCGTGTGGGTCCGGGAATAGAATAGTCCCACGGTACGACCTGCCTGTCGTAAAAGGCAACTACAGCGGTCAAACACATACACACACGCACACTTTATACACGCATAACACGTACACACATCCTTTTTACACCCCCACACACATACATGTTCTAATTTCTAGAACGGGTGGAACGGGTTGCGTGTCCCAGGGAGCTAAGGACCTGTACCAAAGGTTTAAATAATTAATAGGGGTCTTTAGTGAGGTAGCAGACTAAGACACGTCCTCGAAAGAGGGCAGCAGCTCTTTTGGTACTTAGAGTGGCAGGGGGCATAGGGGTCGGTATGGCATTCTAAGCCACACTGCTGTGATGTGCAATGCACGGTCCACTTGAAAAATGTTAGGCGAGCATTTTTCACAAAAATGCGCCCTCGTTCGGATGAGATGTAAAATAGAAATCCCGTGTGTGAGTGTTCTCACGCACGTTAAAGATCCCTAACTTGCTTGCAACAGCAAGGGCTCGACAAAATTCACACTTTCCAGGTAAAAAAAACTCGCTTCCTGGCCAATGTAGTATCTTCGGGGTGGAGCATTGAAAAATCAAATGTAAGGATGTGGAATGCAACGGGGAAACAACAATATTACCTCCCAAATACACAGCGTACTTAAACTGTTATTTAGGATGATGGCATCCTCTGAGATAAAAGATTCCGGAGTTAAAATAGTCCCCCATTCGAATCTCCGGAAGAGGACCACTTCAGAGGATGTGATCGGCAAATTTGAAAGAAGAGACAGGAACATCCTGCGAGTCGGAGTATGGAATGTCAGAAGTATGAAGCAAGTAGGTAAACTAGAGAACGTGAAAATTGAAATGGATAGGTTAGCATTAGACATAATAGGGATTAGCAAAGTTCGGTGGCCAGAGACGGGAGATATTTGGAGAGGAAGGAAATTCGGATGTGGGTATAGTTATGCGAAAAAGGATAGGCCACGGTATAGAAAACTACTTACAAAAGATCAAAAGAGTGCTCATAGTTAGATTAAAGTCCAAACCAGTAAATACAGTAATAATACAATTACACATACCTACCTCTTGCTACAGTGAAGAAGAGGCAGAAGCGATCTACAAAGATATCAAAGACATACTAAGATGCGTAAAAAGGCATGACAGTTTAATAATTACGGGGGATTTTAATGAAGTGAAAGGTGAGGGTAGGGAAAGAGCGGTAGTAGGTTTATTTAGATTAGGTATGAAAAAGGGCAGTGGAAATAGGCTGGTAGAATTCTACGACAAAAACAATTTAACCATCACAAACACATTATTTCAACAGCATGCTAGACGACAATACACGTGGAGGTTATCAAATAGATTACATTCTTGTTAGACAACGGTTTCAGAATCTAGTAAGAGACTGTAGAAGCTACCCAGACCCAGATATAGACAATGACAACAATAATTATAAAGGCCGCACTTAAATTAAAAAATTTGAAAAAAAAGAACGGAAAAGGCACCATGATTTTGAGTAACTACAAGATAAAGATATCTACGAAAGATTTGAAAAAAAGTCAAATGAATTGGTGGATAACATCGGGAAAATTTCTGACACGAAGGAAGTAGACACAGAATGGAATAACATTAAATCCAGCTTACACTTGGACTGTCAGAGACATTCTGGGTTGTACACAAAAAGAAGATGCGAAACCATGGATAACAAAAGGTATCCTGAATTTAATAGAAGAAAGACGAAAATGCAAAAACAGACCACACAAAACAGGAAAAACAGAGATACAAAACCATTATTTGCAACTTCAGAAAAGCCAAAGAACACTGGATTGATGAAAAGTCTAAAATGGAAATAAGAAAGACAGATGAAGCGTACAAATTAATTAGAATAAATTTTAGGCATATAAAACCGTATAGCAAAAATATAAGGGACTTGATAGGAGACATCATCATAGAAAATATAGAGAAAGTGGGTTTTTTTTTCAATTTTAATCTAAATATTTATTTAAAATAGACATTGTTTATTACATACTAATAATTGTAAAAATACATCTGTTAAAAATTCTACCATTTGTTGGCAAATATATATTATAGGCGTTGATAAAATAGTAAATATGGGACTCGATTGTCTTGCGGTTTAAGGACGTTTTCCTCGGACACTGGTTTTAAGGTTGAATCGTAATATCGTATCCAGCTTGTGTAACCTGTGTAATATGCATCAGTTAGATTGTGGACGTTTGTTGCTTCTTTGCCTTTTTGGTAAACTAAGGCGAATAGTTTATATTGTTTTTCTTTGGTTGTGTAATATTTTTTTTGGTGATAGTAATTTGGAGCTATTGGGTATTCTATAGACTTTATTATTTTAGAACAACTATTTAATTTGAAATCGAAGAAATTAAGGTGTAGTTTAAGTATAATTCCATTCTGAACGGACCTGCACCTTGACAACGTTCTAAAATATTAGAACAGGTAGAATGGCTTGCGCGTTTCAATAAGCTAAAGAGCCAAACTATAGGTTTAACCAAATTAGTGGGGTCTTTAGTGAAGAACCAGACTAAGACAGGCCCCCGAAAGAGGGCAGCAGCTTTTTCAGTACTTAGAGTGGCAGAGACCATAGGGGTCGGTATGACATTCTAAGACACACTACTGCGATGTGGAAGGCAACGCGAAACCACCACATTACCTCCCAAGTACACAGCGTACTTAAATTGTTATAAATATGATGGCATTCTCTGGCGTAAAATAGTCCCCCATTCGTATGTCCGGCAGGGGACTACCTCGGGGGATGTTATCAGAAAGAACAGAAAAAGATCCGTAAACATTCTGCGAGTCGGAGCGTGGAATGTCAGAAGTAGGAACAGTAGATAAGCTAGAGAACATGAAACTCGAAAATGGATAGGTTAGCACTAGACATAGTAGGAATTAGCGAAGTCCGCTGGCCAGAGGCGGGGGATTTTTGGAGTGGAGACTTTAGGGTGATTCATACAGGAGCAGAGGAAGGAAATTTGGGTGTGGGGATAGTTATGCGGAAAAAAATAGGATACTGTGTAGAAAATTACTTACAAAAGAACGAAAGAGTACTCTAGGTTAGATTAGAATCTAAACCAGTAAATACAGTAATAATACAAGTATACATGTCCACCTCTAGCTACAGTGAGGAAGAGGTAGAGGCGATCTACAAAGATGTCGAAGACGTAGTAAGATATGTAAAAGGACATGTAAATTTAATAATTACGGGGGATTTTAATGCAGTGGTAGGCGAAGGTGCCAGGAGATATAGGAAAGTATCAAATAGATTACATTATTGTTAGACAACGGTTTATACATCAAGTAAAAGACTGTAGAAGGTACCCGGAAGCAGATATAGACACTGACCACAACATCGTAATTATGAAGGCCGCACTTAAATTTAAAAATTTAAAAAGGAGGAACGGAGAAAAGCACTTTGACTTTGAGAAGCTAAAAGATAAAGATATCTATGAAAGATTTGAAAAAAGTCATTTGACTTGCTGAGAGATATCGGGAAAATTCTGATACTAGGGAAGTAGAAACAGAATGGAATAACATTAAATCCAACTTAGACATGGGGTATTCACAAAAAGAAAATAAGAAACCATGGATAACAAAGGATATCCTAAACTTAATAGAAGAAAAACGAAAAAATAGATCAGACGGAACAGGAAAACAGAGATACAAAGCCATAAAATGGGAAATTATTCGCAAATGCAGGAAAGCTAAAGAACAATGGATTGATGAAAAGTGCAAAGAGGTACAAACGAAGATGGAAATAGGAAAAACAGACGAAGCATACAAATTAATCAGAATGAATTTTAGGGATATAAAACCGTATAGCAAAAATATAAGGGACGCACGAGGAAACGTCATCATAGACAACGTAGAGAAAGTGGGTAGATGGCAAAGAATATATAAGGAATTTATATGCAGGAGAGGAACTAACTGCATTAGAGCAGGAATCAGACATTGAAAAGGATATCCCGAGATGAGTTTGAATTAGCATTAAAGAGTCTGACAAATGGCAAGGCGCCGGGTACAGATAAGGTGCAAGCAGAAACTCTAAAAGCCGCTGGACAAGCAGTAACAGAACGTCTCTTCCAACTTGTAAGCTATATGTATGAGACAGGCGAGATACCCAAAGATTTCAAACGTAGCATCATAGTAACTATACCAAAAAAAAAGGCGCGGATAGATGTGAAAATTTTCGAACAATAAGTTTGACAGCACACGTGTCAAAAACATTAACTAGAATTGTGCAAAGACGAATGGAAAAACGGACAGAAGAAATACCAGGAGAAGACCAATTTGGGTTTAGACGAAACAGGGGAACACGGGAGGCTATTTTAGCTCTGAGAGTGAAAATGGAGAAAACAATAGAAAAAGGGGAAAGCGTGTATATAGGGTTTGTAGATCTGGAAAAAGCATTCGACAATGTAAAATGGAAAAAAATGCTTGAAATACTCAAAAAGATTGGAATGAGTTATAGGGATAGACGAATAGTAGATAGCTTATACAAAGAGCAAACAGCAGTAATAGAATTAGAGCAGGAACGTAGAGAAGTAAACATTAGGAAAGGGGTGAGACATGGATGTGCCCTATCCCCATTGATTTTTAACTTGTACATAGAAGAGACAATGAATACTGTCAAATGCAGGAAGACATTTGGAATTACTATGCAGGTACAAAAAATTCATATGCTTAGATTTGCAGATGATATAGCGGTATTAGCGTCTAGCAAGGAAGAGTTAGAAGCTGCTCTTAATGAAATGGAAACGGTTCTAACAGAGAGATACGGTATGAAAATTAACAAAACTAAAACTAAAATTCTAGTATGCAAAGGTGGGGAAAATAAATCAAAAACAAGAATACAAGTATGTAACACGAACTTACAAGAGGTTAAGGATTTCTGCTACCTAGGAAAACAAATAACGCAAGATGGGAAAAGCACAAAAGATATAAAACAAAGATTAGCACAAGGTCGTGCTACATTTAACAAGAAAAATCAACTACTGTGCTCAAAGACCACAAACATAGAAACAAGGAAAAGATTGCTTAAAACATATGTGTGGAGCACAGCACTGTACGGCTGTGAAGCCTGGACAGTAGGAGAAGCGGACAAGAAAAAGATAGAAGCCTTTGAAATGTGGTGCTATAGACGTATGATGAAGATATCATGGACAGACAAAGTTAAGAACGAAGAGGTACTAAAAATGGTAAGGGAAGGAAGAAATATGTGGAAAACGGTAACAAATAAGAGAGATAGGATGATAGGCCACATACTACGGCATGAGGGAATAGTGCGGAATATATTAGAAGCAGAGATAGGAAAAAAGAGAAGAAGAGGAAGACCTAGGTTAGACTACTGCACACAGATATAAAAGGTGTAGGCTACAGGAATTTCAGGGAGATGTGTAGGCTAGCCCAGAATAGAAATCAATGGCGGTACGCATCCAACCAATCGCAAGATGGATAAACTAATGACGAAAAAATAACTGTGCATAAACCTGATGATTATTATAAGTAACTACAAGAATTGGTTGGGTAATATTCTCGAATAATGTTAAGTGTGTGAAAGGATTTACTGGAAAACCATTATTTCGGCAAATGTCTAGTGTTGGGGGATCTTGGTAGCCACAGGTTGCTTAACCCCCTTCACTGAATCTCGGTGAAATTGGGCCTAAAATTAGAAAACAATAGAAGGGGAACGAGCTGTATACACATGCTGTGTGAGAATTTCAGGTAACTATGTAGGCTAGCTCAGAATATAAATAAGTGCAGGTACGTGTCCAACCAGTTTTGAGACGGAAAACCTAATGACGAAAAAATAAGCGCAGATAAATCTGATGATTAGTATAAACAACTAATTGTTGGTTGCGAAATATCTTCAACTAATGTTGACTATGCGAAAAGATATATTGAAAAATATATTAAATCTGCAAATGGTTAAGTGTTGGGGGAACTTGGCAGCCACAGGCTGCTTACCTCCCTTCACACCCACTGAAGGTCGGAGAAATAGGGTATATAATTGTAAAACAATAAAAGGTGACCGAACGGCATCTAACAAGAAAGAACAGCGCCTATGAGGAAAGACAACAAACATAGAACAAGAAGAAAATGGTTGAAAGCATATGTGTGGAGCACAGCACAGTATGCCTATGAAATACGGGCAGTCTGAAACACAGACAGAAAAACAATAGCAGCCTTTTGAAATGCTTTGCTTTAGATGTATGAGGACGATAGCATGGATAGACGAAGATAATAACAAATAGGTTATAGAAATAGTAGGGGAACAAGGATATCTGGGGAAAAAGGATAAGAGAAATAGAAGGGCAGAATACGTTCTAAGGGATTTTTGGGGAATAGTATGGGATATATTACAAGCAGAGATGGGAAAAAAGAAGTAGATGTTGACCTAGATCAGATAGTGATAGATGCAGACTGTGCAAATTTCAGGAAAATCTGTAGGTTAGTTCAGAATAGGAAACAATGATGGTACGCGTCTAACCAGTTCCAGGACTGAAGAGCTAATGATGATGATGAAAGTACTGTGCACTATTTTCATTCATACATAAGAAGAAGGTCGTTCAAAGATTATATTTTTAGAGCTGAGTATTAAAACAGCATTAAAAAATATATTTCAAAGCAACACGTAGCTTCATGTATGTTAACACTTTTGATGAACCACAAAAATAGCGCACTGTAATATTTCACTTCAATGTTACGTCACTCAGTTAGATGCCTTATAATAAATCAAATTGACGTAGTATAAAAATTATGAATTTAGTACGTAACATTAGACCCAATTGCCAAATTCATAATGTAGCACCGATTGGTCTGCCTCCGACCAGAATAATTAGATTTAAATGTAAAATACACAAAAGATAATTGGTGGTCACCCTGTGGCGTGACATCTTCTCTATTAAATCTAATATCTCTTTTGTTACCCAGGTTTTTCTCGCTTCTACTTTTTTTTTACCTATAGTTGCTATTGCTGTTGCTATATCACGTACAGCCCTTTTTATTTCTTTCCATCTATTTTCTCCGTTCCCTCCTATAGCTATCTCTTTGATCTTATTATCTAATACTTGTTTATATTCCTCTTTTACCTCACTATCATTAAGCTTACCTAGATTCCATCCCTCTCTTTTACCTTTCTAAATTTTTTAAATTTTAAATTACTCTTCATTTTAACTATGTTATGATTGCTATCTATGTCAGCCCCTGGATAACTACGACGGTTTTTAACTTGGTTTCTAAATCTTTGTTTAACTAAAATATAATCTATTTGGTATCTAGCCCTATCACCTGGCGCTTTCCAAGTATATCTTCTTCTAACATGTTGTTCGAATAGGGTATTTACAGTTACTAATCTATGTTCCTGGCAAAACTCAACTAATCTTTCTCCTCTATCATTTCGTCTACCATATCCAAATTTTCCTACCATTTTTCCCTCACTACCTTCCCACTGACGCATCTCCCTTTACCTTTCTCACTATACTATTTATATCCTCGTATACCTTTTCTACTTCCTCATCCTCGTACTGAGTTGTTGGTATGTAAAGCTGTACTAAAACAGTGTCTGTGGGTTTCGTACTCAATCTAACCATAATTATTCTATCACTAAATTGTAAGTACTCTTTAACTTTACATCCTAATCTTTTACCTAACACTATTCCTACCCCTACCCGTCCATTAGTTAAAGAAGTTATAATTATTCTATAATTATCTTTTCAAAAGTCATTACTATCTGGCCATCTCACCTCACTAATACCTAAAATGTGCAGCTTTCCTTTTCTCATTTCGATTAATAAATTCGTTAACTTATCTACTCTAAGTAATGACCTTACATTCCAAGTCCCTATCACTAAAGCGAACCGTTGTTTTAAATTCTTACGATGACGAGCCTCAAGTACCCCCTCTCGCAGACCCCAATGAGGGGATAATTTCACCTCCGGACAAGAATTTTACTTGTGAGCTCTCCATCATACATACTTAATGTTTTAGGCCACGCAAACCTGGGAAGTATTGTGGTAGGTTCCCATATCTTTCCACAACGTGGTTTTTAAAGATTTCAGCAAAAAGCCGTATCTGCCACGGCCAACCCCCAACAACCTTGTAAATTATTGAGGATAGCCCGAGACCAACCGACTCTCCTCCAATATCTTTTAGCCAGCAAAGCTGATGCCCCTTGCTGCGCCTTTTAATCGCATTTTACGATAAGCAGGCTTATTATAGTAGTATTCCTAGTCCCCTGCTATAGGGACTTGACAAAAGTATTATAAATTAATTATTAATTTTGAAGAATTAAAACGCCAAAAAATTCTTATTTCATAAGGAATTAACAAAAATGTTTTGCATGTACGCGCTTTGCACTACGACGACTTTGCTGCTATAAGGGCGCAATTTAGGCACAAGGTATTCTCACTGTTTTAAAGAAAAACGCATTCTTTGCTGTTTTGTTAATTTCTCCGCATTTTCAATATGCACTTGATTGTAATTCTACTATATTGTTTGATTTGCATAAGCACTTCATTGATACATGTAATTCAATGGGTGACACAGTTAAAAACGTACATCAAAGCATTCGTGCTTATAATTATAAATGAGGCAATTGGGTCTAATACCACATACAAATGCTAAATTCTTCATTTTCATAGTACATTAATTTGATTTATTATAAATCATTTAAATGAGTGACGCAACATCGAAGTGAAATATTACAGTGAGTTATTTTTGTGGTTCATCAAATTTGTTTACATACATGAAGCAGCGTGTTGCTTTGAAATACAATTTTTTAATGCTGTTTTAACACCTAACTCTAAAAATATAACCTCTGAACGACCTTCTTATGTGTGCATGAAAGTAGTGCACAATACGTTATTAAAATAGTATCTCGAGTTGGATGTCATTAAACTTTATGTTATCAAATATTATACAAAAATGGGTGTTAATTTATACTCTAAAATTTTGTTTGTTAAATTATTATCTGCAACTTATATACAACTGGAATTAATATCGATAAATTGCATCGAACTGTTTCCCAGGTTTCCTTTAGTAAATTCCTTTACTAACTTGAAGTAATTAAATAAATTGGTATCTTTTATTACATTCTAAGTAACTCATCCTACGAATAATAAAGGAGGAAGTGTAAGAACTTCAGTGCCAAACACACTGATGAACACAGACAATAATGCACCCCAGCAGACCTAATATGACGTCATTCCCGCCTATAAATGTAACAGAGAGCAATGTTCATGACGGATCACGCACACCTTCGGCATATCAAACAGGTTCACCGCGACGTCCGACGGAGGCTAAGGGACGACGACCCTCAGGAACTCGACCCCAGTTGAAGAAATCAAGCACCTTATCAATGCCTTAAGGGTTAGAAAGGCTCCTGGACCGGACGGAATCTCCAACAGGGCACTGAAAGCGCTGCCGGAAAACGCCCTCCGGGTGTTAACCGGAATCATCAATGCCATGTTGAGACTCCGCCACTTCCCATCCACGTGGAAGACGGCGGACGTCGTAGTGCTCCGGAAAGCAGGCAAATCTGCGACACTCCCACAGAACTACCGGCCAATTAGCTTGCTGTCGGTGGTTGGAAAAATAGCGAAAGCCGTTTTCCTAACGAGACTCCAGGCAGCGATGCAGGAGAACGACGTGAACCAGGACGAACAGTTTGGGTTTCGTAAGGGGCATTCCACCGTTCACCAGTTACTACGAGTGGTGGAGCACATCGAGGAAGGCTTCAACTGGCTACAGTCAACAGGCGCAGTGTTCCTGGATGTGTCTAAAGTTTTCGACAAGGTTTGGCATTACGGCCTACTCTACAAGATGCTGAAGAGGGGTTACCACGCGCTCTCGTCCAACTGACAAAATCCTATCTTCACGATAGATGGTTTTGCATCAGGCTGGACGTAGTGCGGTCGACCAGTCGGAGAGTCAGGGCTGGGGTCCCTCAAGGCTCTCTCCTCTCGCCGGCACTATTCAGCATCTTCTTGACCGACCTACCGAAAACGGCAGACACCAGGATGGCACTATACGCCGACGATACAGCCATTCTAGCCAGGTCCCGTGCTCCGCACCTCATTATGCAGAGACTGCAAACGGCGATGGACGCTCTCGAGGAGTGGCTAAGACTCTGGCAGGTCGAGGTCAATCCAGAAAAGATCACGGCAGTTTTCTTCTCGAAGCGATGTCATCGACCTGGAGACGACGTCAGAGCGTTCGACGAACCGATACCTTGGCGTTCAGACGTCAAGTATCTAGGGGTGATCCTTGATTCGAAGCTCACATGGAAAGCTCACATCGAGTATGCGGCAAACAAAGCCAAGGGTGTTATGGCTCAGCTACACCCCTTGGCCAATCGCCAAAGTAGGCTGAACGCTTCAAACAAGCTTAGGCTCTACCAGGCGATAATCAGACCGACGTTTGAATACGCATCAGCGGTGTGGGGTAACGCAGCGGAAACGCACATGCGGAAACTCCAGGTGATCCAGAACAAGGCCCTAAGGGGAGTCTTCGGAGCTCCCTGGTTCATTCAAATAGAGAGGCAAATCTGCAAACCGTCAAGGAATGACTCCGGTCGAACGCAGAGAGGTTTTACGAATCTCTAGAAGATCACGAAAACCAGATCATACGAGCCCTGGGCGCGTATGAAGATGCCTTATGGCAACGTCATAAACACCCCAGTGCGATGCTCCGGCAATGATCTTTGCTGCGATTCTATCAGACATCCGAAAGGAATAAATTGCGCGTAACGCCATGTGTTTTCCAATTCGCGACGGCGATAAAGGACCTAGTCCAGGTACGCTAGTCACGGGATTCCTATAAACGTTTATGACAAGGGATCTCGAGTCCGACACCAAAGTGGATTTTTAGTGGGTATGTCCTTGCTCCGGCAAGGAAGAGTCCCGTACAGCGGATATAAAATCTTTTACCACTATTTAAAAAAAAAGTTCATGAAGGAGGATGCAAAAAGAAGGTTATTAAAACTCTATTGAACAAAGTACGTTATATTAGACTGGACTCCTGTAACATTGGTCGCCAGGAACAAATTACTACCTTAATAAAATTTGTTTTTTTTTAGATAGTTTGAGCAACAAAAATAGAAGCCAGGGAACTCTTTTTGAGGTTTAGCAGATCAAATTGTCTAACGATGCTCTAAATGAAAGAAATATAGATGCAGATATTTGGCTGATCAGCTTGAAATGATTAGACCATATGTTTACGATAAAGGCAGTCCTTTGGAAAATTTAGTATGCGTAGTTAAAAATTATTTAATGCAGACATTTCCAAATTTAACCATAGATTTGAGATTAATATTAACTTTACCAGTAACGCTTAATGAAGGTGAACGATTGATTTTAAATTAAAATTAATAAAAAATTATTTATGACCTACAATGACATTAGAAAGATTGAACACTTCAGTGTTAATTTCAATCAAGGTAGATTTGTGAACTGATTCGCTAAATATACAAAGTTTAATAAAAGATTTTGCTCAAAATGAAGCAACGGATCATTTTTTTGTAAAAAAAAACGTTATAGGTATGTTATTGTTTTGTTTAGTTTGTTAATTTTCAATGTTTTTTGTTTATTTTTTCCTTGTAAAGTTTTTTGGTCTATATTTTTGTTTTTCTTTTTGTAATATACGGTTTCTAGTAAAAAAATATGTTTACAAACGTTTTACAGTTACAATTTAGAGTAATCGTAAAATAGTAAATTTCGTTTCTCTTAAAGTAACAGGCAAACAAGTCACAAAAAAAATCAGTCGTGCCATTGTCAATGTACAGTTAGTTGAACTAAAAATTTTAGAAGGTTCTTACAAATATCACATGTTAAACAAACAAACGATCAGCGATGCACGTGGAGATTTGACCAAATAGTTAGTCAATTTAAGATTTCTTCAAAAACCCCATTTCAGCTCGGACTTACATTTCTTGAAATTACAACAGCCTTCCTAATTAAATCATTCTCCTCGGCTTAAAATTATATACATTTAACTTCCAATCTGTTTCTCATAATTATATGAAAGTTGTACTAAATTTTGCGGCGAGACCAGACCCACATATACGAAACCATAATTATTAAAATAATTCACAAACCACCTTCACCCTAGGTAACTAGAATAAAAGTGTTCGCAATTGACAAGTGAACTATTTTATGAAGACAGATTATCGAAGAGGAGATCGGGACAGCCTGTCCTTACCATGTTAATCATATGTCACCGTAGCAACACGCAAATAATGCATTATGTTTTATACAGAATTGAAAAATTAAATATTGGGAAATTTTAATTTTTCCCGTTTTTCTTCTCTTTGAGGGGTAATTTTTCATAGAAATTGGTATTCAATGACCTCTGGTGACCCCATTATTACATTACTATATATATATATATATATATATAATGCTACGATAATAGGGTTATTTAGGGATATATATAGTCATAAAAGTTGCAAACTCCATGTATAAGACGCCAAAGTCTATAAAACTAAACAATTTTATCATAAAAAGTACGCAATTCGCCAATCAAGCAAAAAGCTAACATCAGACACACTGTATATAAATCACAACTAACTTTAATTAATGAAAGGAAGCTCATTATTTAAAAATCAAATCACGTGATGTATTAAGCATTTCAACGAGAATTTGGATGGCAACTTTATAGAAAGTCCGAAGGCCTGCATAAACTCGGTAAACCAATTATACAGGTGAAGAGGCGGATCCTTTATATAGGACACGAATTTGATAAACAATCAGTCCTTCTTCAACCAAGGCACGCTCGGTCCCATTCCAAATTAGAATATCACGCGAAGCGAAAATAGTAAATTAAATTATTATAATTTTAATGAAAGTCGTTACAGAAAAATTTTGAAATAATAATACTAGTACTAGTATACGATAAAGTTTGCCGTTGACTTTGAAACGTAAGTTAAAATTTTTAATTAAACACAATTTTAATATTTAATAACTTAGAGCTCTAAATATTCGACCAGATAATCAACTAAATAAACCACTACATAACCGACTTTTATCATTTAAATTTCGTCTAAAACCCCCATCTGAATATTGGTCTACATAAGCATCTTAGCATTGAACGTAGAAATTAATTAAAAAATCAATTAAGGATTGAACTGGGCGTTTGGCCGAGCTGTATTACGCAATAAACAGGAGAGCTTAACAATCCAGGGGCACTGATCAATCGCATGCAGTAGCAGTTTCTAAGAATTGAAAACACGCAAGGAAAACAGGTCAGATATAAGAACATTCTTTAATAGCATAAGACATTATTTTCATTTTGAATATTTACATTGTTGCATATATTGAAATATTTATGTAAAGGGTCATCAAAAATCTTTTAAAAAATTACGTAGAGAGAAAGAAGATCGTTTGAACGTTCAAAAGGTACTTCCAGTAGTATACAGTGTTATTTTTGCTGGCTTTAACTGATTTCAGGGAGTTATAATTTGGGGACAAACAGATTTACATTGTTACTTTGATTCAAAAGTTTATTTTTGAATAGCGAATCACATTATAAAAATTGTAAAGCTGTGAAGTGTATATATTTTTTTTTGGTCAGTATACAAATTTTGATAAGTTCGTTTATCTCATTCAAGTAGGAAAGTGCTAGAGAAAAAGGGGGTAAAAACTTCTTTGTTATCGTACCGTCATGCACTCTGTGTGGGTTGAACTGAGCTAGTCGAGGCATATAAAACGAATTGTCTAAAATTTAAATTTGAGGATATTGAGAGACAGCGGTTGCGGGGAGCAGGAAACTGAACGTTAATCACATCGGCGTGCGGTGGTATCTAGCTATATATATATATATATATATATATATATATATATATATATATGGATTCAAAGGGTTAAATTTGGGGTAGGCAATGCAATTTCAAACACCCTGTATAGAGAAAGGAACAATTTGTTTACGCGCAAAATTTATTTTATTTATTTAATTTAAACAAACAAGTATTGACGTATTTTTATAATTAATTATTGAAAAGTAATAGGTTCATAGAGAAAACCAGTTTTAAAAATAAATAGACACGCATAATTAATTTAATTTATTTTAATTCAACGTGTAATAGCATTAGAAAACGCACCAGAGTATAGAAAATCATTAATCCCAAGGCAAAAAGTTCGTGGTAGTAAACAAGGACGTCAGTTGTATCAAATACTGTGAAATATAGACTCCAAGAATTGTTATTCTAAACGGTCAACAATTAAGAACACCTGCATATTTAAATGGTTACCTTCGTCGAATTTATCAGCATAATAAAGCGGGTTTCATGGAAAATATTTTTCAACCGTCAGTTGCTTCAAATAACAAGCTAACAAAGTTTCGTAAAGAGCAGAGGAGATGCACGATCAATAATTTGCTACAGATAGAGACAAATATAAAAGCATTAGTTTTCAAAACGCACGTACTCAATCCACGTGGAGTCATGAGACGCTGTCAGCAATATCGATTTTCATAACTCAAATGGGGTTTGGAACGCGACATCAAATATGCATAAGACAGAGATAAAAATATTACAGGCGAAGTTTTATGACGACACAGAACAGTATCATTGGTTGAAACGGGTAGTTTTACAACGGACGAACGCGTGACAGGTGAAAGTGATTTTTCGGGTTCTGGAGAGCATCATCTAAGGAGATGGAGACTTGAAGCATTTTCCAGGTAACTCATTTGAATTTTCTGTTATCTGATAAACTTTTGGAATTATTTGGTGATGTGTGAGTGAAAATTGGGGGTTATTTATGGTTATATAACGTATCGAAAAAGATACGTGTACTTGACAATTAGTAGGGTTATTTTAAATATTGAAAAAAATGTGTATGTAAAGCTTACTAAATTTCATTATGAATTTAAATTGGATTGTTAAGGGTACATGGGTTTATTAGTTTTGTAGTAATTTTATGCAGGTAAAAGGCATACATTAAAAAACTGGGTTATTATTTGGGGCCCATCTACTCCTATTGTATTAAATGTGTTTGCAAATATTAATTTAAAACAAGAACTTTACAAAAATATCACGTATTGAGTTGTAATTAGTGTACCAAATCTTATATATCTGTGAATAATTGTTTGTAAATAGCGCTAAATAAAGATTGTATGATTGTTGTATTATTTGGTGATTTTATCGATGGTGTGTGAGTGGGAAAGAAGAATAATTGTAAACTTAGGTATTCGAGAAGAGGCACAGCTGAGCTAGCCAGGGAAGCTGCTGAAGATATTTTGAAGCAGAAATCAGGGTAAGAAATTTTGTTTTGGTGTGAATTTTTATTTTGAAAAGTATTTAATGTCTCACTCTCGATTCTTAAACTTTAATCCCCGGATCCACAGCAATATATACAAATATATATATATATATATATATATATATATATATATATATATTCATATTTAGACCAGGGTAGAAAATTAAATAATTACATCAAATAATTTTAATCACCGTGTAGAAGCTTTGGGAAAAGGTACGCGTTATTAAAAAACCGTGAAGCATAAAAATTCATTAGTTTCATTAAACATAAGAGATTTAAATCATCTACAAGACGCTTGCTATAAAAAAGGAAGCAGTATTAAAAAGCTCTATGTGTAATTTAATTATTCCTAGTAATGAAACAAAGAGAAATTACGTGCAAAATTTATATTAATTAACTCTATTTTAAGTAACCGGTATTAAACAAAATGTACTGATAATAATTGAATATTTAATTAGGATTCACTAAAAATTAAAGGGTATTATTTTAATTGGAGTTAATTGAACCGTTAGTAACATATAATATCTATAAAAACTTGTAAAAACCCAATAAAATGCAAATCGTAGAGGGGTTATTTAGAAGTATTATGTTTAAACACCTGCGTATTTTTAAAAGCTCATTCTGCGTAAATTTTGCAGATAATTAATGGTTACAGAGAATGTTGGAGAAACCGTCGCATAATAGTTACGGGAAATGCTAAAGGTGGGTTATTTCACAGTCCACATGGACTGAAATAATCGATAATAAAGAATATCAATTTGCACCAATAAGAACAGGGTAGATAGAGACAGATAATATGCGCAAGACCGAGACACATATAGTAAAAGGCGTGAGTGGAGCAACGTCACTGGGTTGCGATTGGGTGAAAATAAAAGGCAAAATTGAGAGGTAAAAATAACATTTCTGTATAAAATTTAATTAGTTATTTCCAGACGTCGCGAGCCGTGTCGAAATTTCTGAGATTTAACTGGTGCGAGTGCAAATTTCGTAAAAATCGCATGCCGGGCTGCGGAATGGGAACCTAGCATGCGAAATTCTGAAGAATTGTCCGTTTTGGGGACTAGACCGACAGACAGGCTAACCTCTATATATACCCAGGTTAATATGAACAAGCTCTGACATCTGCGACTTGATTCAATGCGTTAAACAGTGCTTTTTAGTTTTCCGAGTTTGATAGAATAATTTAAAGTTTGCTCGTATATTTTGGTGATTTAAAACAGTTTGTTCTTTACGTGCTACAATGAATGTACTTTAGTGCACTTAGAAAAGAAGATACAAGGTAATAAAGTCTAGTATCACTGTACCAATTAGTCTAATTTGCAACGACAAATGAATACACAATAGTAGGCAGTTTTGGCGTATATTGGTGAAAGAAGTATGAATTTCTTTGTTATTTTTCGGGGGTATTAATAATTAAATGATTCGTAAACGTGTCTGGATCCACAAAACAAGCTTCAGATATACACAAATGAGTTCCGGAAAAGCACTGAAACTACTTTAGATGAATGGTGATGTAGAAAATTTTAAAGGCGACCAGCAATACGAGGACCTAAACATAACCCAGTTGGATTGGTGTGATTAACAGAGGACGATGTACATTGAAGCCACTAGTGCAGTAACCTTCAGGTAACTTATGCTTTGTTGTTGGATTTTGATATTTTGGTGTGTGTTGAATAACTTTATAATTGATTTACTTAAAATGGACAGTAGTGACATTGTACTAACAATAAAATTTTAATTTCAAGGTGAAATTTGCTTGTTTAAGTAGAAAGGGGTATTTAGTATTGATGTTATGGATTATGATGAAAATTTGGGTATGTCTTTGAGCTCAATTAGACGAACCTGGTTAATTAACGTAAAGGGGTGGGAGATGCTTCCTTTGTACTCAGACTCAGGTCTGCATATGTTGTTATATTAATTAGTAGGCATCTACAAGGACTTTAATTCTGGATGCACATTAAAATGATAATAAATTTAATCTTGAAATTTTCTGATACTGAAATTTATGCTGAATTTTAATTTTGAAATTTTAATGTATTGTGAATATTGATGTAAATAGAGTTAACGTTGGTGTTTGTGATAGGAATGTGTTTGTTTTTTTTATGATTGAGGATGAAAGTTTTAACTAGGTGAGCAGCCGAGGCGGAAAAGAGTAAAGAGGCGAGTAACAGAAGAAAGTCAATGGACCAACACAGTTAAGGTAATGAATAGCTTTTTGTAGGATTCACAGCATTCTTGACGCCCAATTCGTGAGGCTCGAATCTAATACAGGGAAACACAGCAATATATATAATATATATATATATATATATAAGATATAAGATATATAATATATATATATATATAGATATATATATATATAATATAAAAGTATTACCATGTAAAATGAAAAGCTTTAGGGACACATACACCATTAAAGAATGAAGCCCAATCTTAAAATTAGTGAAAATCAAAGTATTTATGAATCGTATTGATTCTCATCCGTGGCTAAATATTTAATTCATGGAAAATACCTTGGAAGCGCGTTTTATTTATATTGCATAGCACAACGCGTCTCATTCCCTTTAAAAATACTAAATAAATTTCAATTAATTGAAACACATAAACATTTATTAATTGTGTAATTAAAATTCGTATGTAAATATTATTCTCCTGAACGAACAAAGTTTTATTGCGCATATGCAGACTGAAAAACATCCACTTTAATAAACGTAATACTGTAATTTACTGAAAGACAAATAGCGTTATCTATATAAAAGAATACGTCATCTTCTTTGAGAAGTTCTCTAAGCTATAAATTATATTTTCGGTCAATGAATATAAGTTAAATTCGCGGAACATAATACTACCGGAAAGACTATAAAATAGATATGATAACGCATTTAATAGCTCTAATCATATTACAAAGTCGTGTGAGAGTGATAAACACGATTGATTTCGACAAGTTTTTAAATTGACAGCCCATAGCACAAGTAAGGAAGAAATTGTGAGTAATTATTGCATCAAATGGATGTGTCATACTTCACAAACATAATCTAGAATGTAATAGAAAAAATGACGAATGTAGAATTTTATTATATAAGGAGAATTTTGCGCGAAACGCATTTATTCCTCTGGCATCGAACAAGTAATTTCAAGATTTGTAATGCATTCTGTAACATAGAAATTTGAACATAAGTTATAATGCTTAATTATTTTAAAGAGTACTACAAAGATTTATTTATCGCTTCAATATAAATAAATCTTGGTACAAGATTACATGCTAAATTAATCTATTAAAAATAAATGTATTTTGCATACTGATACTTCTACGTCTGAAAATCGAAATTTGAAATGGAACAAGGAATTTTTCAAATGCAGTCAATTCTAATGGAAACAATATTTTTTATAAAGGAAGACAGGTAGTCGTAAAAAGATTTAACGATCCAAACCGCAAGTATAAATTTGTTTCAAACCTAGAAACTAAATTGTTATTTTATTAAGTAGGCTAAGCAAGAATAAGGTTTTATTTTGCATATTTGTCAATGGATAATTTATTTCAGTAATTTTGAGGTCAGTGTTCGAAGCGTTTTGACCCATACAAAATTTTCTACCCAGCGCCGTTGATCAACAACACTGACAGATGGGGTAACACAAGGATGAGTAAATTATTCAGCGAATTTTAAAGAGAATAATAAAGAGAATCACATAATATATTTTGGAGTTCTCTAATTATTAACGATGTTCGAAGGCACCAAAAATGAAACAAGAAGATTACTGAAAGCGTATGATTGGAGCACAGCACTATACCGCTGTGAAATGTGAACAGTGGGAGAAGCAGACAGGAAAACGATTGAAGCCTTCAAAATGTGGTGCTACATACGTATGAGAAAAAATCATGGAGAGATAAAGTTAAGAACAAAGAAATACTTGAAATGGTAGGAGGTGAAAGAAATATGTGGAAAACAGCAAAAAATAGAGAAATAGGAAATAGTGCGGAATATATTAGAAGCAGAGAAAGGAAAAAAGAGAGGTAGATGTAAACCTAGATTAGCCTATTACACACAGATAATGAAAGATGTGGGCTGTGAGAATTCCATGAAAATGCGTAGGTTAGTCAGAATAGGAAACATTGGAGCTACACGTCCAAGCAGTTCCAGGACTGACAACCCAATGATGATGAAATGTAATTATGTAATGTATTTATTTTCATTAATGTGAAACGTGCTTGAAAAAATCGCGTGCGCATAAAGCATAAGTCGTTCATGCTACCTACAAAACTAACGATATAAGTAGGTATCGATACTTTTCATTCGATAACGAATAGCTATCGATACTTGCTTGCGATACAGTTACGAGTAAAAGTATCCTATGCGGTATCTTTTATCCTTAGTTTTAGTGACTAACAAGAACGTGTCTACGTTATACAAAAGGTTTAAAATTTATTTTCCCTATTTAATGAATTTGTTTAACTTGTGTATACTATTGGTGGCGAAGACAGATAATGGAAAAGTACATGCAAACTGATTGAAAATTTGCTTATTTATACTCTCATAAATGGGGATTCTAACATGAAACGTGAAGGAATGTTGTGACCCCATTTTTTGCCATACTTAATAATACATTTCTTAAAACGCATTTCGATAATGCATGAATTTAAGGTTTTAATTACAACAAGACGTTGTTCTCCGAAAGAATTTAAAAGACCCTCTTCTAGTTAATGGGGGAAGGGTTATCATCGTTCAATATTAAAACTGATTTATGATAGAAAGAGTATTTAATAACACGCACAAATACATTTTATGTATAATAATAATTTGTTTTACTACTTCATTTATTTTTATAGTCCTGTAATTCAACTTGATTTATTTGGATAGTAATGAATGTAATTAGACCGCAGTTAGATATGTCTTTGTTTACGTCACTAAACTATCTAAATTAAACAAAATGTACCTCGTCTATGATTATATCGCTGGTTCGCGTTCGAAAGGGAATACGCTAGTTTTGTCAGAAATGGGATATGCCAAAATATTAATAGAAATAAGTCCTCAACTTTGTGCAAAACGAACTTGTCATTTTGCATATTTGGTTGTATAATTTTATTATCTCGAAAGAGTTAAGTTAAAAAGTATGTAGCGTTTTGGTTCATTCTGAATGGACCTGCACCTTGAATAATAAGTACTAAAATACTAGAACGGGTAGAATAGCTTGCGTGTTTCAGTGAACAAAAGAGCCGAACTATAGATTTAACCAAATTAGTGGTTCGTTGATGAGAAACCAGACTAAAACAGGTCCCCGAAAAACGGCAGCAGCTCTTTCAGTACTTAGAATAGTAGAGACCATGAGGGTCGGTATAACAGTCTAAGACACTATTTCAATGTGGAAAGCAATGGGACACCATCACATTACCTCCCATACACAGCGTACAGAAAATGTTTTAAAATTATGGCATTCTCTGGAGTATAAGATTCCGGAGTTAAAATAGTCTCTCATTCCGATTTGCGGGAAGGGACTACTACGGGAGATGTAATCGACAAATTTAAAGGAAGAACAGGTAACATTTCCAAGTCGGAGCGTGGAATGTCAGAAGTATGAAGCAAGTCGGTAAACTAGAAAATCTGAAAATTGAAACGAATAGCTTAAAATTAGACGTAGTAGGGATTAGGAAGTTCGGTGGCCATAAGCGGGGAATTTTTTTGAGACTATAGGGCAATTCATACAGGCTCAGAGGGAGAAAATTCAGGTGTGGGAATAGTCATGCCCAAAAAGTTAGGACACTAGAAAACTACTTACAAAAGAATGAAAGAGTACTCATGGTTAGATTAGAATCTAAACCGGTAAATACAGTAATAATACAAGTAAACATGCTAACCTCTAGCTACAGTAACGAAGAGGTAGAAGCGATATATAAAGATATCGAAGACATACCAAGATCTGTAAAAGGACATGAAAATTTAATAATTGCTAGAGATTTTAATGCAGTGGTAGGCAAGGGTAGAGAAAGACCGGTATAGTCTAAATCATGAAAGAATGAATTCACGTCATAGGTTGCTGAATTAAAAAACGACATACTTTCAAATCTTATGGATTAAGTATATTCCGATAAATCCTTTAAAAGTATGTCGTTTTTTAATTCAGAAACCTGTAACAATTACGATTTTCTGTTATTCAAATATTCAATTTTATTCAATACACCTTATAAATAAATATCAAATTTCTATTGAAACCTTTTATTATAAATTCATACATAGTACGCCATCTACATTAGCATAGCAAAAGTACACTTTAAGTGAACTTCTAGTTGTTTGTATTTTGATTCGACATCTCCCTTCCCGGCGCATGCTTGTATAGCCAAGATAGCCTCGTAGAAAGGGCCATTTTGATATGGGATGTAGTCCGAAAACCAGTATTATCCAGGGCCTGCACGTTTTTAATTAAACATGCCGTCCCAAAAATTAGTTAAGTGGAGTCAACGTGTGCCATAAGTTTAGTTTTGGTAACAGCATTGACCTAAAAATGGTTGTAGATATATTTTTACGGTAAGAAAATATTTCACAAGCTTACCCCAAAATTCTATTCTCCCGTTTGATTTCAGTGCAAGTTCTTTTTTTATTAGTTTAGAGTTTAAAGAATTAAGATATTAATTATGGAATATGGAGACAATTTAATTCCGAGTTCTAAAATGTTAAATTCAAGTAACATGTTATTAAATAATGGAAATTGTGTATTATAAGAAAAAAACAATCGTTAATCTTAAAGCAAGCACAAAATTGGAAGGCCGCTTCAATCATTGCTAGGCAGGAAAGTGGAAACCCCCACATGGGATTAGTTTGAATGAAGGTCAACTCCGGACCCCTGCGTCAGCCACGTTCAAAGGTAAGAGTAGGGACGCAGATGTTTAAAAAAAGATCTTTAAAAGAAAGAAAACCGGCAGACAAACGGATAGCCAGCGGTGAGTCATCCTCCATTTTTATACCTATACTATTTCGAAGGAACTTTCATTTAAAAAACACAAATAATTTTCGAAGTAGCTATACACAAGTTTATTTAAAATTAATTCTTGATATTTTTGCAAAAGTGCATAGCTCAATTTATTTGCTTCAAATAAAATTTAGTTAAAAATGTAGTATTTAGATTTGACTTTAATATTTTTAAAGTGTTTTTGTAAGATTGTGTTCGAAGTTACAAAGTTGTAGTAAAAGGTTTGCTTTACAAAACATATGATATGATAAGAATTGTTTGCCGAAACATTGGGTAAAACCCATTGTGTTAGTACACCTGAAGTATAGTTCAATGTCGAAAACAAGTATGTTTCTTAGACCTTTGAGTTTATTGGAGATAACTATTAAAACTATAGCCATAACCTGCGAATTTTTTTTGAATATGTAATTTGTTTATTGTACACTGAACAGGATCCTATTCCAGTAGCATGAAATCACTGTAATATAAAATGAAAGTCATATAGTTCTTGTGGAGAACTGAAGTAATTTATGTAACTAAATAAGAAATACAAAAAAAATCATTCCACGAATGTTTAGAGCTTTCTATTAAACTGTAATAACAAAACTATTTCAAAAGTCTCCATATACATATGTTTATATAAACGATGTACATAGACATTTTTTTAAGAAATCAATAGAAAATTTTTAAGTTGTAAAATTTTCTGTCTTTAAAGTCAACAGTAATTGTCCTACAGAAGCAAACAGTTTAGCAATATGAAATTGTAGTATTGAAGAAAAGTATTATTGGTGTTAAAGTTAAAAGTTTTTTTTTGAACAATAATTTTGACTAGTAGATTTTTTTATAATTTTTTGTGATAAAGTGACTAGGTTCTAACGAAGTTCTAGTTTGAACATGTTTAGGTGTGGTTAAATTTTCAGATAGCACGAGATCGTCGTTCCCATTCCAGGTTGCAGAGATTAAAGTAAGTATTTTTGTTTACGTTGCTCGTCGTAAATTTTTTTTTCTTTTTCCGAAGATTTCCGTATCTGATCTTCGGATAGTTTCGTATTATAACATTGATTAAGATACGGTGGCGTCCAATAAAATTTCTTTTGTTTTATCGTATACCATCCTACGACCCTAGCTCATAGCTCTGCCCTAAGCTGAAGAAGCTTAGCTGGCTGGAAGATCTCTTTAGAGGGACCCTTTTTTCTGAAAGCCATTCAACATCCTTTTTACCCTCGGCTTGACCGTCAGACAGGAACCCCTCATAATCTATCGAGGCTCTGCCGCCTATATGGTAGAGCAGACATACTATATTCTTTAAGAAGAATTTATAGTTTACAAGAATTAGGTTAACAAACCTATGGCGTAAATTCATTCCTTCATGATTTAGACTATAGTAGGTTTATTTAGTTTAAGCAGGAAAAATGACAGGGGAAATAGGCTGATAGAATTTTGCGACAAAAACAATTTAACCATCACAAATATATTATTTCAACATGATGCTAGAAGATGATAGGAGCGAAAAAAGGCACTTTGACTTAGAGAAACTAGAAGTTAAAGATACCCACAAAAGTCGAACAAATTACTGAAAGACATTGAGAAAATTTTTGATACTAAGGAAGTAGAAACAGTATGGAATATCATTAAATCTCGCTTACAAATTACAACCAGAGATATTCTGAGATATAAACAAAAAGAAAATAAGAAGCTATGGGTAACAAAGGACATTCTAAAATTAATATAAGAAAAGCGAAAATACAAAAACAGACCAGATGAAGCCGGATAACAGAGATAGAAAGCCATAAAAAGGGAAATTATTCGCAAATGCAGGAAAGCTAAAGAGCAATGGATTGATGAATAGTGTTAAGGAGCAACAAACTAAGATGCAAATAGGAAAGACGGTCGAAGCATACAAACTAAGTAAAAGAATTTTAGGGATATAACACCGTATAGCAAGAATATAAGGCGCACGGGAGAAAATATCATTATAGAAAATGTAGAGAATGCGATTACATGGCAAGAATATATAGGGAATTTATATGCAGGGCGGGAACTAGAAGCACTAGAACAAATCAGACATTAAAATGGACGACTTAGGATACCCTATACTTAAGTTTGAAGTAGCATTAAAGAGTGTGAAAAATTATAAGGCGCCGGCTATAAATAAGGTGCAGGCAGAAATTCTAAAAACCGCTGGACAAGTAGTAACGAAATGTCTCTTCCAACTTATAAGTTATATGTATGAGTCAGGCGATGTACCCAGAGATTTCAATCGTAACATCATAGTCAACTATACCAGAAAAGAAAAGTGCGGATAGATGTGAAAACTCTCACACAATAAGTTTGACAGCACACGTGTCAAAAATATTAACTAGAATTGTACAAAGACGGATGGAAAAACGAGCTGAAGAAACACAAGGAGAAGGTCTATTTGGGTTTAATCGAAACAAGGGAACACGGGAGGCCATTTTAGCTTTAAGGGTGTTAATGGAGAAAAAAATAGAGAAAGGAGAAAGCGTGTATATAGGGTTTGTAGATCTGGAATATGCATTCGACAATGTAAAATAAGAGAAAATGTTCGAAATACTCAAAAAGGTTGGAATAAGTTATAGAGATAGACGAATAGTACATAACTTATACTAAGAGCAAACAGCAACAATAGAATTGGAGCATGAATGTAGAGAAGCAAATATTTGGAAAGAGGTGAGACAGGGATGTGCTTTATCCCCCATTAATTTTTAACTTGTACATAGAAGAGGCAATGAATACTGTTAAACAGAATAGAATTGGAGCAAGAACGCAGAGAAGTAAATGTTACGAAAGGGGTGAGACAGGGATGTGACCTATCGCCGTTAATTTGTAACATATATCGAAGAGAGAAATGAATACTGTCAAATGCAGAAAGACATTTGGAATTACTACGCAGCGACAAACGATTGACATGATTAGATTTGCAGATGATATAGCTGTATTAGCAGGAAGAGGTAGAAGAAGCTCTCAATGAAATGGAAACATAGAGATATAGTATAAAAATTAACAAAACTAAAACTAAAGTACTAGTATATAAAGGAGGGGAAAATGAGTCAAAACTAGAATACAAATAGGAAACGAGAACTTACAAGCGGTTAAAGATTTCTGCTAGTTAAAAACATATAAAAAAAAGATTAGCGCAAGGCCGTGCTGCAGTTGACAGGAAAAAGCAACTACTATGTTCAAACATAGAAACAAAAAAAGGATTGCTGAAAACATATGCGTGGAGTAAAGCACTGTAGGACTGTGAAACGTCGACAATTGGAGAAGCGAATAGGAAGAAAGAAGGAAATGTGATGCTGTAGACGTACAATGAAGATATTACGGGCAGACAAAATTATTAACAAAGTGGTTGTCAAATGATAGGGAAAGAAGGAAATATGTGGAAAAGCATAGGAGAGATAGGATGATAGGACACATACTAAGGCATGAAGGAATAGTGCGTAATATATTAGAAGCAGAGAAAGGAAAGAAGAGAGTTAGAGGTAGGCCTAGATTAGACTATTGCACACAGATATTGAAAAATGTAAGCTGTGGGAATTTCAAGGAAATGTGTAGGTTAGTTAGGAATAGGAAACGATGGAGGTACGCGTACAACTAGTTCACTGAAGACCCATTGATGATGAGCGTTTTGGTGAAAAACTGATAAAGTCAAATTATACCTTATTCCCTGAGATACCTGTAGGAGCATGCAACTAACCTTACTCCTAACTAACTCACCAAAAGCACTTAGCATGCAAACAAATAGCATTCACACTTAAAACACGCCTCGACCAGTAATGGACTCGTCCAACACACATTGAAATACAAATAGAACCTGCTACGGTATACCGTACAAACACGAAATAAAGCAGTAAGGTCAGTAAAGAAATCGTTTACACCGAATACCACAACAAAACATAGGCAGAATGGTAGGATCAAAATCCACAAGTATTATATTTTTAGGCTAGCTCAACAACGTCGCAGAGTGAGGGTGAGTGATGCAGATAGAACATTGGAAACCTCAGTAACAAAGAAATTTATTTTAAACCTTTCATAAACATGGTCCCTAAAGGGAACAAAACAGTAAAAACCAATAATTTGCGTAATCGTCCTATATAACGCGATGTACACATAGCATAAAAATATAATTATAAACATTAAAAATAGGGAGGATAAAATCTTATTACATAGCACTTACATACCTACATACCAGTATAATGTTTCCAGTCCTAAGAAATTATATATAAAATTTACAGTAGCATCTGGTTTGGCGAATGCACCTAGTAAAGTTGAAGAAATATTGTATATCTTAATCAAGCAGTAATTAGCAAGTTGTGGACGTTAACAGAAAAGTAAATAATAGAAAGTACTCTAACGCAAACTCTAAAAATAAGGTACATAATTATTCGTGTTGTAAGCGTAGCGTATAGTCTGCAATTTAGTGTGAACTCAAACCCAAAAAAAAGAAATGTATCTTCCAAAACGGCACCAAAAAATTAGAAAAGTGAAAAAACCGTACCTTAGACCATCAGCTTCGTTCTGGTATCATCTTATGGATGGAAAAATGCGGCTGCATTTTTCTATGGATTGGATGTTGGAACCACCAACTTAACTCATACTAACACAGAATGCAATTTAATAGCTCGCCTTTACCCGGCTTTTTTACGAAAAAAGGGCTCGGTGTGGAATGATCAGCTTTCAAAGTACGGTCTCTATTTATAAGAGAAGAAGCATGTATGGGGTAGATATTTGGTTTTCAAAAAAATAGTCGAAGGATCAAGTGTGCAGAATTCTCAGACGATAGCTGAAAAATACAGCAACTTTCCAATAAGGAGATAACGCCTTAACAAAGGATTTTTAAACAAAGCAACAATCTTATTACTTTGAAACATCTGTACATCTGCAGGATAACAGTATAAGCTTATAGATAACAAACCCCTTACAAGTGTTCATTTACTAGGTACATGGTTAAAGGTCCTTACCTTTTAAAAGAAAGCCATGAACTTATGTGCAACTGTAATTGAAATGTGGTTACTGCAGGTAGTGGAATTTATTTGTGACGACTTTATAATGTGAAGTTTTCTAAGCAGCTGTTTGATTTTATAAGGCAAAATTTTATAGTGTAATTACTTGAAAATTTTTATAAATTAACACCAATTTCAAGCGGCAGGAAATCGAGTTTGTTGAGAAATTTTAAGGAGTTTTAAATAGAAATAGGGTAAATAAATATTCATGCAGAAAAAATTACGTGCAGGGTTTTGAACGTAACAAAGTGCCTAAACGTACAATAAAAACAATCACCGTCCAAAAAGGTGTTTCTTTTTATTCTCCTGAATCTTGTTTTCGAATGCGAAAACTCCCATAAGAATATTTTTTATTGAAAGACGAATAAGACTTACAATTCGTATAAGTATTACTACAACTAAAGGTCAGTAATTCAGATATAATGTTCGGTAATGACTAGTTAATTGTTATTGTTTAATATTTGTTTGTATACAAATTTATCTAGGTAAAAGTCAAAGTAATTGTTACATTCAGAGCTTTTCCCTATTTACTTGTGCTTAACAAAATTAGTAATAACGAGATTATAACAATGGACATATAGTTTTTATGTATACAACCCGGACCTAAATAATATCACTCTTGTTAACCACTCCAGCGTCAACATTCCAACAATCGTTGAATTCATCAAGGAAGACCTTCGATGGAATGGCTCTTCACGACAACCTTCTCATCAGGAATTCAGTGAATTACGACGAGATCGCACCGATGAAGTGCCAAAGACAGTAGTTTTATATTAGCTTAATTAATCTGTAAAATATCTTAAGTAGGACAGCATAAATAACCCGTTTTTTCAGGTACATCTAAGTATTGAAATAACTTGAGTCCCTCACTTCTTTTTCTATTAGTTAGACACAAAATGTAATATATTAAATTTAAAAATTTCGCAAGTAACGCATTAAAATAAAAGTAAAAATTGGAAATTGATACTCAATAAAGAATTATGTCAAAGCCAAGGTTTTGTATGAACAAAGTTCGGCAAAAATCTTATTAAACGATCAAAACGACAATGACACAATTAGAATTCTGAACTAAATAGACTAAAATTGAATGATAACTATTAACTGCAAAAATAATATAATTAGGTAAGTGTATTAATGTTATATACAATTTAAAAGTAATTAATATAATGAACGAATATTACGAAAACAACTACGATATTCATCGATCATATTCAAGTATAACGGATTAGTTTGTAACACTTCAATCACAGCCGGTCTATAGTAGTGTAGCGAGCTACTACTACCGCGTTTCACTAATTTAAAACAAGTAATAACAAAAGTCTTTATTACTCACTGTCCACAAGTCTAATTAACAGTATATGCCTTATTTATAGATGTTTTCAGTCGAATTAACGATAAAGTACTTTCACACTAATGAATTTACAAGCACTAATATCTTCTTAAACTAAACTCTTAACCGTAGTTTTATTAACAACACTAACATTACTATTTATTTATTACACTTTTGTCTATTTATGTATTCTACAAGCTGTCTGTACAATAGACACGTTCACATAATATAAATGTATGTTTATTCTTGGACTTCCAAAAGCTTAACTATTTAACTTTATACAATATAATTAATATTCGACATTCTGATATAGTCTGACCCTTACATGTATCAGCGATCTTATATATATATATATATATATATATATATTGCCGTGGAAACTCAGTAAATTCGTGCCCCACCTGGGCCCCACATGAAAAATTCAAAAAATAAAAAAATTTCTTACCCTTTATTTTGAGTGCCTTCGAATTTCTCTGCTCACCCTGGCTAGCTCAGCAATCGGCCTCTTCTTGAATACCGATTTTTACGTACATACCTCTCACACACTCACACACCATCAAATGAAATTACCAAAACAATAGAACAACCATACAACCTTTTATTTAGACATATTAACAGATAAAATATTTACACATGAGTACAAACAGTTTGGTACCATTATTACCAGCTCAATTTATTGAATGCTTTTAAGTCCGTGATTTTAAAATGATTTTAAACAAATGTGAGTAGATATGAGTAGATGGGTCCCACATGTAACCCTAATTTGACTTCATACTGGTGTATTGCGAGTTCATTATAACCCAGTTTTGTTTATAAATGCTTTATAAACCCTGCATTTTTGAAAACAAATTTACAGACCCGTTTACTCCTTACAACCACAATTTATAGCTTGCATAAATTTTTATATATCCTCAATAAACCCTTTTGCGATACTCAAAATTATTAAATTGTCCTGCACATGTACCTTTTTAAACAAGTTTTTTTTTACCCAATAAATACACCACCAATAAGTCAACCACACAAACACAAAAATATCCACAAATGTTTATATAAAAACAGAAATTTCAAATTTATTACCTGGAGACACATTCACTCTTCGACACCGCTGGAGATGGCTACCAGAAACCCCTCGTCGTTGTGTACATCTACTACGCTGATTCCAGGATTCACCGATCCCCACCATACAATAACTGTACTTTTTCCAATATAGTAGCTTCGTCTCAACAGTAACATTCAATTCCAGATATTACGCATACAAATTTTTCTGAGTTTTGCTTACCCCAAAATCATCCATCCATATAATAACTTAATCGTAGTAACGGGACCTTTTATTTAAATAAGCACTAACTTGTGCAATCACGTTACAAACTTATGGTCCGCTACTACAACTTTTATAATTTCAACTAAGATGTTTAATGTAACATTACTGAACACACAAATACTAACCGAAAGCTTTGACTATTATGTAGGTCTGAACCCGTATTCAGAACTTGATGAAAGAAAATATAGCTTTAATATCTTCTCTCGTGTATTTATACTGTTCTCCAATCCCCCTAGTGGAACCCGTTTCATGAGAAAAGCTTGTTTTCAAAGCGACTCTGAATTCGGAAAAATTTCT
Organism: Platerodrilus igneus; assembly: GCA_036346225.1. Lineage (NCBI taxonomy): Eukaryota > Metazoa > Arthropoda > Insecta > Coleoptera > Lycidae > Platerodrilus > Platerodrilus igneus. The sequence goes on along the minus strand of JARFIW010001373.1, from coordinate 2,266,103 downwards.
CCCGTCCGTCCTGCTGTTTACATAGAATTTCATCCCTACCTACACGTACGCACACTCTTCGATAACTGCTGGTTATCAACCAATGATATAATTTCCTGTCGTCACAATGCTCCACCTATCTACTATCTATCTTTGTTGTATGCATGTTTGTTGTCTCCTTTCAAACCCCACGTGAGTTACAGAAAATCGATATTGTAGACGTCCTTCGCCTAGTCCACGTGGATGTGTTACGTGACTTCTATCCAACGCTTGCTTTATATGCTTCTCTATCTGTCTTACATTATCGATTGTTTATTCCACTCACTCCTTAAGGTACTGGTTATTGTAGGAACTGATACAAATTAACCGTTGAAAACAATTTCTATGGAATTCTACATTAGCGTTCGTTTCATATTCCCTGAACGTAACATTTAACCAACAGGTGATTCTTAAAATTATCGACCGTTTGAAAATAACAATTCCTAGAATCTCTGCTTCGTAGTATCGGTGTAAATAAACGTTGGCTTTTAAAACGAATACATTTGCGTTAGAAATTATTGATTTTCTTATGCATGCAAGCTCCCTTTTTGCTTTGATGCATTTCATTAAAAGAAATTATAATTAATTATGCGTATCCTTGAACTTTTATGTGATTTTCACATTCCAATTTCAATATAAAAATACCTTAATACCCGTCCGTATCCATTATATAAATTAATTAATTCGGCGCGTTAATAACTTGCTTCAGTTTCTATATACATAGTTGCTAAAATTTTATTGTCTACACCTATTTGCCCTTCAAACCCACAACAATATATTGCTGTAATTATAGGGTTAATTTAGGGGTAGGTTAAGTCATAGGGGTCGAAGAACAAACAGAAGAAACGTCCAAGTAACAAAAACACATAAGTACAGATATTAGTAGAGTAAATAGGTCATTATAAATATTATTAGTTGAGAGCACACTGTATATAGCAGTACAAGCGATTAAACAGATATCCAAGAGTAGCTATGAGCAAAGATAAGAATTTGAAAAGGTAACGAAACGCATTGAAATTAAATCAGTGAAAAACCTGCATGAATTGGCTAGACAAATATTCAAAAAGTGCGTGGATATATCATTGTAAACGCACTTAGAAATTACGCATTATTTGAAAAGCGTACGTGATTTAAAAGTATCACATTTGCTCAAAAATCCAATTTATTAGGAAATAAATAAACACCAAATTTATTCAATTCAGATTAGAATAAGGCCAACAAACAATACTACGTGATCGATTGAATGAAGATTCCTGGGATTTCTGAAGTAAATGCAAGGTATATTAAGAATTTACGTGACAAAGTGAGCATCGCGTCATTCTATTCAACTAGACAACTGGTAAAATTCCCAAAATAACAAGTGATAATACACTTGGTCTCGCCCAGCACGTGGAGTCAACGAATGAGAAACTATAGGGGGCTGATCCTATAAATATCATTTCAATTGAATATTGAGTTAGTATACTTTTGAAACTGGGCAGTCACTATACTTGAAAGTGATAAATATTTACGTGAAAAGTTAGGTGAACATTATTTTAAAAAGTGTATAATTGTGCAAAGAGAGTCGTACTTCTAAAAGACGTAAGTAGATAAGATTTAGTAATAATAAATAAAACAGGGCTCTGATTAATTACGATCTGAATAATTACGATTTGATTAAATACGTTCTGAAGAACTACGTTCTAAATCACAATCGAAATAACGATCAATTACGATCTTAAATACAATTTTGGATACAAAACTCTGGAAAATGCTGTCAGTTCAAACAATTTAATAATCTCTGAAAATGGTAAATATTCTATTACGGAAATGAAAAACCTTTTATTGGAATAAAGATTTGGATACTAAATTTTGGTTGGATGTCGACTTCAATTCTTGGAATGCAGAGCACCTATTGAATCTCCTCAGGTTAGATATATTTTTGATATGATTTATTTTAAAACTGTTTTATTTCAATAATAATTTAAAAGTGTAAGAGCCGACAAATTGGGGTTTCTTGTATAAATTTATCAAAAGTTATAGACATCTTGAAACGTTTCAACAGGTCTCTAAATGTAATAAAAGCTCGTTTTGCTGGCTTCATTTTCTAAAAATCTAATAGATGTAAATAATTCAAAAAGGGAGAAAATTTAAAAAAAAAGAAGGTTGTAAATATTTAATCATTATACTGTGTATTGTGGAATTGCTTTACTTAATTGAATCAGCCAGTCGAGGCAAAAAAAATTTATAAATTAACATTTTCAGAAGTGCTTGTGTAACATAAGGGTTATATCACAGCATTTTAATGCGTGCCCAACCATGGGGTGGAATTAACACAGCAATATATATATATATATATATATATATAAGGGTTTTTTGTGTTTTGGGATATTTTAGGTCAAATAAAAACAATCGTCTTTAAATTCCTCTAATTACTTGACGTTTCGGTCAGGTTTCTGACCTTAATCGTAAGTATGGATGTACATCATCTAGTAAAATCATATGTCATAGTTTATTTCTAATTTAAATATTTCTATACTTACGATTAAGGTCAGAAACCCGACCGATATATATATATAGCTAGAAAATTCTAGGCTTCTGTAGTATATACATTGCTTACGGCGCTTGTGTGTGTTTGACGGATTGTCTAATAGTAGCTCATAATACTAGTAATAGGTACAAATATATCACTTATTTGCTTAAACATTATTGGGGTCAAACCCCAATTCGATCAACTATTAATTTATTTAGCTGATATAAAACCAGCTATTATTGTTCGTGTAAAGACGACTGAACATGTTCCCAAATTCAAGGATACAATATGTAAAGAAACCAGAAACTAGCAGAGGAGATGGTATATTAACCTAATTCCTAGAAATTATTTCCTGCAAGTGTTGGTTTGCTTTCCGTGTCGTAAGGTGTTTGGTTTCGAGCTCGAGTCCTTGTTGAATTGGTTCTTTAGAAATAGACGTGTTGGTATCAGTTTGAGTCTCTAGATACTGCGTTTCCTTTGGTATACGGCACATCCTCGGAAGTTGGCTGGGTGGGAACCGTGGCAGTTCGCGCAGGTTGGAGTTTCTACTGGCTTCCTTGTGCACTGGGTACGGTGTTTACTGCACCTTGGTTTAAGCCGCAGTGGATTCTGGCGTTGACACGCAAAGCATTGCGAGAGGTCTACACGTGATTCAAATGGCGTGACTCTTACGCCGTGGCAGTACAGGAGCTCTTGGAGGTTCAAAATGTTCCTCGAAAATTCGAAGTTCTGCAGAATAACCAAAAAGATATTGTTGTAGTCTTTGCCTCGTCCTTGTAGATTGTAAATGTGAATAATGACGTACCCACCTTCTCACAAATTTAGTGAAACCCTGCAGCCTACCCTTTTGCAGTTGATATAAAAAGGATATGTGCACGACAGAGTGATGAGTTTCACTCTGGCACAGCTAATATCAATCGTTAAAAGTCACGTTGAGAAGCAAAAGACTAACATACAAAAAACATCTCGGAGAGATACAAACACAGCCAAGAAATTTTTATGGATACTAAATAGAATAAGACACTGAATTGGGACAAGATACTTGACATATAATTCTTTACGTAATTTCAATAGTGCATAATAATTTTTAACCAAACAAAAGAAATTATAACAGTAATGGTAAATAAACTTTGCGTTGGTACATTATTATCATTTGACATAAAATTTAAATAAATATTTGCATTCCGAATGGACCTGCGCCTGGAAGAAGTTTTAGATTACTAGAACAAGTGGAACGGCTTCCACGTTCCAGTGATCTAGAAAGCTTAGTGAGGAACCAGACTAAGATAGGTCCCCGAAAGAGAGTAGCAACTTTTTCGGTACTTAGAGTGGCAGAGAACATAGGTGTCGGTATGGCATTCTACGACACACTACTGCGATGTGGAAGGCAAGGCGGCTCCGCAGCGTAGTGGTATGTGTGTGACTACTACTCCCAAGGTCCCGGGTTCGAATCCCGACACGGCCCGCTTGAAAAATGTTAGGCGAGCATTTTTCACAAAAATACACCCTTGTTCGGATGAGAGGTAAAATGGAGGTCCCGTGTGTGAGTGTTGTCACGCACGTTAAACATCCCTACCTTGCTTGGAACAGCAAGGGTTCGACAAAATTCCAAATTTTTCAGGTAAAAAAAACTCGCTTCCTGGCCAATGTAGTACCTTCGGGTGGAGCATTGGAAATGTAAATGCACGGTATACAAGCTTTGAAGTTGGATGCAGTCAAATGCAAGAGGACATTTGAAATTATTATGCAGCTTTAAGAAAATCAAATAATTTCAGCAATTAGAAGAGTAAATCGACTATTCTACAAAAAGTCAATTGCGAGGACACTGTATAGAAAAGATATGTGATTAAATGCATGAGAAAAAAGTCCTTTAGTAATAATCCGATATTATTTGATTAGAATAGTAATGTGTGCGTGGTATAAATATATTTAAGTATAGTTTACACTTAAAGATAAGATTTTACAAGCAACTAATTGTACCAAATATTTAATAATTGCGTCGAAAATATCAAGGTAATTATCATGCAAACGCATCTTAATACGCAATTATTAGAAAATCGTTACGTGACTAGAAAGAACACATTTGTTCAGAAAACCGACATTCTGTAACAAACAAATAAACACCAAGCGGTTCAATTATATGATAAATCTTGGACTTTCAATTGACAAACATTGAATACGTGACTTGATAAAAGGCAATAATTGGAAATCCTATTATAATACTGTAATATACTGAACGATTACGTGATTGATGGAGCATTTCGTCGAAAAATTAAACTAGGGACATTGTGAAAATTCCGAGTTCTGCTAGATAAGGCAAAGTACAAGCCTTGATAAACACGCCAATAAATACTATTGGTGGGAAGGGCTTATAAATACAATAGAAAATGAATAACATTTAGCACATATTCAACCGAACACTAACTATGCTCGAATGCCGTAAAAACTTACGTAATTAATTAGTGAAATAAAATTCAATATAAATGAAATTGGAAAGTGCAAAAATTTGTGCGACGAAAAATAAGCCGAACTACAAATAGACGTAAGTTAAACAATTAATTAAATTTATTTCTAATATTTAACAAACCAGGGCTTCTTTTATTGTGATGAATTTTATTAGAGACGATTCTAATATTGGGACGGCTTTTTGGAGGCGATTCCTTTATTGGAACGGTTTTTGTTGAGCCCTCTTATATTGGGACCACTTTTTGGAGACGATTCTTTGATTGGGACTGCATTTTGTTGATGCCATTTTGTGGAGACAATTTTGTTGATACGACTTGATGTTCATGTCGAGATCCAAGCCTTAACGCAAATCTAAAATCACCAGAAATCAAAAGTGGATAATTTTGGCCAATAAGTAAAGCGGGCACAGCAAGGGATGCAGACCACAGACTATGATGGAACTCCAGTAACCATTCCAGGTTAGCGATTTATAAACATTTTATTTTTGAAAGAATGTTTCAAATTTAATATTTGTTATACATTGTGTATTTGTAAGTCATCCAAGAAGGTCACTTGAAGAATATGAAAACAGGGAAATGCATCTTGGAACGTTCGAAGGTACTTGAGGGTACTTAAAGGTTATTTTTGCTGTCTTTCAGGAAAGCATAAATTTGGTAAGTGTAAATATTTTATCCAAGGGAAAATTTGAGTTTACACAGCATTGTTCATATTATCAATTATTATATTGTGTGTTCTAGAACTGCTTTATTTGAATCCATTTAAAGATTAAAATGATTTATTCAGTGAGCTAGTCGGGGTAAAAACCTAAAATAAGTATTTCATATCAATTTATAACGCCCAATTGAGGGGCATATCATAGCAATTTAATGACACGCCCAATCGTGGGGCAAATATCATATCAATTTTATGGTACGCCCAACACTGGGGCTTTAAATCCTAAAATTAGGAATATCATATGAATTTTATGACACCCATCGTAGAGGCATAAAATCCCAAAGGCGATATCACAGCAATTTTATGGCGACACAAATCGTAGGGGCGAGAGCACCACATAAAGAAATTTAAAAATCAAAAGTCGTAGGAGCGAGAAATTTAGAAATTTAAAAATTGTAGAGGCACGAATAAAAATTAATTTAAAAAGTATAAGGGTTAGGAAATTTAAAATCTGCAAAGAATTTTTGAAATATTAAAAATTTTAAAAATTAAATAAAAACGGATAAACGAATAAAGGAGTAGAAATAGGGTCTCAAGGAAGCGCAGTTTTACAGGATGTATCAACAGAAATGCAAGGGCAACAATTGACACGAAGTCAAAGTGAAGAACAGCAGATATCACAACAATCTGAAATGATGTCTATTTTATTAACGTTAAATAGAAAAATGGACAAAAGCGAAAAGACCATGAAAAATATTACGATGCAGATTAATGAAGATGGAGAAAGTTAGGTGCCGAAATAAAAATTTTGAGTGCCGGAATAAAAGAAGCGAATCAAACGATCGCGGAAATGCAGGTACAATTTGAGAATAAATTTATTAGATTTATGGACGATGTAGATAAAGTTAGGGACGAAGTTTGGAAAGTTAAATTAGATCAGGAAACGTGTGAAAAGGAAACTAATGCTAGGATTACAGATTTAGGTATAAAGATGCAGGAAATTCAGGGAAATTGTGAGATAGGATTTAATGATGCAATTAAAGAATTAGGTAATTTAAAATCAGAATTCGAAAATGTTGGTAGGAGTCAGAGGCAATACACTAGGATAAATAGATCGGAAATATCAGTTGAGCAATATTCAAAACTTTACGGAGACAACAGGGTGAATCCAAAAATATTTTTGAATAATATAAGAATATTAGTACAGGGATCAACGGATGAAAGGTACAATTTAAATTTTGAAGGTCAATGTTGAAAGAAGGCGCGGAAATGTGGTTTGACTTGATAGAAAATTAGAACATTTCAGGATATTGGGGAGTAGATCTCTACGAAAATTTTGGGGGGACAATCAACAATACAAGGCGAGAAATAATTTAATTACGGCAAAATATAATCAGAACTTAGGAATGACACGAGAGTTATACGCCATACAAAAATTTAGTATAGCGAAGCAATTATATCCTCCGATGGAAGAAACGCAAATTATAAAGTACTTAGCGGGACATTTTGGAGAAGAGATAAGACATTATGTTATGATTCAAAATAGAGTAAATAGGGAGATCTTCCTGGAATATTTACAACTTTGTGAGGAGTTGGGACAATATCGTGTGGCGGAAGTCAGGATACAAAGGCAACAAGAAAACGTAGTTAGAATGCAAAGGAGCACTGAAAATCATAGACCAAAAGTAGGAGGAAATTGACAGTTGTGGGCCCTCATTTCCACCAGAATCCCTCATTTCCACACTCATCTGGACCAAATACTTTTCTTCGACTAACCATTTTTCATCTTTCGAGATAAATCTATATTGTTTGGTATCAATTAATATTAGAATTTTCTCAGCTAACCGAATCTCTTTAAATTTTTCAGATTGTATCATCCCCCAGAAAACTACCCCAATTTTAAGATTTTTTACCGCTAACATTCTGAACCAAATAGTTTTCTTCGACTAGTCATTTCCACCCACAAGATAAACTATCTTGTTTGGTATCAATTAATATTAGAATTTTCTCAGCTACCCGAATCTCTAGGAATTTTTCAGATAGCATCATCCCCCAGGGAGCTACCCTCAATTTAAGATTTTTTGCTGGTAGCTTATGCATCTAGCAAGAGTTACAAGCTGCTCTAAATGTAATGGGAACAGTTCCAACAGGGAGATACGGCATACAAATTATAAAAATACAAGTAAAGTTCTAATATGCAAAGGAGGGTAAAATAAATTAAAAACTAGAATACAAATAGGTACCGAGAACTTACAAGAGGTTAAGGATTTCTGCTACCCAGAAAGCCAAATAACACAAGATGAGAAGAGCGCAAAAAATATAAAACAAAGATTAGCACAAGGTCGTGCTACATTTAAAAAGAAGAAGCAATTACTGTGTTCAAAGACAACAAACATAGAAACAAGGAAAAGCTTCCTTAAAACATGTGTGGAGAGAGGCAATGTACGGCTGTGAAACCTGGACGGTAGGAGAAGCGGACAGAAAAACGTTGAAATGTGGTGCTACAGACGTATGGTGAAAATATCATGCACAGACAAAGTAATGAACAAAGAGGTACTAGAAATGGTAGGGGAAGAAAGAAATATGTGGAAAACAGTAAAAAATTCGAGAGATAGGATGATAGGCCACATACTAAGACATGAGGGAATAGTGTGGAATATATTAGAAGCTGAGATAGGAAACAAGAGAAGTAGAGGTAGACCTAGGTTAAACTATTGTACACAGATAATGAAAGATGTATGCTGTGAGAATTTCAGGGAAATGTGCAAGCTAGCGCAGAATAGAAATCAATGGAGGTACGCGTCTAACCAATTCGAAGATGGAACATCTAATGAAAAAAATAACCGTACTTAAGCTTGATGATTATTATAAGCAGCTAAAGGTATTGGTTTGCAATACTCTCAACTAATGTTAATTGTGCGAAAGGATTTACTGAAAAACTATTAATTCGGCATCCTTGGTAGCCACATACCACTGAATCTTCGTGAAATATGGCATATAATTAGGAAATAACAGAAGGGGAACGGAGCTGTATCTAGGTTGTGGAAATTTCAGGGAACGGTGTAGGCTAGCTCAGAATAGAAAAAAAACAGAAAACCTAATAACGAAAAAAACAATTGCATTTGAATCTGATGATTATTACAAACAACTACAGGTGTTGGTTTTGAAATATTTTCAACTAATGTTGATTGTGAGAAAGGATATATTGGAAAACTATTAATTCGGCAAGTGTTAGGGGATCTTGGTAGCCGTAGGCTATTTAACCCTCTTCACATACTTTACATGTGATTTTCCAATGCTCCACCCGAAGGTACAACATTGGGCAGGAAGCGAGTTTTTTTACCTGGAAAATTTGGAATTTTGCCGAACCTTTACTGTTCCAAGCAACGTAGGGATCTTTAACGTGCGTGACAACACTCACACACGGGACCTCCATTTTACCTCTTATCCGAACGAGGGTATATTTTTGTGATAAATGCTCGCCTAACATTTTTCAAGCGGATCGTGTCAGGATTCGAACCCGGGACCTTGGCCCCTTCACTACTGAATATCAGGGAAATAAGGTATATATTTATAAAAAATAGAAAGGAACCGAACTGCGTCTAATAAGAAAGAGCGGCGGCTATGTTCGAACACAACAAACATAGAAACAATGGGAAAATTGTTGAAAGCTTATGTGTGGAATACAGCACAGTACGTCTATAAAATAGGGGCAGTAAGAGAAGCACACAGAACAACGGTAGAAACCTTTTGGGATGTTGTGCTTCAGATGTATGAGGATCATAGCATGAACAAACAAAGTTAATAAAAAAGAGGTTATAGAAATAGTAGGGGAATTAAGATATCTGTGGAAAACAATACAAAAAATAGGAGAAATAGAAGTGCAGGATACGTTCTAAGTCATTTTTGGGAATAGTGCAGAATATATTACAAGCAGAGATAGGAAAAATAAGTAGAAGTAGACCTAGAACAGACTATTGCACACAGATCGTGAAAGATGTAGACTGTAGAAATTTCAGAGAAATGTGTAAGTTAGTTCAGAATAGGAAACAATGAGGGTACGCGTCTAACCAGTTCCATATATGCATAAATATGCATAAATATTAAAGTATAAATTGAATTTTCGAATAATAAAAGCTTTCTTTCTGTGACGGGAAAAAATTGACATTTAATGTTTCTTGACAGGTAGCAAAATGTCACTTTTATGAATTTACTTTTTCCCCGGAAAGAAATGAGTACTTTTTTCCCGGATATGTGCAAATAAGTAAGAACACGCAGATATTTAATTTAAAGCCGGGTCAACACTTGTAACATTCGGGTATGACATAACATCGTTTCATAACTTCATCGCGTTCAAAACAACCGATATAATCAACTTACGTTAGCAATTTTTGAAACCACTCGCAGAATTAAATTGACAGATACTTGATTACTTTAAAGGTTTCTTTAGCAACGCAAGTCTAACTGTCCCTATAAGTACAACAACCTACTTGTTTGAAACTTCAACTTGACATCGATTGATTTTTTGATTTAATATTTTGTAATATTTCTTTTCAATATTAAATCATACTTTTGTCTGTCACAGAAAAAAATAGTGTATTATACACGAGTATAAATGTAAGATTTTAATTCTCGGTGTTTTGTCTCCCTTCGCTTCGCGTCGGGAGACAAACACGACTCGAGCTAAAATCTAGTACTTTTTTTCCCTTGTATAATAAATAACTATTGCAATTAATGCAATAAAAACTGTAAAAGTACCTTAATCACAATTATCTAAGTGTGAGTACGATTTTAATACTATTGAAAGAAAATAACTAGTTTATATGCAGTACTTGACGAAAAATTTCACGAAACTTCTACCTTACATCGATTAAACTTTACAAAGATTAGTCCGTTATATGTAGATCACTAAAACAATTACTACATTACATTCTATCAAATTATTAAATCATTTACGACAGGTGATGTTAAATAAAAATAGATATTACACATATCTAAGTTCAAGGCAACTATATATTAACAGATATTACCTTATTTCAATTTTTTTAAGTGCTCTAGTAAGGAGGTTCCAAAAAGTTTGCGAAGTCTTCGTACCAGACAAATATCAACTGCTAGAATTTTCTGCTCCATCAAGATTTCACATTTGCGTGTGGTTAAATAAAGAAATACACTTGCTCAGGATGTACTCCAAATCAACAATTTAAATTTTGTTCACGTTTTTTTTGTTCCACGAAATTTAGATTCGAATAAAAAATTAAAAAGAAAATTTCCTCAAAAAAAATCATAGGTACTATTTGATCTGGAATTTTAACATTGGATCAAGTTTAAGAAAAAAATTAAATTTACTAAGATGTACTTTAGAACCCACCTTAAAATTCATATCCATCTTGAATATGAATTTCCTGTATCTCCACTAACCGTTATCTTTGTTTACAGAAGTTTCGGAAATAAGCAAAGACAAGATACGAATAGATTGTTCTAAATCAGAAAGCGAAATGGACAAAATTAACCATTCGGTCAATAAACATGATAAAGACAATCAAATATCAAATTATATGAATACTGGAACTATTAGAGAATTGACAGAATTCAAATCTACCTATACTATATATACAGCCAATGAAATTAAAGAAACTTACACCACGGCAAAATGTATATATGATTTATGCAATTTTAATTGTATTGTTAAATACAACAGAAGTTAATTGTGAGGACTTAAATTTATTAATATTTAAGCAAATTCAGAAATATAGGATAGAATAAATTTAGGTAACAAAGAAATAACTAAGGTAGAATGGTTTAATAAGCTGGAACAAATCAATTTGCCCTAGGCAAAATCGCATGTTACAACCCAAACTAGTAAGGAGCAATGTATTGAATTATACGCAAAAGGGAAACTGAAACTAAGAGCTCATCACAGCAGGTTACCTACCATCTGCTGTAAAAGCGCGGGTTGGGGCGAGGTAAAATAGGGCGGGAGGAAATGTCGAGATGCAGATATTCATTAGAAAAGGATATGAAGTTTAATACTCCGCCTACTTGGTTTAGGAAGTGCCAGGGAGCGCATAAAGATGGCAGTGTTGTGGAACTTGTTAGTCCAGTTATAAATCTCACGGATATTTTAATTATACATATTCTCTAACATTTATAACCAGTGAAAAGCTTTGAAATTCCGATGTCTAATGTAAAAAAAATTATTAGGAAACAACAAATTACAAGATTTAACATTCCTACATTTGCATCGCACAGTTAGTTTACAATTTCTAATATGCAATTGACAAAGCTGTTATATTAATTAATTGGCCAACAAATGGAAAAAGCAGAATAATGGTTTAAACGTATCTCTATAAAAAAATGAGTAGGTAAAGTGTCAAGTGGGTTTTGATTACAGTTTGTGAAAAGCTACAAATATTGGTTTGGTTTATTTTTTTATCACACCTCCGTTTCCTTTGTCATTTTCTAACGACGAAATAATAAACAAAGTGTACTGAATCGGACACAGTAAACTTTCCTCTAGTAGAATAAAAATGCATGGATTGCATTTTTAAGTAGTCCAAAGTTTGTTTTGCTTTTGATTTATTTACGTTTTGCATGCAGCTTGAAAAATTTTGTTCCATCATAATTGCGTATGGCAGTTTGTGAATGGTGAATTTGTACCATAATGAACAAAAGTCTTTTACGTGTATTAGAGAAGTTTCAGGGTAAAAAAACTTCACTAAACATGGTTTGTAAATTCTAATTAACCCTAAGAATTATTATCATATTATTCCTTATTACTACACAAGCCTAAATATGAGCGAAATATTACTGGTGGAATTTTAAATACGATCGTCTCACACCAGTAATGCCGCGGCTGCAATGACAGGTTAGGTTACTGTTAGAAATAGATATTATTATTAAAAAACACAAATCACTTAACAAGCATATCAGAACAGTATGCAATAGTTTTAGAACAACTGTTCTGATATGCGTGTTAAGTGATTTGTGTTTTTTAATACTGATATATATTTCTAACAGTAACCTAACCTATCATTGCAGCCGCTGGTGCGAGACGATCGTTTTTAAATTTATCTCAAAACATTAATTGAACTTTGGTATAAAATTAAACAATTCTGTGTTTATTCTTTTTTACAAGTCTTACACTACACCTATTCTTTCACCATATTACAAGCCAGCTTTTCATAAACTATATAGTATATTTCAAAATTTTTAAAAAAAATATAGAACACTATTGCAATGCAGTCTTTCATTATTATTTACCTCAAAACTGGGGGAATACCAATTACGTACCTCACTAAATAAGAACTCCAACAAAAATTTATATAGATCTAAGGTTATGAAGAACAACTCATTTCAATAATTGTTGAGGCCTAAATAATATCCATAATGAAAGTTATAAATAGATTTGCGAGCAATTACGACTATAGTCGAAAACTATCATAATGATAGTTTGATCTCAATAGTATAGCGATTCCTGTATGTTTATTATGTTTTGTTTTGTATAGCATGTATTCAAACCATTTCTGTTTTACAATAGTGTGTGACATCGAAGTTCTGAATTTTTCCACGACAGCACATTGCAGGTGCATTTTTTCTAAAAAATACTAATATTTGATTTATTCGATAAATAAAGTGAATTGTAGTGTGTAATTTTGTTGAAAATTCATAAAAATTATTCACACATTTGGGAAAGTTTCTGGTTTTCTTTAAATCGCTCTATTATCAGCAAAAAATTTTTCTGTTAAAAAACCTACAAGACTTTCCCACATAGACAATTATTTAATAAGCAACTTTTATTAAAACCGTTTTTAATTTGGGTGCCTAATAGGAAAGAAATTTGAATCTTTAGAAATTTCAAGATGGCCGCTACTATGATGAGCTCTCTGATCACAAAAACATATACGAATTATGCGTTGCTGTACATAAACTGTGCATTGTTTTCCCTCTTCTTATTTAGTGCAGTTATCGACTTCATGACCAAAAAAATACCTACTGAAAATTGGTGTCAGTAGAGACGTAAATGTTACACATGAACGTAGAACCGAGCATAAAACAATCCCATATCGTACCATCAGGTCCACCCATTTCCTTAAGAACAAATAATGTGTTTCGTATTTTAAAGCAAAAGTTATAGTTTCAATAAATATTATTTTAAATATCAAAATTTTAGTTTTACGTCACCACTTGCAAATCAAAATTCTAATTTTTGTATTATGCCATTTTATAGGCAATTTCACTGGGATTTCATGATCAAACTGTTGCTGCATGAATGGGGTTTGTGAATCAATGTCCTATATGAATTCACTCATTCCCCCAATCAAGGAAAACAAAAATACAACTATATAAATACGTCCAAACGATCGACTTTTTCATAAGCAATGATATCACAAGCTGCTCAAAATTAATTTAAATGAGGTCACATGTTTATGATTTTTATCATTACAGGGGCCAATGGCTTACACCCATAAAACTATACATTCCACCAATCTTAATGTTAAAATTGTAATAAATTTAAATTTATTATATATGCACTTACTGCTGTAAGATGTTGAAAGTGCTATAAGTGCAAGCCACTACTATTAGTGATGGCATTATTGAATAAATCCAGATCCTCTCAGCTGTCAGATTAACACTGAATTAATGTTGCTGTTAAATACCCAATTGAAACTATATCCAAACTAATCTAATTTAAAATGAATTCAAACTATTTAAAAGTTAAAGTGAATTACGCTAAACATGTAAAAATAATAATAGTAACTAACAATGCTCCATTTGGATTAAGAAATATTTGGAAGATGTCACCTCTCTAGTCAACTAATTGCCTGTATCAAATATGCTAACAGTAAAATTATAATCCCCTTCTTGTAAACTCTTTTACATAATTGTGTTTATTGTTAAAAAAAAACGTAGAAATAACACGGACCAATTTATTTTCACAAAGACCACTCCTAAAATTCGCGAAAATAAGTACAACTTATTTTGCCAGCGATCTATAATAGTTATATTCGGAATTTGACACTTTTGGTTTATAGATCATTTGACAATTCGAATAAAACGTAGCAGTTTCGTTCAAAAAATTTTACAAAGTCATTTTTGTGTGTAAGAATGAAAATTTCGACACGTGATTTATGAGTGATAATTTTTATTATTGTAGGAATCAAAGAATGTATCCAACTCCAACAACAGCGCAATAAATGTAAGTCTTTTAATGACCCCTCTAACAAAGGGGTTTTTTAACTTATTCCATAGTCGTAGTTTTAACATTTCGATATTTCTTGTATACTACATAATAAATGGGAATCACTTGAATCGCACAGTTTTTATTTACACAATTTAAAAAAAACGTGGAGAATAATTAATTTGATTTATGTCAAAAAAATTTATGAATAACTAAAAACATTTACAATATTAAGCTTTTTATACAGTGGCAGGCAAGGTAACTAATTCCTTGCTCTAGTGTTGCAAGTTATATTTCCCTTCTTTGGGCGTATGCTTCAATTTTGGTAAACTAAACATAAAACGATACAGTTACATGAGGCAAATTTCCGTTCAGCACAGCGTAAAACTAAAATGTTAATTCTAAGAATACATAACTATTAATACACTGTATTGCCTATACATTATTTTCAGGTAATGAGTATAATTTTTGAATAGCACGTGAGTTATGTATCCCACAATCTATATACGTATAACAAAATAGAATTTATTAGAAATTGTTAAAGAAACTTAAGTATATGCAACAATGTAAATTCAAGGATAAACCAGAGAGGTTATTAACAGTTCACAAGCAAGTTGTGAGAACGGATGCAATACATTGCATTCCAGACGATAATGATACTGCAGGTGGCAGGTCACAGACGGTTAAAAAACCTCAATTACCTAGAAAATAAGATTGTTACATTGTATATTGAATAGAATTAAGAAATAAGCAGACATGAGCTCTGTAAGTTCCCACAGACATGTGAGGGGCGGGGACAACATAAATACCCCGGGAGCCCCATGACTAACAGTCAGTCTCAGTATTTCAGCTTCAACATTGCAGTTTGCTTAAGCTACTCACCCTTATTAAACTCCAATTATTATTTAATTTTCGACTTAGAGTCGTTTGTCAAAATTCATTTGTAATTTCTGTTTAACCAAATAAATTTTGTTACGAAGAATTGTAAGAAGTTTTTAAAGAGACTGCTCCCAAGGCCCGAAACGTAACTGGCGCAGTCGGTAAGATCCAGAAAGGCACTACGAATCCAAAAATCAGAAGATGTGACCAAGAATTTCAATTCCCAAATCTGAAAAAACCCAAACAAAGTTGGACCAAGTACAAGCATCGACCGAACCCAACCAACAAAACTTGGACGAGATACAAGCTTCGATCGAATCCTAACCAAACCAACGTGGACGAAGTACAAAAATCGACAGAGTCCATGAAATCGACGATGAAACTAATGTAAGTTCATTTTCTTTAAAACCAAATGATTTCTTTTGACAAATTATTTGATATTAGCTAGTAAAGAGAATTTGTGATTATTATTTTATGTACTTACAGATTTTTTTTATTTTTATTTTAATTGTTACAATTTATGCCATTTAATGAAAGTAATTTACTTATCTATTAAGAGAAATTAATTTCAAATTCGAGAAATTATTTTTAAAGCAAAAGAATTATTTTTGAAACAAGAGAATTGAAAAGTACAATTATTACGAATTATTATTAATAAAAAAGGCAAGGCGCACGAATTATTAATACAAAACGAAAACGTTTTTAAACACAAAAATAGAACGCAATGAATTTTATCATTTTATCACCGAAAGTTTATAGAAACGATTTATTTAAAGTATAACTAACCTTCATCAAAGTCTATAATTAAACACCAAGTGTATAAATTATAGAAGCACCTTGCAATTATTATTAAAAGTAACTCATTACAAATTGAAACAAAGCGTGCAAATTTATAGCGCGATTCTAATATAAATTATTACCAGAAACTCTCATCACTGAATAAAAACCATTCAGTACGAATATATCTAATTATAGCGAAACAATTACTGAAAAGATTTATTCAAAAACGCGCATCGCAATTTCATAAAGTATAATTGCATATTTTCAGAACCAAAATATCTAATTATAACAAAAGCATTTACGCAATTAATTTACCACGAGGCTGAAAATAAAATCTTTTAGTAGACTATAACTTTATATTTAAACAATATTATTGTATAAACTATAAAGGAAAACATTGATGCAATTACTGTAACTAAACGGTAGACTGAAAACTTGCAACTCTATATTTAAACATTCAAGGTAACTAAACAATACAATTGAAAGGAAGCATCTTATGCACTTATCAATTTCAACACCCACGGATACGAGATAATTAAAGCAGACTCAATTAATCAGCAGGACTGCAATAAGATAAAATCATAACTGGCGCAACAAAACGTACAAAGTACTACACAATTATTCCAACAAATTATGAATCTACATAGAAACCTTTCAGAAAACTAAATCCGCAACAACTATGACATCAACCGCGAAGTATAAAAATACGAATTCAAGGCTACAGCAATTAACCAGACATTACCAAGTACAAATCCCGCAATTTAACTATAACGCCGTATAACTACGTAACTCGATTTTTTAAATAACCCAAGACAATCTAAACTGAAAAGTAACAAACCAAACTAAAAAGTATCAGTACAAACTGCAAAGTAAATCTCAATTTTTACAAAAAAAAATGAAATTAATTAAAAGCGAAAGCAACCCTTAAAAATCATAAGTTTAGATATGCAAATTTACCTCGAAAGTATACCTCAATTCAACGGAGACCAGACTCTCTTAGGAAATTTCATTACAGCGTGCGAAATATTTTTGAGCAATTTTTAAAACCCGGTGATAACGAAGAAAATGTATTACTTTTACGCCTAATAATAAGTAAACTGACCATACAGACACTAACGCCTAGCCGAGATGATTTAGAACTGTGGGAAGACTTTAAACGCATATTAATTGCATATTTCGGCGATCAACGCAACATCAAATGTCTTATCCGCGACCTAATAAATCTAAGAATGGAAAGTAACCAATCCCCGTATCAATTCGAAATAAAATACCAACACGTAAGAAGTTCAATATTAACAAAATTAAAAATCGAAAAACCCGACCAAAATATCCGCCTACTGAAAACAATAATGTATGACGAAATGACACTGGACACCTACATAAATGCCTTACCAGAACGACTATCAGATAACATAAGATTCCAACATCCCCAAAATTTAGAGGAAGCCATGAATATGATAATAAAAGAAGAAAACGTCAAGTACTATCGAAACTGACTATATAACCCCAACGCGAATAGAAGTTATTCACCAATAAAAACCATACAAGCCGCAAGACAAACAACCACCCAACAAAAATTCACACCATTCAATGCACGAATGAACCAACCGCGGAGTAATAACTCAAATTTTAATAACACCAATTTTAATAATCAATTTAGACAATTCCCGAGACGAACATTTAACTCAAATTTTACAAAACCCGCATTTCCACCAAGATTCAACCAAAATATGAACCTACAAAGACCGACACTCAGCGCGAACCCTATTAAAAATACACCAATGACAAATAACAATAACAACCCTAACAGTTATTATAAACCAACACCTATGGACACCTCATCTGGTAACACCAGACAAAACACAAAAATATCACAAATCCGACCCAGCCATAATTAAAAACGGAACTTTACATCCGAAGAATTATTTCACCAAAAAATACAAGAACCTAACGATGAATCCAATCATTTAGAATTACGAATATAACGAGCCATGCGAAAATTACGAAGAGAACGACGAAGAAAATACGTGCTCAAATTTCCAGATAGACCGATTTATAAACGACCAAACATAATAAATTTAAATAATATCAATCAACAAGTACTACCATACATAGAAATACCCCACGTAGAACTTAAATTGTTAATCGATACCGGATCCTCAAAAACACTAATTAGCCTCCGAACCGTAAAGAAACATTATTTAGATTTTGTAGAAAGAGAACTATTTAAAATTAAAACCTCCCATCAAACAACAGTACACCAATTTATAGCTAATATATCCCCTACTGAAAACCTTCAACGTAAAAATGAAAAACAAATTTTGTATATACGAATTCAACGATAAATACGACAGACTAATAGGAATGGACCTTCTAAGAAAATTTGGAGCCAATATTGATCTAAAAAACCGTTTATTAAGAACAAAACATGGACAAATCCCCATTAAATTTCAAAATATCCAAACCGACCAAAAATACACCATAGAACCCCGAACAGAGAAAATTATAAACCACATAACATTTCAACAAAGAGTAGAAACTCCCACAGCAGTAGTACGCATAAAAGATAATTATGCCACTACAACAATAATAAACTCAAATAACTACCCTGTAGAACTATCTCTAACACACCCAATTAACGTAGAGGAATTAAATTTCAATGAAATGGAAATAGATGAAAATTTAGAAAACGATTATAACCCCATAGAACACGACAAAATGTTAAAAGAAAATTTAAGTAACTTTCGCTCCAATACCGACATTAACAAAGAAGAAGAACGAGCAATTAAGAATTTATGTTTTGAATACCGCAACATATTCCATTGTTAAGAAATATACCTAACCTTTACGAACACAGTCAAACACAACATAGAACTAACAGACAACAAACCAATTTTTACAAAAACATACAGACTACCTCAATAAGCCAAGAAGAAGCCGACAGACAAGTAGCAGACTTATTAGAACAAGATATGATACAACAATCCAACTCATCATGGAGCAGCCCCGTATTAATAGTACCAAAGAAATTAGACGCCTCAGACAAGAGAAAATATCGAATGGTAATCGACTACAGAAGATTAAACGAAAAAACGGTAGATGACAAATATCCACTACCCAATATCATCGAAATTTAAGACAAACTAGGAAAGTGTCAATATTTTTCAACATTGGGCCTCGTATCAGGATATCATTAAGTATAAATAGACGAGAAGATACATCGAAAACCGCATTTAGCACACCTTGAGGGCATTATAAATATAAACGAATGCCATTTGGACTAAAGAACGCACCCGCTACTTTTCAACGAATCATGGACAATATTTTACGAGGAATACACAACGAAAAATGTCTTGTGTACCTAGACGACATCATAGTTTATTCAACATCACTGGTAGAACATATAGAAAGACTGAGAGAAGTATTTGAAAGACTAAGAAAAGCACATTTTAAAGTACAACTAGACAAGAGCTAATTTTTACAGAAAGAAGTATCATTTTTAGAACATATAATAACACCCCAAAGTGTTATGCCAAACCCCGATAAAACGAACGCAGTACTAAATTACCCCCTACCAAAAACGAACAAAGAAAATAAAGGATTTTTATGACTTAGTGGTAGTAACCACTAAGTCATAACCGCAAATTCATTAAAGGTTACGCACAGATAACCAAGCCCCTGACAAATTGTTTAAAAAAGGGAAACAAAATTGAACACACCCCAGAATTCATTAAAGCCGTAGACAAAATTAAATGTATACTCACGAATCACCCTGTATTAGAATACCCAGACTTTTCAAAACCATTTATATTGACAACAGACGCATCAAATGTAGCACTAGGCGCGGTATTGAGCCAAGGAAAAGTAGGTAGCGATAAACCAATCAGCTACGCACCCAGAACAGAAATATAGTACAATAGAAAAAGAATTATTAGCCATAATTAGGGCAACGAAATATTTTAAACCATACCTTTACGGACGAAAATTCTACATATACACCGACCATACTTAAAAAACCAAACTCAAAATTACAACGATGGAGAATCAGACTAGAGGAGTACAATTACGAAATTATATACAAAAAGGAATTTATAATAATAACGCAGGCGCCCTAAGTAGAATACAGCTTAACGCACAAAAAACGGAATCAATTATAGGCAACGTAGACGAGACAAAAGTAAGAGGAGACCCAGAAGAGATAGACACAATACTATCGATGCAGAATAAAGAGCCAAAAATCGCGATTAAAATTTTAAACGAAGCAATCGATATAAAACCAAATCAATTCATAATTACCGAAGTTTTAACCAACCCCAATACCGTAAAATATACAAACAGACAATAAGAATATATACCAAATTCAAATAACCAAGGACGATAACGAGGAACAAATAATTAAAATTCTAAAAAAATACATCCCCGAGAAAAAACTATTTTACTTTTATTTCAACACCGAACATTTATATAAACGATTTTCAGGATTATACGTTAAATTATATAATAACCATGGCCCTGAACTTATTCGATGCACAAGAAAATTAATAACCTTAGACGACCCTGATGAAATAATCGACGTATTAGAAACCAACACGAAGGCACAACCAACTATCGTGGAATAATGAAACAATAAAGCAACTTATAGGACGATACTATTTTAAACATATGAAAGAATTGACCACAGACTTTATCAACTAATGCGAACTATGTGACAAGGCAAAACACGACAGAACACCCCCAAAAATACCCTTAATGTTAACCAAAACACCCGACAAACCTTTCCAAAAATTGCATGCCGACACTCTAGTAGTAGAATCACAAAACTTTCTAACCATTCTAGATGCATTCCCAAAAATAGATCAAGCAATACCCATCACCTCTAAAAATAGCATTGACGTAACACAAGGATTTTTACAATACTTTACATTTTATGACACACCCGAAACAATAACTTTAGATAATGGCAGCGAATTTAGAAATGAGACGATACAAAACACATGAGAACTCCACAAAATAAAAATTCATTTTATAACTGAAAACAACCCTGAATCGAACGGATTAATTAAAAGACTACATTCAACCCTGTTAGAACAAATCAGATTACTAAAATTAACTTACAAGAAAGAACACACTCCCAATTTAATGTCATACGCACTAATCGCGTACAATAATACAATCCACACATCAACAAATTTTACACCCCTAGAATTAACACTAGGACATTCAGATTCCCGTAACCTTTACGACATACATTATAACAAAGAAGTACATCAGCAATACGCTAAAGATCACAAAGGGAAACTAAAAATAACTTACGATAAAGTAAAAGATAAATTAGATAAGGACAAGGAACGTATCACCACAACCCGCAATAAGAATACCGACGCAAATAGATTTTCAATAGGACAAACTGTGTACGAGAAAAATTTCCAAAGTAAACGACACAAAACGGCACCCAGGAAATTAGGCCCATTTAAAATTAAGAGAATATCAGACAAAAAAATAGCCATAGTAGTCAAAGGCAGGATAATAAAAAACATTCACTTGAAAAACTTAAGATACCCTGTAATTTCAGATGGACAATCATCATCCTTACCTCCGCCCACGTAGAACGGACAACGACGTATTAATTGAAAATATAAAAAACAATTCCGGTATACTACCAATAAAATTGGGAAGTATTCAAAATACTATTGGACATTCGCACAAAAATTCGATTTAAAGCAATTAAAACAAGAATCTCAAATAATCAAAGATAATTATTACCGATTGAAACAATCACTGAAAACAGTCAAATTCGGAAAAGACTACGCAATAGGAATGATGAATTACAACCTCATAATAAAAAGCATTTTAAGAAACAGAAGATAAATTTAATAGATTAATACCCACAGAACAAATTACAAGACGAAAAAGAAGACTAATTAATGGACTAGGTAACATAATAAAAGCTATCACAGGCAATTTAGATAACCACGACGCAGAACGTTATGACAACGCAATTCGGCAATTAATCGAAAACCAAAACGATATAAAAACAATTGTTAGCAACCAAACATCTCTAACCCAATCAACTATGATGAAATTCAACGAAACACTAAGAAAGCTAGTAAGAAATCAAGATACTATAGCCAATAGAATGTAAACCCTTGAAACTAACATGCAAACCACCATGTTAGGAATGCAAGACTTGATTCAATACAATATTCACCCAGATAGTATCAACCATTACTGTATTCCAACAAATTCTAGCCACATAAGAAAACGCCGTAACATTTGCAAAATTAAATACATTACACTCTAGTATCATAAAACCAAGTGACTTATTAAAAGAATTATTAAGAATTAGATCATTTATAACTAACAGTAAATTATCCTTTGATGTAGTAGAATCAAACATTTTAATATTTGAAAAAATAGCTATAGTGAAAGGCCATGTACAGAATAACGAAATAACATTTTTAATATAGATCCCCACAGTAGAAAGTAACGATTATAATTATTATCATTTATTTGCTTTTCCAATGAAAATTACTAGCAAGTATCAAGTTATCATACCCAAAACCAAGTTCATATCCTAAGATATGGTTATACGAACGAAAAATGTGACAAAGTCACACCGAATCAATATTTATGCCAATCGTTGACAATTTAAATTTGACAATTTAAAATTGAAAAACGAAATCATCAGAGTTTATCAAGACCCTACAGTAACCAACAAATTCGCCAATTTACCGGAACTACAATTTAAAATCACACCACCCGAAGACGAAGAAATAATCATGAAACCCATGCAAC
Organism: Platerodrilus igneus; assembly: GCA_036346225.1. Lineage (NCBI taxonomy): Eukaryota > Metazoa > Arthropoda > Insecta > Coleoptera > Lycidae > Platerodrilus > Platerodrilus igneus. Next base: position 2,242,821 of record JARFIW010001373.1, on the reverse strand, counting down.
TAGAACACCTAGACTTAAGCGATCTCAATCATGCCATGAAAATAACGGACAATTATAAAGAACATTTAGGTGAGTTAAAAGTGCGGAAATTACACTACGACAATATAAGCGTTTGGACAATTGTATTAATCATTTTACTAATTTTTCTAATTATATATGTATTTCACAAAATGTATCTTAGGTATAAGAATAAAGAGAAAAATTTTAGATTTAAGGAAACATTGAGAAAATAAAGAAACAATAGATGTACCCTTAGAGACAATGCGTTTTAAACGATGAATTTAAAAAAAAATTAAACAAGAAAAACCTTAATTTTTCATTTACGTCGGAAGGAGTTATGTATCCCCTAATCTATATATGTATAACAAAATAGAATTTATTTGGAATTATTAGAAATTGTTAAAGAAACTTAAGTATATGCAACAATGTAAATTCAAGGATAAACCAGAGAGGTTATTAACAGTTCACAAGCAAGTTGTGAGAACGGATGCAATACATTGTATTCCAGACGATAGTGATACTGCAGGTGGCAGGTCACAGACGGTTAAGAAGCCGCGATTACTTAGAAGTTAAGATTGTTACCTTGTATAATGAACAGAATTAAAACATAAGCAGACATTAGCTCTGCAAGTTCCCACAGACATGTGAGGGGCAGGGATAACATAAATACCCCGGGAGCCCCATGACCAACAGTCAGTCTTCAGCTTTAACATTGGAGTTTGCTTAGGCTACTCACCCTTATTAAACTCAATTATTATTTAATTTTTGACTTGGAATGTTTTAAATCAGTTTGTCAAAATTCAGTTGTAATTTCTGTTTAACCAAATAAATTTTGTGACGAAGAATTGGAAGAAGTTTTAAAAATACCGCTCCCAAGGACCGAAACGTAACTCGCATATAGGTTGCATCTCTGGTTTTTACCTTTACTACTCTCACCTTGCCATCTAATACAGGGAAGACATCTATCACATTTGCCAATAGCCAATTTAATGGAGGGGTATTATTTTCAGCCTTTAATAAAACTAAATCCTCAACATTAATATTTACCTTGCTGAGAAGCCATTTGGATCTATGCTGCAATCTATTGAAGTAATCTACGTTCCATCTTTTCCAGAATAATTGTTGAATTTGAAAATATTTTTGCCATAAGGACAGTCTATTTTCAGAGATATCTGTAACGTCCTTTTCGGGAAAAGAAATGAGAGGTCTGCCGATCAGGAAATGTCCTGGAGTCAGAGCTGTGAAACCTGTTGGGTCACCACTAAATGCACAAAGCGAGCGTAAATTTAGTACCACTTCTAACTGAGTTAGATGGTATTCAAGCATGTAAATAGAAATCGTTCAAACGTCTTATCCCACTACTTCACATAAGTGTAACAAACTGTGTTTCAAACTGATTACACAAGCTTTTTCAAAAACTGATAGTTACAATGGAATTTGCTAAAAGCTCTCCAAACAATTTATTTTCAGTTAAGCGCTAACAATACAAATATCATCTTCTTAACACTACGATGCTATCTCCTAAATTACTATCCAATCACTATGATTAACTATCCAAGCACTAATTATTAATTTATATAATCACTACAGTAATTTATATCATCATCATCATCATTAGGTCTTCAGTCCTAGAACTGGTCGGACGCGTACCCTCATTGTTTCCTAGTTTGAACCAACCTACACATTCCCCTGAAATTTGCACAGTCTGCATCTATTACTATATGTGTGCTAAAGTCTGATCTCGGTCTACCTCTACCTCTCTTTTCCTATCTCTGCTTGTAGTATATCCCGTACTATTCCCCAGAAATGCCTAAGAACGTATCCTGTCCTTTTATTTCTCCTATTTTTCATTTTACACAGATATCAGCATTCTTTTATTATTTCTACAACCTATTTGTTATTAACTTTGTCTGTCCATGCTACCATCTTCATACATCTAAAGCACAATATTCCAGAAGGCTTCTATCTCTTTCTGTCTGCTTTTTCTACTGCCCCTATTTCATAGATGTACTGTGCTGTGCTCCACACTATGCTTTGAACAGTTTTCTTCATGTATCTATGTTCGTTGTCTTTGAACATAGCTGCTGTTCTTTCTTATTTGATGCACTTCGGTCGCCTTCTATTGTCTTACAGTTATATACCCTATTTCCCCGATATTCAGTGGTATATGAAAGGTTTAAGCAGCCTTTGGCTGCCAAGTTCCCCTCGCACCTGAACCTTTGTCGAATTAATAGTTTTTCCAATTTATCCTTTCGCACAATCAACCTTAGTTGAAAATATTTCACAACCAACACCTGTAGTTGTTTATAATAATCCTCAGATTTAAGAGCACTTATTTTTTCGTCATTGGGTTTTACATCTTGAAACTAGTTGGACTTGTACCTTCGCTTATTTATGTTCTGAGCTAGCCTACACCATTCCCTGCAATTCTCACAACAGCCGATATACAGCTCGATTCCCTTCTATTGTTTTCTAATTATATGCCCTATTTCACCGAGATTCAGTGGTATGTAAAGGAGGTTAAGCTGCCAAGGTTCCTCCAACACTTAGACATTTGCCGTTTTCAAATAAATCCTTTCGCACAATTAACAGTAGTTGAGAGTATTGCAAAACCAATATCTGTAGTTGTTTATAATAATCAGCATGTTTAAGTACAGTTATTATTTTTGTCATTAGTTTTTCCATCTTGCGGCTGGTTGGACGCGTATCTTCATTGATTTCTATTCTGAGCTAGCCTACACATTTCCCTGAAGTTCTTACAACCTACATCTTTCACTCAGTAGTCTAACCTAGGTCTACCTCTACTTCTCTTTTTTCCTATCTATGCTTCTAATATATTCCGCACTATTCCCTCATGTCTTAGTATGTGGCCATCCTATCTCTCCTATTTTTTACTGTTTTCCACATAGTTCTTTCTTCCCCTACCATTTCTAGTACCTCTTTGTTCTTAACTTTGTCTGTCCATGGTATCTTCATCATACGTCTGTAGCACCATATTTCAAAGGCTTCTACCTTTTTCTTGTCTGCTTCTCCTACTGTCCAGGCTTCACAGCCATACAGTGCTGTGCTCCACACATATGTTTTAAGCAATCTTTTCCTTGTTTCTGTGTTTGTGGTCTTCGAACACAGTAGTTGCTTTTTCTTGTTAAATGTAGCACGACTTTGTGCTAATCTTTGCTTTATATCTTTTGTGCTTTTCCCATCTTGCGTTATTTGACTTCCTAGGTAGCAGCTTCCGGAAGTTTTTACCTCAGAGGATGCCATCATCTTTACTAACAATTTCTGTACGCAGTCTACTTGAGAGATAATGTGGTGGTTTCCGTTGCCTTCCACATCGCAGTAGTGTGTCTTAGAATGCCATACCGACCCCTATGGTCTCTGCCACTCCAAGCACCGAAAAAGCTGCTGCCCTCTTTCGGGGACCTGTCTTAGTCTGGTTCCTCACTAAAGACCCCACTAATTTGGTTAAACCTATAGTTCGGCTGTTTAGCTCATTGAAACGCGCAAGCCATTCTACCTGTTCTAGTATTTTAGAACGTCGTCAAGGTGCAGGTCCGTTCAGAATTGAATTTATATCACATAGAGAAATTTATATCGACATTTATATCACATCTTTCAAAGCTTTAAACTAGATCATTCTGTAATAAAAGCTGCAATCAGATTCAATTAGAACTGACTTCCAATATCCATGACGGCAATTTATATAAATCTCAATTGCACTAGTTAATTCGAGAACATACCAGAAATTATGTAAATAACATCTTAAATATGCCTACTGTATTCTTTTTAATGTAACGTCTCGAACCTGTCAATCGAGAGATCTCGCGCAGTAGAGCCTACAATCATCTTATGTGTACAAATGCTTCGTTTACGTTCAAATGTAATTATTCTGGTCAGTGGCAGACCAATCAGCGCTAGAATATTTATATAAATAATGTTAAATCGAAAAATATAATTAGCAGCATAAAATAGCAAAATGAAACCGTAAAAACTAACAACAAACTAAAACGTTTCCTCAGGAAGTAATTTAAAGGAAATCCAAATGAAGAACTCGAAGGAAAACAAAACAAGTGATAAAATACCTGGTACTAAATAGAACTGACATAAATTATAACAAATAAGTATATAAGCCACAAAAACAATAAATTAATTTAAAACAACAAATGCCACATTGCTTTCACCGTGGTCAAGAGAAAGAACGTTTAAATTGTGACAACTGAAACTTTTCATGTGTAACCGTTCTAATGCAGCGGTTATTCTACTTTTCATATTCTCTTAGTGATAGGACATTTATAAAAAAATTTCGCAACGTACTTGGAGGTGGATAAAGTGAAACATTCTACAGTGGTTCCTTTTCTATAAATATGTAGCTTACTAAGGTGAGTCAAGTCCCCACCCCACCATCCCACTTTCGATTATCAAATTTCTCTTAGTCCGTTGAATTGTGCTCGTTTTATATTTAATTGTGTCGGCGTTTGTTTACATTGTACTCATCTGCTTATAGAGAAAAAATTAAAATATATCAGGGGACCGAGTTGAAGATCAACAACGGGTTTTTAGTTTTTTTTGCCAGTTGAATTGTTCTCGTTTTGTGTTCAATTGTGCTGGTGTTTGTTTCAATTGTGTTCATTTGTTTATAACGAAAAAATGAAAACATCCGGGGCAGAAAAGTCTGACGGTTAGTCTTAACTTCTTTAATGTTTTCATTTTTTGCTATAAGCAAATCAGCACAACTGAAATCACCGGCACAATTGAGCACAAAATAAGCGCAATTCAATTGGCAAAGAAAAATTGAGAAAGAAAGCGCGGGCTAGCCGTTAACTCCCCACCCGATGTTTTCATTTTATGCTATAAGCAATTGAGCACAATTAAAACAAACACCGGCACATTTAAGCATAAAATGAACACAATTCAATGGACTAAGAAAAATTAAAAACTTAAAAAACGGGGGCTAGTCGTCAATTTGGCCCCCAGATTGTTCCTTTTTTGCTATAATCAAATAAACACAGTTGAAACAAAACGCCGAAATTGCGCACAAAACGAGCACAATTCAATGGACTGAGAAAAAATTGAAAAACGCAAAAGCTGGAGACTAATCGTCAACTTGGTTTCCCGGATATATTTTCATATTTCACTTTAAGCAAATGAGCACAATACAAACAAACACCGGAACAGTTAAGGACAAAACGAACACAAATCAATCGATTAAAAAAGAAAAGCAAAACTTAAAAAAAGGGGATAGCGGTCAACTTGACCCGCCGAAATTGTTTTCATATTTTTCGCTATAATCAAATAAGCACAATTTAAACAAATACCGGCACAATTGAGCAAAAAAATGGAACCAATTCAATACTCAGAAAAAGTTTACAAAAGCGGGGGCTAGCCGTCAACTTGGCTCCTTGGATATTTTTTTTCGCTATAAACAAATGAGCACAAATGAAAGAAACACCGGCACAAATGAGCACAAAACGAATACACTAAAGAATTAAGAAAAATCGAAAACTGAAAACTGAAAAATCAGGCTCTAGCTGTCAACTCATCCACTGAATTTGTTTTCAATTTTTTCGCTATAAGCAAATGAGCACAATTGAAACAAACACCGACACAATGGAGCACAAAACGTCCACAATTCAATGGATTAAGAGAAACCGAAAAACTGAAAAATCGGAGACTAGCCGTGAACTTGGGCCCATCCAATTTGTTTTCATTTTTTTCGCTAAAGCAAATGAGTACAATTTAAACAAACACCAGCACAATTGAGCAAAAAGAAAGAGCACAATTCAATGTACTAAGAAAAATTGAAAATGCGAAAAAAGCTATGGACTAGCCGTCAACTTGGCTCCCCGGATATTTTCATTCTTTCGCTATAAGCAAATGAGAACAATTGAAACAAGCGCCGGCACACTTGAGCATAAATGTGCACAGTTTAATGGACTAAAAAAATTAGAAAACAACTTGACTCACCCATTTAGGCAAGTGCTCAACGTATTTTTTTTTAATTATGTTCAGAAAATTAATAGAAACTTGGGAATTTTATTAGTTTACTAAAAAACGGAAATTTGTAAATCGGCAGTTAAATCGTATAATAAACAAAACATTGTGAAAATCGAAAATAAAATTCTGCAGACTTGCATTCGGACTGTTCACAGCCACGATATGTCTAATGTTAGTGATAATCGCGATTCGGCATCTGCTAATTGTCGATCAGCGTTTTCTGACCCTTGTACTAAAGACATCTTTGAAATGTGTTTTCTCACGTAATTTGTTTAGTAAGCGATAAGGTGCAATGTAATATAGAAAGCGTGGGATAGTCTTTAGTTAGCTTGATATAATTTGCTGATGTCATTTATAAACGGTTGGGAATAGTTCCAACTCTTGCACGTTATGAATTAAAATTGCAACGTAAACCCGAGTTAAATTGTTCAAAAAATTGTGAGCTGGTAAAATAAATGACCTAGAATATGGGCAAGTATGTTAGTTCACAGAACCTTTATCTGTTAGGCGCGTGTTCAATTTATCTATCAATTCAAAATGTTTAGAATTTTTTTTCTTTTGATGCTACCGATTGAAATTAGGATTCAGGTTTATTAGGGTAGATTTTAATAATTTGGTATCTTGATACTGGTTCATGGTGAAGTTTACAGGAACCACTTACCGCACACGATTTTTAAATGGACTTTTTTCAAAAATGCGTGTGTTGGACAGGTTTTGTCATGAGATAAAAAAGATGTGCAAACCGAAATAATTAGTGTTCGGAAATTTTAATGAAATATCACCCGAGAATTTAACTCTCAAAAACGCCTAGGCAGAATCGCTATACTAGGTCTCTAAGGACCTGGGAGAAAAAATTTTCGATAATGGCTCCAACGTAGCGAAATCGCTTACTTTTGAAAATCGGATATCCTGGATAAATTTTTCTGCAAAGCACTAACTAGTCCGAATAACTTTTCTTATTGCTTTTAGCAAAGCATTTAGTTAGTTATTTTATAGCACGTACTATTAAGAATCGAACAAACATATCGAGGAAGTTGATCGGGATAAACTATGAATCACCTTAAATCACTAACAGGACACCATCAACAGGCGGAAAAATTTTCGTTAGTGTCAGCAATGAAGTCTGAAATTGACGTTTAACGTTGAAAATTGGATTTTTCTAAAATCCCTGTACGGTACTAATCTTCAAAGACCTTGAACAGAGGTGCGTGAAGTTAGCCGCAACATTTTTGAATTTTTTAAAAATATTTATGTCATAATTAGGCGCCAATTAGGCGCCATTTTGCGCCGCTAAAACTAAATTTTGCGCCGTCTTGGCAAACAAGTTATTGATAAAATAAGATTTTTCCGGCCAAGTTCACGAAGCCGCACTTTTTTTCAATTTTCAGAAAATCTTTATTCCATAATTTAGCGCCAATTAGGCGCCATTTTGCGCCGTTAAAACGAAATTTTGCGACCTCCTGTGTATCAAGTTATTTGCAATAAACTATTTTTCTGAACTCCAAAAACGTGAAGTTGGCCGCGACTTTTTCGAATTTTGAAAAAAATTTTGCACCACAATTAAGCGGTAATTAGGCGCTATTTTGCGCCGTTAAAACGAAATTTTGCGCCCTTCTGTGTAACAAGTTATTCGAAAAAAACCATTTCTCCAAACTAGCCCAAAATCGTGAAGTTGGCCATTCATTTACATTCCCAATGCTCCACCTGAAGGTACTACATTGGCCAGGAGGCGAGTTTTTTGTTGCCTGGAAATTTAGAATTTTGCCGAACCCTTGTCGTTCCAGGCAAGGTAGGGATCTTTAACGTGCGTGATAACACTCGCACACGGGACCTCCATTTAACCTCTCATCCGAACGAGGGCGTAATTTTGTGAAAAATGCTCACCTGCCATTTTTCAAGCAGTCTGCCGTGTCGGGATTTGAACCCGGGAATTTGGGTTCCGTAGTCTTACGCTTACTACATTGATCCACGGCGACGCTCGTGAAGTTGGCCGCGACTTTTTTTAATTTTGAAAAAATTTTTGTATCACAATTAAGCGGTAATTATGCGCCATTTTGCGCCGTTGAAACGAAATTTTGCGCCCTCCTGTGTAACAAGTTATTTGAAAAAAACTGTTTCTCCATACTAGCCAAAATCGTGAAGTTGGCCGCGACTTTTCGAATTTTGAAAAAAATTTTGTACCAAATTTAAGCGGTAATTAAGCGCCATTTTGCGCCGTTGAAACGAAATTTTGCGCCCTCCTGTGTAACAAGTTATTTGAAAAAAACTATTTCTCCATACTACCCAAAATCGTGAAGTTGGCCGCGACTTTTTCGAATTTTGAAAAAAATTTTGTACCAAATTTAAGCGGTAATTAGGCGCCATTTTGCGCCGTTGAAACGAAATTTTGCGCCCTCCTGTGTAACAAGTTATTTGAAAAAAACTATTTCTCCAACTAGCCCAAAATCGTGAAGTTGGCCAGCGACTTTTTGAATTTTGTAAAAATTTTGTACCAAATTTAAGCGGTTAATTAGGCGCCATTTTGCGCCGTTAAACGAAATTTTGCGACCTCCGTGTACAAGTTATTTCGAAAAAAATTTATCCAGAACTGCCCAAAATCTGAATTACGGCGCAATGGCGCTAATTCCGCTTAATTTGGTACAAAATTTTTCAAATTCGAATAATTCGCGGTTAACTCACGATTTTGGCTCGTTGGAGAAATGTTTTCGAAAAACTTGTTCACAGAAGCGCAAAATTCGTTTTAACGGCGCAAAATGGCGCAACGCTTAATTGTGGTCAAAATTTTTTCAAAATTCGAAAACGCGAACTTCACGATTTTGAGTTGAGAAATAGTTTTCGAATAACTTGTTACAGGAGGGCGCAAAATTCGTTTAACGGCGCAAAATGGCGCCTAATGTGGTCAATTTTTCAAAATTCAGCAACTCACGTTGAGTAGAAATGTTTCGAAAACGACAGCGCCTTCAAATCTAATTATGATTTCTGAAAATTGAATAAAAGTGCGGCTTCGTGAACTGGCCGGAAAAATCTTATTTTATCAATAACTTGTTTGCCAAGACGGCGCAAAATGTTTCAAAAATATTTATGTCATAATTAGGCGCCAATTAGGCGCCATTTTGCGCCGCTAAAACTAAATTTTGCACCGTCTTGGCAAACAAGTTATTAATAAAATAAGATTTTTCCGGCCAAGTTCACGAAGCCGCACTTTTTTTCAATTTTCAGAAAATCTTTATTCCATAATTTAGCGCCAATTAGGCGCCATTTTGCGCCGTTGAAACGATATTTTGCGCCTTTTTGTGTAACAAGTTATTCGCAATAAACTATTTTTCTGAACTACCTAAAAACGTGAAGTTGGCCGCGACTTTTTTGAATTTTGAAAAAATTTTATACCAAATTTAAGCGGTAATTAGGCGCCATTTTGCGCCGTTAAAACAAAATTTTGCGCCCTTCTGTGTAAGAAGTTATTTAAAAAAAACTATTTCTCCAAACTAGCCAAAATCGTGAAGTTGGCCGCGACTTTTTTGAATTTTGAAAAAACTTTTGTACCACAATTAAGCGGTAATTAGGCGCCATTTTGCGCCGTTGAAACGAAATTTTGCGGCCTCCTGTGTAACAAGTTATTTGAAAAAACTATTTCTCCAAACTACCCAAAATCGTGAAGTTGGCCGCGACTTTTTTGAATTTTGAAAAAAAATTTATACCAAATTTAAGCGGTAATTAGACGCCATTTTGCGCCTTTAAAACAAAATTTTGCGCCCTCCTGTGTAACAAGTTATTTGAAAAAACTATTTCTCCAAACTACCCAAAATCGTGAAGTTGGCCGCGACTTGTTTGAATTTTGAAAAAAAATTTATACCAAATTTAAGCGGTAATTAGACGCCATTTTGCGCCGTTAAAACAAAATTTTGCGCCCTTCTGTGTAAAAAGTTATTTAAAAAAAACTATTTCTCCAAACTCGCCAAAATCGTGAAGTTGGTCGCGACTTTTTTGAATTTTTTGAATTTTGAAAAAAATTTTATACCACAATTAAGCGGTAATTAGGCGCCATTTGGCGCCGTTGAAACGAAATTTTGCGCCCTCCTGTGAAACAAATTATTTGAAAAAAACTATTTCTCCAAACTAGCCAAAATCGTGAAGTTGGCCGCGCTTTTTTGAATTTTGAAAAAAATTTTGTACCACAATTAAGCGGTAATTAGGCGCCATTTTGCGCCGTTGAAACGAAATTTTGCGCCCTCCTGTGTAACAAGTTATTTGAAAAAACTGTTTCTCCAAACTAGCCCAAAATCGTGAAGTTGGCCGCGACTTTTTTGAATTTTGAAAAAAATTTTATACCAAATTTAAGCGGTAATTTGCCGCCATTTTGCGCCGTTAAAACAAAATTTTGCTCCTTTCTGTGTAAAAAGTTACTAAAAAAAAAACTATTCCTCCAAACTAGACAAAATCGTGAAGTTGGCCGCGACTTTTTGAATTTTGAAAAAAAATTTGTACCACAATTAAGCGGTAATTAGGCGCCATTTTGCGCCGTTGAAACGAAATTTTGCGCCCTCCTGTGTAACAAGTTACTTGAAAAAATACCATTTTTCCGAACTGTATATACATTCATATCTTGATTTATACCAAATTCTACAACTAACGGACACATCTAGTAAGCGAACATAATATAGTTGGCCACCAGCGGTGTCCTCTTATCAGAAATTAGCTGTCGCCCGCCTCTTCATGCTTGAAGGATTCGTAATTTGCATATCATTTTTTATCATATTTGAAAGTATTACCATGGAATTACACCCCTGGTTAGGAGTAGTTTTACATAATTTAAATACTTGATTAATAATATATTTTTATGAAGTTTCAAGTTAATAATAGGAAATAAAATTTTCATACCAACTTTCATTCTCTATTCTACATGCTTAAGAGGTTTCTTAAAAAACGCTTATACAAGTATTTTATTATTTAAGACTAAGATCCTAAATGTCGATTTTAATATCTCTAACTGAAATTTTGTGAAAGTCAGCAGCGAATTGTATTTCACTTTTATTTATTTAATTATTGGCTCTATAATATAGTTAAATAAATTTGTCTACTCAGCAAAATGCAAGACGCTCTGGTTATAATGTATTTATTTGTTTAGACTGCAATAATATTTTCTATAGCACATTCCTTGTATGTAACGTTTTAAAATAATACAATTATCTCTCAACTACGATGCTTATTGTAAAAAACGGTAATTTCAGCATTGAAGACACCCGTCTAAGATAGCCAGAGAGTTTTCTTTAAATAAATTGTTACACGGGGTGCGCAAAATTTTGTTTCAACGGCGCAAAATGGCGCCTAATTACCGCTTAAATTTGGTACAAAAATGTTTTCAAAACTCAAAAAAGTCGGGGCCAATTTCACGATTTTGGGTAGTTTGGAGAAATAGTTTATTTTAAATAACTTCTTACACGGAAGGGCGCAAAATTTTGTTTTAACTTCAGGTATTTAGGTAGTTCAGAAAAATAGTTTACTTCGAATAACTTGTTACACAGGAGGACGCAAAATTTCGTTTAAACAGCGCAAAATGGCGCCTAATTACCGCTTAAATTTGGTACAAAAATGTTTTCAGAACTCAAAAAAGTCGGGGCCAACTTCACGATTTTGGGTAGTTTGGAGAAATAGTTTTTTTTTAGATAACTTCTTACACGGAAGGGTGCAAAATTTTGTTTCAACTTCAGGTTTTTAGGTAGTTCAGAAAAATAGTTTACTTCGAATAACTTGTTACACAGGAGGACGCAAAATTTCGTTTTAACGGCGCAAAATGGCGCCTAATTACCGCTTAAATTTGGTACAAAAATTTTTTCAAAATTCAAAAATGTTGCGGCCAACTTCACGCACCTAATATTATTCCTTTATTTATAATTTATATCTACTTATATATAGATTTATAGACGCGTTTACGATATCAACTGCTACTTATCTTGTCCGCAGCGTTTATATATTGTAAGAGGGCTTTTCCAGCAATATATAGAACCTTCTCCAGACTTTGTGACGCTATTTACATTGTAATGACAAGTCACTCGCCGGATTTCGTTCGTTACAATATGTTATATATTATAAACCGTCTTTAACGAATATCTTAATACTTGAGGATGATACGAAAATCCTGAATGCAGATTCAGTTTCAGCGATCAAACTTACATAAAAAACACGCACCCAACAGACAACAGGAAACACAAAAGTGCGTATGTCAGTGTTATTGTTATATTTTAGTCACTTTAAACGTTGTAATATTTATTTCCAGAGGCTTAGGTTGTTTAAAAGAATTAGTCCTAATTAGAGATAGCTACATATGAAGTACGAATTTACTGGCTCGTACACGTTTTCCATTTACTTACTATTTTGATAGACAAGCATTCGGCTTACAAATGTATTACCAATTAAAATTATTATAAAATGCTGACTTCACTATAAATTATCTCAGAAGTAAGATCATTATTATACATGCATTGTTTAATTAAAACGTCCTTAAAGTAATTACTGTCTTAATCCAAAGTTGTTTTGCTACATATTACAATGATAGTACAATTTCAAATTCATTCATCACTGACCCTTGACACGAAAAAGATTAAAGTGTAATAGGCAATATACAACAAGCAAGAAACCAAGTAAAAAAAAACTATTGCGGTGAAGCAATAAAGGATCGAACAAAATGCTGCAGACGTATGTGATATAAAACAAACCGAATTAAATGATGCAATTGAAACAAAACGAATTCCGCCCGAGAAGCACTAATTATGTAAATGACACGGCGCGGCGCCCTACAATCATAACGAAACCAATCCCGGTTTGTGTTTATTCAACCCATATGTCAGCAATTTGCCAAACAAATTATTAAAAGCCAACAAAAGACCATGGTTTATGGTCCCTAATTTCCTCCTATCTGATTTGAATGGGATCAACGACTTGTTTGTATTGTGTAATTTAATTACTCAATTACTATTTAAATGCTGTCTTTCTTACAATGCAATTTTGTGATTGTATCTAAGCGATTGATATATTTCTACAAGCTTTTGTATAAGCACTATTTATGGTGTGTTTATTTAGGCAATGAGAGGCGGAACATTATATGAGTTGATCCAGTTTTAAAATTATTCGCTGTTGAGCGATGATATATCCACATAGAAGTACATCACTCTCTGGGGGAAATAAAATTAGCATTAGCTTAACTTTTCTCTTTTTAGGTTCGTGGTTTCGTAGTTCGAGCTTTAACGGCAAACTCCTGTAATCTTATCCACCTTCTTATATTTACGGTAGTTTTATGAAGTGGTTAAACTTACAGATTGATGCGCCTTAGCTACGTGCAACCACAATGCATTGTTTAATAAGTAATACCCTTCTATAAATGAGGTCATTGAAACCCAAATTCTACAAATAAAACCCACCAAGATATACAAAAATCCGGAAAATAAAAATTTCCTAAAATTCATGTTTATACCCTGTAAAATACAAGCTTACTTTTTGCTAAGCAAAAATGCATTTGCGTGCCTATAAATAATAGGTATGATATAAGCGTATTGTAAATACATAGCAATTAACATATGCAGAGCGAAAATGCACTTTCCGTGCATAAAAATAAATAATTTTGTGTATTTAAAACCTAAATTTTTAATCTTAATGTAGTGTCTTAAAACACGTTTTACCGTGAAAGCAAATATTTTCTATAGGAATGCACCACATTTGCATTATAAAGCTTTAAATTAATCATATAAATTGACTATTGTATTATATAAATTCATTTTAAATAAAGAATTTTCCAGAGTATTAGAAATATAGAAAATGTGTCAACCGTACTTACAACAACGTAAAAACCTAATTAACAAATAAAAATTTATTCCAGGAATCCGCCGGCACATTAAAAACCTCATAAAAATAGATAAGAATTATTTAGTAGCTTTTGCAATCACTGTAGGAGAGATACGATGCGACACAATAACCTTGGGAGATAGAGGATAGACAGCGAACATAAATCAACACTAAAAGGTAATAAAACGCGGCGATTTTGAACGCCAATGAGGAATTCTCAGAAACTTACGTTAGATAGGCATGTAGTAATTGGAATGGAATTCCATACGGCACTCGTGCATTCTAGAAAAGAGATAATTTTCATATATAAACATGGACATTGGGAATCAATTTATAAATTCGCGTAAAACAAGCAACTTGTAAAGAAATTCGACTCAATCACGTAAGTAGCGAAGATGTTATTATGAAGTATGCAGTACGCATTCCATAATTGATTATTAAGATTTAATAGTGAATCAAGAAGTATATTTTAAACGTAACCTGCATAAATATGGAAATTATTAAATGTAATTATATACAATGAAGAGGGCAAATTCTTTGCTACAACGCTACTTTAAATCAATTTAAAATAAATCCAAGAAGGAAGATTTAGAGTATGCACGATTTTGTAAACCGGGATTTGAAAATCAATTTAAAATAAAACCAAACAGTAGAACATATTTAATACTGTTAATTGCGAATTGGAAGAACGTTTATATTTTTTGGATTTTGCAAGCATTACTTTTCGATGTATATTGTTTGCTATTGATATTTGAATTTTGTCATTTAATTTATATTTGAATAAGTCCTAATAATATAAAAAAAATTTTGTTTTCGTAAGGGTATTTATACCAATGAATGTGTGGTCAGAGTTCGAAAACTCAGATTTTTTTTATAGATTATCTGTCAAGGATTTTTGGCCAAACAAACCTTACACGCGTGGTAATGAAAGCCAGGTGAACCATCCACAGGAGAAAAGATTTTAGTTCTGTAAATTGTACGCAACATAAGGTGAGAAACATTTTTAAGTAAATAAACACTTGTTAAGAATAAGTTTATGATTTGAAACAAATGATGCTGTAAATGCGCTATATGCTTATGTATGAGAGAAAATATTTTAGATTGTAAAGATATTTTTTTGATACTACCGTGTTTGATTTCGTTTTGTAAACTCCGTCAATTCCAGTGAGCTAGCCATGCAAAGTAAAGTTAGAAAGGAAGTTAAGTCAACAATTTCAAATTTTACAATTTGCTGTCTCTTTATCACAGCACTCTTTAACGGCGCATCAGAGCGAGGCATTATCAGAGCACTCTGTTAGCGACATCCAACACCAAGCATTGACATAGCACTGTTTTAGTGACTCAAGCGGGGCGTTGTCACAGCACTATTTTAGTGACGCTTCAACGCAGGGCTTGTCACAGAAATATATATATATATATATATATATATATATATATATATTATATTTATCTTTGTTTTTATTCTTGGATGTTGGTCACTTTAAATAAATTCAATTGACTTACGTTTTTTGAATTCCAATTTTTATAACTATTAGAAAACGGTCCACAAGACCGAAACATATTATAGCAATTTATATAATAAAAATTGGAATTAAAAAACGTAAATCAATTGGATTCATTTACCGTGACACCATCCAAGAATAAAAACAAAGATATCTAACACAACTTTATATATATATATATATATATATATATATATATATTGCTGTGTTAATAAGGTCATTTAGGGGTAGTTAGGACCAATAGTATAGCGCACTTCATATAAATTACATAAGGGCTAAGAAATACGATGATTAGGCTGGAAAGTAAATGACAACGCCCTGTATATAAATCATAATCATAATTAATTTAGTTAACAAAAAATATTTTAGAAGATTTATTTAAATAAACAAATTCGCAAGGCGTAAAACAACATAAACGCAAGCTGAAACGCGATACCCATGGATAACGCATCATTATTACGCCAAGAATCCCAATTAAATCAAGCAGGTTTAAAAATGCGTAAGATTGCGAACACATATAATTTAATACATAAATTATATTAAGTCTACGTGACTTTAAGCGAAAATCAGCACCTGATATATTGGAAACAAACTCGGCATGGTGATAAAATCAAAGTTCACTAAATTTATTTGGACAAACAATGGTCTACGTGATCTAGAAATATGAAACTCCAAGAGAATAAATGCTATTAACTCGAAATGCTACGTGCCGAAATCAGCGCGTCGGTTTTAATAAACAACTATACACAATAGAAAGACACAAAACCTGGTATGTAAGAATCACGTATAATAGCGAACTTTGCGCCTGTCAATAGATAGGCGATTCATTTAAATACGACCGGATTTGTAAACAAATGAGTTCATCATCATCACTGAAAAGAAAATATTTACGTGAAGTGATTTATTGTAAAGCAATAAATCGTAATGGTAATTGTGAAAAATTAATAGAGGTTTGTTGTTTTTACCCTTTAAAAACGACTCTGAATAATTACTGGATCCAATGAGGAAACTCAACAAGTATTTAATTCAATTATTAATTACCAGGAGGTTTAACAAAGAACGCTAAAATAATTTAAAGCTATGCTAAGAAAAATGTAGACTATATCTAAAGCAGATCAGGATTCAACATTGGGAGTATTAAATTACTAAGCTGAATACAGGAGCAGTTGGTACTAGGACTGATTCGAGCTGGAAACAACAGGTTAGCCAATCTGAATGTTTTATTTTTTATTTGTGAATATTTCCTTGTATATTTCTAATCTGAATAATATAAAAATTAATATTTCGTTGCATATTTCTAATTTGAATAATTTAAAAATTACTTTCATGAAAATTTTATGTGGGGTCAACAAAGATCTTTTCTTTTAATACACGTTATAAATTACGTAAATTTATAAAAGAAGTTGAATGAACGTTCACGGGGCTTCAGATCATAATGATAAAAATGATTTTCGCTGGCTTTTGATTACCTTTGGGGAATGATAATTACTAATTTTTATTCAATTATTAAAAGAAAGTTCTATTTAGAGAATTCTTAAACATTTCATACATTGTAAATAGTGTTAGGTAAAAGATTAGGACGTAAAGTTAAAGAGTGCTTACAATGTAGTGATAGAATCATTATAATTAGATTGAATACGAAACCCACAGACACTGTTTTAGTACAGCTTTACATACCAACAACTCAGTACGAGGATGAGGAAGTAGAATAGGTATACGAGGATATAAATAGTATAGTGTGAAAAGTAAAGGGAGATGAGAATTTAATAGTTATGGGCGATTTTAATGTGTCAGTGGGAGAAGGTGGTGAGAGAAAAAGGGTAGGAAAATTTGGGTATGATAGACGAAATGATAGAGGAGTAAGATTTGTTGACTTTTGTCAGGAACATAGATTAGTAACTGTAAACACCCTACTCGAACAACATGTTAGGAGAAGATATACCTGGAAAGCGCCAGGCGATAGGGCTAGATACCAAATAGATTATATTTTAGTTAAACAAAGATTTAGAAACCAAGTTAAAAACTGTCGTAGTTATCCAGGGGCTGACATAGATAGCGATCATAACATAGTTAAAATGAAATGTAAGCTAAAATTCAAAAATTGAGAAAGGTTAAAAAAGAGGGATGGGATCTAGGTAAGCTTAATGATGGTGACGTAAAAGCGGAATATAAACAAGTATTAGATAATAAGATCAAAGAGATAGCTATAGGAGGCAACGTAGAAAATACATGGAAAGAAATAAAAAGGACTGTACATGATACAGCAACACAGACTATAGGTAAGAAAAAATAGTAGTGAGAAAACCCTGGGTAACAAAGGAAATATTCAAATAAATTAAAAATAGATCCGCATCTATTAATATACATAACAAGGGATTCAACTTAGATTTTTCCATATATACAGGGCGATTCACGAGGTCTTCCTCCTGGCTTATGGAAGTGATTCCTGATATTATTCTGAACAAAAAATGTAAATGAAATAATGGGATGACATTCATAATTAAAGAGTTACAGCAATTTGAAGAAGCAAAACAAAACTTTTTATTTAAGGATTTCACTAACAAAATGGAAGAAAACAAACAATTGCTTCATTTGTAACATTCTCTTGCATGTAAGTGGATTTAAATGGATTTAAAGCAAGTGTTCAAAATTTCCTCCCTGCATTTGAAGGCAAAGATCCGCACGGGAGTGAACCGCGCGTAGCATTTCGTAACTTCACATGCTCGTTCCTTATTGCGCGGCATCGAGATTGCGTGAATCACAAGGTTTCCACCGGCTTATGGAGGTGATTCCTGATATTATTTTGAACATAAAGTGTAAATAAAATAATGGGACACACGATCAAACAGTTTAGTAGTAGACAAGTGAAACGATTGAGTGGTACGTTCCCGTATCAACAGGCACGCTGTTGATACTGCTGTCACTGTTTACTGTTATTATCTTCTGTGTATATTACAATGCTATACAAGTTTTCATCTCAGTAGTATGGAGAGACGGTGTTCATTTTAAGCTTCTGTGATACTACTGCGAAAGCTGCTGTTGCTGAATATCGCTGTCGGTATCCTAATCGTAGGATTCCGGGTTCCAAAACATTTAGTGGAACACACCGAATATTTCTACAAAACTGGTACTCTTCCCAGTATTCGTATTCACTCCGAAAAGAATTGTGACGTGCAAGAGGAAGAAAACATTCTTAATTCAGTACAGCGCAATCCAGGTACAAGTATAAGACGCCTAGCTACCCGATTCAACGTTTCACAGTCGAAGGTATGGAGAATTCCTCATGAGAACGGACTGTATCCTTTTCATGTGCAAAAAGTGCAGCATCTAGAACCACATGATATTGCCAACCCTTTGCAGTTTTGTAACGGGTTAAATGAAAATCAGCAGCTCTATAGCTTAATAATGGTCATTGATGAAGCACACTTTACAAGAGATGGAATCAACAACGTGCATAACGTGCATGTCGGGGCAGACAAAAATCCCCATGTCACGGTAGAATGTAATTTTTAACACAGATTCAGTGTCAATGTCTGGTGTGGTGTTGTGTGTGACCAGTCACTGGGGCCGTTCATTCTCCCAGGAAATCTAAATGGTGCGATGTACGTTACTTTTTACAAGAAGAGTTACCGCAGCTTCTCGAAGATGTTCCTCTGAATACAAGACGTCAAATGTACTGTAACAATTTTATTTTTGATTAATAAATCCCTTCATCAAAGTGCGAGAATAATAAAACACTTTTATTAAAATAATGGTAAAATACATTTAACAACTAAGGTAATACGTTAAAGCAGCATCGTACTTTGGTATTCTATTTGTGGTTGAATATCTGTGTCTTCTACAGCTATTCGCAGGCGTGTTTCGGTTTGACAACCTCCTCCTCGGACGCTCCGGTCGCCCGAGCGAGTTTGATAATCAGTCGGCCATACGTGGAGGAAGAGATAAGATGTACCAGAGACTTCAGGCCGGCAATTTGCGTATAAATTTTGAGGAGTCGGGACACATCTTTGAATAGCGGTTGGTATCGTATGAACGTTATTAATTTGTTTAATTGAGATATTTTATTTAGCGCACGAACGACATGAACAATGCAACTTAGAAGATAGGAAATTCAATCCCTTTTGTTAAAACCACTTTGTTATACGACGTGTAAAATGCAACTTAGAAGATAGAAAGTTTAACCAATTTTAAGAATACCACTTTGTTATACAGCGTAAAGATGCTACTTTGGTAAGGCCGCGTGATTCAACATATTGCAGCAGCTGACGAATGTATTGTGACCGTATTTAATTCTACACCTGGGACAACTCCATGTGGTAGAAGCTGTCTAGGATGAGCTGGGTTCATACTACATGCAGTAAACATCGCATGATATAACAAGTACCTCATCTAGGCGAGATAAGCAGTTTTTGGTTCGTAGTTAGCTTTAAGTACTTTGTTTGGTGTTTCACATTAGAAACACGCTAATTTGTTCGTATGTGTAAAAGCATGATTATTATAAAAGTTTCAACTATTGCTAAGCTGGATTTCCAGTGTCGAAATTAAAATTCACTAATTTGATGTTTTAAGAAACAACACGCGTGGTTCAGTATGAAGCGTTAGTTACAACAACAGGTGTTACTGACGTCACTTATTTTTCTGTAGTATACTGCTGACAGATGTGTTCTTGAAAGCAAATGCTTCAAACAGATTTAGCACAAGTTATGTAAACAAGAATATTTTTGTGATCTGCTTTTTTAGAAACTAAAACTAGTACATGTAACTTAAAAAGGAAAACTTGAATAGTAACACTTTTTAATGTAATCTGCCTGAACAGATCTGCACGGGTCGGAGTTTTTTTTGTGTAACAAGTTTACAATTTATTGTAAAATGTTTGATTATGAATAATTTAGATAAACCTGAAATTAAAATTCACGAAGTAATTCAGTTATTAATTAAATTTTGTTACAAGTCATTTTATTTTAAAAGAGATTCTTTTTAGTAAATAATTGGTTCAAGATTAAAGTTTTTTATTTTGATCAAATATGATCAAACCTAACTATAGAAAGCTAACATCTATAAGAGTAGAATTTTGATGCCAACTTTATATAGAAAATATCTTTTTAATACTTCTTTATGTATATTTGCGGGACACAAATAGTGTTCCACTTTTTTATTAATCTAACTATTATAATTTCTTACTGGAGCAGCGTCTTATTTTATTAAGACAGGTTTTGATCATCAAAGGCGATCTTTTTTTTCTTTGGGTCTCCACGTCCACCCTTAGAAATATGCCATGCCATTATTCTGAATAAGTCCGGACTTGGTGGCGCCTATTTGTCTGAGATTAAGTTTGACCCACAAACAGATTTCGACTTACCCCCCCATTTCTCATAGCTCTACCCAAGGAATAGACCCCTAGTTATGTCGGAAGATTTCGTTACACTGACGCCCAACGTCTAGGGCCAGCCTTGTAAAAGTAAAAGAAAGAAAATTCGTTTCACTGCCACCCAATGTGGGGCTGGTGCTTCAGAAAAAATACGTTTCACTGGCGCCCATGCGTGAGGCTAGCCTTTTAACTAATTAGAGAAAAAAAAACCCGTTACACTAGCGTCCATGAGTGGGGCAGATGTATTAAGAAAAAATGTTTCAGTACGTCCAACATGACGAGGCGCCTGCACACTTCCACCAGCTCATATGAATCAGCAATTCCCTCATAGATAGATAGTTCGCAGGGGGCCTATCAACTGGCCTTCCGATCACCAGATTCAACACCCCTAGATTACTGCATTTGGGGGTGGATGAAAGACCTTGTGTACCAAGTGAGGGTGCAAACACGAGAAGAGTTGATTCAACGCATTCTCGATGCCGCTACGTCAATAAGGAACGAGCATGTGAAGTAACGAAATGCTACGCGCAGTTCACTCCCGTGCGAATCTTTGCCTTCAAATGCAGGGAGGAAATTTTGAACACTTGCTTTAAATCCACTTACATGCAAGAAGATGTACAAAATGAAACAATTGTTTGTTTTTTTCCATTTTTTGTTAGTGAAACCCTTAAATAAAAAATTTTGTTTTGGTTTTTCAAATTCCTGTAACTCTTTAATTATGAATGTCATCCCATTATTTTATTGACATTTTTTGTTCAAAGTAATATCAGGAATCACCTCCATAAGCCGGTGAATCACCCTGTAGTGTAGTTAGCCCTGTATTTAATTTGGTTTAGTGAGTTAAGATCTTAGTTATTCAGGTATACGTCTAACTTTAAGTAACAGTTATTACGTATTGTATTTTGCTAATACAGTTTTAAAATAAATAAACACAAATTACAAGAATTTATTAAACTAAACAAATACAAAACAATATAAAAAGCAATGCAGAGAAAGATTTTAATTTACATAATGAGTACATAGAGTACATGTTCTTCACCTTTAAAATATTGTAACGGGCTACTACTACCGCGTTTCACTAATTTAAAACAAGTAATAACAAGAGTCCTTATTACTCACTGTTCACAAGTCTAATTAACAGTATATGCCTTATTTATAGATGTTTTCAGTTCAATTAACAATGAAGCACTATCACACTAATGAATTTACAAGCACTAATATCTTCTTAAACTAAATTCTTAATCATAGGTCTATTAACAACACTAACACAACTATTTATTTATTACACTTTTGTCTATTTATGTATTCTACAAGCTGCATGTACATTAGACACGTTCGCATAATATAACATTTATGTTTACTGTTGGACTTCCAAAAGCTCAACTATTTAACTTTACACGATATAATTAATATTCGACATTCTAATATAGACTAAACTCTGTACTTCCTCATTGGTCTTATTTATACCCTGAATTAAAAAGTATGATTCATCCTCCAGTAATTGCTAGAAGATTCTCGGTCCATGAAGATATACAGTGCTTACGGCGCTTGTGTGTTTGACGGGTTGCCTAATAGTAGCTCGCAACAATATGTTTGTACGCAATATTGTATTGGGGTAACAAAACTCGGAATAATTCACAGAATTTAAATATGTCACTGTTCCGAAATCATAGGCGTTTGAAGATTTTCATTCCTAGACTAAAATCCGTTTCATTATCTGTGCTGCGGTATTTATAAGTCTGACGGCATTTTGTCAATAGGAAAAAATGTTGCATTTCGTTAGCACAATATAGCACTATTTACATACATTCAAAATGTTAAATTTTTTTACCTCCAGCTTTTAAAATAGAATATATTTCTACACATGTGGAGTTTGAAGAATATTTTTACACAATCTTTGTGTTTTCGAATAGCATAACACGTAGAAGTTTTGTAGATATATTACAGAAAAACATATTTGATATTTCATCCTTCAATTTCAATATTTTATTTCTACTATACGGAAGCAGATATCGAGTTTCTTTCAGCGGTACAATGTAGCACAACCTAGTACCAATCATTCAACGACAGTTGGATTTATTTAGGCAAAAGTGCGGGGTTGGTGTAATTTTATTTTAATTTAATTTCTTCATGGGTATTAGGGTTACCGATCTCGGACTTACGGCACAAGGCAGCATAACTATAGCACAATAGATCACAATGAAACAAAACTGAGAATTCAAAAGTGCGGAGCTACAAAAAATTCTGTGTGTATTTATGTCGAATACGCATCGAGTTACAGAGTTGTGATTTACAGCACAAACGGAGCACAATGTGGCACACTCAACAAAAATACAAAATTCGATGTGCGGGGCTAACTTCACACACATCCTGATTATTATGTATATTAGGTAATGTGCATATGTATAATAAATTTAATACAAAAAACAACAACTAACCAAAATGCAATAAAGTAAGAAAAGAAAACTGTATAATTGCAATTTATCTTAGGAAAATTTTACATATGTTGAATAATTATTATAATAGTCTATTATATTATATTATATCAGTACAGTTTCGTTATATTTATTTGGGTAATAAATTCAAATTTTCTATCACTGAAATTTTATTTTCATTGGTTGGTAACTCTACTCATCAGACTAAAATGGCATACAAATTGCAGAAGTGTGAAAAGGAAATGACATGCAACTGACATACAATGCAATGCCTTGCATTGCATCAAAATCGCTTAATGTAAAGCTACCTTAAGACACAGGTAGGTCTAATTGTACATGCGGTGGCGTATGCAACCAATCTCAAAGTTAACATACAACGTCGTTTTACCATTTTTTATTGTTTTGTTTAAACGAACGAAAAATCAATAACAACTATCGCCACTATAAATTTTGAAAAAGTATCAAAAATTTACTAACAATCTGATAATTACTAAGTGTTTATCAATATTAGCCTTATTTATACATTCACTTCGAAAATATTCTACGTGAGGTAACATGCGTATGTCATTCATTTCGCTAGGTGTTTTCTATTGCGATTTTGGTAAACTTTTTTTAAATACAGCCAAAACTAGCAATAACACGCTTTGTTGTTAAATGATGAATAAAAGTATGGTATATATATATATATATATATATATATATATATATATATATATATATATATATATACGGAGGCAGATATCGAATGTCTGTCAGAGGCTCAATAGCACAAATTAGTACCAACCATTAAACAACAGTTGAATGTATTTGGCCAAAAGTGCGGGGCTGGTGTAATTTTATTTTTATTTAATTTCTTCATTGTTATTAGAGTTACAGATCTCGGACAAATCAGCACAACTATAGCACAATAGATCACAATGAAATAAAACTGAGAATTCAAAAAGTGCGGGGATACAAAAAAATTCTTTTTTGTATTTATCTGAAATACGCATTGAGTTACAGAGTTGTAGTTTACGGCATAATACGGCAAAACGGAGCACAATGTGGCACAATCAACAAAAATACAAAATTGGAAAAGTGCGGGGCTAACTTCGCACACATCTGATTATTACATATATTAGGTAATGTGCATATGTATAAAAAATTTAATACAAAAACAACAAATAACTATCATCATCATTTTGTTTCTGACCTTACTTAAAGTCGGTTTGACGCAGCTCTAACATCTTTTCTATTCTGTGCTAATCTAAAAAGTTCTACATACCCTTCACAACATAAATTTCTAATAATTTGACTAATATAGCTTGGTCTAGGTCTTCCTATACTCTTCTATCTTTTTCCTATCTACCTGGCTCTACATAGATATTAGCAACCTGATGGTTGTTAAAGAACTCCAACATGTTTACACGATTCCCATTTATAAGGAAATGAAATATTACTTAGTAATCCCCACCAAAAAAAGAAAAATGTTAAATTATATGTTATGGTAAAGCTTAAGCAACGAATCGCTGCCAACGTGTCAGACCGAATTGTGAGTTATGTCACGGAGACGTTAATTATTAATTTATATGTAATCGTAAGGCTTAAACAACGAATCGCTGCCAACATGTCAGACCGAATTGTGAGTTATGTCCTGATGACATTTAGTTAACTGATTTTTATTATTTTTGTTTTGTTTTGTTTTGGAACTTACTTAAGTTGGGTTTGATGCAGCTCTAAATTCTTTTCTATTCTGAGCTAGTCTAAAAAGGTCTACATACCCTTCACAGCCTAAATCTTTAATAATTTGACTAATATAGCATTTTCTAGGTCTTCCTACTCTATTTTTATTTGGTTGTCTATAATCTAAGACCTTACTAAATAGTCCCTCAGGTCTTAACTGATGCCCTATCATTCTATCTCTCCTGACCTTTAATTGTTTCCACATATAGGGTTCCTCATCTATCCTTCTATAAACTTCCTCATTTGTTACTCTATCTGTCCAACTATCTCTTTAGCATTCTCCTATAACACCAAGTTTCAAAAGCTTCTATCTTTTTCTTATCTACCTCTTTAGTTGTCCAAGTCTCACTACCGTACAATAGAACGCTCCATATGTACGACTTTAAGAAACTTTTTCTATTATCTAAACTAATACCATTAGCTATTAGTAAGTCTTTCTTTTTTAAAAATATTTTTCTAGCTTGAGCTATTCTATCTACTATATCCCTTCTGCTGCGTCCGTCCTTTGTAATTATACTACCTTTAAATAGCAAAATTCATCTACCTCCTCTAACTCGGTATTACCTATTTTTAATTTTAGTTTAGAACTAGGCTATAACTCACTTGTCATTATCTTTGTCTTTCCTGAGTTAATTCTCATACTATAGTTACTATCTAAAATATTGGGTGGTTCTCCACTAATTGGAAAATCGATGTCCCAGGCAAATTTTATATATTTGGAGTTATTATTATCAGTTCTGAATATCAATAATGGTAATACATTACCTATTCTTGACACACCATAGCACATATAACTACATAATTTTTTAATATTCGATTAAACGCCTTTTAAACATCCTAAAACACAGTCCCCTGTAGTGTCCTATTCTCAGAACGACAAGTTTTATGACAAATATTTATTTTCAGTATTAAAGTTACTAAATTCAAATATTCATAAGTAAAACTAGAATAACGTAAACGTGTTTATAAATCACAACCATAATTTTAAGTTGATTTGTGATATAAAAAATTAATGCTCAAATGTTGTCCTCAAAATTTTAGAACAGTCTCCTGGTTCAATTTAAAAATAGCGCCAAATTCGATACACCCATAGGTGGCGCCGTTGATATTGTTAAACAGAACACAAATTGTGTGAAGTTTGCTCGGATACAGCGCTAAACTGACTAAAGCCATTTTGTTCAGTGTCAACCACGCATTTGTTGCCGAACCACGTGCATGGGCTGCTTGATTTAACAGTCCACTGGTAAGTAGATTTTATATTGTTTTATGTGAATATATTACCATAACTTCATAATTCATGTACTTGTAAGGTATTAGCATGTGTGACTCTTATTTTTATAAAATACTTCAAAGAATTTTATGCTAGGGAATATATTTTATAAAAATAACAGTCCCCTGGGCAAGGCCCCTGTCATTTTATGATGCAGGAGACTGTTTTATCCTTCAGGAGCCTATTTTAGTTTCTACCACTGTTCCCTAACAATTATTTTCTGGCTTCTGGGACTGACAATGTTTCATCTGTAGATAATGCTCTGTAATGCCGCCTAAAAAGAAGACTAAAACAAAAGAAGATATATTAGAACAGAAACGAATTGATGAACGATTGAGGTATGAACGACTTAAAAATGATCCTAAAAAAAAGAGGCAATGAACGAAAAGGAGCGCTGGAAATACCAAATCAAAAAAGAAAGGGTCAAAAGAAAATTAGTACAGGATATGAATTACCGTGAGCACAAGCTTGCAAAGAAAACTTGGAGGAAGCATTGTACTGCCTATCGTGTTAAGAAAACGGCTTTGAAAGAGGTTACGAATAATTTTATTCGAGAAAATATTCTAGATTCAGAGTGTTCTGTCTCAGTATCTCCAGCGCCTCCAAGGTCTCCAATGAATGCATTAATCAGTGCAAGAAAGAGACGTGCTAAAAAGATGCGCGAAAGAATTATCAGAGAGAAAGACTGTTATATTGATCAATACAAAAGAAACTCGAAAAGTATAGAAAAAGATTACAGCGGTTAGAAAAAGCTACTAATATAAAGAGTATTGTCGATACACCAAACACAAAGCTGCAAAAATTGTGTGATACTCCAGAGACTCGAAAGAACGTTGTTAAAACGGCCTTATTTGGAGAAATGATGAATGAACAATTGAAAGAGAATTATGCCAAGTTACAAACTTTTAAGGAAAAACAAATTTTTGGCGAAAATTTGTATCTGGTAAATTAGTAGATAAATACAAGCTGTGGTGAGGCGAAAAAAGTGCTATAACTTACAAGAGAATGCAGAAGTTTGGATGTCAGTTAACTTTAGTACCTACTACACAGACGCGTTGAGATAGAATTTCAGGTAAAAGGGTCGATATAGTGCGAAAGTTTTATGAAAACGATAACAACTGCAGAATATGTGCAGGAAAACCTGAATGTGTAACCATAAAAAAGTGAAAAAACAAAAAGATACCTGTTAGATTCAATCGCCAACTTACAGAAGAAATTTAAAACTGAAAACTTCAAAATCAGTTACCAGGCATTCTGTCGTTTACGTCCTTTCTGGGTAGTTATACCAAAAGTAAATCAACGAGATACCTGCCTCTGCATAAAACATGCTAATACCAATTTGAAACTGTCTGCATGGTACAGTAAAAAAATTTTACCTTACAATAGTCACATTAAGCTACTAGAAAACATGTTGTAATCGCTATGATGAGCAGTGTTTGACAAGAAAGTACCAACGCTGCGCCGGCAAAAAACTACATTACAAAGAGTTTAATGATAGTAGGCCAATAATATTCGGAAAATGGGTAGCTGAGAAGAGAGATTTCAACGATTCTAAGTCTAAAAAAGCACGCACTGTAATAAAATATCTTAAAAAGACTCTCATTGTTAGTCCACGACAACTGATAGAAGATCTGCAAACGGACTTGGGTGCTTATCTTCTTCACGACCGAAATATAACTCATCAATATAAGACTATCAAAAACTTAAAAGAAAATCTAAGTGATAAAGAAGTTATAGTTCACATGGACTTTTTTAAAAACTGCTGTACCAGATACGGTCAAGAAATTCAAGTCCATCATTTTGGAGGATCAAGACTTAGTCATTGTTTATATGAATGGATATGTAAAGTCTTATTGCACTGATTCCCAAAACACCGCACACTCACCAGCTGTTATATGGGCTCACTTACAGCCAATTTTTAGGTGTTTACCGCCTATCATTACCTGCAATGCATTTCATTAGCGACGGACCTGAAACATTGTTTTACATTTTGACTTCAAGGCTTCATCTACATGCTCCAAGTGTCAAAAAAATTTCCTGGAACTATTCAGAGAGCGGTCACGGCAAGGGTGCCCCCGATAGGGTTGGGGCTACATGCAAGAGAACTGCAAATTTTGTCGTTGCTGCGGGAGCTGACATTAATAGTTTAGAATTTTTGGTAAACGCGATACAATAAGGTTGTCCTGGAATCATTATCATTACGATTAATGACAACACCATTGATAAAATGGCAGACGACATTCAGAGAGACACAGTTAATTCGAAGAGTTTCATTGGTTCACTAAGAGTACATCAAGTAAAAGGCAAGGTATCAAGATGCCCTTTAAGATTATTACGTGGCCCAGACAATCTTATAATGAAAAGTTTTGAGTTGTTCTTCTGATGATGAATCTGATCATTTCAATTTAGGAATAATGAAGTTCAGAGAACAGGCAAAACTTAATGTCGATGATATTTACACGGATTCTGAATGAGAAGAAGAATCCAGACTCGGCCCTAACTCACCGGATAACATTTCACATGATATTCTGTAGAACAAATCGATGGACGAGCCTGAGAATGTTGTGAGGTCTACTTCGCTTTCAATTAAGCAGTATAACATTGGTGACTACGCTTTGGTTAAGTTTCCCGTCAAAAATATGGAATATAGATATGCCGCTGTTATAAATCAAATTGACAATGAAGAAGGCGAACTAACTGTAACTTTTATGAAAAATTGTGATGATAAGGGTCACAGGTTCAGAATTGATGAAACTGATGTTTCTGATGTAACTTTTGACCAAATATTGGAAAAGTTACCAAGCCCAAACCTAGTCTTAGAAGGGAAAAGAATATTTAATTTTTTAAGTTACCTATATCTATTTTTGAAAAATAAGTTAAGTTAAATAATTTCCAAAAAGCAAGGGTAAGACTGGTTTTTTATAAGCTAGAACACCGATGCTAATATTATAATTAGTTACTATCAGTTCAATGATGAACATTTTATTTTTACACTAAAAAGTTCGTTTTAATAAGATTAAGTGCAAATGTGCTATGGAATTAAATAAATTCACTCAAATATAATATATCCAATTAATAATTCAGCATTTGTTATGAGATTATTCATTTAGAAAATCATGTACGTAGTAAGTTGGGTTAAAGTTTGAACAAATAAATTGGTTATATTCAATAAAAAGATGTTTTTCTTTTATATAAACAGTTCCCTGGAAGATACAACAGTCCCCTGTCATAGATTTTTGCAAAATCGTCCATAGCTTGTTATACACTTTTTCTCAAAAGGTATATAGTGTGTCTACTCAACCTTATAGGCGGCAGAGCCTTGATAGATTATGAGGGGTTCGTGTTTAAAGTCTAAGCCCAGGGTAAAGAGGATAGTAAATGGCTTTGAGTAAAAAAGGACCCTCTAAAGAGATCTTCCAGCCAGCTAAGCTTCTTCAACTTAGGGCAGAGCTATGAGCTAGGGTCGTAGGATGGTATACGATGGTAAAAGAAGTTATATTGGACGCCACCGTATCTTAATAAATGTTATAATAAGAATCAATCAGAAGATCAGATACGGAAATCTTCGAAAAGAAAAAAAATACCTTTGACGAGCAACATATAAAAAAATAATACTTACTTATGACTCTGCAAAGTGGAATGGGAACGACGTTCTCGCACCATCTGAAAATTTAATCACTTCTAAACATTTTTAGACTAGGGCTACGTTAGAGCCTAGTCACTTTATCACAAAAAAATAAAGTAAAGAAAGATCAAACAGTAAAAATTATACTTCAAAAAAATTTAAACCAACATCAATAATATATCTTTCTTCAATACAAAAAATTTATAAATGTGGTTGTTTGCTTCTATAGAAAAATTACTGATGACTTCAATGAAAGAAAGCTTTAAGACAACTTATTATTCTTTCTATTAATTTGCAAAAAAATATATATACATCGCTTGTACAAAGTGATATGTACTGAAACTATCGAAACAATTACTTTTATTAAGATCTAGTATTCATCTCTGATTATTCATAGGAAATTTATAATTGAAACATTTATGTCAATTCTCTATAAGAAATATAGTGTTTTCATTATTATTTTACAATTTATATCTGATACTTGAATAGGATCCTGTTTGAGTTTACAAGTAATAAATTAAATGCTCAAACTTTTTGTAGATTATAGAACTACATTTTTAATTGATTTATTTGATGGAATCAAAGGTCAAAAAACACTTATTGTTTGAATTAAGCTGTACTTCAAGTGTACTGCCAAAAAAATTATACTCTATAATGTGACAAACAAATATCAACGTATCACATGTTTAGTTACGAATACATTTTAGTATAACCTTGTAACTTCAAAAATTATCTTACAGAAATTCCTTTGTGATTATAAGAGCATTTATGAAATATCCAACTATTAAATTCTGAACAAAATATTACGTGTATCAATTTAAATGACAATAAAAATTTTACAAAAATTTCGTGTACCAAATTTAAGTAAACATATATAGAATTTTCAGAAATTATTTGTACCTTGTAAGTGATGGTTCCACGAAATGAAAATTGATCTAAGATTGAGGATGACTCACCACAGACAATCTGCTAGGCAACCAAATTCGTTAAACATCTTGGGTACATGTGCCCGGGCTTGACCTCTATACGAGCCAACATATGTGGAAAATTCCACCCTCTTGCAAAGCAACATTTAAAACTGTACTTTCAATACAATCAACATCTAAAAGTGCTTCTTTGTTCCACAATAATTATATACAAAAGATTTATTTGCTTTTGATATGATTTCGTACTTGCGCTGAAAAGAAACGGGGAAAAATGATTTGAAGGTAAACTTGAGAATTATTCACCTACCGTAGATATATTTTTCTTGATTATACTAGGTCGATACAACAACTAAAATGAGGCCATGGTATCCGTTGACACCATTTCACCTTTCTCTGGGACGGCATGTTTTATCAAAACCTGCTGGCCCACGTTAACACTTGTTTCGCTGATTACATCTCGATGTAAAATAATGAAGCTTGGCGACGAGGCTATGTTACTATCCAAGCACGCGCAGAAAAGGGGATATTGTATCAAGATACATACAAATAGAAGAAATCTTAAATTTTAGTTAGAGTATGTATGAATTAGTAATATATTGTTTCTATCGGAAATTAATATTTACTGTTTAATAATGGATATTTGTTGAATAGATATTTAGCACAAAAGCGTATATTTAAGAAGCAGATAATCGTATTCGTTACAAACTTTCAAAATAAAAAAAAAGTGTCAGCTTTTTGAAGATATGTTGTAAATTGATTACTGCCTTTTGCGGTACCTACATTGCTTTTTTATTTTCGAAAAAAAATACGCATGAGACAGTATTGTATGGGCGAGTTTCCAATTAGTAGAGAAAGACCCATTTAAAAACTCTGGTAACTCTTCTCTAGACTCTGCTATAATGGCTATATCATCTGCAAAACGTAACATGTCTATTTTTGTCCCTGTACACTATTACCTGTCTCTTTTCTCTCTCTACCTAAGTTTAAAGCCTAAGTTTAAAGCCGTCTAACACCATTTTTAATCTTAGCTTCCCTTTCTATTTCGTCAAATCTAATTACTACGCTTTGGTTTTTATATAGACTGTAAATAATTTTTCTATCCCTATGAGAGATTCCTATTTTTCGCAAAACCCTGAACATAACAATACAATTAACCCTATCAAATGTTTTTTCTAAATTTACAAATGCGAAATGAGTTTTTATTTTTTTTGTAATTACCCCCAAGTATCGGTTCTCTAGTCCCTCTGTCTTTACAAAAACCATATTGGTCTTCGCCTAAATAATTCTCAGTCAAAGCTTCTACTCTATTTTTAATTATTTTTGTTAGTATTTTGAGTGTGGGAAGTTAAACTAACCGTTCTAAAATTATCACGCCTATCAGCTCTTGACTTTTTGGGATTGGGAAAACAATATTTTTATAGCAATCTTGTAACTTTCGGTTTAGTTTACGAGTACATTTTAGTCATCGTACATATTTTCATATTTAAAATTCCATATTTTAATACAATAATGTTACAATGTAAATTCCTAAAAGCCTAAGTTCGAGTTTCAACACGTTCTTATCTTATTCTTGGTAAAGGCAGGTGGCCGCATGTCGTTCGAATGTCTTGGCTATTAGCTATCTTTCTTAGTTACAGTGTTAAAGGATCGGCGTCACTTACCTACGATCGCGAGGAACGGGTAACAGAGGTTCATCCCTATAGTTTTTAAGTCAGTTGGTCTTAGCTGTGTAGAGGGTTAACATGTGGATAGTTTGGCAGGCCGCAAGACACGAAGGTGCAACAATCACGCGCAAGTAATTTATCGGGTCGTGTCAACGTCGGTTATCGGTTCTTCGAACCAAAGTAGCTCCCTATTTCTGTATTTGGAGGATTCTCAAAGCAAGTGGATTAAAGTATTGGTCATACTACGACGTTCTATTTACAATCAAGTTACGGATTATTTATTTGCATTCGCAAGCGGTAGTGATAGTGAAAGGACCTTGTTAAAAGTAAACTCTCACCTAACGAACTTGTATAGTAGTTATACGGTAGGATAAGTAATCATCGTTACATAAATTAACGATAAGTTATTAGAAATACATTGATTGAGTAAGGTTAGTGCGAATATTTGTTTCGCTTGTTTTCTACAATTATTACCCTAAGGGGCCGCGAGGTAAATGCCGCTTCTATTTTAAAGCTACCGGTTCAGTGTTGTCAAAGTGCATTTACGTATATGTATTTTCTATACATACAGTAATACGTACAGTAATTGTTTCTCACTCCCGATACA
This sequence comes from Platerodrilus igneus, assembly GCA_036346225.1. NCBI lineage: Eukaryota > Metazoa > Arthropoda > Insecta > Coleoptera > Lycidae > Platerodrilus > Platerodrilus igneus. The sequence continues at coordinate 2,209,872 of JARFIW010001373.1, read as the reverse complement.
ATCAGGAACGTTTCATAATTCCGTGGGATTTTTCGAGTTTCACTTCTCAAATAAACCGTTTGCTGATGGTGCCGACCTGGAGTCCCGTGCAACATGCAGTGCAGGGTTGTCGAGTATGCTGAATTTCTGTGAAAGTAAACATCAGTACTGTAAGTCATTGTTATCCTTTATGAGCTTTTACTGTTTACATTTTTGCTTACATCTTTGTGTATTTTATGACTGGTCAAAGTAATTATTCTAATTTATGTATTTAGTAAGTCACTTTAAACAGTGGTAGGAGAATCCTTAGGGCGAGTTATAAAACGACTTAGTGTAAATACATATTGTTGATTATATCTGATTTGCTGTAATTAATATAGAACATTATTATTGTAGTGGTGTATAATTTCAAGGTGCAATTAATACTACGTAATTGTTACGATACAAGGTATTATTTTAAGATACGTAGACAACTTGAGTTAATTAAAATTAGAAGTTTAAGAATGACTGATCATTGTTAGCAGGAATTCAGAAAAGTTTGTATAACCTAAAGAGAAGTGCTAACATTACCTGATAATTATACATTATTTTCAGAAACCAGGGAACACATATCAGCTTGGTCAGTGAACTTATATAAAATTGTCCTAATATTTAGTCATACGGGTTCTTGCCCGCAAGGTGCGAAGTTTCCCTTATTTGGTCGTACCCCCATCCAGGCAAGGAATCCGCGTCCTTTTAACACGAAACTTAATTAAAAATAAGGGTGGTGCCCACAACCTTAATTTACGACAATACCGTCACACTATTCCCCCGATCCCACCCCACCCCGTCGCGACTGTGCTAGCAAGCCACGGCTGGACTTACCTTTCAGGTTGATACACCGTGTTTGTTCGTGTCAATCCTCCCTCCCCCCCCCCTTCCATCGTTCTGTAAATTTGGCACAATCTATTGGGAGCTCACCTGTGGCATATATTACACTATTACTAGTTCATATAATCTGTCTAAATTTTTCTGATTTGCATATTTTATTAATTCTGCGGGTATATCGTCTATCCCCGGCGCTTTATTTAGTTTAAGATCCCTAACAACTCTATCAGATTCCTCTCTTAATATTGAGAACCCTATTTCTACATCCTCTTCTTGGTCGTTCTCTAACTCATCCATATCGTCTCTCTTATATAAATCTTCTAAACTATGTTGTCCATCTATCTGCTACCTGAACTTTATTTATTAGAAGTTCAATATTCTCATCTTTAATATCATTATATTTTTCCAATCTTCTTCGAAAAACTTTTTAACTACCTTGTAAACCCTGTCTGACTTACCTACTTCCAAATCATCTTGTATTCCCTTACAATTCTCCTCCATCCATTTATTTCTAGCTTTTCTACACTCATGTACTATCTTATTTCTAACTCTATTATATGTTTGCTTGCTTTCACTATCCAATTCTCTAAAAGGTTTAAGCTTTCTTCTATTATCAATTGTATCTAATATCTCTGTTGTTACCCAGGGTTTTCTCGCTCTACTTTTTTCTTACCTATAGTCTGTGTTGCTGTATCATGTACAGTCAGTTTTATTTCTTTCCATCTATTTTCTATGTTCCCTCCTATATCTATCCCTTTGATCTTATTATCTAATACTTGTTTATATTCCTCTTTTACCCCACTATCATTAAGGTTACCTAGATCCCATCCCTCTCTTTTAGCCTTTCTCAAGTTTTTGAATTTTAGATTACACAACATATAACCAAAATGCAATAAAGTAGGAAAAGAAAATTGTATAATTGCAATTTATCTTAGGAAAATTTAACATCTGCTGAATAATTATTATAATAGTCTATTATGCTTTTGAATATTATATTAGTACAATTTTGTTATATTTATTTGGTAATAAATTCACATTTTTTATCAGTGAAATTTTATTTTCATTGGTTGGTAACACTACTCATCACAGGTGTAAAAAGAAAATGACATGCAAGTGACATACAGTGCAACACCTTGCATTGCATCAAAATAGCATAATGTCAAGTCACCTTAAGACAGTTAGGTCTGATTGTACATGCGGTGGCGAAGCGCATACAATCGCAAGGTTAACGTACAACATCGTTTTAGCATTTTTTTATTGTGTCATTTCAAAGAGTGAAACATCAGTGACATCTATCGCCACTATAATTTCGAAAAACAATCAAAATTTACTAACAATCTGATAATTACTAAGAGTTTATCAAAATTAGTCTTATTTACCTTCACTTCTAAAATATTCTACGTGAGGTAACATGCGTGTATCATTCATATCGCTAGGCGCTTTCTATTGCGATTTTTGTAAACTTTTTTTTAAATACAGCCAAAACTAGCAATAACCCGCGTTTGTTGTAAGTGATGAATAAAAAAAGTTGCTCATAGGTTATATTAAACAAATATAAAGAAAAATTTTAGCCAAGTATGCCATAGTACACCGTCATCGAGATTCATTCCAATCAGTTCGAAAGTATTCAAAAATTAAAAATTTTGTAATTTGAATATGAGAGTAGTTCGTAAAACAATTAGATAACAGAAAATAAAAATAAATTAGGCAATAAATTGAGCCGTTTCTTATGACAAACAATTCATTTTAACAATTCTTTCGTGTCATTTCAAGTCTGAAGGCGGCACCGTTTATACAATTAATGAAAGGGTTAAATAAGTAAAATTTCTGATAAAGCCAATTAAAAATTATTAGCTACGGATTTTTTCCAGTATAAACGGTTTCATTTAGATACCATTAGGATTTTATTGGATTAAAGAGTCTATTTTGTTCAATTTTTGTGGCAATTAGAGCAATTATCCCTCTCAAGATTAATTTATTTCTGAGGTTCCACTAAATCGCCTACGAATTGAAAATTTAAAAGTTCATAAATAGGACAACCACTCTGTATTTACATATTACGTCTCTTTCCCTGAGACTGACCACGAATTGACAGAAACAGTTTTTTTATAAATTAAATAAGTTACCTGATGTGGATGGGTAGAGGTCCAGGCGGCATCCTGTTAAAACGATTTTATTCTTTTAACGTGTCTACATAATTACTGATTATTATTCGATAATAACGTCACTACCGGATGGCACTCTACAAACTGCAAAAAATCACCTTAAAACTTTGTTTACATACAGCGCACGCGAGATCTAAAGCACGTGCGTGAAGAACGCATTAGGATTGCGTTTACCCCAACACTTTCGTTCTTGACGCCACTACGCGGACTGAATCATCACAAAATTGATGCTGTTATACAACTTGCAATCATAATTCGAGCTGCGCTTGTTACGATTTGTTTTTGTTTATCAAATAAATTTTGTATTCGCTGGAAATACCAATGTAAACATTAGGCATCCTGGGCTTTTTGCTGCTATGTTTATTATACTTTATTATAACAATTGAAAGTGTTCGATTACCTTAAGAATGTATGGTAATCTATTGCGTTTTTTAAATATGTCACACAATTAATAATAGGAAACGAGGCAAAAAAAAAATGAAACTGCTTTAAGGAACCAAATAAAAAACGTAGATGTAATATTTATGGAATAACGTTTCTTTGAAATCGTCCAAAAATGTAGCGTAAAATTTCGACCTCTGCCCTGTAAAATTCGCATAGGACCCCCTTAACAGTACTAAACAACTATATAATAACCTATCTCAAGGTAGCAATACAAACTATAGCAATAGAAGTAACATTACAGCGGACCAAGTCAAATATTCAAAAATATTTATTACAATGACTCAAACGAAAAGTTCATGGAATATAGAAAAAATTATAAACTAAACCCTTACAAACATGCTACTATTGTAAAAGTTAGCATAAAAGCCAAAAAACTAAAAATATATTTTGAGTATTTGCACATTCGCAACTACGTCGTCATTATTGTATAACGATCCGATGTACGCGATTTGTTTTTCTTGTGCGTATTTCTACACAAAAACTATTCGATTCTCTGGTCGTAATAGTTTTCCAGGCCCAACAAAGACAAAAAAAAGCTATGTTGAGTTTTGGCACTATAATGTGATATCGGAATAATGATTCGATGTACGCGATTCGTTTTTTTTGGTACTTATTTCTACACTCAAAAACTATCCGATTTACTAGTCGAAATAATTTTCCAGACCGTACAAAACAAAAAAAAATTATTTTGAGTATAAGCACTTCCAGACGCTATAGCAAAATTCTCAATAACGATTCCGTGTACGCAATTCATTTTTCTAGGGCATGTAGGCTACCCAATTCAAAATTCAAAACAGTTTTCAGAACGTACAAACTAAAAAAAAAATTGTTTTGAGTATAAGCACTTCCAGACGCTATATCAAAATTTCTCAATAACGATTCCGTGTACGCAATTCATTTTTCTAGGGCATGTAGACTACCCAATTCAAAATTCAAAATAGTCCTCGAGGCCGTACAAAACCCAACAAAAAAATTATTTTGGGTATAAGCACTTTCAGACGCTATGTGAAAATTCTCAATAACGATTACGTGTACGCTATTCATTTTTCTAGGGCATGTAGATTACCCAATAGATTACCCAATTCAAAATTCAAAATAGTCCTCGAGGCCGTACAAAACCCAACAAAAAAATTATTTTGGGTATAAGCACTTTCAGACGCTATGTCAAAATTCTCAATAACGAATACGTGTACGCTATTCATTTTTCTAGGTCATGTAGATTACCCAATTCAAAATTCAAAATAGTTTATCAGGCCGTACAACACCCAAAAAAAAATATTTTGAGTATAAGCATTTCCAGACGCAATGTCAAAATTCTCAATAACGATTCCGTGTACGCAATTCATTTTTCTAGGCCATGCATACTACCCAATTCAAAATTCAAAATAGTTTTCCAGAACGTACAAAACCCAAAAAAAAATATTTTGAGTATAAGCACTTACAGACGCTATGTCAAAATTCTCAATAACGATTCCTTGTACGCAATTCATTTTTCTAGGACATGTAGACCACCGAATTCAAAATTCAAAATAGTTTTCCAGAACGTACAAAACCCAAAAAAAATTATTTTGAGTTTAAGCACTTACAGACGCTATGTCAAAATTCTCAATAACGATTCCGTGTACGCAATTCATTTTTCTAGGACATGTAGACTATCCAATTCAAAATTTAGAGTAGTTTTCCAGGCCGTATAAAACTCGAAAAAAAATTATTTTGTGTATAAGCACTTACAGACGCTATGTCAAAATTCTCAATAACGATTCCTTGTACGCAATTCATTTTTCTAGGACATGTAGACCACCGAATTCAAAATTCAAAATAGTTTTCCAGAACGTACAAAACCCAAAAAAATTATTTTGAGTTTAAGCACTTACAGACGCAATGTCAAAATTCTCAATAACGATTCCGTGTACGCAATTCATTTTTCTAGGCCATGCATACTACCCAATTCAAAATTCAAAATAGTTTTCCAGAACGTACAAAACCCAAAAAAAAATATTTTGAGTATAAGCACTTACAGACGCTATGTCAAAATTCTCAATAACGATTCCTTGAACGCAATTCATTTTTCTAGGACATGTAGACCACCGAATTCAAAATTCAAAATAGTGTTCCAGAACGTACAAAACCCAAAAAAAATTATTTTGAGTTTAAGCACTTACAGACGCTATGTCAAAATTCTCAATAACGATTCCGTGTACGCAATTCATTTTTCTAGGACATGTAGACTATCCAATTCAAAATTTAGAGTAGTTTTCCAGGCCGTATAAAACTCGAAAAAAAATTATTTTGTGTATAAGCACTTACAGACTCTATGTCAAAATTCTCAATAACAATTCCGTGTACGCAATTCATTTTTCTAGGGCATGAAGACTACCCAATTAAAAATTCAAAATAGTTTTTCAGGCCGTACAAAACCCGAAAAAAAAATTTTTGTGTATAAGCACTTACAGACTCTATGTCAAAATTCTCAATAACAATTCCGTGTACGCAATTCATTTTTCTAGGGCATGTAAACTACCCAATTAAAAATTCAAATTAGTTTTTCAGGCCGTACAAAACCCGAAAAAAATTATTTTGTGTATAAGCACTTACAGTCGCTATGTCAAAATTATCAATAACGGTTGCGTGTACGCAATTCATTTTTCTAGGGTATGTAGGGTTACCCAATTCAAAATTCAAAACAGTTTTCAGAACGTACAAACTAAAAAAAAAATTGTTTTGAGTATAAGCACTTCCAGACGCTATATCAAAATTTCTCAATAACAATTAAGTGTACGCAATTCATTTTTCTAGGGCATGTTGCTACATATAAAGACCACCCAATTCAAGATTCAAAATAGATTTCCAGGCTGTACAAAACCCAAAAAAAAATATTTTGGGTATAAGCACTTCCAGACGCTATGTCAAAATTCTCAATAACGATTCCTTGTACGCAATTCATTTTTCTAGGACATGTAGACCACCGAATTCAAAATTCAAAATAGTTTTCCAGAACGTACAAAACCCAAAAAAAATTATTTTGAGTATAAGCACTTACAGACGCTATGTCAAAATTCTCAATAACGATTCCGTGTACGCAATTCATTTTTCTAGGACATGTAGACTGTCCAATTCAAAATTTAGAGTAGTTTTCCAGGCCGTATAAAACTCGAAAAAAAATTATTTTGTGTATAAGCACTTACAGACTCTATGTCAAAATTCTCAATAACAATTCTGTGTACGCAATTCATTTTTCTAGGGCATGTAGACTATCCAATTCAAAATTCAAAATAGTTTTTCAGGCCGTACAAAACCCGAAAAAAATTATTTTACGTATAAGCACTTACAGTCGCTATGTCAAAATTATCAATAACGGTTGCGTGTACGCAATTCATTTTTCTCGGGTATGTAGGATTACCCAATTCAAAATTCAAAATAGTCTTCTAGGCCGTACAAAACTAAAACAAAATTATTTTGAGTATAAGCACATACAGACGCTATGTCAAAATTCTCAATAACAATTAAGTGTACGCAATTCATTTTTCTAGGGCATGTTGCTACATATAAAGACCACCCAATTCAAAATTCAAAATAAATTTCCAGGCTGTACAAAACCCAAAAGAAATTATTTTGGGTATAAGCACTTCCAGACGTTATGTAAAAATTCTCAATAATGATTCCGTATACGCAATTCATTTTTCTAGGGCATGTAGACTACCCAATTCAAAATTCAAAATAGTCCTCGAGACCGTACAAAACCCAACAAAAAAATTATTTTGGGTATAAGCACTTTCAGACGCTATGTGAAAATTCTCAATAACAATTCCCTGTACGCTATTCATTTTTCTAGGGCATGTAGATTATCCAATTCAAAATTCAAGATAGTTTTCCAGGCCGTACAAAACCCAAAAAAAAAATATTTTGATTTTAAGCACTTCCAGACGGTATGTCAAAATTCTCAATAACAATTCCGTGTACGCAATTCATTTTTCTAGAGCATGTAGACTACCCAATTCAAAATTCAAATTAGTTTTCCAGGTCGTACAAAACCCAAAAAAAAGTTATTTTGGGTAAAGCACTTCTAGACGCTATGTCAAAATTCTCAATAACGATTCCGTGTACGCAATTCGTTTTTCTAGGGCATGTAGACTACCCAATTCAAAATTCAAAATAGTTTTTCAGGCCGCAGAAAACCCGAAAAAAAATAATTTGGTTATAAGCACTTACAGACGCTATGCCAAAATTCTCAATAACAATTCAGTGCACGCAATTCATTTTTCTAGGGCACTTTGCCACATATATAGACTACCCAATTTAAAATTCAAAATAGTTTTCCAGGCCGTACAAAACACAACAAAAATATCTTTGGGTATAAGCGCTTACACTCACGATGGTACATTTTTTGTTAAGCAATTCTATGTAGGTAATTTCTTTTTCAATGGCATATTTCTACTCATCCAGACTATCCAATGCAATTATATAATGAACAAAATTGACTTTCGTTTTGTTCGTCATTGAAGTTATTAATATTAATGTTAGGTAAACATGATTCATGTACCCATCTGAAGCATTTGTCGCAGCGAACCCATTTTGATGTCAGACGAAAATCATAATCGGGGGAAAAAGTTATGTGTGTGAAGTTAGCACACCATTTTTTAAAAATTATGATTATAAAAGTTATTCCAGATTGTTCTGACCTTATACCGGATTGTTCCAATTCGACATTATTTTATTCCAAAAGATCCCTCGAAAATTTGGAAAAAACTCATATTGTTATGTTTACCCCATTTTCGGAAAATCGTGGTTTTGCCCATCGTTTAAATTTGTTCTGGAATACTATTTTCAATTTTGAATTAGGTGGTTTTTATATGTAGCAACATGCTCTAGAAAAATGAATTGCGTACACGGAATCGTTGTTGACAATTTTGACATAGCGTCTGTAAGTGCTTATACCCAAAATAATTTTTTTAGGGATTTCTACGGCCTGGAAAACTATTTTATATTGGGTGTTCTATAAATGTAGCAACATGCTCTAGAAAAATGAATCTTGTACACGGGATCATTGTTGAGAATTTTGACATAGCGTCTGAAAGTGCTTATACCCAAAATAATTTTTTTTTGGGTTTTGTACGGCCTGAAAAATTATTTTGAATTTTGAATTGGGTGGTCGCTATATGTAGAAACATGCCCTAGAAAAATGAATTGCTTACACTGAATTCTTATTGAGAATTTTGACATAGCGTCTGTAAGTGCTTATACCCAAAATTATTTTTTTTATGTTTTGTACGACCTGGAAAACTATTTTGAATTTTGAATTGGGTAGTACACATGCCCTAGAAAAATAAATTGCGTACACGGAATCGTTATTGAGAAGTTTTACATAGCAGCAGTAAGTGTTTATACCCAAAATAATTTTTTTTGGGTTTTGTACGACCTGGAAAACCATTTTCAATTTTGGATTGGGTAGTCTATATATGTAGCAACATGCTCTAGAAAAATGAATTGCGTACACGGAATCGTTGTTGAGAATTTTTGTCATAGCGTCTGTAAGTGCTTATACCCAAAATAATTTTTTTTGGGTTTTGTACGGCCTGGAAAACTATTTTAAATTGGGTGGTCTTTAAATGTAGCAACATGCTCTAGAAAAAATTTTTTCGTACACGGAATCGTTGTTGAGCATTTTGACATAGCGTCTGAAAGTGCTTATACCAAAAAATTTTTTTTTGTTTTTGTACGGCCTGGAAAACTATTTTGAATTTCGAATTGGGTGGTTTTTATATGTAACAACATGCCCTAGAAAAATTGGTTGCATACACGGAATCGTTGTTGAGAATTCTGAATAGCATCTGTAAGTGCTTAAACCCAAAATAATTTTTTTTTGGGTTTTGTACGCCCTGGAAAACTATGTTAAATTGGGTAGTCTTTAAATGCAGCAACATGCTCTAGAACAATGAATTTGGTACACGTAATCGTTGTTGAACATTTTGACATAGCGTCTGAAAGTGCTTATACCAAAAATATTTTTTTTTTGGGTTTTGTACGGCCTGGAAAACTATTTTGAATTTTGAATTGGGTGGTCTTTATATGTAACAACATGCCCTAGAAAAATTAATTGCGTACACGGAATCGTTGTTGAAAATTTTGACATAGCGTCTGTAAGTGCTTATACCCAAAAAAAATTTTTTTTGAGTTTTGTACGGCCTGGAAAACTATTTTGAATTTTGAATTGGGTAGTCTATATATGTAGGAATATGCTCTAGAAAAATGAATTTCGTACACAGAATCGTTGTTGAGCATTTTGACATAGCGTCTGAAAGTGTTTTTACCAAAAATAATTTTCTTTTTTTTGTTTTGTACGGCCTGGGAAAACTATTTTGAATTTTGAATTAGGTTGTCTATATATGTAGCAACATGCTCTAGAAAATGAATTGCATACACGGAATCGTTATTGAGAAATTTGACATAGCATCTGGAAGTGCTTATACTCAAACCAATTATTTTTGGGTTTTGTGCGGCCTGGAAAACTATTTTGAATTTTGAATTAGGTGGTCTTTAAATGTAGCAACATGCTCTAGAGAAATGAATTTCGTACACGTAATCGTTGTTGATAATTTTGACATAGCGTCTGTAAATGCTTATACCCAAAATATTTTTTTTGGGTGTTGTACAGCCTGGAAAACTATTTTGAATTTTGAATTGGGTGTTCTTTATATGTAACAACATGCCCTAGAAAAATTGATTGCGTACACGGAATCGTAGTTGAGAATTTTGACTTAGCGTCTGTAAGTGCTTATACTCAAAATATTTTTTTTTTGAGTTTTGTACGGCCTGGAAAATTATTTTGAATTGGGTAGTCTATATATGTAGCAATATGCTCTAGAAAAATGAATTGCATACACGGAATCGTTGTTGAAAATTGTCTGTAAGTGCTTATACATACCCAAAATAATTTTTTTTTGGGGATTTGTACGGCCTGAAAAACTATGTTAAATTGGGTGGTCTTTAAATGCAGCAACATGCTCTAGGAAAATGAATTTGGTACACGGAATCGTTGTTGAACATTTTGACATAGCGTCTGTAAGTGCTTATACCCAAAAAAAAATTTTTTGGGTTTTGTACAGTCTGAAAAATTATTTTGAATTTTGATGTGGGTGGTCTTTATATGTAACAACATGCCCTAGAAAGATTAATTGCGTACACGGAATTATTGTTGAAAATTTTGACACAGCGTCTGTAAGTGTTTATACTCAAAATAATTTTTAAGGAGTTTTGTACGGCCTGGAAAACTATTTTGAATTTTGAATTGGGTAGTCCATATATGTAGCAACATGCTCTAGAAAAATGAATTGCATACATGGAATCGTTATTCAGAATTTTGACGTAGGGTCTGGAAGTGCTTATACTCAAAATAATTTTTTTTTGGGTTTTGTACGGCTTGGAAAACTATTTTGAATTTTGAGTTAGGTGGTCTTTAAATGTTGCAACATGCTCGTTAAAAATGAATTGCGTACACGCAATCGTTGTTGAGAATTTTGACATAGCGTCTGTAAGTGCTTATACTCAAAATATAATTTTTTTTGGGTTTTGTACAGCTTGTAAAACTATTTTGAATTTTGAATTGGCTGGTCTGTATATGTAACAACATGCTCTAGAAAAATTAATTGCGTACACGAAATCGTTATTGAGAATTTTGACATAGTGCCTTTAAATACTTATACCCAAAATAATTTTTTGTTGGGTTTTGTACGGCCTGGAAAATAATTTTGAATTTTGAATTGGGTAGTCTGCATGCCCAAAAAAAATGAATTGCGTTCACGGAATCGTTATTGCGAATTTTGACATTGCGTCTGTAAGTGCTTATACCCAAAATATTTTTTTTGGGGTTTTGTACGATCTAGAAAGCTATTTGAATTTTGAATTTGGGTAGTCTACTTGCCCTAGAAAAATGAATTGTGTATACGGAATCGTTATTGAGAATTTTTACATTGCATCTTTAAGTGTTTATACCCAAAATAATTTTTTTTTTTTGGTTTTTTACGACCTGGAAAACTATTTTCAATTTTGAATTGGGTAGTCTACATATGTGGCAACATGTTCTAGAAAAATGAATTGCGTACACGCAATCGTTGTTGAGAATTTTGACATAGCGTCTGTAAGTGCTTATACTCAAAAATCTTTTTTGTTTTGTACGGCCTGGAAAACTATTTTGCATTTTGAATTGGGTGGTCTTTGTATGTAACAACATGCCCTAGAAAAATTAATTTCGTACACGGAATCATTATTGAGAATTTTGACATAGTGTCTGTTAATACCTATAGTCAAAATCGTTTTTTTTTTGGGTTTTGCACGGCCTGGAAAACTATTTTCAATTGGGTGGTCTTTATATGTAGCAACATGCCCTAGAAATATGAATTGCGTACATGGAATTGTATTTGAGAAGTGTCTGAAAGTGCTAATTGTTAATACTCATCGTTATACAAAATTTACCACATATAGTTCGCTGAACTTGCAAACATCCCAAATATTTTTTTAGTATTTGATCTTTATTATTGAAATAATTAGTTATTAGTATGTTTATAGCAGTTTAAATGATATTTCTCTCTAGGTAACTTGTGATTTATTGTTTAATTTGCACTTAAGTAATAATGTTGATAACTTGGTTTGGTCCGCTGTAATTCAGCTTCTATTGTACAGTGCGTATTACTAGCTTCACACGTGTTATATAATATATGTATATAGCGAGGCGTTTAGTACATGAACGGGGATTACTTTATAACTATGCTGATATGGATTAAAATGAATGCATTCTCATCAAATACGGGTTGCCAACCAAAGCAACTTGAAGCACGTTCTAGCGCTACATTCTCAAACAGAATTTGTCGAGATATTAAAACATTGTAAGTTAAGTATTATTCAGGACTTACTGACCAAGAGTTTAATTACACATTTTGTTCTCTCTTAAAGCGTGGTTAAATATTCTGCCTGCCACACCTTCCTTCGCAACATTTTTGAATTTTTCAAAAATACTTATGTCATAATTAGGCGCCAATTAGACGCCATTTTGCGCCGCTAAAACCAAATTTTGCGCCGTCTTGGCAAACAAATAATTAATAAAATAAGATTTTTCCGGCCAAATTGACGACGCCGCACTTTTTTTCAATTTTCAGAAAATCTTTATTCCATAATTTAGCGCCAATTAGGCGCCATGTTGCGCCGTTAACACGAAATTTTGCGCTGTTCCGTGTAAGAAGCTATTTAAAAAAACTATTTTTCCAAACTACCCAAAATCATGAAGTTGGCCGCGATTTTTTGAATTTTGAAAAAAATTTTGTACCACAATTAAGCGGGTAATTAGGCGCCATTGTGCGCCGTTGAAATGAAATTTTGCGCTCTCCTGTGTAACTAGTTATTTGAAAAAACTATTTTTTCAAACTACCTAAAAGCGTGAAGTTGACCGTGCATTTTATATTTCCAATACTCCACCAGAAGGTACTTCATTGGCCAGGAGGCGAGTTTTTTGTTGCCTGGAAATTTAGAATTTTGCCGAACCCTTGCCGTTCCAGGCAAGGTAGGGATCTTTAACGTGCGTGACAATACTCACACACGGGACCTCCATTTAACCTCTCATCCGAACGAGGGCGTAATTTTTGTGAAAAATGCTCACCTGTCATTTTTCAAGCAGTCGGCCGTGTCGGGATTTAAACCCAGGACCTTGAGATCCGTAGTCTTACGCTTAGTACATTGATCCACGGCGACGCCCCGTGAAGTTGACCGCGACTTTTTTGAATTTTGATGAAAATTTTATACCAAATTTAAGCGGTAATTAGGCGCCATTTTGCGCCGTGGAAACAAAATTTTGCGCCCTTCTGTGTAAAAAGTTATTTAAAAAAAACTATTTCTCCAAACTGCCCAAAATCGTGAAGTTGGCCTCAACTTTTTTGAATTTTGAAAAAGTTTTTGTACCAAATTTAAGCAGTAATTAGACGCCATTTTGCTTCGTTGAAGCGAAATTTTGCACCTTCCTGTGTAACAAGTTATTTGAAAAAAACTATTTTTTCCGAACTGTATATACATTCATATCTTGATTTTTTCTAGAACTAACGGTCACATCTAGTAACCGCTTAATTTTGGTACAAAAATGTTTTCAAAATACAAAAAAGTCAGGTAAGTCGCGGCCAACTTCGCGATTTTGGGTAGTTTGGAGAAATAGTTTTTTTTTAATTACTTCTTACACGGAAGGGCGCAAAATTTCGTTTCGACGGCTCAAAATGACGCCTAATTACCCCTTAAATTTGGTATACAATTTTTTCAAAATTTAAAAAAGTCGCGGCTAACTTCGCGTTTTTAGTTAGTTCGGAAAAATAATTTTTTTTAAATAACTTGTTACACAGGAGGGCGCAAAATTTCGTTCCAACAGTGCCAAATTGGCGCCTAATTGACGCTAAATTATGGAATAATGATTTTCTGAAAATTGAAAAAAAAATGCGGCTTCGTGAACCTGGCCGGAAAAATCTTATTTTATTAATAACTTGTTTGCCAAGACGGCTCAAAATTTAGTTTTAGCGGCGCAAAATGGCGCCTAATTATGACATAAATATTTTGAAAAATTCAACAATGTTGCGGCTAACTTCACGCACCGTGTATTTCTGTATTAGTTTCCATCTTTCGTGTTGTGTACCGGTGATGATTGATGTCTGCCCTTGACTGTAACAAAATAAGTCCTAGAGTCGATGTACGTAGCCTGTCTCGGTCGTCTCTGATGTATATACGAGGAGTCTTGATTGTATACATGCCTCAAGGCTACGGAGGGTTGTTAGTTTTTCGAACATTAGGGTGGTGTTCCCGATTATCCTACTGAAGTGATACTTCATTGATTTAACCCCGGCCTCCTATAAGCCTTCGTGGAATGGCCTTGCAGATGGTATAAAATGCCATATTGTTCATTGATTTTCAACTTGCTCCCAAATGTTCGGGTTTTGTGCAAGGCTTTGCAATTGCTGGTCCATTACTTTCCTAATCCTAAAAATGAGGTTCCATTGTGGGAGTATAAGTGGACACTTTCCACTTCTTGAAATGAACATGTTAAATGCTGAAACGAATATTCTTATCCTCGCGACGGTGGCCTCTAAATGTATTGCTTTAGTTGCCATACATATAAAGATAAACTATATATTCTTTATGTAACCTTTGATATACGTATTAAGATTAGTTAGGTAGTCTATGCCTGTATGTGGGAACGGTTGTGGGGTAACCCTACAAACTAGCAGAACTCCCATCAGTTACTGTGCAGTTGCTTTTATCTTTGCACAGGTTACACAGTGGTTTAATATTTGACGATTTATGTTTTTTTAATCCTTGCGCCTAATATTTTTTTCTGATATGTGTTAAAACCATTTGATACCCTCCATGTAGCGGTATGAGATGTTTCTGATCTTAAGCCAAAGCCCAATTTTCTAGCCTGCCCCTAATTCTTATAATGCCTTCTCTATCTCTGAAAAGCCTTGTCCTAAATTCTTCTGGTAAGAATGCTTCCTGTTCTATTTCTATTAATATCTTCATTGCCGCTTTTATCACCGTAGACGATAACCATCATGTGTTTGATTTGTTTCCCTGGCATCCAGTCAGGAAACTCGCTTTGCCCGTTCTATGGTGGAAAATCTTTCGGTGAGTGTTATGGGTTTGTTGGATGTAAACGTTGCTACTGTAATTTTTGGTACCCTTAATCCTTGCTTTGTGGTTGTCGTGTATTATGGGATTTCATTGTTATTAAGTCTGATTAACCAAGACGGCCTATTCCATCTTAATGCATTGTCCTGCAACTGCGATGGGTCTATTCCTCTATTTAAAATATCCGCAAAGTTTTCTCCTGTTTTTACATAGTACCATTGTCCCTGTGCTGAGGAGAGCTCCAAGTGAACGCTTATTGCTGAACTAACAATTTTATTTATACTTTCTTCCTCCCTATGCTGGCTGTGTAGAAATGGTTAATTAGATGTTCAACCAATGAAAATGCAGTGTTTAGTTTTAACATGTAAAAGACGTCTATAGGGCCTTAACTAATAGAAATGCTGGGTTTAGAGAAGTTCCTTTTCTAGTTGAAAATTTCCGGTGTTCCTCGGGATTTCTACTTTTCCATTTTGATGTAGGTAACACACACACACACACACACACACACACACACACACACACACACACACACACACACATACACAAACGCACACACACACACACACACACACCGCGCTGAAGAGTATTGTGCAGCTAGTATTGTGGCAGGTGATTCGTAGTCGTAACCATGTTGCCGCGCGAGGGTAGAGTAGGTCCTCGTCGTCGGCATACCTAGACCTGTAGCGGCGTTTGCGTTTTCGCTTTGTGCGGCGTCGTCAGGCTTCTCCGTAGTCGCCTACAGCTAGACGGTGGATTTTTCCCGGACGGGGCAGTTGCGGTTTAAAGGGTACCTCTTGGGACATCCATCCACCAGTATGCCTTTCTGGTCGTGCGGCTTGCACATATATGGGCAGATCGACACGGGCTGCGTAATTAGCCTATGGTCTGCATGGTTTGGTGTCCAGTAGTAATAGGCGGCTTTGGTCGGTGCTGGTTCTGGTAGCTGGTTGTATCGGCCTCTTGATCACTGGTTGAAATTCTTCCAGAAGGCTACTGGACAAGAATTCGGTTGCGAACTGGGGAAATGCAGTTGGCGTGTGTGGCCTGTTGGCGGCGAAGGGTGTCACCATTTGGTTCCAGAATAACGTCTTACAGTTATGTGCTCCCATGTATATGGAGTCTTGTTCGTAATCCATCACCACTTTCTGGCGTTGAAGCCAAGATTGCCCCAAGATGACATTCTCTACTAGATTGGTTACTACCAAGAAGGTTTCATGGTCAGTGACGTGTCCGAGGGTGAATGGCGTAATAAACTTTCCTTTGATTGCCATTTCTGTCCCTATTTTGGCTAGATGGGCGGAAGTATGATAGGGTTCCACCCGAGAGCCTATGGGTAATTGATGTTTCCTGATCGTACATGACGATGCTTCTGTATCTAGTAGTTCCTTGAAAGTCGTTTTGTGTATGATGACGGAAATCCTTGGTAGAGGCTTATCTTGAGTTATATTTAGTTGCGCCAGTTCCTATCGCCCGGCCGAGCTGTGGTCTGGAGTTTCCCGGCCGGTGCATAGTTTTCCGTTGTACTGGTTGGGCAGTCGCAGTGCCAATGTCGTTATGGACAAAAGTTGTACCTTGGTAGCTGCTCCGTTGTGTGTGAAAGTCTGGCTGCTGGCGTGGGAACGGTTCTTTTGACGCATCTCTTTTGTTCTCTTCTATCCTGGAGAGGCGAGTGACCATTTCCCATAGAGTTGTTCGGTATATGACATTGGATTTGATTTGTCGTTCGTAAACAGCTCTATGCCGTGGTTGATATCTGGTTGCGACGCCGTCTGTTTCTGTCCGTAATAGTTGGCGGCTAATTTCGCTTTAATGTTTGGACTGTTATATTTCTCCAGGAAGAACTTCTTAAACTTGCTGTAGTTGGGTTGGAACGCCTCGAATGCCGCCCACTAGATGGCTGCGTGGCCTTTTAGTTAGGTATCTGCTTCCATTTGTTGAAGAAAACCTACTGAATCTACCAGAAAAGTGCCGGAAAATACAGATTTCTTAGTTTCGGTGGTCCCAGTGGTAACATTGTAGAGATTTTCCACTAGGGTCTTGCTTGCGACCATTTTCATGGCTTGTTGTGTTTGTTGAGCACCACTGGATTATTGCACTCCCAGAACTATTTGTGGTTGTGTCCTCTTGGGCTGGAGACGGTTGAATGGTGTCCGGCTGGATGTTTGTGGTTGTTCGACTTCTAGTCTCGGGCATGTTGTTTGGTCCTTGCAAGCTCGCAGTGTCTTTGACGAAGGCGCTCCAATCACGTTGGACGCCACTTACGGTTCGGCTACGTGAGCGTGCTTAAGACCGCCGCTGCTCTCTTACTTATTCGTCCTCTTACTATTCTACCCTTCTGTATATGATTATAAAATGCGTTTCATACATAGTATGCTAGTGTAAGTTAAGTTGGTGGTTCCAACAACCAGCCGTAGACAAATGCATCCACATTTCCTCATCCTAAGATGGTACCAGAAAGAAGCTGATAGCTCAAGGTACAGTAAATTTTTCTGTTTGCTTTATTTGTGGTGCTGTTTTAGAAGATAGACACTTCTTTTTGGTTGATTTAGCAATAAATTACAAACTATAGGTTACCGTGTGCACGCTCACAACACGAACGATTATATACGTTATTCTTAAAGCTTGCGTTGGAGCACTTTTTACTGTTTACTTTTTGTGTAAATTAATGTTAACGTCAACAACTTGCTATTTAATATTTAATGCTACTTTCTTAAATTTTACGAGGCGCACTTCCCAAAGCAAATGTTACTATTTATTTCTTGCAGATGTTACTGTATTATTTCTTGCATGAAACTATATTCCATTCCGAATGAACCTGCACCTTGAAGAAGTTCTAGATTACTAGAACGGGTGGAACGGCTTGTGCGTTTCAGTGATCTAAAGAGCCAAACTACAGATTCAACCAAAGTAGTAGGGTCTTTAGTGAGGAACCAGGCTAAGACATGTCCCCGAAAGAGGGCAGCGGCTCTTTCGGTACTTAGATTGGTAGAGATCATAGGGGTCGGTATGGCATTCTAAAACACACTACTGCAATGTGGAAGGCAACGGGAAACCACTACATTACCTCCCAAGTACACAGCGTACTTAATTGTAATTAACATGATGGCATCCTCTGGGGTAAAAGATTCCGGGGTTAAAATAGTCTCCCATTCAGATCTCCGAGAGGGGACTACTTCGGAGAATCTGATCGGAAAGTTGAGTAAAAGAGCTGAGAACATTTTGCAAGTCGGAGCGTCGAATGTCAGAAGTATGAAGCAAGTAGGTAAGCTAGAGAACCTAAAAATTTAAATGGATAGGTTAGCACTAGTAGGGATCAGCAAAGTTCGGTGGCCAGAGGCGGGGATTTTTGAAGTGGAGATTTTAGGCTAATTCATACAGAATCGGAGGAAGGGAATTAGGATATGAGTTACTTACTAAGGAAACAAAAGAGTACTCATGGTTAGATTAGAATCCAAACCGGTAAATACAGTAATAATACAAGTGTACACGCCCACCTCTAGCTTCAGTGAGAAGGAGATAGAAACGAAAGATATCGAAGACCTACTAAGATACGAAAAAGTCATGAAAATTTAATAATCACTGAGAATTTTAATGCAGTGGCAGGTGAGGGTAGGAAAGGAGCGGTAGTAGGTATATTTGATTAGGAATGAGAAGCGATAGGGAAAATAGGCTGGTTGAATTTTGCGACAAAAACCATTTAACCATCACAAACACAGAACACGATACACGTGGAAGATGCCAGGAGATATAGGACGATATCAAATAGATTATATTCTTGTTAGACAGCGCTTTAGGAATCAAGTAAAATACTGTAGAAGCTACCCAGAAGCAGATATAGACACTGACCACAACATCGTAATTATGAAGACCACTTCTAAATTTAAAAGTTTGAGAGAAGAGGAATGGAAAAAGGCACTTTGACTTTGAGAAACTAATAGATATAGATATCCACGAAAGATTTGAAAAAAATTCAAATGAATTGCTGAAAGATATCGGGAAAATTCCTGATACTAAGGAAGTAAAAACATAATGGAATAACATTATATCCAGCTTAGACATAGCGGCCACAGATATTCTGGGGTATACACAAAAGGAAAATAAAAAACCATGGATAACAAAGGATATCTTGAATTTAAAGCAACTACTGTATTCAAAGACAACAAACAGAAATAAAAAAAGATTGCTTAAAACATATAAATGAAGCACAGTACTGTACGGCTGTGAAACCTGGACAGTAGGAGAAGCTTTCTTTCTTGTCTATACGGAATACCGCAACAAATTATTGGCTACTAACCCGACTATTACAGTAAGTACATTTTAAATTTTGTAGTTTTTTATTTGTTAATGATATCATGTTTTTGTAAAATAGATTTAAGCCAGGTGAGTGGAGAGTAGTTTTATTTGTTAAAACGGACAGGTGGTAATATAAAAGACTTCATTCCACCACGAGAATCTACAAACACCTGATTTACACGTCGGCCAACAGAATGGCTATTACCCCAGATGTCGTTGGCGCCTTTTAAACCTGACAAATTGAAAACCTAACAGGATAAGTGATGATATTAACATAGTTTGAAATCGCATCTAACAGCAATTTCGATCAATAAGCAAATTTGTTTAATTTTCCGCTATTTGGCACTCTAGAAATCCACTCCCGCACCACTGTAGTTGGCCGGTGCATCTTTATTTTGTTATGGGATTTTGCCCCTTTAGGCAATCCCAAAGTTAAAGACTTAATGCTTCAAACACCCGTGACAAAAGTAAATTCACATATTTTATCGTATGCCGCGTTTTTGTCCCTGCAGGATGGATATCCATCTTTATTTTTCTTGAAGCTGCGTTTCGTTCCACTTTCTATTATTAACTCATATTATTACATTTTTACTTTTCAAAACTCATCTTCCCGCTATATCGACACCTGACCGCACAGGCCTCTGCCGTATTGATTTCCTTTTGTATATTTACATTTTTGTTATTTTCTATTTAACGATTCACGAATAATTGATTATTCGTTCTCCATCGGATGTCTAACTATGGTAGTTTTTCCCACTATACTTTCTTACCATGTCGGTTTTTTGTCATAGCACAGTTTTCCCGTTGAGTTCGTGTAATGAATAAAGAGAAAGTATTTGCAGTTTCATGTAATTCATTTAAATTAATAAATGTTTATTTCTGTTTTGTCAGTGTCTGTGTTTCTGACATTGTATTAAAGTATGTATGGGGTTTTTTTGGTGTCTATTGAAATTATGTAACATTGTATTTAATTAATTTAACCAAAATTTCTAAAAGTTCATATTTGGGATGATTAATGAATTCACTGTTATTTCATAACTTTAAAGCTTTCTTTAAAAATGACATATTCCACTACCAAAGTTTACAATTATAAATGTTTTGTTTACATTTTTATGGTTTAAAATAATTTACTACCCTAAGGCTCGTCCTAATTTGTATTTAACAGAGATAAAACGATTATTTTTGTGGTTTTTAAAATTATGATTTAAATAGAACTATCAATTTTACTGCAACATCTTGTTTTTGAACACCATTACACATGAAATAGAAATTATACAAAGTGCTTCAATAATAAGTTTATTCGTTTCAGATAACTTTCCCATACCCATTTAATCTTTATATCTAGCGTAACGTAATGCATTTCAAGTATTTCCTTTATTTTTGCAAAATAAAAGTTAATGTTTTGTTTTATAAGTATGGCCTCTTTTGTGATCTGCTCTTGAATAGTTTAATACTTTAAATTTTAAGGAAATCAAAGTGATTTTGACGCATATTTATACAAATAATTACCTGAAAATTAGTTGTAGAGGTTCAAAAATCATCTTGGAGAACTACTGCGAGAACTTTCCAATATGACGTGTTTTACATTATAACATCATCACTTCAAGTAACTTGCATACACGTTTAAAGACATTTAAAACATACCCACGTTTGCAGTGTGTGTAGTCAAAACAATTCAGAATAAAAAGGCACTTATAATGGTACTGTCACGCAAGCTTTATGAACGTCCACACGGACTACTGAAACACTAAACTTGCTCATTTCAATCTGAAATTACTGCAATTTATAAACATAAGTATGAAAGCCGCTGCTACGTTTGACAAATAAATCATACAAACCTTTTGTATATTGGCGCCAGATATTTAAGGTACGTGATTACCTAAAAATTTTTGAAATCTTATCTGTATGCAGCGAGTAGCAGTTAATGAAATATTAGATTCATGTACGTGCATGTAATTAATTCTCATTAGGAATTTAAGGGCGTTTTGCTATTGAATTTTATTGAGTAATGTATGCACTCATTGCTCTTTGTCATTGCAGTATATCGCTTCTTTTATGACTAATAAACATAGAAAAACATAAGCAGTGATATTTATTCAAGTCAAAACTGTAGCGAGGAACAGGATCACCAGGGTTCTCTCCTTTTTCCAATTCCGTATACGATACTTAAAGAAAGATATGGAACGTACATGCTTACTATGCCTAAAAAATTAAGAATACTTTTTACATAACATAGAACCAGTTTTATAATTCTACTTTAAATTATTAGGTCATTGTTCTAGTAGTAAACTTGCTCAGTAACACTGATTCGTCATTTTCAATCATTATTTGAATGCATTTTTTCTTTTCTTACGTTAACAGCAATGAATTATCCAATATTCATTTAAAAAGTATAAAATTCTGTTAAACTTTTCAATCATATAGTTCCTCCAAATTACTGTCGAAGGTATCTATTTAGGTAAAGAAAAGAAGAGTCTTTTTAATAAATCTATCAAGCAACTCCACTTATTTAAACTTTGAAAACAACTGCCTAGTACATGTCTAATTATCAACATGTGATGGTTCCAGGCTCAAAAATAATGAGTGAGGGTCAGTTGGGAAATGGTCGCGCACGAGGGTGTATGCGAACTGACTTCCTCCATGCACCACTAGATAATTATATGGTAAATTAGTCAAATATTTTTATAATCTGTGTAAATTACAATACAATTTTGTGTTGTAAGAGCTTTTTTTTATTGTACGCGAGTTATGTATCCCCCAATCTATATATGTATAACAAAATAGAACTTATTAAGAATTATTAAAAATTGTTAAAGAAACTTAAGTATATGCAACAATGTAAATTCAAGGATAAATCAGAGAGGTTATTGAAAGTTCACAAACAAGTTGTGTGAACGGATGTAATGCATTGTATTCCAGACAGTAAGTGATACTGCAGGTGCAGGTCACAGACGGTTAAGAGACCGCGTTTACTTAGAAATTAAGATTGCTACATTGTATAATGAAGAGAATAAAGAAATAAGCAGACATGAGCTTTGCAAGTTCCTACAGACATGTGAGGGGCAGGGACAACATAAATACCCCGAAAGCCCCAAGACCATTGAGTATTTCAGCTTTAACATTGCCGTTTGCTTAGGCTACTCGCCCTAAATTAATTCAATTATTATTTTATTTCGACTTAGTTTAACTTATACAAGTTTGTCAAAACTCCACATTAATATCTGTTTAATAAATAAATTTTGTAACAAAGTTTGGATGAAGTTTTTAAAAAGACCGCGCCCAAGGTCCGAAACCTAACTGGTACAGTCGGTAGCATCCAGAAAGGCACTACGAATCCAAAAATCTGAGAACTGGTGACCAAGAATTTCAATTCCCAATCTGAAAGAACCCAAACAAAGTTGGATGAGGTACAAGAATCAACCGAAGCCAACCAAATAAATTTGGATGAGGTACAAGAATGGGCCGAGCCCAAAGAAACAAAACTTGGACGAAGTACAAAAATCGACCGAGCCCACAGGCAGAAAACAAAAGAAATCGACGATAAAAATTATGTAAGTTCATTTTCGTAAACCAATTATTCTTTTTACAAATTTATTGATATTAGCTAGTAAAAGAAATTTTTTTTATTATTTTATGTATGTACAGATTTTAATTATTATCGCAGTTTATGTCATTTTATGAAATTAATTTATTTATCTGTTAAGAAAAAATATTTTTAAATACGAGTAACTATTTTTGAAATAAGAAAAACTATTTAAACAAGAGAACCGAAAAAACGCATTACATACGCAATTAGTACAATTATTACGAATTATTATTGATACGAAACAAAACAAATTCAAACTAGGACGCAATTAATTTTACCATTTTAGTACCGAAAGCTTAATGTATAAAACGCAACTAATTATAGAAACGACTATTTAAAACTTAACCTTCATTTCTATAAATTAAACACTCAGTGTCTAAATTATAGAAGCACTTTGTAATTATTATTAAACTAACTTAGCGTGCAAATCCACTACGCAAATTTTTATCATTAAATAAAAATCATTCACTCATCGCAACTTTATAAATATCTACATTACTGAAAAGATCAATTCACACTTGACAATTATAATTAAGTATTTCAGCACAAAAGTATCTAATTATACAAAAGCATTTCACAAATTATTTATTTATCACCGAAACTGAAAACAAAACTTTTCAGGAACTTAAAACTTATAATTTAAACAATTTCTCGTATAAATTATAAAGAGGACATTGATGCAACTACTGTAATAAAACGGTAGATTGAAAACTTGCAACTCTATATTTAGACATTCAAGGTAACTAGACAATACAGTTGACAGGAAACATTTTATGCACTCATCAATACAATACCTACGGAGACGAGATAATTACAGCAGACTTAATTAATCGGCAGGACTGCAATGATATAAAATCATAACTGGCGCAACAAAACGTACAAAGTACAACGCAATTATTCCAATAAATTATTAATCCACATAAAAACATTTCAGAAAATTAAAACCCTCGACAACCATAACATCCGCGAAGTATAAAAATAAACGAATCCAAGGCAACAGCAATTAATCAGATATTACCAAGCACAAATTTCCTAATTTAATGATAACACCGTATAGCTAAGTATAAAAAAATAAGTACAGCCATTCTTTAAATAACAAATACCAACCAAACTGAAAAGTAATAAACCAAACCCAAACAAATTTCAATTTTTACAAAAAACTAAAATTAATTAAAACCGAATGTAACTATTAATTATTAGAACAACCCTTAACAATCATGAGTTCAGATATGAAGATTTACCTCAAAAGTATACCCCAATTCAATGGAGATCAAACCCTTCTAGTAAATTCCATTACCGCTTGCGAAATATTTTGAAAACTTTTACAAACTAGAAGATAACGAACAAAATGTACTATTACGCCTAATAATAAGTAAACTGACCGGACGGGCACTAACGCTAATAGCCAGCCGAGATGATTTAGAATTAAAGACAAAAATGTATGACGAAATGGCACTGGACACCTACATAAACGCATTACCAGTATGATTATCGGTTAAAATAAGATTTCAACATATCCAAAATTTAGAAGAAGCAATGAATATGATAATAGAAGAAGAAAACGTAATGTATTATAGAAACAGACTATATAACCCTAACGCGAATAAAAGCTATTCACCGATAAAAGCCATATAAGCCGCAAGACAAACAACCACCCAACCAAAATTCACTCCATTTAACGCACAAACAAATCAACCGCGAATCAACAATCCGAATTTTAATAACACAAATTTTAATAATCAATTTAAACAATTTCCAAGACCAACGTTCAACTCAAATTTTAGGAAGCCCACATTCACACCAAGATTTAACCAAAATATGAACTAACAAAGACAAACATTCAGCGCAAACCCCATTAAAAATACACCGATGATAAATAACAATAATAACCCTAATAATTATTATAAACCAACTCTTATGGTTATCTCATCTGGTAACACCAGAAAATATACAGAAATATCGCAAACCCGACTAATTCATAACCAAAAACGAAACTTTACCTCGGAAGAATTATTTCACCAAGAAGTAGAAGAACCTAACGATGAATCCAATCATTTAGAGACTTACGAACATAACGATCCATGTAAAAACTGCGAAGAGGACGACGAAGAAAACGCGTGCTCTAATTATCAGATAGACCGATTTATAAACGACCAAGCGTAATCAATTTAAATTATATCAATCAACAAGTATTGCCATATATAGAAATACCCCACGCAGAACTTAAATTATTAATCGATACCGGATCTTCAAAAACACTAATTAGTCCCCGAACCGTAAAAAAACATTATTTAGACTTTGTAGAAAGAGAACCTTTTAAAATTATAACAGCCCATCAAACGACCCTACGCCAATTCATAGCTAATATACCCCTACCAAGAACCTTCAAAGTAAAAATGAAACATAAATTTTGCATTTTCGAATTCAACGGTAAATACGACGGACTAATAGGAATGGACCTTCTAAAAAAATTAGGAGCCAACATTGGCATAAAAAACCGTTTATTAAGAACAAAACACGGGCAAATCCCAATAAATTTCAAAATACCCAAACTGAGCAAAAATACACCATAGAACCCCGTACCAAGAAACAAATAAAAATGCCAGTAAATTCAAAAACAACGCAGGAATTATAAACCACATAACATTTCAACAAGGAGTAGAAACTCCCACAGCACTAGTACAAATAAAAGATGATTATGCCAATACAACCATTCTAAACTCAAATAACTACCACGTAGAACTATCGCTAACAAACCCACTTAACGTTGAAGAATTAAATTTTAACGAATGGAAATAGATGAAAATTTAGAAAACATTACAACCCCGTACAACATGACAAGATGTTAAGAGAAAATTTAAGTAACATTCGTTTCAATACCGACATGAACAAAGAAGAGCAGAAAGCAATTAAAAACTTATGTTTTGAATACCGCGATATATTCCATTTTAAAGGAATACCCTTAACCTTTATCAATACAGTCAAACACAATATAGAACTAACAGACAACAAGCCAATTTTTACAAAAGCATACAGACTACCTCGTGCAAGCCAGGAAGAATCCGATAGACAAGCAGCAGATTTATTCTAGAACAAGATATCATACAACACTCCAACTCACCATGGAGCAGCCCCATATTAATAGTACCCAAGAAATTAGACGCCTCAGGCAAGCGAAAATATCGAAAGGTAATAGACTAGAGAAAGCTAAACGAAAAAACGGTAGATGCCAAATATTCACTACCCAATATCGCCGAAATTTT
This sequence comes from Platerodrilus igneus, assembly GCA_036346225.1. Classification (NCBI taxonomy): domain Eukaryota; kingdom Metazoa; phylum Arthropoda; class Insecta; order Coleoptera; family Lycidae; genus Platerodrilus; species Platerodrilus igneus. The sequence goes on along the minus strand of JARFIW010001373.1, from coordinate 2,183,626 downwards.
AGACAAACTAGGAAAGTGTCACTATTTTTCAACATTAGACCTCGCACCAGGATATCACCAAGTAGAAATAGACGAAAAAGACACAGCAAAAATCGCATTTAGCACACCTAGAGGACATTACGAATATAAATGAACGCCATTTGGACTGAAGAACGCACCCGTCACTTTTTTACGAGGAATACACAACGAAAAATGTCTTTTGTACCTAAACGACATCATAGTTTATTCAACATCATTGGTAGAACACATAGAAAAACTAAGAGAAGTATTCAAACGACTACGAAAGGTACATTTTAAAGTTTAACTAGACAAAAGCGAATTTTTACAGAAAGAAGTATCATTTTTAGGACATATAATAACTCCTCAAGGAGTCATGACAAACCCCAATAAGACGAACGCAGTACTAAATTACCCCCTACCCAAAACTAATAAAGAAATTAAAGGATTTTTAGGACTTAGTGTTATTACTGCAAATTCATTAAAGGTTACGCACAGATAACCAAACCCCTGACAAATTGTTTAGAAAAAAGAAATACAATTGAACACACCCCAGAATTCATTAAAGCCGTAGACAAAATTAAATGTATATTGACGAATCACCCTGTATTAGAATACCCAGACTTTTCAAAACTATTTATATTGACAACTAACGCATCAAATGTAGCACTAGGCGCAGAACTAAGCCAAGGAAAAGTAGGTAGCGATAAATCAATCAGCTACGCATCCAGAAGCCTAAATGAGACCGAACAGAAATATGGTACGATAGAAAAGGAATTATTAGCCATAATTTGGGCATCAAAATTACAAAAATTTTTAGACCATACCTTTACAGACGAAAATTTTATATATCCACCGACCATAGACCATTAGTATGGCTATGCAAACTCAAAGAACCAAACTCAAAATTAGAATCAGACTAGGAGAGTACTATTACGAAATTATATACAAAAAAGGAATTTATAATAATAACGCAAACGCCCTAAGTAGAATACAGCTCAACGCACTAGAAACGGAATCAATTATAGGTAACGTAGACGAAACAGAAGTAAGAGAAGACTCAGAAGAGATAGACACAATACATTCAACACAGAACGAAGAACCAAAAACCCCAATTAAAATTGTAAACGAAGCAATCGAAATAAAACCAAATCAATTTATAATTACCAAAGTTTAAACCAATCCCAATTCCGTAAAATATACAAAAATAGACAATAAGAAAATATACCAAATTCAAATAACCAAGGACGACAACAAGAAACAAATCATTAAAATTCTAAAAGTATATACCCCCGAGAAAAAACAATTTTATTTTTATTTCAACACCGAACATTTATATAAACGATTTATACTTTAAATTATTCAAGAACTCTGGCCTTTAACTTATCAGATGCACAAGAAAATTAAAAACCTTAGACGACCCTGACGAAGTAAACGACGTAATTAGAAACCAACACGAAGGCAAAACTAACCATCGTGAAATCAATGAAGCATTAAAGCAACTTATAAGACGATACTTTATCAACCAATGCGAACTATGCGACAAGGCAAAATACGACAGATCACCCCCAAAAATACCCTTAATGTTAACCAAAACACCCGATAAACCGTTCCAAAAATTACATGCCGACACTCTAGTAGTAGAAGCACAAAACTTTTTAACTATTGCAAATGCATTCACCAAAATAGGCCAAGCAATATCCATCACTTCTAAAAATAGTAATGACGTAACACAAGGATGCCTACAACACTTTACATTTTATGGCACACCCGAAACAATAACACCTTAGAACTCCATAAAATACAAATTTATTTTATAACCGAAAACCACCCAGAATCAAACGGACTATTAAAAGATTACATTTAACTCTGTTAGAACAGATCAGACTATTAAGATTAACTTACAATAAAGGAGCACATCACCAATTTAATGTCATACGCACTAATCGCTTACAACGATACAATCCACTCATCAACAAACTTTACACCTCTAGAATTAACATTAGGACATTTAGATTCCCGCAACCGTTACCACATACATTATAACAAAGAAGTATATCAACAGTATGCCAAAGATCATAAAGAGAAATTAAAAATAACTTACGATAAAATAAAAGATAAATTAGATAACGACAAAGAACGTATCACCACAACCCGCAATAAGAATAACAAAGCAAATAAATTTTTAATAGAACAAACCGTGTACGAGAATAATATCCAAAGCAAAAGACACATAACGGCACCTAGGAATTTAGGCCCGTTTAAAATTAAAAAAATATCAGACAAAAATATAGCCGTAGTAGACAACGGCAAGATAGTAAAATACATTCATTTAAAAAATTTAAGACACCCTGTAATTTCAGACGGACAGCCATTACTCTTGCTGTCAATCTCCGCCCAGTTAGAACGGACAACGTCGTATTAATTGAAGACATAAACAACAACCATGGTATACTACCAATAAAATTGGGAAGTATGCAAAATACAATAGACTATTAGACATTCGCACAAAAATTCGATTTAACGGAATTAAAATAAGAATCTCACATAATCAAAGATAATTAATACCGATTAAAACAATCAATGAACATAGCCAAATTCGGCAAAGAATACGCAATAGAAATGATGAATTGCAACAGTATAATAGAAGACATTTAAAGGAACATACAAGATAAATTTAATACATTAATCCCTACAGAACAAATTGCAAGACAAAAAAGAGGACTAATTAACGAATTAGGTAACATAATAAAAGCTATCACAGGCAATTTAGATAATCAAGACGCAGAACGTTATGACAACGCAATACAACAGCTAATTGACAACCAAAACGATATAAAAACTATTGTTAGCAACCAAACATCTATAATCCAATCAACTATAATAAAATTCAACGATACGTTAAGAAAGCTAGTAAGAAATCAAGATAGTATAGTCAATAGAATACAAACCCTTAAAACTAACATGCAAACTACCATGTTAGGAATGCGAGACTTAATTAGATTCGATACAATATTCACTCAAATAATATCAACCCTTATTTTAATCCAACAAATTTTAGCCACATTAGAAAACACCGTAACATTTGCAAAATTAAATACATTACACTCTTAGTATCATAGAACCAACTGACTTATTAAAAGAATTATTAAGAATTAGATCATTTATAACTAGCAGTAAATTACCCTTTGATGAAATAGAATCAAACATTCTCATATTTGAAAAAATATCTATAGTGAAAGGCTATGTAAAGAATAACGAAATCGCATTTTTAATAGAAATCCCAATAGTAGAAAGTAACAATTATAATTATTATCATTTATTTGCTTTTCCAATGAAAATTACTAGCATGTATCAATTATCATACCCAAAACCAAGTTCCTATCCTTAAATAAACTAAGATATGGTTACACAAACGAAAAATGTAACAAAGTAACACCAAATCAATACCCATGCCAATCTTAACAACAACCACTATTCAAGAAGACAGCCCTTGCGAAGTAATAGCAACCGCACATTGCAATCAAGACGAGAACAATTTAGCATTAACTGGAAGCAAAGTAATCACCCTTAAGGAAGACTGTTATTTAAAATTGAAAAACAAAATCAACACAGTTTATCAAGACCCCGCAGTAACCAAGAAATCACCAATTTACCGGAGCTACAATTCAAAATTACACAACCAGAAGACGGAGAAATAATCAAGAAACCCATGCTACTAGTGCACCTAGGCTTAGACGATCTCAACTACGCCATGAAACTAATGGACAATTATAAAGAACACTTGAGTGAGTTAAAAGTGACGAAATTACATTACGATAATATAAGCGTTTGGACAATTGTATTAATCATTTTAATTATTTTATTAATCATGTATGTATTTTACAAAATGTATCTTAGATATAAGAATAAAGAGAAAAATTTTAGATTTAAGGAAACAACGGTAAATAAAGAAACAATAAACGTACCGTTCGGGACAATGAATTTTAAAAGTTAAGCAAAGAAAACCTTAACATTTCATTTACGTCGGGAGGAGTTATGTATCCCCAATCTATATATGTATAACAAAATAGAACTTATTAGGAATTATTAGAAATTGTTAAAGAAACTTAAGTATATGCAACAATGTAAATTCAAGGATAAACCAGAGAAGTTATTGAAAATTCACAAGCAAGTTGTGAGAACGGATGTAATACATTGTATTCCAGACAGTAAGTGATACTTCAGGTGCAGGTCACAGAGTTAAGAAACCACGATTACTTAGAAATTAAGATTGTTACATTGTATAATAAATAGAGTTAAGAAATAAACAGGCATGAGCTCTGCAAGTTCCCACAGACATGTGAGGGGCAGGGACAACATAAATACCCCGGGAGCCCCAAGACCATCAGTCAGTCTTGAGTATTTCAGCTTTAACATTGTCGTTTGCTTAGGCTACTCGCCCTAAATTAATTCAATTATTATTTTATTTTGACTTAGTTTAATTTATGCAAATTTGTCAAAATTCCACATTAATATCTGTTTAATAAATAAATTTTGTTACGAAGTTTTGGAAGAAGTTTTTAAAAAATCGCTCCCAAGGCCCGAAACGTAACTAGCGTAAATAATTTGTAAGATTATCTTTGTACACGTTTAGGTTGCTGCATCATTAAATTTATACGTGCCAAGTGATAAAAAAAACCCACCTGAGATCAAGTAAATAATAATCTATTATCAACTATATCATTCTGGCGGCCAACGTGCTCTTTAACGTGTCCGTATGATTGAGTTTGTATTGCAAAAATAATATACTACCCGCATAAAGCATTGTGTTTCCTAATGTACAGTGCATTATAGTATTGGCATACACCGTTTCACAAGGCGAAACAGCACTCAAACCTGATGTCCCTGCAGCAGTACTTCAAGCTGATAACCCGTTTAATAAGAATTCTACGCGTTTATTTTCATGCAATGTAATTTGAAGGCTAGTGGTATTTGGCGAATATTTTTAAGTAGAATAATAGAGCTTGTTAGTGTGCGAATCACTGTTATTAATAGAATGTTATTGGTTGGATCAGGCCACTTTTTGCGCATTGCATTCATACCCAACCTAGGTAAAAGTTTTCTTCGACTAACCACTTTAGCCTGATCTAGAATTTTCTGGACAATCTACTCCTATTTGAATTTTTAAAATCGGACTACCCCTTACAAAGTTACACCCTGTTAAAGCCCCGTACCCCGAGTTTTTGTTCATTGCATTCATATCTAACCCAGGTAAAAGTTTTCTTCGACTAACCACTTTAGCCTGATCTAGAATTTTCTGGACCATCTATATCTACCGAAATTTTTCAAATCAAACCACCCTTACAAAGTTATACTTGATTTTAGGAAGTTATCAGAAATCGTCTTAGGGTATGACACATAAGTTTGGTCTACATTTTTATGGGAAAGCCAAATCTTTAGGAATTTTCAAAATAATATCAACTCTAAAAAGCCCTAAAGACTAACAATTGCACATTTTTCTCGATACGTTAAAAATTAATTTAAACCTTTGAAGAAAACTCAATAAACTTAAAACAGTATTTTATTAATTGTAATAATTACAACTGGTACGCGAGTTTCGTTTCGGGCCTTGGGAGCGGTCTTTTAAAAACTTCTTCCAAAACTTGTAACAAATTTTATTATTTTAAACAGACATGAAATATGGAATTTTGACAAACTGGTTCTATTTATTCTAAGTCTAAAATAATAATTGAACTAATACTAGGGCGAATAGCCTAGGTAAACAACAATATTAAAGTTGAAATACTCAGGACTGACTGCCGTGATCTGGGGCTCCCGAGGTATTTATGTTGCCCCTGCTTCTCACATGTCTGTGGGAACTTGCAAAGCTCATGTCTACTTATCTCTTAATTCTATTCATTATACAATGTAACAATCTTAATTTCTAAGTAATTGCAGTTTCTTAACCGTCTGTGACCTGCACCTGCAGTGTCGCTATCGTCTGGAATACAATGTATTACATTCGTTCTCACAACTTGCTTGTGAACTTTTAATAACATTTATTTAATTATCCTTGAGACACACTGTTGCATCCAACTTAAGTTTTCGTTATAATTCTTAGTAATTCCTAATAATTTCTATTTGTTTGTACATATATGGATTGAGGATACATAACTCGCGTTGTTATTTAACCAACATTTTGCAGATTACAAAGACAACAAAATATTGATCGTCCAGCGAACACCACGGGAAGACAACACGTACACTCTGTCCACCAGGATAGAAGGGTAGAAAGATTTTGGAGAAAGGAAAGTGGAAGAAGAACTTAAAATTATAAAATCTTAAAACTAATATATACAATGGATTTACAAAATCTACACAAATATAAACAACTATCTTAGACCTATGTCTTTATGTCCCCATGCATAGGTTAATACACTTCCAGGGATGACGTAACGCTTGTCATCTTCGCCCAATAAACTAATTTTATTAATAAGCTACATGTACAAATCGTGTTTTTTACTCCGGGTACATACCATCGGATGCATGAGGGCATCTGTATTATTAATGACTACATCCTTAAAACTACATATGCTAATCCCAGCCACCACACTACGGCTATAACACCTTTGATTTTCTTAATAACATCTCTTTCGCTTACAATACAGTAGGCTTTAGCCCTACTGTCAACAAATTCTAATACTAAATCCCAATTAAATTTGTTTTTGAATTTCCCACCACTTTTTATTCACTAACAGTATATTGTATTTATTGTTAACCGGATAGTCACTAGTATCGAAATGGTCTAAGTTATCACTAATGTTACTATACAAGTTTTCTGTTACCACGCTATACACTAGCGAATCGGTGTCCGTATAGAGGAGCTGGATTTGGTTACCGTACAAAGATATCATTCTACCATAATGGAATTCGTACATTAAGGTTTTAGACAAGTCTAAAACCGAGAAACCCGCATATATAGGCTTATCACAGGTGTCTCTGATCCGTTCCATTTGTATAATGGCCAAATCCTCTCCTAAGATTGTGCAACTATTAAAATTAGGTCGGGCAATTAGCGTACTCGCGCACAACCGTTTATCAGAAACATCCCACCGGGGTACGATTTTCACATTAACGCGAGTTATGTATCACCCAATCTATATATGTATAATAAAATGGAATTTAATAGGAATTATTAGAAATTGTTAAAGAAACTTAAGTATATGCAACAATGTAAATTCAAGAATAAACCAAAGAGGTTATTGAAAGTTCACAAGCAAGTTGTGAGAACGGATGCAATACATTGTATTCCAGACAGTAAGTGATAATGCAAGTGCAGGTCGGAGACGGTTAAGAAACTACAATTACTTAGAAATTAAGATTGTTACATTGTATAATGAATAGAGTTAAGAAATAAGCAGACATGAGCTCTGTAAGTTCCCACAGACATGTGAAGGGCAGGGACAACATAAATACCCCGGGAGCCACAAGACCATCAGTCAGTCTTGATTATTTCAGCTTTAACATTGCCGTTTGCTTAGGCTACTCACTCATATTAATTCAATTATTAATTATTTTTCGACTTAGTTTAATTTTAATCAAATTTGTCAAAATTCCATATTAATATGTTTAATAAATAAATTTTGTTACGAAGGTTTTGGAAAAAGTTTTTAAAAAGACCGCTCCCAAGACCCGAAACATAACTGGCGCAGTTGGTAGGATCCAGAAAGGCATTACGAATCCAAAAATCGGAGAACTGGTGACCAAGAATTTTAATTCCCAATTCTGGAAGAACGCAAACAAAGTTGGAATAGGTACAAGCATCGACGGAACCCAACCAAACAAATTTGGACGAGGTACAATAATCGACCGAGTCCAAAGAAACTAAACGTGGACGAAATACAAGAATCGACCGAGCCCACAATCAGAAAACAAAAGAAAACGATGATGAAAATTATGTCAGTTCATTTTCCTAAACCGATTTATTCTTTTTCAAACTTATTGATATTAGCTAGTAAAAGAATGTCTTCTTATTATTATTTTATGTATGTACAGATTTTTTTATTGCAATGTATGCTATTTTATAAAAATAATTTACTAAGAGAAATTATTTTCAAACACGAGAACTGTTTTAAGAGAATTTTATTTTTAAAGCAAGAGAATTTTAAACAAGAAAACTGAAAAGACACATGTATATACGCAATTAGTAGTACAATTATTACGAATTATTAATAAACCAAAAACCTAACTGGCGCACGAATTATTAATACGAAACAAACATGAATTCAATTCAGCAAGTTTGAAACAAAAATAGAACGCAATCACTTCTACCATTTTATCACCGCAAAATTATAGAAACTATTTATTCAAAGTTTAACCTTCATCGAAACTCTATAAATTAAACACTCCAAGTGTATAAATTATAGAAGCACTTTATAATTATTATTTAAGGAACTCATTACAAATTGAAAGAAACCGTTCAAAATTAAAACGCGACTCTGATTACCGGAAACCCTCATCATTGAATAAATAACCATTCACCCATCGCAACTTTATAAATATCTACATCACTGAAAAGACTCATTCAAACGTGACATTTTATGATTAAATACTTCAGTACGAGGTAATTAATTGTAAAAAATGCAATTCATTTATCACGAGACTAAACAATAAAACCTTCCAGGAACTTAAAACTTATAACTTAAACAATTTATTGCATAAATTATAAAGTAGATTTTGATGCAACCACTGTAACGAAACGGTAGACTAAAAACTTGCAACTCTATATTTAGACATTCAAGGTAACTAGACAATACAATTGAAAGGAAGCATTCTTATGCACTTATCAATTATAACACCTACGGAGACGAGATAATTAATGCAGACTCAATTAATCAGCAAGACTAAAATAAAATAAAATCATAACTAGCGCAACAAAACGTACAAAGTATAACGCAAATTACAGCAAGAAATTATTAATCCACATAGAAACCTTTCAGAAAATTAAAACCCGCGACAACTATCACATTCGCGAAGTATAAAAATAAACCAATTCAAGGCTACAGCAATTAACCAGACATTACTAAGGACAAATCCCGCAATTTAATTATAACACCGTATAACTACCTATAAAAAATAAGTAAGGCAATTCTTTAAATAACCCAACACAATCCAAACTGAAAATTAACAAACCAAACTAAAAAATAACAAATACCAACCACACTGAAAAGTAAGAAACTAAACCGAAAATTAAACTCAATTTTTACAAAAATCTGAAATTAATTAAAACCGAAGGTAACTATTAATTATTAGAACAACCCTAAAATCATGAGTTCAGATATTAAAATTTCTCTCGAAAGCATCTCTCAATTTAACGGAGATCAAGCTTTACTAAGAAATTCATTACCGCGTGTGAAATATTTTTGAAAGTCTTTTACACACCAGGGGATAACGAACGAAATGTATTACTTTTACGCCTAATAATAAGTAAACTGGCCGTACAGGCACTAACGCTAATAACCAGCCGAGATTATTTAGAACAGTGGGAATCCCAGTATCAATTCCGAATGAAATGGCAAGACGTAAGAAGTTCAATATTAACAAAATTAAAAATCGAAGAACTCGACCAAAATATCGCCTACTAAAATCAAAAATGTATGACGAAATGGCACTGGACACCTACATAAATGCACAACTAGAACGACGATCAGATAAAATAAGATTCCAACATCCCCAAAACTTAGAAAAAGCAATGAACATGATTATAGAAGAAGAAAACGTAATGTATTATCGAAACAGACTATATAACCCCAACGCGAATAAAAGTTATTTACCAATAAAAACCATAAAAGCCGCAAGACAAACATCCACTCAATCAAAATTCACACCATTCACTGCACAAATTAACCAACCGCTAAATAATAATTCATATTTTAATAATACAAATTTTAATAATCAATTCAGACAATTTCAAGACCAACGTTTAACTCAAATTTTTCGAAGCCCTCATTCACACCAAGATTCAACCAAAATATGAACCAACCAAGACCCGCATTCAGCACAAACTTCATTAGAAACACACCAATGAATAATAATAACAATAACAACCTTAACAGTTATTATAAACCAACCCCTATGGATACATCATCTGGTAACACCAAACAAAACACAAAAATATCGCAAATCCGACCAAGCCATAACCAAAAACGAAACTTTATCTCAGAAAAACTGTTTCACCAAGAAGTAGAAGAACCTAACGATGAATCCAACCATTTAGAGACTTATGAACATAACGACCCATGTGAAAACTACGAAGAGCATACTACGAATATAAACCAATGCCATTTGGACTGAAGAACGCACCCGCTACTTTTCAGCGAGTCATGGACAACATTTTACGAGGAATACACAATGAAAAAGTCTTGTGTACCTAGACGACATCATAGTATATTCAACATTATTGGTAGAACACATAGAAAGGCTAAGAGAAGTATTTGAAAGACTACGAAAAGCACATTTTAAAGTTCAACTAGAAAAAGAGCGAATTTTTACAAAAAGAAGAATTTTTATTAGGACATATAATAACACCTCAAGAAGTCATGCCAAACCCCGATAAAACAAACGCAGTACTAAACTTCCCCCTACCAAGAACGAACAAAGAAATTAAAGGATTTTTAGGATTTAGTGGTTATTACCGCAAATTCATTAAAGATAACGCACAGATAACCAAGCCCCTGACAAATTGTTTAAAAAAAGGAAATTAAATTGAACACACCCCAGAATTCATTAAAGCCATCATCATCATTAGGTCTTCAGTCCTAGAACTTGTTAGACGCGTACCATCATTGTTCCCTATTCTGAACTAACCTACAGATTTCCCTGAAATTTGCACAGTTTGCATCTATAACTGTCTGATCTAGGTCTACATCTACCTCTTTTTTCCTATCTGTGCTTGTAATATATCACATACTATTCCCCAAAAATGCCTTAGAACGTATTCCGCCCTACTATTTCTCTTTTTCCCCAGATATCCTTGTTCCCCTACTATTTCTGTAACTTATTTGTTATTATCTTTGTCTGTCCATGCTATCGTCCTCATACATCTTAAGCACAGCATTTCAAAAGGCTGCTACCGTTTTTCTGTCTGCGTTTCAGACTGCCCGTATTTCATAGGCATACTGTGCTGTGCTCCACACATATGCTTTCAACAATTTTCTTCTTATTCTATGTTTGTTGTCTTTCCTCATAGGCGCTGTTCTTTCTTGTTAGACGCAGTTCGATCACTTTCTATTGTTTTACAGTTATGTGCCCTATTTCTCCGACCTTCAATGGTTGTGAAGGGAGGTAAGCAGCCTGTGGCTGCCAAGTTCCCTCAACACTTAACCATCTGGCGATTTAATATATTTTCCAATTTATCTTTCGCACAGTCAACATTAGTTGCAGGTATTTCGCAATCAACAACTAGTTGTTTATACTAATCATCAGATTTATCTGCGCTTATTTTTTCGTCATTAGGTTTTCCGTCTCAAAACTGGTTGGACACGTACCTGCACTTATTTATATTCTGAGCAAGCCTACATAGTTTCCTGAAATTCTCACACAGCATGTGTATTCAGCTCGTTCCCTTTCTATTGTTTTCTAATTCTATACCCTATTTTACCGAGATTCAGTGAAGGAGGTTAAGCAACCTGTGGCTACCAAGATCCCCCAACACTTAGACATTTGCCGAAATAATGGTTTTCCAGTAAACCCTTTCACACACTTAACATTATTCGAGAATATTACCCAACCAATTCTTGTAGTTACTTATAATAATCATCAAGTTTAAGCACAGTTATCTTTCCGTCATTAGTTTCCATCTTGGGATTGGTTGGATGCGTACCTCCATTAATTTCTATTCTGGGCTAGCCTACACATCTCCCTGAAACCTCTATAGCCTACAACTTTTACTATCTGTGTGCAGTAGTCTAATCTAGGTCTGCCTCTTCTTCTCTTTTTTCCTATCTCTGCTTCTAATATATTCCGCACTATTCCCTCATGCCGTGTATGTGGCCTATCATCCTATCTCTCCTATTTTTTACAGTTTTCCACATATTTCTTTCGTCCCCTACCATTTTTAGTACCTCTTCGTTCTTAACTTTGTCTGTCCATGATATCTTCATCATACGCCTGTAGCACCACATTTCAAAGGCTTCTACCTTTTTCTTGTCCGCTTCTCCTACTGTCCAGGTTTCACAGCCGTACAGTGTTGTGCTCCACACATATGTTTTAAGCAATCTTTTCCTTGTTTCTATGTTTGTGGTCTTTGAGCAAAGTAGTTGCTTTTTCTTGTTAAATGTAGCACGACCTTGTACTAATCTTTGTTTAATATCTTTTGTGCTTTTCCCATCTTGAGTTATTTGGCTTCCTAGGTAGCAGAAATCCTTAACCTCTTGTAAGTTCGTGTTACATACTTGTATTTTTTGATTTATTTTCCCCACCTTTGCATACTAGAACTTTAGTTTTAGTTTTGTTGATTTTCATACCGTATCTCTCTGTTAGAACCGTTTCCATTTCATTAAGAGCAGCTTCTAACTCTTCCTTGTTAGACGCTAATACCGCTATATAATCTGCAAATCTATGCATATCAATTTTTTGTCCCTGCATAGTAATTCCAACTGTCTTCCTGCATTTGACAGTATTCATTGCCTCTTCTATGTACAAGTTAAAAATCAATGGGGATAGGGCACATCCCTGTCTCACCCCTTTCCTAATGTTTACTTTTCTACGTTCCTGCTCTAATTCTATTACTGCTGTTTGCTCTTTGTATAAGCTATGTACTATTTGTCTATCCCTATAACTCATTCCAATCTTTTTTTGAGTATTTCAAACATTTTTTTCCAATTTACATTGTCGAATGCTTTTTCCAGATCTACAAACCCTATATACAAGCTTTCCCCTTTTTCTATTGTTTTCTCCATTATCACTCTCAGAGCTAAAATAGCCTCCCGTGTTCCCCTGTTTCGCCTAAACCCAAATTGGTCTTCTCCTAGTATTTCTTCAGCTCGTTTTTCCATTGGGCTTTGCACAATTTTAGTTAATATTTTTGACACGTGTGCTGTCAAACTTTTTGTTCGAAAATTTTCACATCTATCCGCGCCTTTCTTTTTTGGTATAGTTACTATGATGCTACGTTTGAAATCTTTGGGTATCTCGCCTGTCTCACACATATAGCTTACAAGTTGGAAGAGACGTTCTGTTACTGCTTGTCCAGCGGCTTTTAGAGTTTCTGCTTGCACCTTATCTGTACCCGGTGCCTTACCATTTTTCAGACTCTTTAATGCTAATTCAAACTCGTCTCGAAGAATAGGATATCCCAAGTCATCATTTTCAATATCTGATTCCTGTTCTAATGCAGTTAGTTCCTCTCCTGCATATAAATTCCCTATATATTCTTGCCATCTACTCACTTTCTCTACGTTTTCTATAATGACGTTTCCTTGTGCGTCCCTTATATTTTTGCTATACGGTTCTATATCCCTAAAATTGATTCTGATTAGTTTGTATGCTTCATCTGTCTTTCCTACTTCCATCTTAGTTTATACCTCTTTGCACTTTTCATCAATCCATTGTTCTTTAGCTTTCCTGCATTTTCAAATAATTTCCCATTTCATGGCTTTGTATCTCTGTTTTCCTGTTTCGTCTGATTTATTTTTGTATTTTCGTCTTTCTTCTATTAAATTCACGATATCCTTTGTTATCCATGGTTTCTTATTTTCTTTTTGTGTATACCCCAGAATCTCTCTGGCCGCGATGTCTAGGATGGATTTAATGTTATTCCATTCTGTTTCTACTTCCTTAGTTTCAGATATTTTCCCGATATCATTCAGCAATTCATTTGACTTTTTTTCGAATCTTACTTGAATATCTTTATCTTTTAGTTTCTCTAAGTCCAAGTGCCTTTTTCCGTTCTTTTTTTTTTTAGATTTTTAAATTTAAGTGCGGCCTTCATAATTACGATGTTGTGGTCATTATCTATATCTACTTCTGGGTAGTTTCTACAGTCTTTTACTTGATTCCTAAACCGTTGTCTAACAAGAATGTAATCTATTTGATATCTTCCTATATCTCCTGGCATCTTCCACGTATATCGTCTTCTAGCATGATGTTGAAATAATGCGTTTGCGATGATTAAATTTTTCTTGTCGCAAAATTCTACCAGCCTATTTCACCTGTCGTTTCTCGTGCCTAAACCAAATAAACCTACTACCGCTCCTTCCCTCCCCGCACCTATCACGGCATTAAAATCCCCGTAATTATTAAATTTTCATGTCCTTTTACGTATCTTAATATGTCTTCGATATCTTTGTAGATGACTTCTACCTCTTCGTCACTGTAGCTAGAGGTGGGCATGTATACTTGTATTATTACTGTGTTTACCGGCTTAGATTCTAATCTAACCATAAGTACTCTTTCGTTCTTTTGTAAGTAATTTTCTACACAGTATCCCATCTTTTTCCGCATAACTATCCCCACACCCAAATTTCCGTCCTGTATGAATTACCCTGAAGTCTCCACTCCAAAAATCCCCCGCCTCTGGCCACCGAACTTCGCTGATCCCTACTATGTCTAGTGCTAACCTATTCATTTCCATTTTTAGGTTCTCTAGCTTCCCTACTTGTTTCATACTTCTGACATTCCACGCTCCGACTCGCAGAATGTTCCTGACTCTTATTTTTAACTTTCCGATCGCATCCTCCGAAGTAGTCCCCTCCCGGAGATCTGAATGGGGGACTATTTTAACTCCGGAATCTTTTACCCCAGAGAATGCCATCATGTTTGTAACAATTTAAGTACGCTGTGTACTTGGGAGATAATGTGGTGGTTTCCCGTTGCCTTCCACATCACGGTAGTGTGTCTTAGACTGCCATACCGACCCCTATGGTCTCTGCCAATCTAAGTACCGAAAGAGCCGCTGCCCTCTTTCGGGGACCTGTCTTAGTCTGGTTCCTCACTAACGACCCTACTACTTTGGTTGGACCTGTAGTTTAGCTCTTTAGCTCATTAGAACACGCAAGCCATTTCACCTGTTCTAGTAATTTAGAACTTCGGCAAGGTGCAGGTCCATTCGAAATGGCATTAAAGCCATAGACAAAATTAAATGTATACTCACGAATCATCCTATATTAGAATGCCCTAATTTTTCGAAATCTTTTATATTGACAATTGACGTATCAAACGTAGCACTAGGCGCAGTATTGAGCCAAGGAAAGTAGGTAGCGATAAACCAATCAGCTAAACATCCAAAACCCTAAATGGGACCGAACAGAAATATAGTACAATAGAGAAAGAATTATTAGCCATAATTTGGGCAACGAAATATTTTAGACCATACCTTTACGAACGAAAATTTTATATATACACCGACCATAGACCATTAGTATGGCTAAGCAAACTCAAAGAACCAAACTCAAAATTACAACGATGGAGAATCAGAATAGAGGAATACGATTACGAAATTATATACAAAAAATAAATTTATAACAATAACGCAGACGCCTTAAGTAGAATACAGCTCAACGCACTAGAAACGGAATCAATTATAGGAAACGTAGACGAGACGGAAATAAGAAAAGACATAGAAGAGATAGACACCATACATTCGACACAGAATGAAGAACCAAAAACCGCGATTAAAATTTTAAATGAGGCAATCGATATAAAACCAAATCAATTTATAATTACCGAAGTTTTAACTAACCCTAATCCTGTAAAATATACAAAAATAGACAACGAGAAAATATACCAAATTTAAATAACCAAGGACGATAATGAGGAACAAATAATTAAAATTCTAAAAGAATACACCCCCGAGAAAAAACGATTTTACTTTTGTTTCAACACCGAACATCTACATAAACGATTTTCAGAATTATACTTTAAATTATTCAATAACTACGGCCCTGAACTTATTCGATGCACAAGAAAATTAATAACCTTAGACGACCTTGACGAAATAAACGGCGTAATAAGAAATCAACACGAAGGTAAAACCAATCATCGTGGAATTAATGAAACATTAAAGCAACTTATAAGACGATATTATTTTAAAGATATGAAAAAGTTAACCACAAACTTTATCAACCAATGCGAACTATGCGATAAGACAAAATACGACAGAATACCCCCAAAAATACCCTTAATGTTAACCAAAACACCCGACAAACCTTTCCAAAAATTAATGCGGACACTCTAGTAGTAGAAGCACAAAGCTTTTTAATCATTGTAGATGCCTTCACCAAAATGGGTCAAGCAATACGCATCACCTCTAAAAATAGCATTGACGTAACACAAGGATTTTTACAATACTCTACATTCTATGGAACACCCGAAACAATAACCTTAGACAACGGCAGCGAATTTAAAAACGAGACGATACAAAACACTTTAGAACTCCACAAAATAAAAATCCATTGTATAACCGAAAACCACCCTGAATCGAACGGATTAATTGAAAGATTACATTTGACCCTGTTAGAACAAATTAGATTATGAAGATTAACTTACAAAAAAGGAACACATCACCAACTTAATGTCATACGCACTAATCGCCTATAATAATACAATCCACTCATCAACAAATTTTACACCCCTAGAATTAACATTAGGACATTCAGATTCCCGCAACCCTTACGACATACATTATAACAAAGAAGTACATCAGCAATATGCTAAAGATCACAAAGAGAAACTAAAAATAACTTACGATAAAGTAAAAGATAAACTAGATAACGGCAAAGAACGTATCACCACACCCGCAATAAGAATACCGACGCAAATAAATTTTCAATAGGACAAACCGTGTACGAAAAAAACCTCCAAAGTAAACGACACAAAACGGCACCCAGAAATTTAGGCCCGTTTAAAATTAAGAGAATATCAGACAAAAATATAACCGTAGTAAACAACGGCAAGACAATAAAATATATTCATTTGAAAAACTTAAGACACCCTGCAGTTACTGATGGACAATCATCACCCTTACCGTCAACCTCCGCCCAGGTAGAACGGACAACCAAATAGTAATTGAAGATATAAAAAACAACCCCGGTATACTATCAATAAAATTAAGAAGTATGCAAAATACAATAGACTATTGAACATTAGCACAAAATTCGATTTAACGGAATTAAAACAAAAATCTCAAACAATCAAAGACAACTATTATCGATTAAAGCTATCCATGGACACAGCCAAATTCGGAAAGGAATACGCAATAGAAATGATGAATTACAACAGCATAATAGAAAGCATTTTAAGGAACATAGAAGATAAATTTGACAGATTAATACCCACAGAACAAAATACGAGACAAAAGAGAGAACTAATTAACGGACTAGATAACATAATAAAAGCTATCACAGGCAATTTAGATAACCAAGATGCAGAACATTATGACAACGCAATACAACAGATAATTGAAAACCAAAGCGATATAAAAACCATTGTTAGCAACCAAATATCTCTAACCCAATCAACTATAATAAAATTCAACGAAACATTAAAAAAACTAGTAAAAAATCAAGATAGTGTAGCCAACAGAATACAAACCCTTGAAACTAACATGCAAACTACCATGTTAGGAATGCGAGACTTAATTAGATTCAATACGATATTCGCTCAAATAATATCAACCCTTACTTTAATCCTACAAATTTTAGCCACATTAGAAAACGCTGTAACATTTGCAAAATTAAATACATTACACTCTAGTATCATAGAACCAACTGATTTATTAAAAGAATTAAATCATTTATAACTAACAGTAAATTACCCTTTGACGTAACAGAATCAAACATTCTCATATTTGAAAAAATAGCTATAGTTAAAGGCTATGTAAAAAATAACGAAATAATATTTTTAATAGAAATTCCAATAGTAGAAAGTAACAATTATAATTATATCATTTATTTGCTTTTCCAATGAAAATTACTAGCATGTATCAAGTTATCATACCCAAAACCAAGTTTCTATTCTTAAATGAACTAAGATATGGTTACACAAACGAGAAATGTAACGAAGTAACACCAAATTAATACTTATGCCAATCATTGACAACAACAATCATCCAAGAAGACAGCCCTTGAGAAGTACAATTACTAAGATTTTCAAACCATTACGACAACTGTGAATCCAAACCCGTACAAATCACAAATATGAAAGTTCAGAAAATTACAGAAAACAAATGGATTGCCATATTTCCAATAGAAGTAATGGCAACAGTCAACTGCAATTAGGACGAGAATAATCTAGCACTAATCGGAAGCAAATTAATCATCCTTAAAGAAGACTGTTATTTAAAACTGAAAAACGAAATAATCAGAGTATATCAAGACCTCACAGCAACCAAGAAATTCGCAAATTTACAATAGCTACTATTCAAGACAACGCAAACCGATGATGAAGAAATAATCAAAAAACCCATGCAACTAGAACACCTAGACTTAGACGATCTCAACAACGCCATGAAAATAATGGACAATTATAAAGAACACTTAAGTGAGTTAAAAGTGCCGAAATTACACTACGATAATATAAGCGTTTGGACTATTGTATTAATCATTTTAATTATTTTATTAATCATGTATGTATTTTACAAAATGTATCTTAGATATAAGAATAAAGAGAAAAATTTTAGGAATAAGGAAACAAAGAGAATTAAAGAAACAACAAATGTACTCTTAGAAACAATGATTTTTAAACAATGAATTTTAAATAGTGAATTAAAAAAGCAAAGAAAACCTTAATTTTTCATTTACGTCGGCAGGAGTTATGTATCACCCAATCTATATATGTATAATAAAATAGAATTTAATAGAAATTATTAAAGAAACTTAAGTATATGCAACAATGTAAATTCAAGGATAAACGAGAGAGGTTATTGAAAGTTCACAAGCAAGTTGTTAGAACGGATGCAATACATTGTATTCCAGACAGTGAGTGATACTGCAGGTGCAGGTCACAGACAGTTAAGAAACCGCACTTACTTAGAAATTAAGATTGTTACATTGTATAATGAATAGAATTAGGAAATAAGCAGATATGAGGTCTGCAAGTTCCCACAGACATATGAGGGGCAGGGACAACATAAATACCCCGGGAGCCTCAAGACAGTTAGTCAGTCTCGAGTATTTCAGCTTTGACATTGCCGTTTGCTTTAGGTTACTCGCTCATATTAGTTCAATTTTAATTATTTTTCGACTTAGTTTAATTTTAATCAAGTTTGTCGAAATTCCACATTAATATCTATTTAATAAATAAATTTTGTTACAAAGTTTTTGGAAGAAGTTTTAAAAAGACCGCTTCCAAGGCCCGAAACGTAACTCGCGTTTGTCCACATTCTCTATGGTCTTCCCAAACACCGCGTTATTTTTTCATTATTTTTTCAAACGCGCTTTTCGTCGACGTCCTCAACCCGGTGTTAAGGTCAATATACGCCTTCACCCATGGAGATTGAGTAAATTCGAGTACCCGGTGGATTGCTTTTAGTTTAAGCCCGTATCGCATACACTGTTGTAAGTTGCGGTAATGAATGGTATAATTTTTCTTCTCCAACAGAGTCGCTAGGAGTTTGGTGTCTTCGATCCTAGAGTTGACGGAACCATGTTTTCGGGACATAAAGGCGAGTAATTGTGGGTATTGTGTAGATGTTCAGGATACTCCAGATCCACTTCTAGAATATAACCTTTATCACTGGTTTCAGATATGTTCATAATGCGTTCTTTTAAGAGAGCGATCTTTTATTATCCACCCATTTAAAATCGCTAATGGCCAGCCAGGTGCTGTCTCATGGCCCACACATACAAATTCTTCGCATTCAGGTAAGTTAGGTATTTTGAAGGTTCACTAGGATTGTAATTCTCAATATATTTATTATTTGTTCGGTCATATCGTCTACTGCATTGTGTTAAGCCTCTTCTGATACAAGCCTTAATAAAGTTGTGCATACCAATATCTCTCAACGACTCCAGTTTTACGCCTGTGTACTTGAGCATGGCGTTCCAGCTCAGACTTGGGGCTGTCAGGTATTGGCATGGATCCAAGTCATAGGTTTTCCTGCATACAGAGCGAAAGTTTTCAAAAATATCAGCGAAAAGCAACACATCCGTTTTTAAGTATAGATCGCTATACTCCCCGAGAACTTGAATATTAAAGGTCTTCCACACCTTCTGTGCATGACGGTATTCCGCGAATGTCACATGTGTGGAGGTCTAATCGTTGAAGAAGGCATGCTTTGGTGGTGAGGTTGTCTCCTCCAGTACTGCAGCGCTGGTGATACAATTATACGAAAAAATGCCTTTCCGCGTCATCAACCCAAATTCTCGCTCTTCGGGTAGCATTTTCGGATCTCCACAAACTAAGAAGAATCAAGGTTCTGGCTCAACTTGTCCAACGATGAGGCCATGAATCTCAGAGAATTAATAAATCTAAGCTGCACCGTTGTAGCATCGGATTCTCCATCAGACTCATCATGTTCTTCTGATCTATCTCCATACAGTCTGACGTTTTTGATAAAAGATATAAACCATTCTTTATTATTTGGGATCACATTGACTTGTTCTTTATCACAACCCAACTCCTTAACGATGAAGTGGGAGTCATATCCACTGAGGTAATGGAACACAACAGGAATGAATTGCGGTACTTTGTAGCTGATATTGCACTGTGTGTGCGCCTCGAAGTGGAAGCGTGCTGTTAGATGACAGTGATCCCGTACTCTGTCATAACCCAACGACTTCGTACAGATTCCGCACTCGACAACACCATAAAATAGCAATTTTTCCAAAGGCTGGAGTGGTTTCATTAGGACATTTGTTTTAAGGATTTCTCTTAATCTATATGGGTTTCCTCTTTCATCCTCTGCATAAAAACTTTTGCAGCTTCAGGGCCTCTATACAGCTCGCACTTGTTTAAGACTCATCATACGAACATTTATGAGAAACTGTATGGCTCGTGTTCCTGGATGCTATTGGTGAAAGAAGTAGAAGTGCTGGCATGGCAGTACTAATTGCATTTAAAACCCTCTCAAAATCAGCATAAATCACAAACGGTATTCATCTGTTTGTAGATGTTTACAAATTCCAATGTACTCTTGGCAGCAGTCGGCATTGCCGTCACCACATGGTTACACTCGTGTTCTTCAGGCCTGCGAAATTCCTCCTCAGAACGGAAATAAATTAAACAACCATCACACAACAGTTGGGATCCTCCGTGGGCAGACAACAGAGTTCTAACCAATGCATTAAAATTTTTTATTAAACAAAAGTGCTCGTTATCATCATCTTGAATGTATATACAGTTTACACTCGTGTCCTCTTTCGTTGTGTGAAATGTAAAGGTCCCACAATAGATTTCCCTTCTACACCGAAAACATTGATGCTGACATCGTTTTGTTCTTCGAATTTTGAAATATTCTTGAATTCCATAGGGAAATTTATACCATTCAAATTTAATGCTTTAAAGTAGTGGAGGTAGTTCAATTCACGATAAGAGTACTCATTAACGGAGTACCATGCTGCCGCAACACACCACGCGAAACAAGCGGTGTCATTATTTTATATGTTGACCACAGCTCTCATATTTCTAAACCAATTTGGTAATGCTATGTATGAGGATCCACGTAAAGGGTTGTACTTATTTACATTGATTTCCAAGTACAACACTTTTTTCAGCGTCCAACCTAAAATTTAAAATTTAGTTAATAATAATTTTCCAAAACTAACAAGAATCACGTTCTTGAAACTCGTCGGCTTTAGCTCGCATAGCTTCGCATAGTGCATCGTAAACATCGTCCAAGTTGCTGGATGATGTCACAACATTTTTCGTGTTAAAAGACTTTACGTCCATGGCTTCCTCGTCCATGCCCATCTTTTTGTAGGAACCAAACAGTTCACAATTAATCTTCATAGCGGTATGCTCGCTCAGTTGCTCTCCAACTAAACTAGCAAACCTCTCCTTATTGGTTTCGAGAAAGTTGTTTATTCCGGCAACATTATTAATATTCTTGATGCGGAAGGTCGCAATCCGGAACTTAAATGCCGTGCGGACAATCTCCACAACATATCTTTCCACAACACCGTTTTTAAAGATTTTAGCAAAAAGCCGTATCTGTCACGGCCAACCCCCAACAACCTTGTAAATTATTGAGGATCGCCCGAGATCAACCTGACTCTCCTCCAATATCTTTTAACTAGCAAGGCTGCTGCCCCTTGCTGCGCCTTTTACGATAAGCAGGCTTACTATAGTAGTATTAGTAGTATTCTTTGTCGCCTACTATAGGGATGAACATCATTGCCACTATATCAAAAAAGAGAGGTCCGGGATAGATGTGAAAATTGTCGAACAATAAGTTTTACAGCACACGTGTCAAAAATATGAACAAGAATTGTACAGACGAATGAAAAAAACAAGCTGAAGAAATACTAGGAGAAGATCAATTTGGGGTTAGGTGAAACAGTGGAATACGGGAGGCTATTTTAGTTCTGAGGTGATAATGGAGAAAACAATAGAAAATGGGGAAAGCGTATATATAGGGTTTCTAAATCTGGAAAAAGCATTCGATAATGAAAAAGGGAAAAAATGTTCGAAATACTGAAAAAGATTGGAATCAGTTTTAAGGATAGACAAATAGTACATAGCTTATACAAAAAGCAAACAGTGGTAATAGAATTAGAACAGGATGGTAGAGACGCAAGCATTATGAAAGGGGTGAGACAGGGATATGCCCTATCCCCATTAATTTTTAACTTGTACATCGAAGAGGCGATGAATACCGTCAAATGCAGGAAGACATTTGGAATTATTATGCAGGGACAAAAGATTAATATGGTTAGATTTACAAATGATTTAGCAGTATTAGCATCTAGCAAGAAAGAGTTGGAAGCTGCTCTTAATGAAATCGAAACAGTTCTAACAGATAGAGATGCAGTATTAAAATTAACAAAATTAAACTAAAGTACTAGTGTGCAAAGGACGGGAAAATAAATTAAAAACTAGAATACAAATAGGTAACGAGAGCATACAAGAGGTTAATGATTTCTGCTACCTAGGAAGCCAAATAACGCAAGATGGGAGAAGCTCAAAAGATATAAAACAAAGATTAGCACGAGGTCGTGATACATTTAATAATAAAAAGGAACTACCATGTTTAAACACAACAAACATAGAAACAAGGAAAAGATTGCTTAAAACATATGCGTGGAGCACAGCACTGTATGGCTGTGAACTAGGAGAGTAGAAGAAGCGAACAGGAAAAAGATAAAACCCTTTGAAATGCGGTGCTGATATATGATGAAGATATCATGGACAGACAAAATCAAGAACAAAGAGGTACTATAAAGGTTAGTGGAAGAAAGAAGTATATTGAAAACAGTAAAAAAATAGGAGAGATAGAATGATAGGCCACATACTAAAGCATGAGGGAATAGTGCGGAAAATATTAGAAGCAGAGATAGGAAAAAAGAGAGGTAGAGGTAGATCTAGGTTACACTATTGCACACAGATAGTGAAAGATATAGCCTGTGGGATTCAGGGAAATGTGTAGGATAACTCAGAATAGAAATTAATGGAGGTACTCGTCCAATCAGTTCCAAGATGGAAAACCCAATGACGAAAAAAATAACTGTACTTAAACCTGATGATTATTATAAGCAACTACAGGTATTGATTTTGCAATATTCTCAACAATGTTCATTGTGTGAAAGGATTTACTGGAAAACCATTAAATCCGAAAAAGTATATGTGTTGTGGGATCCTCGGCAGCCACTGTCTGCTTTACACCCTTAACATACCACTGAATCTCTGTAAAACAGGGCATATAATTAGGAAACAACAGAAGGGAAACCGAGCTGTATCTAGGCTGTGGGAATTTCAGGAAACGGTGTAGGCTAGCTCAGAATAGAAATAAGTGAAGGTACGCATCCAACCAGTTTCAAGATGGAAAACCTAATAACATATCACTGAATATTGGGGAAATAGGGTATATATTTGTAAACAATAGAAGCGAAACCAAACTGCATCTAAGAAACAGCAGCGGCTATGTTCAAAGACAACAAACATAGGAACAGGGTGAAAATTGTTGAAAGCATATGTGTGGAGTATAGCACAGTACGTCTATGAAATAAGGGCAGTATGAGAAGCAGACAGAAAAACGGTAGAAGCCGTTTGGAATGTTGTGCTTCAGATGTATGAGGATGATAGCATGGACAGACAAAGTTAATAACAAAGATGTTATAGAAATAGTATGGGAATAAAGAGTTCTGTGGAAAACAAAAAAATAGAATAGAAGGGCAGGATACGTTCTAAGACATTTTTGCAGAATAGTGTGGAATATATTACAAGCAGAGGTAGGAAAAAAGAGGTAGATCTAGGTTAGACTATTGTATGCAGATAGTGAAAGATGCAGACTGTGTAAATTTCAAGGAAATGTGTAAGTTTGCTCAGAATAGGAAACAATGAGGGTATGTGTCTAGCCAGTTCCAGGACTGAAGACCTATTGATGATGATGATTGGGAAAAGAGGTGTAGTGTATCAGGGTGTAATATTAATTATAGAAGGTAGAACAGTGCAATGTACAGTACTAGGTATCAACTATAATATTCCACGTTAAAAATGTAAGCAAAAGGTGCAGAAACAAGAGCAATAACTTGAAAGAAATGCAACCCAGATTGTCAATATATTAACTGATGTTTCCGATATTAAGAGGCAAAAATAAACACGAATTCTGCATAGAATAGTTTTATTTTCAGGTCTGAAGTATGATGTAATGTTACTACGAACGCGACATTACAAGAAGATGTGCCTAGTGGATGTTATCTTAATAGTTTACATGGATTTACAAGTGAAGAAGCGTTCCTAGAATGATCTATTCAGATATTGAACAACATCAAACAAACAGCATTACAACTTTATAAACATTTCGATATTTTACAAAAAGCAAAGTAAAAGAATCTGAGAAAAAGTAAATGATTCAGTGGAAGTTCAACGAAGAGATTCTGTGTGTGTGTGTGTGTGTGTGTGTGTGTGTGTGTGTGTGCGCGCGCGTGCTGCCTAGAGGATCCTGGTAAAAATGATTGAAAGGCTCTCTAAAGTAGAAACAGCCATCAACTCACGAACATTAACACATATAGACAATGATTAAAAAAATGTTTATATTAACCCTTGCAAAATTTTTAATTGAAGAAAAATATGTTAAATGCCAAGTCGATTGTCGTAAGCAAAAACGATATTATATTTTTTAAAGATAAACCAAGATTGACGTGGAAGTTACTAAATATGTTCCAACAGATCCAAGGAAGGGTTGGAAATATAATGGCAGTATGATTAATTGCAGTTGAGGAACCTAAGCATCAATTAGTCATGAAAACTAATGTATCAATTGAGGCATCAGTTTTAAAATATCGGGATGGAAAATGTTGTTACAAGTATACTTTTGTATTATTATTTTGAATTTGCAATACAGTTTTTGTATTACAAAAGTGGTGAAACATTTTTGTCTAAAACAGAACAATAAGAGCATTTGTATACGTTCCAGATTTTCTCTCCTACAGAATGGTAACTATGGTTAATATTCAGCTTGTATTAACGTAACATATAATTTTCACAGTACATACCTTGAGTTGTAAAAATTAATTGTGGACTTTTACTTTTGGAAAAATCCATACCATGTGGTCCAGCACTGGTTGCTTGAATATCTCTCAGAATACTATAATATTTAGTGGACTCAAAAATATTTTTAAAAATTGTTTATTGTTTATCATTTAGAAACATCGGCCATTTTTATTTCAGTCCACAAGGGTGTTTCCGCATTTGCAAGCATCTGTGGTTTTTAAATGATGCAGTAATGGGTTGCCCTAGACCGAAAATAAAAAGCATTTAATTCAGCACACTTTGGTTTACAAATTAAAACCATTATCTCCCAGCTGCATGTATTTCTTAATACACTTTTAATAGCACAAAGTCATTAGTCATAATTTTCAAAACTCAATTTTTGAACAGTAGTTTTCCAAAGAAAGAGTAATTTATAGACCTTAATTTTTTATGCTATTACACTACATAGTATGGTTACCTTTTATAAAGTATCAATGGTGAGAAGATTACCCTTAAAAAAATATTCTACTTTAGAAACAGATTTTTGTGAATTTGGCCATTTTTTAACCTGAAAAATCTTTGTTAGAGGACCTGATAAAAATCTGAAAATTGCACACTTAATAAACCTTTGCGATATCAAATTCCATTATAAAATTCAGCTTTGAGATTCAATTAGAGGTTATGAAAAAAAATTACAAATAGAAGTCCAAAATACGTTTTTTATCATAACGATTTTTAATTTATTTATTTATTAATATACGGGATAAGTCCCCTTTTTACAAAAAAAACTTAAATAATTTTGTGCAATTAAAAAAATAAAAGAAAGTATATAACAATAATAATAATTTACATGCAGGTTTGTTATATCAATAAACACTACTCATAACATTAAAACCTTCCATATACTTGCATATTGAATTTCCTCTTCTTTGCCTTTTTTACTACATATTAACATTCTTCAATTGATTACGAAAAAATGCTATAGTTACACCAAAAAAATCAATTTGTGAAGAAAATTCATTTCCCGAGATACACAGCCGGGTTATTGTGGAATTCATACCATAATTTGTTCTATGCAGAGGAATATGAAAAAGAGGCTGGTTATGTGTACCCCTAGCAGGCACATGAAGGTTTATTAGCTGAAGGATCTCTCGTGAGTCAATATGTGAGTTTATCAATTTGAAGAGCAATAACAGATCATTAATGAGTCTTCTGGTTTGTAAATTTTTAATGTTCAACAACTTAATGGCATCATCATAAGTAAATGTATCAACTGGCAAGTATAGTTTAAAAAGCATAAAATTAATAAACTTTCTTTGAACCCTTTCAATTTGAGAGATTTGGTTTTGGTAAAATGGATTCCAAATTGTCAAATTGTATTCAACTAATGTGCGAACAAGACTAGTATAAAGTGTCATGATAGCAGCTGGATTGTTAAGAGCGCCACAATGTCTTTTTATAAACCCTAACATCTTGTAAGATTTGTTAATTATAGCATTAGTGTGCTCATGAAAACTTAGAGACGAGTCAAAAGTTATGCCCAAATCCCTTATTTTATTAACACGACAGAGGCTAATTTTATTAATTTGGTAACCAAACGATAATGAATGATGTGATTTGATAAAGATAATACTATAGCATTTTTTTATGTTGAAATTCATACCGTTATCAATGCACCACTGGAAGACAGCATCAACATCTTCTTGCAGTTTTATGCAGTCGTCAACAGTTCTTATGTGACGAAACAGCTTTAAATCATCTGCATATAATAAATGTTTGGAATTGATTATATATTGGCTGAGATCATTTATAAAAATAACAAATAGCAAGAGACCAAGGTGGGGAACACCTGATGGAACAAGCGTTTCATTAGAAGTATAACCTACAATTCGAACACTTTGCCTTCTGTCAAGGAGATAGCTTCGCAACCATTTCAATAAACAACCATCAATTCCAAATGCTTCAAGTTTTGCTATTAAAATAGTATGACTATCAAAGGCTTTGGAAAAATCGGTATAGATACAATCTACTTGAAACCCCTCCTCCAAAGATGTGGAAATAAAATCCTTGTACAGAATTAGATTACTCAATGTAGACCTTCCTGCAACGAAACCATGCTGTTGGTCTGTGATTAGTGGCTTGATAACAGAAGCTAATGTATCAGTGATAAAACTTTCAAGTATCTTGGGAATACAGCTAAGCACGGATAGTGGTCTGTAATTACTAACTAAATTTTTGTTTCCAGATTTGTAAATAGAAGTTACAAAGCTAAGCTTCCAGAAGTCTGGCATACAGCTCTCCGTTAGAGATGCATTAAAAAGTATAGCGAGAGAATAATATAAAGCACCAGAACAAAGACTTAATAATTTAGAAGGGATACCATCAGGGCCAGCTCCCTTAGTAACATCCAAAGCCATGAGTTTTTCTTGTATTAATTCAGACTTAATATCAACATTAGAAATATGAACAGTATGCGTAAAGTTAAAATTAAAATTACTTGCAGACAATTTATCCTTTTTATAGGTACTAGCAAAATACTTTGAGAAACCGTTAACTATATCAAGTCCACCAGACAACTCCACATCATCCAGATACATTATATCTGGAATACCAGTATCTGATCTTAGAGAATTAACAAAGCTCCAGAATGTCTTAATATTATGTGGAATTCTACTTCCAACAAGATTTATATATCTTTCATAACATTTTTCGTGTAATTGTTTACACTCTCTCCTCAGATTAGTAAAATGCTTATACACATTCAAAGATCCGGTACTCTTGAATAACTTGTGAGCCGCTTTTTTGCGGTAAATTAAATGTCTTAATTTATAACTGTACAATGTGGGATAAGTTGTGGGTTTCAATCTCTTTACAGGGATAAACTTTTTAACAGCATCAAACATTATATTATAAAATTTGTTCACGGCTTCTGAGATACTGTTAAAGGTTAAATGATGATTCCAATCAATATTCAGAAAATGGTGGGGGATCCAATGCTGGAGTAACTAATGTGTTGTGTTGATTAGAAAAAATTAAATCTAAAAAAATTTCTTGTGAATTTAGCAAGTCATTAATTTGAAGTATATTAAGAATTGAATAGGTATTGCAAATAATGTCACTGTTAAGCGAAGGAACTCTAACAATAGCAGAAGTACCAAAACAATCATTTTGCCACCTAATTACATTAGGCAAATTAAGATCACCGAATACATATATAGATAAGTTTGAATAATTATCGGATATATGTTCAATGTTTGTTGAATGATTTTCATAAATTTCAGGTTCGGAATGCGGGGGAATGTAAACCCCACCAATAACCACAGTAGTAGATTTGTGTAGTTTCACCTTAACATACAAATCTTCAGCAGTATCACAAACTGTAGATATGATAGTTGATGATAGTTGCTTATTAACTGCAATCATAAACCCACCCCCTCTTGTTTTCTTGCTTGTGATAGAAGATCAGTCTTTTCTCTAGATGTTATAGTTAATAAGACCTAATTTAATTCACTAGTTTCAATGTCTGACGATAACCATGTTTCACAAAGAATAACAATTTCATAGATAGAGGAATTAAGTTCATTCCGCAGAATATTTAGTTTTGTTCGCAAGCCTCCAACATTTTGAAAATACACATTAATTAAGGAAAAATCGGCACTATTAGAATACTCTGCAGCATTAGTTTCACATGCTAGTTTTTTTTAGAACGATTGTTAAATATTTTTGGTACACCCCTAGTATATTTAATATATGTCTTCTTCACCATTAGCTTTTCTTGCTATTAATTCTTTGCGCAAATCTTGATAGTATCGTCTCTGCATTGGAGTTTGATCAGAATAGCTTCTAGCATTAAAACCTAGTTTGGGAAGTTTTTATTTATTTCTCAGTATTTCTGCCACCTCCAATGGACTGTTTAGTATGACTTTCAAGCGACGATTCGTATCACCTCTTTGGCCTAATCTGATCAATTTCTTTATGTTAATATTGACGAATGGGCTAATAAAGGCGTTATTATAGACTCAATTTTTTTTTACCATCTTTCATTCTTGCCTCGCTGTTAGATGAAGTAGATTCTTCCACATTAACAACCATTATATTATTTGATCTCAGCTGATGCTCCTGAGTTTCAACAAACATATCCTCAAAACTTCTGCTTTTGAGTTTTTCAACTTCAACTTGTAATTCAAGAATTGATTTAATCAAAGTATATCAATCATATAATTTAAACATACAGCTGATGATTTGTTATTTTTGTATCGAAAATTACCCCACTAATTACAAATGTTGTTCTCATCTTATTACTTTTTGGTAATTGTCTTTGAACATCTGAGAAATTTCTGCACTTAGTTTGTGAGTTAGGTTAAAAGTATGCCCAGTCATAGTTGTAAATTCCAGGAAAGACAGCTTCTTCAGCACATTTTTAACTGGTATCCAAACTTGATCCTTCTCAACTTTTCTAAATGAGGTGCTTGGTTCTGGTGGGTGGTAAAATGTAACATGCACATCTTGGTTTTGACAATCAATATTATCAACTACGGCAATCCATCACAGTTTCTTTGAAAATTACAAATATTTTAGAGTAACATGTTGCACACAATAATTTTCCTAGTATGATATCGATAAAAGGGCTTTTATTTTTTGAATAATGATTAAAGGTTATTTCTCTGGCGCCTTTTGTTATAGACTTCTTATATTTCTCAAAACGGTTCAAAAAGGTGATGACATTTTTTTAAATATTTAAATGCACGATACTTACAAGTTCATTTAACCTCCGAGTCAACTCTTCACTTAATCTTCAATTGACGTAAAGTCTTTAGGAAACACTTGTTACGTTTATTTTTCAACATAAATTAAATACCCTTTTTCCCCTGGTTAAGTCATTACCCGCTCGAATAAATTAAATTTCTATTCTTAAGTTCTCCTACAAAACCCTATGTAGTGTACGTGTTCTGAATAAGCCCACGTTAACATAATTTTAACTCAAATCCACCGTGCTTCTAAAACGAAAATGTATTCAATAAATTAAATGGTTAATACCTTGTTTTAAGTATCCGTTAATTTGTTAAACATTCCAATAATGTATAATTGCTTTCTCTTGTGTTTCCCATCTAAAGGCTTGTCAAAATAATGGATCCTACTATTATTTGATAGCGTGTTTTCCAGTTTGATAATCGCGCTTTGGAAATGCAAGGATTGCAGTTCAAACTTGTGTTATTTGAACTAATTTTTAATTTAATTCTGCAGCCTGTACGTTCAAATAGTTTCTATATTACTCGTCCAATACTGCAAGAGCGATGAACGTTTTTTTGTTCGACAAGTAGGAGGTATCTTGAGTGTATCGCTCTTAGCTGGAGGCCAAATTGGTTCTTTCTTTATGTAGGCTCAACTGTTCTTTACCACAGATCAACTGCCGTTGCCTGTAGATCGCTAGTGCCGTTATGGTGATAGGGTAAATAGATCCCGACGACCGTGGCGAGGTGGTACTGATTCACTTGTTTTCTTTTGTGTATAACAAGAGCATGTTCCTTATCAGCGGTTGGTGTAGTTGCATGATAAGAAACGTGACACTGTAGGACTATTGTTTGCTGCTGCGACTCGATATTATCGCTCTACAGGTGTGATGTACCATTGTTAAAAATGTTTGACAAAAGTTCCCACACGCTTATTCATTTCTACTGATTAGTTTACTTTACAAACGGTATTATGTACAATTTAAAAGAATGCTTGACAAAAACTCTCCCACATTAATTCTTTTCCACTGATTAGTTTATTTTACAAACGGTATTAGGTACAATTAAAAGAATGTCTGACACAAGTTCTCACACGTTAATTCTTTTTTTTACTGATGAGTTTATTTTACGAAAGGTATTATGTGTAATTTTAAAAATGCTTGACAAAAACTCTCACATGATTATTTTCTACTGATTAGTTTTATTCTGTGTAAAATACGAGATGCGCACTTCATATCTAAAGTACTAAATTGTTCCTAGCATATAATTGTTTGCTTTGAAATAGTAATGCTTAATGTATTTCTTTGGCTTGTTTGTACAGAATCCTTTATTTATTTTTATTGTTAATAGATAATCGTAGGCGACATGCTTTTGTTTTTTGGTATGTAGGTGAATCCCCCCACTCTCCGCGTTTGGTAGTTAACTTGGTATTTATGTTTCTGGCTACGTCTAGGTACGTAGCACACTCCATACACATTTTTATGACAATTTCTTCAATAAGAACACCAATAGAACATTGAGATTCCATTCAAAAAGGTAATACAACCGCAGATTTTAGGAGCAAATAGTTAACTGGACCAATGTTACTGGAAGGAAAAAGCCAACACACAGGCCTGTCCATACAGGCTCACCAACAAGCCTGTAGGCTTGTCAATACACTTGTACAGACTTGCAAATACTGTCTGCTGAAACAGGATTGTCTCAACAAATAATCTTTAGTAATTTAATTTGAGATGTTTATAGAAAAATTGATTCCATTAGCCTACATATTGTGATGTTAAAAAAATATTTTAGACTCATATTTGAAATGTTTTTCATAACTTCAAATCGAAACTCAAAGTTGAAATTTATATTGGAGTTTGATATCATAAAGGTCTACTAAGTGTGCAATTTTCAGATTTTTATCGGGTCCCCTAACAAAGATATTGTAGGTCAAAAAATGTGTTCTTTAAAATAATATAATTTTAAAGGGTAAACTTCTCACTATTGATACTCTATAAAAAGTAACTATACTATGTAGTGTAATAGCACAAAAAATATTAAGGCTGATAAATCATTCCTCCTTTTTAAAATTGCGAATGACTTTGAGCTATTAAAAATATATTAAGGAATACATTCAGCTAGGTGATAATGGTTTTACTTTGTAGGCCAGAGTGTGCTAAACTAAATGCTTTATATTTTAAAGGCATAGGGCAATTCATTGCTGAATTATTAAAAAATAAACGCAGATGCTTGCAAATGTGAAAAACGGTTGCAGCCTGATACAAAAATGGTCGCCGCTTCTAAATGATAAACAATAAAAAAATTTTAAAAGTATTTTTGAGTCCACTAAACATTAAGGAATTCACCCAGCAAATATCAAATTTTCTGAGATGTTCGAGTAACCAAATATTTTTTCCTGGACCACTTGGTATGGGTTGACCCTTAATTTTAAATAAGTATTTAAATAAATATTAAGCAGTCATAAAAACACCAACTTGTTTTATTAGAGTTACTACATTTTTCACTTATTTACAAATACCAATCAATAAATTATTTTTAGGAGTGCAGGTGGTTGGTATAAGTTTATTTAAATAAACTGTATAACCATATTCTTCAGCAGCCAATTTTCTATCTGAATCAATAACATCCATACACGTAAACCCCTGAGAAGTTTTAGCATTATCAGTATCATGAGTCTGATCAGATGCATGCCCTAAAATCAAATACTCTTCATATGACACCATGGCTTTAAATGTCTTGCTTCTAGGATAGCTTAAATGATGACAGTCACGAATTCCTCCATAGCAGCAGGGACATACAACAAAATCAGCTTTGCTGTTTATACATGCCTTTATTACAAGATCGGTGGCAACTCCACATGCATGTAATGCTGTACCAATATTAAATGGAGCAATAAAGTAATCTAAATTGCTTTGAACAACAGTAATATTTTTTAAGTTCATTTTGAAGATACGCTCTTGTGCTCTTTGCAAAGATCGTTCTTTATTTTCTACTAGAATAATGTGGCACTTCGGTAAGGCGCAAGCAAGAATGATGCCCAAATGTCCGCTACCACTACAAAAATCGACAATAACATATGATTTATTAGATGCTATTTTAATGGTAGCTCTAGCAAGGTTCTCCAATTGCTCACATTTACGATTAGCTCTTACTTTAGGTAGGGCCCCACTGAATGGACTTGCACCCAATGGCAAATTTTCCCATGCAAATTTTATGCCATCTACATACTGAGCCGTGTTAGTTACTAATAAATTTTTTGTCACTGCTAAAACATTAACCACATCTTCCTGTTGTGTGTAATTTCGATTTTGACGACTTTCGCCTTTATATAAACTTTGTTTATCAATAACTTCTTGCGTTATTGTATAATTTTCAGCAATACCTTATATTCACATGTTATATCCAACTGTTTTATGTTTCTGCACAGATTTTTATACCACAAATTTGTTAGCGGCAACTCATTTTCAAATGTCTGACCAAAGACTTCAAAAATAATTTTAAAACACGGAAATAGTAACAAATCGGCCAGTGTCATAAATGGTCCCTCACTATATGTATGGTCTAAATTAAGTTCTCCAACAGGAGTGCTGCTTTTTAACAAATTGTCATTATTTTTTAGTCGAGCTAGTTTATAGATATTATGTATTCGAATCGGTACTGACATATGATATTCAAAACGCGTTAATTGCACTGGTAAACATATTGAAGTAGATTTGGCATAATGTTGTAAGTTTCTTATTACATGTTTAACAGTAACAATCATATCCACTTCACAAAATTTTGTCCACACCGAAACTTCATTGCATGCCAATAAACAAGCAGATCGAAATCCTAACAAAGCTGTTATTTTGACATCATTACTATACTGCAATAGTCGACGAGCTACTGCAGCTAAACCTGCAATAACAGTATGATCCACAATCGCAACTGGCCACTTGCAATAATGTGCGATGTCAGGAATGTCTGCAATTGCTAATCTTTTGAAATCTGAACATTCAATTTGAAATAAGAGGTCATCACAATCACTTTCACCATCCACGACAAATATTTCAACATTTTTAACATCCACATCATTAAAACAATTTTTATAAACATACAAAATAATCAAACTCTCTAACGAAACACCATGTTCATACTGGTAAAAATAAATTTCCATTATAGCTTAGATTTACTAAACGCTATTAGCTAGTTGTCGTTGAACTCGCTGTAATACGCGTTTGTTTAAGACTTTCTTCCTTATATAAACACAGGACGTCGATAAAACAGTTGTTAAAAACATAAAACCTTCAAACTTCCAAAATGCCCTTTCTTCAATGTGGGCTAGACGATCACAGCTCCGTGATACTGTTTCACCGTTAGCACATTTTAGTATTTCTTTATAATGTGTATGTACACAGACGCCAATTGTTTTACTTGCAATTTCAAAATCTAAAAATGATACATGCGAGATATTGGTTTATATACTTTATAGATAGAAACCTGTGCAGGGTTTGCATTCGTCAACGACTGTGAATGTTTCTCGTTCCCAGCACGATGAATTCTGTTCAGTGGCATAAATATTTTTCCTAGTATTGTTATGTGTGGTCCAATTTGATTCAATGATAAGAACTAAAATTGTTAACCTGAAACTAACAAATGAAACATATTGGTCTATTATATAAGGTTACGTACGCTCCTAAAATCGCTATGCCTAGCAACATACGTTTTTTAGGACACGATTCGATCATTTTATACAGAAGTATTCCATTTAATTACAATTAATACAAACAAACATGAAAAATTAGGTTAAAACTTACAAATGAGTGTTTATTATCGGAATTGCCAACTAAAACTGTAATGTTACTGCTAATTTAAAATTCACGAGGAGATAATTACATCCAATCATAAGTGTTTATAGTCTCTCTCACACAGGACGTTAAATCTCACAATGAGTTGGCCAATAGCAGCAAGGAACAGTAAGCTAATGAAATTTTTTCTGTCTAATTTATTAATTATTTTCCACAGTAATACATTTTAATTGAGGTGTCAATAAACTAATCTAATTGGATAGTAGTAATAATACTTGGCAATATTTAAACGTGTATAAATATTTAGAAAATATTGTCTTATGATAGAGTGACCAGGCGTACTGCTTCGGTAGTACAGTACCGCTTTGAATTAATTAGTACTTTCCGTACTTTCAATACGAGTAAAAACAGGGTTTTAGATACATAAATAAAACAATAAAGCAACAACGCCTTATTAAAATAACGGAAAACCTACTGACACCCGTGATGTGTATAGCCGTTACAAACTGTTCGAGGCTGCTATTGGTGAATTCATTGTGAGATTTAACGTCCTGTCTCTCTCACAAATCTCGGAAATTTAAATATTATAACTAAAAAGGTGTTATTTTTTAGCTAAGAGTGGCGTAAGGAAAGGCATAGAGAACATACAGAAATTGCAAAAATTATCATATACCTAAAGGAACTTCAATTTTGCCCCCTTCGTTAAAGTAAGGGGAGAGGGTTAAGCAATAAACCTTAACATATCGTATTTGCTTTACGAAACGATATCAGCTAAATTTGTTTGCGCGAATAACATCTGCCTCAAGGTGCTTCAATTTAGCATCTTTAATTTAGTGTAATCGCCATCATTAAAGTAAGGGTAGGGGATCTAGTAATCAATCTTAAAAAATCGTATCTCCCTTGCGAGACGATGTCCGCTAAACTTTTTTATGCCAATAATCATTTACCTAAAGATGCTTCAATTTAGCACCCTTCAATTTAATGTAACCACCGTCGTTAAAGTAATAAGAAGGGGTTAAGTAATAACTCTTAAAAAATCGTATCTACTTTACGAAACGATGTCTGCTAAATTTGTTTGCGTGAATAATCATCTACATAAAGGAACTACAATTCAATGGGTTGTTAAAGCAAGGGTAGGAGGAGAAGTAATAAAATGTAAAAAATCATATCTCCTTTACGAAACGATATTTGCTGAACTTGTTTATGGGAGTAGTCAACTACCTAAAGCAGTATCAATCCAGCAACTTTCAATTCACTGCAACAACCCACATTAAAGTAAGGGAAGGGGGGGGAAGTAATAAATCTTAAAAAAATCGTATCTCTTTTACGAAACGATGTCCGCTAAATTTGCTTGCGCGAATAATCATCTACCTAAAGGTGCGTCAATTTAGCACTCTTCAATTCAATGTAACCACCGTCGTTAAAGTAAGGGGAAGGGGGTTTAGTAATAAATCTTAAAAAATCGCAACTACTTTACGAAACGATGTCAGCTAAATTTGTTTGCACGAATAATAATCTACTTAAAGGTGCGTCAATTCAGCACCCTTCAATTCAATGTAACCCCCGTCGTTAAAGTAAGGGGAAGGGAGTTACGTAATAAATCTTAAAAAATCGTATCTACTTTACGAAACGATGTCTGCTAAATTTGTTTGCGCGAATAATCATCTACATAAAGGAGCTACAATTCAATGGGTTATTAAAGTAAGGGTAGTAGGAAAAGTAATAAAATTTAAAAAATCGTATCTCCTTTACGAAACGATATTTGATGAACCTGTTTATGGGAGTAGTCAACTACCTAAAGCAGTATCAATCCAGTAATATTCAATTCAATGCATCCACTGTCGTCAAAGTAAGGGGAAAGAGGTGAAGTAATAAATCTTAAAAAATCGTATCTTCTTTACGAAACTATGTCTGCTAAATTTGTTTGCGTGAATAATCATCTACCTAAAGGTACGTCAATTCAGCAACTTCCAATTCAATGTAACCACCATCGTTAAAGTAACGGTGGGGGTGAAGTAATAAATCTTAAAAAATGATATTTCCTTTACGAAACGATGTCTGCTAAATTTGTTTGCGCAAATAATCATCTACATAAAGGAGCTTCAGATTAGCACCCTCCAGTTCAATGTAATCGTCATTAACGTAAGGTTAGGGGGTGTGATAATAAATCATAGAAAATCGTATGTCCATTACAAAACCATGTTTGCTAAATTTGTTTGCAGCTTCAATTCATAACCCTTCAATTCTGTAACCACCGTCGTTAAAATAAAGGTAGGGAAAAAGTAATAAAATTTAAAAAGTCGTATCTCCTTTACGAAACGATATTTGCTGAACTTGTTTACGTTAGTAATCAACTACCTAAAGCAGCATCAATCCAACAACCTTCAATTCAATGCAACCCTCGTCGTTAAAGTAAGGGGAAGGGGTAAAGTAATAAATCTTAAACAAATTGTATCTCCTTTACGAAACCATGTGTGCTAAATTTGTTTGCGCAAATTATCATATACCTAAGGGAGCTTCAATTCAGCAGCCCTCAAATCAATGTAACCGCCGTCGTTAAAGTAAGGGTAGGGGTGAAGTAATGAATATTAAAAAATCGCATCTGCTTTAGGAAGCGATACCTGCTAAATTTGTTTAGGCGAACAACCATCTACCTAAATGAGCTTCAATTTAGCACCCTTCAGTTTAATGTAATCAGGGTGCGGGGTGAAGTAATAAATCTCAAAAACGTATCTCCTTTACGAAACGGATTCTAAATTTATTTGCACAAATAATCATCTACCTGAACGATCTTCACTTCAGCACCCTTCAATTCAGTGTACCCACTTTGTTAAAATAAGGGTAGGGGGTTAAGTAATTAATCTTAAAAAATCGTATTTACGTAACGGTATCTGCTACATTTGTTTGCGTGAATAATCATCTACCTACAGAATTTTAAGTCAGCATCCTTCATTTTAATGTAACCACCGTCGTTAAAGTAAGGGTAGGAGGTGATGTAATAAACTTTAAAATATTGCATCTCCTTTACGAAGTGATGTCTGTTAAATGTGCTTGCGCGAATAATCATCTACCTAAAGGAGCTTCAATTTGCATCCTCCAAATCAATGTAACCACAGTCGCTAGAGTAAGGGTAGGGGGGGGGATGTAAATAAAACAGAATTTGTATCAAAGTTTAATGATACAGCAATCTAAACGTGTACAAAGATAATCTTCTAAAACATGTACGCATACAATTGTTACATGCCAAAATTGGCAATGTACATTTTTAAATTTAGTTATAATTTATAAGTAAATTGCCGCGTATTTTAAAATAAATACGCCAACTTCCGTCGTCCCTGACAGTCGCGTCTGCACAAAAGTGATGCGGAGCGCGCGCGTGGTGTAAAAAGTCGCCATTAAGCTACGAGAGATGGACGAAGCAACAGCTATCTAGTGGTGTTTTTTTGTGTATTTCATGTATGTAGGATCCTTTTTATCTTGCCTTCTGTCGTTCCTTTACCTGGTGTTTCTTCATCCCCTACGAGTGGAAAAGAGTTTTAGGACGGATGAAATTCGATGTCAAAAATGACGTAACCCAACTTCACAAGCACCGAGGGATCCCGAGATTAAGCTACGAGATACCAACCGTGTGAGTAATTTGTTTTGATTTAAATTGTGTACGCAAATTTATCTTAGATAGCGATTGCATCACCTTAAAAACGGGGTCGGTATAAGTTACAATATGCCGGGAATGATATCGCGTGTAAGAGTATAACACAATAAAAGAAAAGCACTAAAAACATAAAATGGTATAACAATTTACACAGATTATAAAAATATTTGACTAATTTACCACTTTATTATCCAGTGGTGTATGGACGAAGCCAGTTCGCATGAATCTTGGCGCGCAACCATTTCCCGACTAACCCTCTCCATTTACCCACTCGTTGTCTTTGAGCTTAGAATCATCACATAATCCTCTATTATATCGAATTTTTAAGTAATTAGGTTTAAGCATTAGTAGAAACGAGAATACAATGTCGTGCACTATATTATAACTAAAATAACCACCACCAATAAAAATAAGCACGAACACACACCCACACACACACACACACACACACACACACACACACACACACACACACACACACACACATACACACGCACACACAACATATAATGAGTTCTACTACGTGCTAGATCCCCTGCCTTAAAAATGACAGAACGAATTTTCGCGTTAATTTTATTAGCCACACGCTGAGCCTTGAAATTTAACTTTTCGTATGCTAATTGCTAAATGGTCTGCCGTGACGGTTCGGCAGTAGAGACCACCGGAAAATCGACACATTTCTCTATAGGATTTAGAGATTACCACACCAATCTGCAAATATCGCGCCGTATATCCGGTGCTAACATTAACCGCATTGTTTAAACAATCTTCTACAAAATGTAACATGTTCGGCCATTTAGTATGCTTCTCGTGACAGCATGTCCACAGTAATCTTCCCGCCTACTTATTGTCTCGCTCGGTTACGCTTCCTTGTGGAAAATATGTATATTTAACTTTTATCTCTAACGCTCCTAATCCCTCCGTCCACACGTTACTCCTAAATTGCGTACCATGTCGCTCAGAAAAGGTTTTTGAACCTCCGGTATATAATTATTAAAATCCTACACAAAATTGCTCTAGTTGAAGCTCTTTTTAAGGCGTATAGTTTCTCAAATTTGGTGAAGATATCGACTATAACGAGAAGCTGTGCTGCCTTGACTCTTCCTTCAGATAACGGACCGATTAAATCCAAACAAATAAGTTCTCCCGGTTTACTGGTTACAATTGTGTAAACACGCTTTTATTAGTTGGTGACACCTTAATAGTGCTTTCCTTTTACGCGAATGAGCAGTTTGAAACAGCTCCGGTGTATTAGGTTTTGCGTTCTTTTTACAAAGTGTTTCAAGCTCCAGAAGTTGCTAATTTACCCTTCCCTGCCCTCTCAAACACCAACAATTTTGTTCGTGCTTCAAGCTCAAAAAGCGGTGCAACTGTCCTTAAACGAAAAAAATACCAGTTCTTTTTAGGAATAGCTCCGAGTTGCTTCGAGCTGTTCCGGAGCTTCACACCCTTGGTGCTATACGTACTTAAAAGGAAAACTGCTTTAGTCTTTTGGTATAAAAGCAGGTGACTACGATATACCGTACACTTCTTTGCATTCTAGGACAATAGAACTGACGCATATACAAATACGTTTTAGTTTTACCAAAATAACTAATGTTATTGTAATATGCCAAAACAAGTTCTCGTACATGGTTTTTGGTACGCACAATTTAAATCCCGGCTCGAAATTATTTCACCGTTTGAACAATATCCCTACATGTAACACAAAACTATTTCCTGCTTTAACCGATTCCTTCGAGATACCCCCGTTTATTGTTTCTACCTCTCAAATCTTCACCTTTTTCCTTATCCACTTTTACCTCTCCTGATCTTCCTTGCGCGATTTAAAACGTTTCCGTAGTTCTGGCTAGTTTCCACCTAGTTTAAGTAAGCATATATTGGCGTCTCCTAATTCACTGAATCCTTGCTGGAATATTGTTAAGTACACTTTTGATGGTTGTTAATTATACTTTTGATACTGGGAAATGTGCTTGGGCGTGATGGCGTAGCTATGGTAATGTGATGGTAGAGTCTTTAGTAGCGAGAGGTGGTACTTAACTCAGGTCCTAGGGACCTAGGGATCTAGTATCGAGTGGAACAACAACATGACGAAATCAACAACAGTATTTAATAAACAATAAATAAACTTAAAGCTAAATGACATGTTAACAAAATGTGAAGCAGTAAAAGAGTTAAAGGATTACTTACGTGACCATCTTTACTAGAATGTCTCAGCAACCATAAAAGATCAAGTCACCATGTTGATGGTTGGCTCTGAGCCGACTTGCTCCAGAGCAAGGAATGAACTAGGATCATACACAGACTGACTGACTGACTGACTCTTCTGGTGCTTCGTCTTTTATAACTGCTGATAACAAGAAATGGGTTTTCTGCCGAAGGTTGTGGCATGCGATAAAAGTGTATGTTTAATGGTGGTAAGCCAGAACTTCCCTGAGTTCCAGGACATCTGCAGGAAACCTAATCGTGGTTGTTACAAATTAAAGACACAGTAAAGTCCTGACCAAAAGATTAAATATACAAAAGATAAGTGCGGTGAGATAATTTCAAGAACATGACATTTGATAAGCATGATGCAAGTTTTCCTAGGACAAAAGATGTTCGGCTTACTGATTCTGTTACAATGTAACATTTTAAAAGTAATCTAAAGTAATGGTTTCGCTATATACAACAATATATTGATAAAATATCCGCGACTTTGTTATCTGATACCTTGCAGTGTAGAATCTTAAAATTAAATTTTTGTTTAAACATAATCCAACGAGATAACCTAGCAAAGCGTAGCTTGCACGAATTTAGAAAACCTAGAGCTTTGTGATCTGTAATAAGAACAAGATCTTGTCCCAATACAAACGTACGCCAATAGCGCAAATTACGAACTACCGCCAACACTCTCCTCTCGATCGTAGTATATGATAGTGGACTTCCTCCTAAAACCGCATTTGTGAATGCTACTACCCTTTTGGCATTCGATTCTGATAATTGAAATAAAGTACCCTTAAGCATACTTGACCTTGTAGCCTAACGTAATTTCTATGATACGTTAAAGATGAACAGATTTTTAGAAAATTTAAGAATAACCAATTAATAATAATTCTAACTAGTTCATTAGCTTATAAATTCGTATTTGTAAGTATTTTATTAATTGTACGTATTTCGAAAATACAAAACTAACCAAATTTCCAGTTTCTAAAATCAATAATATCGTAGCTATGCGCATTGAATTTTTATCTTCTTTAACTTTTTTTATGTATTATTGAGCGGGCAATTGAGAATACTAAACTTTGAGGTTTATATATTATTCACTCTTAAACTTATTTAACAAGATTAAGTAGATGCAGCGTTTATGGATGACGCTATATTTGGTTGCATCGGATTTGCTTCATTGGGAAGAAAAACAATTAAATGTAATATGATGCCATTTTATATGAAGTACCAGCTTTTGAATTTTGGCTGCGGTGACGAGTTTCTTAGACTAGTCAGTACGCTCAATTATAATTCAGTGTATTATACCTATAATAAGTAGGAAAGAAACTGTTGCTAA
Organism: Platerodrilus igneus; assembly: GCA_036346225.1. Classification (NCBI taxonomy): domain Eukaryota; kingdom Metazoa; phylum Arthropoda; class Insecta; order Coleoptera; family Lycidae; genus Platerodrilus; species Platerodrilus igneus. The sequence continues at coordinate 2,141,305 of JARFIW010001373.1, read as the reverse complement.
ATATCACGTATTTAACGCTTAAAAACGTGCCTGTTCTTCCCTTTTGATATTTTAACGTTGTACTTGTGAGGCGAACTGGTAGCTAAACTTTAATTAAATATTTAATTCTACTTACTCTTAACTGTTTCAGTGGTAATCCGTCTTAAAGCACTAGGAAAACAGTTTGGTTAAATTAATCCGTGTTTTTTAGTTTTAAATATATTTAAACTATGTGTACATTTATATTAATAATTGATCAATATTAACTTAGAAAAGAATTTTAAACAAATAAATATATATAGAAACAATAAAGGCTGGCGTATTTAACATGGATTATGTTGATTAGTCAATGCTTTACTTTGTGACATGTAATTGAATAAAGTTTTATCACGTTTTTAAACCGTTAACCATTCTGTAGTTCCTACTGTGTTACTTAACCTAAAAATTTTAAAAAATGAATTGTAACAAATTGAAACTGGATGAAAATATTATTCAAACTTTTACAGAAAAGAAATTGAATTCCGAACTAATTGGTTATTTAAGTGATAGTTTTAAAATTATTTTAGATGATTGTGGAGAACCAATACCGTAATTATTTTGTGGCACGTGATAATTACTTTTGAATAGGATTTCCTTTCAGCCTCATTATAGAAACGAATATTTTAAAACTCTTGAGTACGATTATAGCTGAAGCGAATGATTCTAGCATAATCAATGAAGTATTTAAATGCTTGCGAAACTCTGTTGTAAATAGTTCTTGTGATACCCAGCATTTAGTACTTTCCGACAAGATTATTTTAAGCTATGCAATTAAAATACTTGAAGATGGTGGAGATAGTAGTAAAATGGTGTTACAGTTTCTTATAAATTGTGTAGTGAATAACACTGAAAATGCTATCAGGGTATGGAATGTATTACAGCATCACTTAATATCGTTAATGCAAAACGAAGAATATTCCTATTTGGCCGCAGCTTTGTTTTACAACATTTTGTATTTGCATAAAAGTTTAGATTATTCCACCAATCTTTATGATACAGTTTTGAAGTTATGCAGCTCTAACCGTGTACCAAATGACTATTACCTCTTTCTTTTAGATTTATTTGTACAAAATACAAGGTTTTTCGTTTCTTTTGATAAAATTCAGGTAGCTCGTAGAGTTACAGCATTGAATTATATACTAGAAAATAAAAAGGACGATATTGAACCAGCCAATGTAACATATTTAATTCTACAATTTAAGAAGAAGTCTGATTGTATATTAAAAACAGTTACTAGTTATGTTGAACAAATTGAACCTGAAGAAGTGGTTATATTATTAGATTTACTAGCTTCGTTAAGTGCACAAGAAAAGTATATGATGCATATACAAGCAGACAGAAGTTTACTGATTAATTGTGCATTTTTGTTGAAAAGTATACATAGTATTGGAAAAGAATCGGATAATAATTTTACACCAATTGAAAAATTACGTAATGCCGATGGCGTTGATAAACATCTAGTTTTTGGTTTTAAGGCACTTTTAATTAAGCTTTTAGGAAATATGTGTTGGAGAAACATTGACAATCAAAACCAGGTTTTAAATAATTTTGTTTTTGTTTAATTGTGATAAATATGTTTTAGTTTAGAGAATTGGGCGGAATTCCAATATTATTAGATTGCAGTACTATCGATGCACGGAATCCATGTATCCTTTACAAACGTTAGTTTAGTTTTGCCATAATTCTCAGTTTATGCTTATCTTATGTCTATAATAGCAATAGTGGTGTTTTAAAAATGTGAGAAGATTTAGAATGCCTGTCGATAAGATAGCTATAACCATCAAATGCCGGACTTTATATGGGAAAAAGTCTGCTGTAGTCATCGTGTAGTGTTAACACCCTTAAGACAAGATCACTATAGCTGATATCCATCTAAGTGTTGTACTATTAGAACATTATCTTATATCCTGCAATGATAGAATACTCTATCAGTATCCAGCAAGTATGTACAATATTTAATTTTACAGATTCCTATGATTCAATTAGGGAATGTGATTTGCAATATTAGTATAATCTAAAGATATGCAAATATTTAAATGATCTATGTGTAGATGCCTGTCCTGTATTCTTGTTATATGGGGTATACAAGCTTTTTTTGGTGTCGCCGTGGATCAATGTAGTAAGCGTAAGACTACGGATCCCAAGGTCCTGGGTTCAAATCCCGACACGGCCGACTGCTTGAAAAGTGGCAGGTGAGCATTTTTCACAAAAATTACCCCCTCGTTCGGATGAGAGGTTTAATGGAGGTCCCGTGTGAGTGTTGTCACGCACGTTAAAGATCCCTACCTTGCCTGGAACGGCAAGGGTTCGGCAAAATTCTAAATTTCTAGGCAACAAAAAACTCGCCTCCTGGCCAATGTAGTACCTTCGGGTGGAGCATTGGAAATGTAAATGCACGGTATACAAGCTTTGAAGTTGGATGACGATACCTGATAATGTTCATACCCAGGTACCCGGGTTCTACTCGTTATCCTATAATTGCTCGGTACTCGATAATTACTCGATATTCAACAATTAATCGATACATAACACTGGAAAATTGAATGATAATTATCTGATCAAAAATACTAAAAAATTGCAGATACTTGAGAACCAACTTGCAGTAAACACATTAAAATTATCTGGTTCTGCTAAGTTTAGGTGCCTTTACAAAAACACCTGTGGTATTTAATTCAATTAGTAATTTACCAATCGTTTATTATTTTTACAAGTATCAAAAATTAAATCACCAGAAATTGTAAAACCTTGTGTTATAATATTTACTATATATTATATTTATTATATATATTGCTATTATACCGCCGCACGCCGATGTGATTAATGTTCAGTTTCCTGCTAAACGCTACCGCTGTGTCTCTAAATAACCTCAACTTCAAATTTTAAATATACCTTTTTTATATGCCTAGACTAGCTCAGTTTAATCCACACAGAGTGCACGACGGTACGATAACAAAGAAAGTTTAACCCCCCTTTTAACCTAGCTCCTTTCTACTTGAATGATATAAACGAAACAAACCAAAATTTCTATAATATATACACTTTACAGTTTAATAACTTTGATGGTTTGATTTGCTATTCATTAACTAACCCCTGAATCAAAATAATAATATCAATCTGATTATGCTCAAATTATAGCTCCCTTAAAGCCAGCAAAAATAACACCGTATACTACTGGAAATACCTTTTGAACGTTCAAAGGACCTTCTTTCTCTCTCTTCGTAAATTTTTTTAAAAGATTTTTGATGACCCTTCACAAATTAAATACTTCAATATATGCAAAAATGTAAATATTAAAATTGAAACAAAGCCTTAGGCTAATAAAGAATATTCTTTGTCTGACCTGCGTTTTCCTTGCTTGTTTCCAATTCATAGAACTGCCTCTGCACGTGATTGACCAGCACCTCTGGATTGTTTCCACTTAAACTCTCTTGTTTACTGCATAGTACAGCTCGCCCGGTCTGACCCTTAGTTTGATTTTCTCCCTTCAATGCTCATATGCTTATGTGGACCACTGCTTAATTATATATCTTCGCTAGAGCAATTATTTTAATCCGTTTCTTAGAGTTGTTATTTAATTTAGTTCAATAGAGTAGTTAATTAGAATTCATTATATTCGTTTGCCAGAGTAGTCACTGAGATTCGTTCACCAGAGTGGTTACTTAGATTAATTACTTAGAGCCGTTTTTCAAAGTTAACAGCAACTTTTATCGTAGATTGGCACTAGAATTATTTTTTTAAAATTTTTCTATCTTGACTTTCACTAAATAATTATTTAATTTTTACTATTTTCACTCCGTGTGATTTTATACTTTGGACTGTTATAGATTGTGCCTTGGTCGAAGAAAGACCGATTGTTTATCAAGTCCGTGTTCTATATAAAGGCTCCTCCCTTCACCTGTACCATTGGTTTTCCGAGCGTACTTTGTTAATTGAGGCATTGTACTTTGCCTTATCTTGCAACCTTCTGATTTTCTATAACGTTACCATCAAAGCTCGTGTCGAAATGATGCATTTCCTCATGTAGGCATCTAATTCGTATAGTGTATTCCTCTGAATATCCAACTTTGAACTTTCTCCGCTTGTTTATATTTGTGTTTATTTAAATTTTTCCGTTTAATTTATCGCTTAACCAAACGTGTTTTGTTGTTTAATACTCCAAAATCTCTTGGATTTTATATGAATTTACGATGTACAGATCACGTAGTCAAATTTCTATGATGACGTACTTGAATGCGTTTATTTATTTTATGTGTTAATGTTTTGAATGGGATTTTATAGCTAGTATGCCAGGTTATTTCCTTTCACTAATTGCGTATTTATTTCAATAAAACTCGTTGCGTTTAAAATGTTATTCCTGCATATTTATTTTCAATTTTATGCTTGTATATTTAATTTAAAATGCATTATATGACGTACAAGTTATTTATCTTACTAAATATGATTTGATTTTTGAAGAATGAGCTTCCTTTCATAAATTAAAGTTAGTTGTGATTTATATACAGTGTGCTCGATATTTGCTTTTTGCATAATTGTCGAGTTACTTTCATTTTATGATGAAATTGTTTAGTTTTCTAAACTTTAGTAATATTTACATGTAGCAATTTACATGACGCAATATACCCCTAAATTACCCTATTATCATAGCAATTTATATATATATTACTCATATTTAGACCAGGGTAGAAAATTAAATAATCACATCAAATAATTTTAATCACCGTGTATAAGGAATTTTATTAAATAATACGCTTTATTAAAACCATGAAGCATAAATAAATTCGGTCGTTTCAGTAAAAATAAGAAATTTAAATCATGTACAAGACGCTTTATATCAAAAGAAACAGTATTAAAAAGCTCTGCGTGTAATTTATTTATTCTAATAAAGAAACAAAGAGAAATTACATGCAAAATTTATCTTAATTAACTCTATTTCAAGTAACCGGTATTGAACAAAACGTATAGATAATAACTAATATTTAGTTAGGATTCACTAAAAACTAAAGGGTATTATTTTTAATTGAAGTTAATTGAATCGTTAGTAACAGATAATATCTATAGAAACTTGTAAAAACCCAATAAAATGCAAATCCTAGAAGTGTTAGTTAGAAGTAGGATGTTTGAACACACCTGCGTATTTTAAAAGGCAATATCAGTTTAATTTGTTTAGATAAACATGTCGATTCTAAGGATATTGGAAACGGTCAGATGCTTTAGCACGAAATACAAAACAGGGTTTATTTAAAAAGCTCATTCGGCGAAAATTTTGCAGATAATTAATGTTTACAAAGAATCTTGGAGAAACCGGGGCTTAATAGACGGGAAGGTGCGATACGGGGTTATTAAACCCAGATAGTCCACATGGACTGGAATAATCGATAATAAAGAATATCAATTTGCACCAATACGAACAGGTTAGAAAAGGAAAGAGAAAATGCGTCAAGCAAAGACACATATAGTAAAAGGCGTGATTTAAGCAACGTCACGAGGGTCACAATTGGTTGAAAATAGGATGCAAATATCAGAGGTAGAAACAACAATTTCTGTACAAAATTAATTAGTTTTTCTCGGACATGTTTGCGTGCCGTGTGAGAATTTCTGAGATTTAAATGGGGCGAGTACAAAATTCGTAAAAACCGACGCACAGGCTACGGACTGGGAACATAGCATGAGAAATTCTTAAGAATTGTCTGTTTTGAGGACAAAAGCGACGTGCCGGCTATTCGCTATATATACCGGTGGTAATATGAATTTCGCTCTCTTAGACTTTTGACTATTCGATGCGTTAAAAGCTCTTACATCCGCGACTTGATTCAAGATGTTAAACAGTGCATTTTAGTTTGATAAAATAATTTAAAGTTTGCTCGTATATTTTGGTGATTTAAAACAGTTTGTTATTTACGTGCTAACATGAATGTACTTGAGTGCACTTAGATACAAGGTAATAAAATTTAGTATCACTGTACTAATTAGTCAAAATTTGCAACAACAAATGAATACCCATATATATATATATATATATATATATATATATATATATATATAGACGTTGATGGTAGTAATTCATGGGATTGCTATGATATCGCACTTCGCCAGATGTACAACGATCAATTGCCTGCTGATCGACACCTCTCTGTACCTTTAAAAAAATTTAAAATTAACACAATTAAATTTATGCTGCGACTAGCTCACAATGTAGTACCTCCGGGTGGAGCATTGGGGACGTGGCCGCAAATATAGCGGCCCTTATTCAAATTATAATGCGACTAGCTCAGTAATACCACGCACAGAGTGAAACGACGATATGATAACGAACAATTTTTACTTACTCTTCTCTAACACTCAATACACCTGAATAAGACAAACGAAATTTACCAAAGATTGTATAAAGTACTAAATAAAAATTGTTATATTATAATTTACGAATTTACACCCTTTTTAATATCTTTTACTTTTTATAGAACTTTTTAAATCAAAATTAAAATAAGTGTTCCTATCGAATTAGCTTTTTACGAAAAATTTTACACCTTTAAAAGCAATTAAAGCCAGCAAAAAGAAATGTATCTTACCACGAATAGTTTCGTTGAACGTTCAAAGAAATGTCCCCTTTCTTAAACATAATTCTACGTACCAACCAAATTTTTGTTGACCTTTTACACAAAATATTTTAATCACCTGCAACTTTTAAGCTCACTTCTGAATACACAAATTATGTAAAATTATAAATGCAACATGCTATAAATTGAATAAATAGTTCTGACCTTATATTTCTCGTGGTTTTTTCTTGCCACAGCTTCCTGGCCCAAATCGGCCGTTTGTTCAACAGCTTAGAGTCGTTAACCAGCAACTTAGCATGTTAACCCAGTGATTTGAACTATTTACCAGCAACTTGGAGTTGTTTGCCCAATAATTTGAAGTATTATCCCTGTACTTGGAGTACTAACCATTGACTTAATTTCGTTTACCAGTAACTTAATGTGTTAACCCAGTAATTTAGTTAATTACTTAAGTAATTTGGTGCCGTTTATATTAACGGCACAAGTTCTATATTAATTTATCGCAACACGCACTTTACTGGTTATCAGTTTACGTAACAATTTTGTTATGTTCTCCACTTTTAAAAATAATTGGCTTTCACTAAAAGTTTATATTCACGTAATACTTTTCTTTCAAAATAATACTTTCGGCGCGTGGATTATAAAATCATGGTCCTTTATCTGCTTCACCAGTTTTATAGAATCAAGTTCCTTTCAGAATATTCCACGCATTCTCATTGGTTGTCTCTGCAATATGGGGTTTTACAGGGACGACTTGATTGACAAATGGTATCAAACACACGTTCCCCACTGCTCGTATTACCAAGAATTGCATTATATGTACGTTGTAAAGTGCACATACATCGAAACTTTCTAGCGGGAATTGGATTAACAAATGGTATTTTATGTACGTTCTATTTTGCACGTATATCGTCGCCTCTAATATTCATACCTTATGCAATATGCTCGTTTTTAAATGTTTTACTTTTACAACTGGTATAAATTATACGCATTTATTAATTTCTTAATACAGATGCGTTTAGATTGAAAGAAATTTCATTTCACGGTTATTTTTCTTCAAATATGTTGCATTTGTATTTGTTTTGAGCTAAAGAATATCTTTAAATGTTATAAAAATGATTGAATTGCTTCTGCAATTATTTATTTTAATGCATGTAGTGAAGTTATTTTGGAATGAGCCTCCTCTAATTAATTGCAGCTTATTATTGATTTTATACAAGATGATTTGTATTTACTTGTACATTATGAATGAATTACGTACATTTTTGGATTTAAATGGTAGGTTTTGTGGTATTTATGATATTTACATGAGGTATTCCTCCCTTGTGACCTTATATGACCTTAAATAACCTTATTATAGCAATATGTATGTATATATATATATATATATATATATATATTATAGTGGTTGTAAAAGATCAAAAATAAATATAAGCGAAACAATTTCAACACACCCTGTATAAAGAAACAACCAGAAATTACGTGCGAAGGTTATAATAGTTAATTCATTTTTAAGTATCAAGTATTAATGAAATGTTATAAATAATTAATGAAATTTAAGTAGGTTTGCAAAGAAATTAAATGGTAGAAGTCAATGCCATTAATTTATTAATTAATTTGAATTTAATTGAACGATTATTGATGTATAATATGCATAAAAGCGTTTAAAAACCCGGTAATACCAAGATGAGACGCGTTGCTAACGTACAAATATATCAAGAGGGTTAAAATACGTGGAATATCCAACTCGTAGAAGTGTTGTTTAAAATGTTACGATTGAACACCTGCGTATTTTTAAATGTCACGTTCCAATAATTTCTGTAGATAACAAACAAAGATTCTACGTATATTGTAAAACTGTCACATGCGTTCTATAGAAATACTAATTAAGGGGTTATTTAAATCACGTAGACAGTCCACGTGTGTAGACAGCGCACAAACAAGGATATCGATTTTTCAACCACTCAAACAAGGTTAGAATGAGACGTAGAAAACGTATAAGCATGCGACCACAATAGTATAGGAGGGATTTGAGAAACGTCATTAAGTCTACGATTGGTCGAGATGTTAGTTCGACTTGATATAGACACGAGGATAGTGTAGCGTGATATTCTTAAAATTTTATAACGAGGTATTGAAATTCGCAGATTTGAAATTGGGGTTGAGTGCAAAATTGTGAGAATGTGTTGTTGTGAGCGGGATTTCGGATAACTGGGGGCCTGGAGAGGTTACAGTCGAAAGATATATATACTCTAGAGAGCTAGCACTCGCTCTCTTGTCTTTTAACTTCGTGCCTTATTATTTCGATCGTCCCAAAAGCACCTATGAAAGTTAACAGGAGTTGTGAGTATTAACAAATAATTTAAATTGTACTGCTTAGTGATGGCCTCTAAATTAATTAAAACGCGGTTAGTGTGTTGAAATTACTTATTTTAATTTGAGGTATCACCTATAATTTTATCAACTCGTGTCGGGACTTTAAATAACGTAGATTACTGTGAAAGAAGTATCATTGGAATGAAATTGGTAATATGGTTACACCGAGAAGGCGGCGTTGGCAGATTTATTTCGATGGAGTTCGTCTAGTAATAGCGAGAAACGACCTGCAGACCTGGTAGAAAATTACATGGCATCATCTACAGAGCGAAGATCTTCTAGAATTTCCAGGTAACGATTTAATATTGTGATTCCTATAAACTGTAAATATTGGGGTGGCGTATGAGAGTGTTTTTCAAGGTAGTGTGAATTATTTACGTATTGAACAGAATATGTGTAAATAACTTTATTACGGTATTCAACTAAAAATTGAAGGGCACACATTAATTGGGTTATTATGAGCTCACCATACCCCACAGTTTACGTAGAGTATTAAAATAAATAAATAAATTATAATGAAGGAATTTTAGAGAAGGTATTATTCAAGGTCCATTTACTCCGAGTACTTTTTATGTGTTTGATGATTTTAAAATTAAATACAGGACAGTACAAAATAAAATTTACCGTAGTGTAACGTGAACAATAAAATAATAATGAATTGCATTTGTAAATAGGAATAAATAAAAGATTGTAATGTTTGTTGTATTTTGTGGTTTTATTGGGAGTGTGCATGAATGATAGGATTTATGAATGAATATAGCTATCCAAAAGGAGGTCCTAATGAGCTAGCCGGAAGCAGTTGAAGAAGGCCATTCAACCGAGGAAGAGAGGAACACGGGTAAGCAATATCTTTTTTTGACTTATTTAAATTTTTGGAAATTTTTCTATTTTCAAATTTGAAAATTTTATATTATTTTCGAAATATTTATGGTTGGTAAGGATTTTACCTGAGTTCCACAGGCAATATATATAAATTTATTATATTATAACACGTTTTTACAATTTCTGTTCATTTTGTTATGATGCTTGATAAAATTGCACTGACATTGGGCATTGCAAATTAATGCTGTGAATATTTGGGTACAGCCACCCAGAACACTATAAGAATGCAGTGGATGCTTGTTTAATAGAAAATATGAAGTGCTACCTTACTGGGCACGTTTTCCTCTTTTGCCAGCTCAGCAACAGATATACTGTGAATTTTACGAAGGATGAAATGAAACAAAGACGTCTGAAAAAACATTTATAAACAATCTCCCATACGTTCAAAAACATCTTTCTTTTACACACATTGTCTAAGTAACTTAGACACACACACAAATAACGCTTATAAATGCAATTTGCAGCTTAAGTTTAGAAAGAAACAGTATTTTATTACTGCTTACTCATCAATACAATCTTCACCTAATCCTTGTTAATTATTAGAAAACCTCAAAATATTTTATATGTAAGTCCCAAAATTTTCTTTAAAATTTTTCTGGATAATTTAAATATTCTTTTATTACCCCGTGCCAATGTAGTTGATCAACGACGTTTAGCAGAAATTTTTCTAAGGGTCAAGTCTGATCTCAAAATTGCTAAAATCAAATCATCCATTTATAAATTATTTTTATATGCAAAATAAAAACTTATCCTAGCTTAATATACTTAGTACTACACGTCTTTTTAGGTTTCAAAACAAAGTTACACTTGCGCTTTGAATCATTAATTTCATTCTCATATTCTTATCTCGATCGCTATCAAAAAATCGCATCGATTATAATTAACTGCATTGAGAAATTCCTGGTTCCATTTCAGATTTTCATTCTTAATCAGTCTTTACACGTAGAACTATTAGTTTACAAAGTACATTTATTTTTAATAGATTAATATTAAAGGGTGACCATTGCACCAAGATAATTTAATGGATTATATTTTTACAAGCACGAACTAATATTCTTTAATTTCAAATTACTCAACAATAACTAATGTGTTTTACTACATGTTATGTGATAAATCACGTGTTTCAATCACCCAAAAATCTGGCACTAGTGGTTTTCCAAAAACAAACATTCAATTGTGATTATCGTGAGCATTTTTTAAACGAAAGAAGGCATAAAAAATATTTCAAATCCACACAAAATATTATCTGGTCGCAAGTTATTGCCATAATACATCCATAACCATGTGCGTCCTTGCAATTTATATAAAAATACCGTCGTGAATGTAACGACAAACAGCAAATTCCCCTTTAACGAATTGTATACGTTACACTTTAATAAGATTTGTTCAACAACCCCGTTTCCACAAATGGTTAAGTTTATAGCCGTGAAAATCCCTATAGTTTCAGTTTGTAAGATCCATCATTGAATTATGGCAATCTCACTTAATATTGTTAATTTTTTATGGCCATATATTTTTTTGTAAAAGAAAAATCTTTCTTACGAGAAGCTTAGAAGAGTTTAAACTTACTAATATCGAAATTAGATTTATATTAAGATTGGGTAAATTACAATTTTTTATTAAATTTAGTCATGACTGCCAGATCTGGCACTCATTCAAGGACTTTGTTATACAACAAGATTTTGTTCAGTTATTTTGCAAAATAACTAGTCTGTGAAATTATTTATTTCTTAAATATCATTATTTGAGGAAATTATTTATGATGGGATAGAAGTACTCTTATTCTTATAATTTGCTTTATATTAAAGAAATCTGATCAATTCTTCAAGAATTTAAATAAAAAATTTCAGAATTATCAACTCCGAAAGGGTTTTTGTATCTACTCTAAAATTATAATTTTTTTTAATTAATACTTGCTAGATACAGTGACACTCAATTTTAAATTGTTTTCAGTTTAACTAATAAAATTTCAACCCAGCCCATCTTAAACTATCGCTTAGGAATAACCAAGTTAGACGTCGGCAAAACAGTTTTTAGCCTTTTCATCCAGTACACGTAAAGGTTTAATTTTGTTAAAGTTAAGTACTAACTGCGTCTCATGTGCAATAATGGTGATTAAGCCTGCTTCAGTTATTTAAAACTTGTTACTTTACCGCATGGTAGGATATTTTAATTTTAGCAGGGTGACTGTAATAATTAGTAAGATAATAAATAGATAGATTTTTAAAACCAGTTACACTGACTCCCAATGCGTGGGGTTTGAATTGCCGCCCTATTTCCTCCTTTGAGGCAAAATACCCGAATACATTTTATATAAAAACTGCTACACCAGCTTCCACAATGTGGGGTCCGAAATATTCTTCTTAAATTAACACGTTATATTTTATAAAATAGTTATAGGACACCACTTTCCATCTTTTGTTACATAAGCTTGCAACATTTTGGGACTCCGAAATTCTTCTTAGGTTGAAACCTGCTTATAGGAAAAATTTTTGAATGTTGTAAATTTAATTCTTAAGTATTTTAAATTAAATCATTGCGTATAATTGTGGGAACTTTCCCTTTATAAAATAGTTCTATAAAAATATTTTCGGTTTCGTAACTTATCTTATCCCTTAAGGCCAAATCTAGAAACTTTAACTATTACATTAGCTTTCTACGTTTGAAACACTTAATAGTTCATTTTCAATAATTCGAATATTAACTGGTATATTTAAGTAGAAATTGTACAACGAATTATCGCAAACAACTATTTTAGAGATAAGAAGGAACAGATCATTTTAACTTTCACATAAATGGTTCGTTCATAGCAATAGACAGGGGGAACTATTCTAATTGGAATAGCAAGTATTTCTTGTACCTAGTCACGTGTTCAAATTTTAAAGTACATCAATTTTTCATTTTATGTCGTTGTAATTGATTTAAGTTCATTGCACATTTTAGCTCTTGATAATGTTATTTTAATCGAGGTATAAAAATAGTTATCATTATTACAATATTAACCTTGTAGTTTAAAAGCTATTAGAATTAAATAGCGATATTGTAATTTGTTAGAACAAGTTTGATACACATTTGGAAGAATTGTAAGTTGTATTCAATTTTGTATGTATTAAATTATCCAGGTTGGGAATTTGTTTAATATTTTTAATGGGCTTGCTAATCTGAAATTTTTAATATCCTTTTGTACAATTTTTTCTTTTAATCTAGGTATTACATGGTTTAACTATTTCATATTTTAGAAAGCAGATACTATCCGGTTGTATTGTTATATAAAGATAAATTGGAGTACGAGTTGTTAGTATTAATACAGGAATAGAGATAAGTAATAGCTTATTTTGCTAATCTGATATGTTAAGTTTTATTGTCGTTATAACCTTATGGAACCAGTTTTGTGATTTTGTTTTACTGCCTATTTTATTTCATTGGCATTGCAACGCAACTTTTTTGATTTCTAAGTCTACATGAGGCTCATTAAGTGGTCTGTCATTCAAGTATTTTTTTTTCATTGTAGGGCACCTTTAATTCTTTTCGGCAGTCTAATTATATGTGGAGTGAAAGTTGCTCACCAGAAAATTAAGTTGTAATTAGCTATAATAGTAATTAATTTTGATGGAGAACTTTCTTACTGAAATACAGGTGATACCCCTGCTTTTTTAAATTTTGATTGTCACACTCTTTGATCTAAAAATTGTTCTGGATGAAATATTTGTTAGGCATATCTGGAAATTAACATGTTAAAATTCTAAAACTCTACTTTTGTTCTAATTCCTGTATTTTGGAGGACACCGTTTGAATTAAAATTTGTTAAGTAAATTACACTTGTCAATTGTGAATGGTAGCTACTAATACTGTATCTCATCAATTGTAGTATCCTAGTTAAGATTTAAATATTCTTTTTGATTTCTAGTAATTATTTTTTTGTAAAATACATTACTCAAGCATAAGAGTAATTAAATGTAGTTAAATTTGAATAGTATTGAGAACTTTTCCTTGGGAATACTTGAAGGTTCTCTCCTGAAAGAAAATTTCTTTGTTTTTTTTGGTCAAAATTTGTGGTTGTTGTGGGAAGTTGCTGTTGAGCGGGGCTTCATTTGGTAGATGCTCTATGGTATATAGAGTGAAGAATTGTCTAAGGTTGATACCCGTAATTTGTTGGAAACTAAATGTTTTTTTGGTTTATGTTTGTGAGGGATGGATATTCAACACTTGAAAAAAAAATTTTGATAGACATATGCTAGTAAGAAGTATTAGCATTTGTGTTAATAAAATTGAAAAAATAAGTAAAGCTTTTGTCAGAAAAATGTATATGTAAATACATGAACTACTTTTTAGGTAAATTCTTTTGTTTGTTCATTTCCTATAATTCCCCATGCATTATACGGTGTAGACATATCGTTTGTCTACCCTTGACTTGTTTTCTTTTGGACGTTGGTACGCGGTGTTACCCTCACACTCATTCACTCATTTATTAATCTACTAGCCCCTCTTAGACCTTATTCTAGAAATATTTGAAATAATTTTCATAATTTTAGTCTAATCTATTAGCCCCTTAAGTCTTGTAGTAATTTTTGAAATAATTTTTCATATTTTTAATTTAATCTAGTAGTTCTTTTAGTCCATTGAGTCTTCTAATAATCCAAGGGATAATTTTTCATATTTTTATTTATACAAATTTTTTTTGGAAATAATTTTGTAGCTAAACCTTTGTGTTTGCTCAAATTGTTTTTACCTTTTTTTTTGGAATCAACTTTGATACTGTTAGTTTTTTTTTTGAGTCTAGTACTCAGAATTATTTTTTTTTTTTGGAAGAGCACCGTAACAATTTTTTCCCCTGGTGTATAACAAAATTTCTTTATAAAAAAGCAAAGTTGTATTAAGGCAATAAAAAAACGAAAAAATTCGTCAAGTTGCAAACTTAAATAGATTTTCCAATACTTAATAAGTCTTTGGCCGCATACGGAAAACAACATACGATCTGTTGTTTCCTAGTTTAGTTAAATTGCAAGGCTAGGTTCCACATTTTGTACCCACTATAATAAAAAAATTACGGTGTTGTGAAACCTAGCTTAGAAAGTCTTAAATAGCATTCTAATTTCCAAAGTCTGTATAAATAACGTAGTGTTCACAAAATATCTCAAGGTTTTCAACTTATTTCATAAACAGGGCATGTGATCACCAAGCATTTGTTTTGATAAGAATTCCCCAAGTCGAATTGTCTTTATAAGTTGTTTTCTCAATCCGCTCACTTTCACATAATACTCGAGCCAAGCAGGATGGGAGTCGTTG
The DNA here is from genome assembly GCA_036346225.1 of Platerodrilus igneus. Taxonomy (NCBI): domain Eukaryota; kingdom Metazoa; phylum Arthropoda; class Insecta; order Coleoptera; family Lycidae; genus Platerodrilus; species Platerodrilus igneus. The sequence goes on along the minus strand of JARFIW010001373.1, from coordinate 2,126,189 downwards.
ATGGTGAGAATTATTAGTGAAATATTAAGTGCCTTAATTTATACTCGTTTCAGTACAAACACCATCCAGTTAGAAAATACACAAAAGTCAAAAAATCCCCTCGAGTCTACAAATACTCTGGTTCAAAAATACCCACAGACCAATGAAAACATTTACAGAACAATGAAAATACCCACAAATCAAGAAGGCCGCTAAGTCTTTTAAAAATCAGTCTTAGTTCATTTCATTTTACACTGACAAGTAAACAGCTGGAAATGAACTGGAACCTAGACACAACCAATGCAAAAGTAGCAGTCGCATGTCAGTGGTTAAAGGTGAGTCTATTTTGCTGAATCTTTAATCAGATTCGTTCAACAACCCTTTTTCCACAAATGATTAAGTTCACAGCCGAAAACCCCATCGTGTCAGTTTGTAAGATCCGTCATCAATTGTGGCAATCGCATTTAATATTGTAAATTTTCTATGACCGTATATTTTTCTGTAAAAGAAAAATCTTTCTTTAAATTTTTATTTTTATTATAGCTCGAACTCTGATATTACTGAATGAAGTTACAAAAATTACTTTTTGTACATAGCAGGATAGTTTCAGATTAACAAAATTCAATGGAGAAGTAAATATATTAGATATTGATAGTTCATGAATGTGGGTATGTATTTCTCATGATCAGTTTTGCCGGAAATGTTTTGTTTTATTTTGCGATAAAGCATTCTACTATAAGCAAGTTCTCATTGCTTGGCGACTTACAGGATACATTATAAGCAGTCCGTAATTCTTTATAGGATAATAAAATCCTTATTTATATAGATACTTTTGATTATTCATAGTTTTTTATATTTAGTTTTTAAAATCTAGGTACTTTAAATATTTTGTTGCTTGTTGATGGTTTTGTAATTTATTTTTAACTGCAACTCAAAATATTTTAGATAAACTGAACCAGAGGGAGCTTATAGAAAGGGAGATCCATAGCATTGACTAATTATTATGTTTCTGAATTTTTTATAGCATTAACTCATTCTTTGTAATTGGCTCCGATCAGGCTCCTATGCCAGTAATTCTGATCAAGGTAAGCATGTTTAAATTACCATATGGTTAATATTTGATTGACCACTGAGAAGGATATACTCGTTTCATAAGTGGCCTTTTACAGAAAAATATACGGTCATAGAAAATTTACAATATTAAATGCGATTGCCACAATTGATGACGGATCTTACAAACTGACACGATGGGGGTTTTCGCGGCTGTGAACTTAATCATTTGTGGAAAAAGGGGTTGTTGAACGAATCTGATTAAAGATTCAGCAAAATAGACTCACCTTTAACCACTGACATGCGACTGCTACTTTTGCATTGGTTGTGTCTAGGTTCCAGTTCATTTCCAGCTGTTTACTTGTCAGTGTAAAATGAAATGAACTAAGACTGATTTTTAAAAGACTTAGCGGCCTTCTTGATTTGTGGGTATTTTCATTGTTCTGTAAATGTTTTCATTGGTCTGTGGGTATTTTTGAACCAGAGTATTTGTAGACTCGAGGATTTTTTGACTTTTGTGTATTTTCTAACTGGATGGTGTTTGTACTGAAACGAGTATAAATTAAGGCACTTAATATTTCACTAATAATTCTCACCATCAACGACTCCCATCCTGCTTGGCTCGAGTATTATGTGAAAGTGAGCGGATTGAGAAAACAACTTATAAAGACAATTCGACTTGGGAATTCTTATCAAAACAAATGCTTGGTGATCACATGCCCTGTTTATGAAATAAGTTGAAAACCTTGAGATATTTTGTGAACACTACGTTATTTATACAGACTTTGGAAATTAGAATGCTATTTAAGACTTTCTAAGCTAGGTTTCACAACACCGTAATTTTTTATTATAGTGGGTACAAAATGTGGAACCTAGCCTTGCAATTTAACTAAACTAGGAAACAACAGATCGATGTTGTTTTCCGATGCGCCAAAGACTTATTAAGTATTGGAAAATCTATTTAAGTTTGCAACTTGACGAATTTTTCGTTTTTATTGCCTTAATACAACTTTGCTTTTTATAAAGAAATTTTGTTATACACCAGGGGAAAAATTGTTACGGTGCTCTTCCAAAAAAAAATAATTCTGAGTACTAGACTCAAAAAAAACTAACAGTATCAAAGTTGATTCCAAAAAAGGTAAAACAATTTGAGCAAACACAAAGGTTTAGCTACAAAATTATTTCCAAAAAATTTGTATAAATAAAAATATGAAAAATTATCCCTTGGATTATTAGAAGACTCAATGGACTAAAAGAACTACTAGATTAAATTAAAAATATGAAAAATTATTTCAAAAATTACTACAAGACTTAAGGGGCTAATAGATTAGACTAAAATTATGAAAATTATTTCAAATATTTCTAGAATAAGGTCTAAGAGGGGCTAGTAGATTAATAAATGAGTGAATGAGTGTGAGGGTAACACTGCGTACCAACGTCCAAAAGAAAACAAGTCAAGGGTAGACAAACGATATGTCTACACCGTATAATGCATGGGGAATTATAGGAAATGAACAAACAAAAGAATTTACCTAAAAAGTAGTTCATGTATTTACATATACATTTTTCTGACAAAAGCTTTACTTATTTTTTCAATTTTATTAACACAAATGCTAATACTTCTTACTAGCATATGTCTATCAAAATTTTTTTTTCAAGTGTTGAATATCCATCCCTCACAAACATAAACCAAAAAAACATTTAGTTTCCAACAAATTACGGTATCAACCTTAGACAATTCTTCACTCTATATACCATAGAGCATCTACCAAATGAAGCCCCGCTCAACAGCAACTTCCCACAACAACCACAAATTTTGACCAAAAAAAACAAAGAAATTTTCTTTCAGGAGAGAACCTTCAAGTATTCCCAAGGAAAAGTTCTCAATACTATTCAAATTTAACTACATTTAATTACTTTATGCTTGAGTAATGTATTTTACAAAAAATAATTACTAGAAATCAAAAGAATATTTAAATCTTAACTAGGATACTACAATTGATGAGATACAGTATTAGTAGCTACCATTCACAATTGACAAGTGTAATTTACTTAACAAATTTTAATTCAAACGGTGTCCTCCAAAATACAGGAATTAGAACAAAAGTAGAGTTTTAGAATTTTAACATGTTAATTTCAGATATGCCTAACAAATATTTCATCCAGAACAATTTTAGATCAAAGAGTGTGACAATCAAAATTTAAAAAAGCAGGGGTATCACCTGTATTTCAGTAAGAAAGTTCTCCATCAAAATTAATTACTATTATAGTTAATTACAACTTAATTTTCTGGTGAGCAACTTTCACTCCACATATAATTAGACTGCCGAAAAGAATTAAAGGTGCCCTACAATGAAAAAAAAATACTTGAATGACAGACCACTTAATGAGCCTCATGTAGACTTAGAAATCAAAAAGTTATGCTTGCAATGCCAATGAAATAAAATAGGCAGTAAAACAAAATCACAAAACTGGTTCCATAAGGTTATAACGACAATAAAACTTAACATATCAGATTAGCAAAATAAGCTATTACTTATCTCTATTCCTGTATTAATACTAACAACTCGTACTCCAATTTATCTTTATATAACAATACAACCGGATAGTATCTGCTTTCTAAAATATGAAATAGTTAAACCATGTAATACCTAGATTAAAAGAAAAAATTGTACAAAAGGATATTAAAAATTTCAGATTAGCAAGCCCATTAAAAATATTAAACAAATTCCCAACCTGGATAATTTAATACATACAAAATTGAATACAACTTACAATTCTTCCAAATGTGTATCAAACTTGTTCTAACAAATTACAATATACGCTATTTAATTCTAATAGCTTTTAAACTACAAGGTTAATATTGTAATAATGATAACTATTTTTATACCTCGATTAAAATAACATTATCAAGAGCTAAAATGTGCAATGAACTTAAATCAATTACAACGACATAAAATGAAAAATTGATGTACTTTAAAATTTGAACACGTGACTAGGTACAAGAAATACTTGCTATTCCAATTAGAATAGTTCCCCCTGTCTATTGCTATGAACGAACCATTTATGTGAAAGTTAAAATGATCTGTTCCTTCTTATCTCTAAAATAGTTGTTTGCGATAATTCGTTGTACAATTTCTACTTAAATATACCAGTTAATATTCGAATTATTGAAAATGAACTATTAAGTGTTTCAAACGTAGAAAGCTAATGTAATAGTTAAAGTTTCTAGATTTGGCCTTAAGGGATAAGATAAGTTACGAAACCGAAAATATTTTTATAGAACTATTTTATAAAGGGAAAGTTCCCACAATTATACGCAATGATTTAATTTAAAATACTTAAGAATTAAATTTACAACATTCAAAAATTTTTCCTATAAGCAGGTTTCAACCTAAGAAGAATTTCGGAGTCCCAAAATGTTGCAAGCTTATGTAACAAAAGATGGAAAGTGGTGTCCTATAACTATTTTATAAAATATAACGTGTTAATTTAAGAAGAATATTTCGGACCCCACATTGTGGAAGCTGGTGTAGCAGTTTTTATATAAAATGTATTCGGGTATTTTGCCTCAAAGGAGGAAATAGGGCGGCAATTCAAACCCCACGCATTGGGAGTCAGTGTAACTGGTTTTAAAAATCTATCTATTTATTATCTTACTAATTATTACAGTCACCCTGCTAAAATTAAAAATATCCTACCATGCGGTAAAGTAACAAGTTTTAAATAACTGAAGCAGGCTTAATCACCATTATTGCACATGAGACGCAGTTAGTACTTAACTTTAACAAAAATTAAACCTTTTACGTGTACTGGATGAAAAGGCTAAAAACTGTTTTGCCGACGTCTAACTTGGTTATTCCCCAAGCGATAGTTTAAGATGGGCTGGGTTGAAATTTTATTAGTTAAACTGAAAACAATTTAAAATTGAGTGTCACTGTATCTAGCAAGTATTAATTAAAAAAAATTATAATTTTAGAGTAGATACAAAAACCCTTTCGGAGTTGATAATTCTGAAATTTTTTATTTAAATTCTTGAAGAATTGATCAGATTTCTTTAATATAAAGCAAATTATAAGAATAAGAGTACTTCTATCCCATCATAAATAATTTCCCTCAAATAATGATATTTAAGAAATAAATAATTTCACAGACTAGTTATTTTGCAAAATAACTGAACAAAATCTTGTTGTATAACAAAGTCCTTGAATGAGTGCCAGATCTGGCAGTCATGACTAAATTTAATAAAAAATTGTAATTTACCCAATCTTAATATAAATCTAATTTCGATATTAGTAAGTTTAAACTCTTCTAAGCTTCTCGTAAGAAAGATTTTTCTTTTACAAAAAAATATATGGCCATAAAAAATTAACAATATTAAGTGAGATTGCCATAATTCAATGATGGATCTTACAAACTGAAACTATAGGGATTTTCACGGCTATAAACTTAACCATTTGTGGAAACGGGGTTGTTGAACAAATCTTATTAAAGTGTAACGTATACAATTCGTTAAAGGGGAATTTGCTGTTTGTCGTTACATTCACGACGGTATTTTTATATAAATTGCAAGGACGCACATGGTTATGGATGTATTATGGCAATAACTTACACCAGATAATATTTTGTGTGGATTTGAAATATTTTTTATGCCTTCTTTCGTTTAAAAAATGCTCACGATAATCACAATTGAATGTTTGTTTTTGGAAAACCACTAGTGCCAGATTTTTGGGTGATTGAAACACGTGATTTATCACATAACATGTAGTAAAACACATTAGTTATTGTTGAGTAATTTGAAATTAAAGAATATTAGTTCGTGCTTGTAAAAATATAATCCATTAAATTATCTTGGTGCAATGGTCACCCTTTAATATTAATCTATTAAAAATAAATGTACTTTGTAAACTAATAGTTCTACGTGTAAAGACTGATTAAGAATGAAAATCTGAAATGGAACCAGGAATTTCTCAATGCAGTTAATTATAATCGATGCGATTTTTTGATAGCGATCGAGATAAGAATATGAGAATGAAATTAATGATTCAAAGTGCAAGTGTAACTTTGTTTTGAAACCTAAAAAGACGTGTAGTACTAAGTATATTAAGCTAGGATAAGTTTTTATTTTGCATATAAAATAATTTATAAATGGATGATTTGATTTTAGCAATTTTGAGATCAGACTTGACCCTTAGAAAATTTCTGCTAAACGTCGTTGATCAACTACATTGGCACGGGTAATAAAAGAATATTTAAATTATCCAGAAAAATTTTAAAGAAAATTTTGGGACTTACATATAAAATATTTTGAGGTTTTCTAATAATTAACAAGGATTAGGTGAAGAGTGTATTGATGAGTAAGCAGTAATAAAATACTGTTTCTTTCTAAACTTAAGCTGCAAATTGCATTTATAAGCGTTATTTGTGTGTGTGTCTAAGTTACTTAGACAATGTGTGTAAAAGAAAGATGTTTTTGAACGTATGGGAGATTGTTTATAAATGTTTTTTCAGACGTCTTTGTTTCATTTCATCCTTCGTAAAATTCACAGTATATCTGTTGCTGAGCTGGCAAAAGAGGAAAACGTGCCCAGTAAGGTAGCACTTCATATTTTCTATTAAACAAGCATCCACTGCATTCTTATAGTGTTCTGGGTGGCTGTACCCAAATATTCACAGCATTAATTTGCAATGCCCAATGTCAGTGCAATTTTATCAAGCATCATAGCAAAATGAACAGAAATTGTAAAAACGTGTTATAATATAATAAATTTATATATATTGCCGTGGAAATAATTTTCATAATTTTAGTCTAATCTATTAGCCCCTTAAGTCTTGTAGTAATTTTTGAAATAATTTTTCATATTTTTAATTTAATCTAGTAGTTCTTTTAGTCCATTGAGTCTTCTAATAATCCAAGGGATAATTTTTCATATTTTTATTTATACAAATTTTTTTTGGAAATAATTTTGTAGCTAAACCTTTGTGTTTGCTCAAATTGTTTTTACCTTTTTTTTTGGAATCAACTTTGATACTGTTAGTTTTTTTTTTGAGTCTAGTACTCAGAATTATTTTTTTTTTTTGGAAGAGCACCGTAACAATTTTTTCCCCTGGTGTATAACAAAATTTCTTTATAAAAAAGCAAAGTTGTATTAAGGCAATAAAAAAACGAAAAAATTCGTCAAGTTGCAAACTTAAATAGATTTTCCAATACTTAATAAGTCTTTGGCCGCATACGGAAAACAACATACGATCTGTTGTTTCCTAGTTTAGTTAAATTGCAAGGCTAGGTTCCACATTTTGTACCCACTATAATAAAAAAATTACGGTGTTGTGAAACCTAGCTTAGAAAGTCTTAAATAGCATTCTAATTTCCAAAGTCTGTATAAATAACGTAGTGTTCACAAAATATCTCAAGGTTTTCAACTTATTTCATAAACAGGGCATGTGATCACCAAGCATTTGTTTTGATAAGAATTCCCAAGTCGAATTGTCTTTATAAGTTGTTTCTCAATCCGCTCACTTTCACATAATACTCGAGCCAAGCAGGATGGGAGTCGTTGATGGTGAGAATTATTAGTGAAATATTAAGTGCCTTAATTTATACTCGTTTCAGTACAAACACCATCCAGTTAGAAAATACACAAAAGTCAAAAAATCCCCTCGAGTCTACAAATACTCTGGTTCAAAAATACCCACAGACCAATGAAAACATTTACAGAACAATGAAAATACCCACAAATCAAGAAGGCCGCTAAGTCTTTTAAAAATCAGTCTTAGTTCATTTCATTTTACACTGACAAGTAAACAGCTGGAAATGAACTGGAACCTAGACACAACCAATGCAAAAGTAGCAGTCGCATGTCAGTGGTTAAAGGTGAGTCTATTTTTGCTGAATCTTTAATCAGATTCGTTCAACAACCCCTTTTTCCACAAATGATTAAGTTCACAGCCACGAAAACCCCCATCGTGTCAGTTTGTAAGATCCGTCATCAATTGTGGCAATCGCATTTAATATTGTAAATTTTCTATGACCGTATATTTTTCTGTAAAAGAAAAATCTTTCTTTAAATTTTTATTTTTATTATAGCTCCGAACTCTGATATTACTGAATGAAGTTACAAAAATTACTTTTGTACATAGCAGGATAGTTTCAGATTAACAAAATTCAATGGAGAAGTAAATATATTAGATATTGATAGTTCATGAATGTGGGTATGTATTTCTCATGATCAGTTTTGCCGGAAATGTTTTTGTTTTTATTTTGCGATAAAGCATTCTACTATAAGCAAGTTCTCATTGCTTGGCGACTTACAGGATACATTATAAGCAGTCCGTAATTCTTTATAGGATAATAAAATCCTTATTTATATAGATACTTTTGATTATTCATAGTTTTTTATATTTAGTTTTTAAAATCTAGGTACTTTAAATATTTTGTTGCTTGTTGATGGTTTTGTAATTTATTTTTAACTGCAACTCAAAATATTTTAGATAAACTGAACCAGAGGGAGCTTATAGAAAGGGAGATCCATAGCATTGACTAATTATTATGTTTCTGAATTTTTTATAGCATTAACTCATTCTTTGTAATTGGCTCCGATCAGGCTCCTATGCCAGTAATTCTGATCAAGGTAAGCATGTTTAAATTACCATATGGTTAATATTTGATTGACCACTGAGAAGGATATACTCGTTTCATAAGTGGCCGCAAATGTGTAAGGCAGAATAAGACGCAAAACATTATTTAAAGCTTGAAATTTTTAGCTCATTCGCTGCAATTGGTTATTATGGAATTCAATTTCGTGCACTAATGTAGTTGGAGTAGTTTCTTTTGTTAAAAACACTTTTTTAAACGTGACTGTACTTCAATTTGCATCCAAAAGAATTTTTTTGATAAAAGCCACAGTCGAATTATCTTGTAGTTGGTGTACTCGAATAACTTTTATATGAGTATGCCAATGATTGCAGTGTGCATGACCAACAATTCTGCACATCTTTAGTTTATTATGATGGAATTACATTTATTCTATTTAGTGTAACTTGTGACTTTGATGGTACAATTTCGTTAGCCAAGCTAAAAAGCTAAATCTCTACAGCATGTATAATTATACGGCTTACATTCTAATGCTACCTAATATTTGCTAATGTATATTTATATTATTTATTAGTTATCTGTAGTGCATTATAGCTATTTGTGTGTATAGAAAATACTGAGAAAAAAAAAAGAACAACCAACTGAAAATAACTTGGAACAACTTGCTGCCACGGATCAAGAACAATGGACAGTATTTTTTGAAGGTTAACACAGATGACAATGAATATTATGGGCCATTTAATAGTAATATTGAGTGCAGCGATTTTAGTTATTCAGAACTATCAGAATCTAAAACGACGCTGCTGTTCCGGCAGCTAATCACGTGCTAAATACTAGTACTGGAACCGATTGGTGTGCTATCCTAAAGATTCCGAAAACTTGATTTCAAAGAAATCCCTGGTTTAAAAATTGATTCAAATCAGTTGTCGATTGAAACCTTGGTAAATTTATTCGTTTTGGTTGACTGTCTAATTCATATTGTTCAACAAACAAATCTTTTTGCAGATCAAGAAATAAGAAAACAAAGATCACTATGACGAAATGCCGGATTGAATAAATGGAGAACAACAGAAATGAAAGTTTCTTAAGACTGCTGCTACATATAGGACCACGCCCCCTACTCATCAATTGAACATTATTGGAACACCAATGTATTATATAAAAATATATTTTGGAGTTCTATTAGAACCATAAGAGATTCCAGATATTACTTCGATTTTTACATTTTATTGAGTATTTAACGCAAAATAATGATAGATCAGAAATTATGTATCAACGGATCAATAGTGTTGTAACCCCTTCAATACATAAAAACAAAAACAAGTACGGAATAACGTTATACAAATTATGCGAGTCTAATGGAACGGTACTATAAATCAAAATTTACTGTGAAAAATCTGAAAAGCCTAAATTAATATGGGCATTGCTTTGAGGTAGTTGTAACAATGGTGGAAGATTACCTAGATAAGAGATACAGTGCATATGCAGACAATTTCTATAATTTGGTGTTTTTGACTAAACTCCTTCGCAGTCGTAAAACGTATATTTGCCAAACATTGAGATAAAATCGTAAGGATAATCCTATAGAGGTGGTTACAACCAATCTGAAAAAAGGTAAAAATATATGGAGAAGAAATTCTTCAGCCATAATGTGTAAATGGAAGGACAAAAGAGACATGCTTACAATCTCAAATATGCATAAGGTAGAAATGGTGGAAGTACCCTACATAAATCGAAAAGTGATAAAACCAACATCGTTAGAAACTATTATTCTGGAATGTTGGTAATTGATAGATAAGATCAGATGTTATCTGACTATTCTTATCTAAGAAAGACTATCCGATGGTCTAAGCAAGCAAATTGATTTGAACATCATACAAATGTATATACTTAATGCATATATACTTTATCGAAAATTGAAATTCAGGGATAATTTCATTATTCACTTGATAGGAGAAGAAAGGATGAACCTATTGCTAAACTTTATTATTTAGGTAGTATTTCATTAACACAAAAAACAACGGCCTACAAAACCTTGTCGTATTTGTACACGTACCGAAATTTGGAGAGAAACTCGTCATTTTTGCCCTGTGTGTGATGAAAAGCGTTCATTGTGCATACAACATTGTGTTAAAAAATATCATGAATAAACATTGAAGTATTTGTTTGCTTTTATATTTTATAGAATTAATTTTGATTTTGCAAGTTTAGAATAAATATATTTTTTATACTCTTGATTCGTTGAGTTTTAATGATGTTACTCTACGGCCACAACATTTAATTCCTAGAAATCTAATACGAGCACTCTTGTACTTAGCTTTTCCTGTAAAGTTAAAATTCCGAGTTATCTTGTAAACACATTTGTCATTAGTCTGCCGAATACGAGTTACCTTGCACTTGGCAGCGAACGTGTTAAGTTGGTTTGGAGTTTAGGGAACTGTTGAGAAATGTCTTTATTTTGATCTAAGTTTTTAAGGCATTTACGCTACAGATGTGTTTTCATGTCTTATGTAATATCATTATGAATATGTTAAATGAAGTGTCGCTTTCGAAATTAATTTTGTTCTTAAATGTTGTGAAATTTTATCCAAAATTGTTAAATCGTATTTTTCAAAATTTATTTAAAACCTATCGTAATGATTTTTGTAAACTGGAAGGGTTAAGGGTTAAAGAGTAGCGTAAAAGCTAATCTTCACCTTTCTGGGACAAATATTGTGCTAAGTACTTATTTGTATAATAAGGACAAAATAATAATAATAATTAAACTTATTGCAGCCATGACTATCTGCATTAGGAATGAGATTTTATTGATTTTATACATTTTGAATTTTTTTTAATATTTTAAACGAGGTTTAGCCAATAACAGTTATAGAGTCAACACCACTTATGCAAGAGTTGCAATATGAGTTTTTTGTTATCAAGTTTGTTGAAGCATATCTCATCAAACTGCTTAATAAGTATTTTTCATTATTGAATATAATTGTTCTTTGTAAGGTTAATCTTCTATCAATCATCCTTAACAAAAATTAGTCATCACCCAATGGTGTATCTTAGCCATACGCAACTTATGTGAAAATAATTTGGAAAATCAAGCAGTTATTGCTGGTATGAATCGTCAAGGAATTGTTGATTCGTCCACTTTGCACCAAATGGGATTGACATTGCATAGTGACGGTAGCAATAGAATTGGAATTGTACCTCTAGACATTTTAAAGTGTGATAAAACTTAAATAAAGTTTGTTTTATATAAAATGCATTTTCTACTTTGTGAAACGAATAATCAACTAATTCTAAAATTGATTCTTAGTGCACTCAAGTAGATATAATATGGTAAGTACTCCTACTTGAAGTTTGGTATTGGTGTTCCAATTAATATTTGTTAGTGCAATTATTGGTTAAGTCAGCTACATTTAAACTATACTTTTTTGTCATAACAACCCGTGATGATCTCTTGCAATAAGTTTTGAAGTAGTACAATTAAAAATAGAACGTTCCAGTAATATGTATCAAAATCATGTTCAAAAATAAACATGTGAATCAGCATGTTTCTGATCACACTTAAAATTTTTTTTCTTAAGAAAAATACAAAACAAACCACGACAAACATACAGGGAGTATTCACACTTAAATTTGTATTATTAGATTTATAGTTAGTATTTATATGTAATATATAATGAAGCAGCAGAAAGATGCCTATCAAACTGCTTAATCATATTGGTGTATGCTTACACTAGTAAAAGAAACTACAATTGATGTAAGTGCCGAATGTAAAACGCCTTTGTATCTACGTGCATATAAATCACATTACTACTACGTTTATAAATGCACAAAATTAATTGACAATGTAAGTTGCTGAAAGTTAGGTTCTTTACAAGCGCCAAAGTGAATAACAACTTACAATCTTTCAATACAGTAAAGGAAGGGTCTCTGGACTTTGTTATGGGCGTTTGAAGCATTAGGTTTTGAATTTGGAAATATTCAAAAGTGGCAGGAATCTTATAAGGCGGCATCGGTCAACTATAGTGGTGCAGGAGTGGATATACGTCAAGTTTATAGGGCACCAAAAACGTCTGGGGTAATAGGAATTCCTCTGGCCAAAGTGTAAACCAGGAGATTGTTGACTTTGAGATATTCTCTTGGGGAAATGGATTTCTTCTCAATATGTTACCTGACTGAACAAATAAAACTACAAGCCACTCACTTGGCTTAAATCTATTCTACAATAACATTATTAAAGCATTTTTGTGAACAAATAGGCATAAAACAAATTTTTAAATATACTTACATTAATAGTCAGGTTAGTAACTTATAATTATGTTTATAACAAAGTACATATATTAAACAAAAATTGGTAAAATTCAATAGCAGGCCATTCTTAATACATTTAAGCTTTATGGTTAAATATTTTAATTACTTATTATTAAATTCACAATGTCCAAGCCTTATATTCGCTTTTAAGCTTATAACCTTCCTGGGCCTAACTAAATTCAACTGAACCATGAACCAAGAATACATGTAACCTAAAAAATTATATTTCTTAATGGAAATAACGTAATTCTATTGGTGGCATTTACCAATACCGGAACTGTTAAAACGAAATATGATTGTAAACGTTCCAAACGAATGTCACAAAAGTAAACACGAGAGAAAAGAGAAAGAACATATTTTAGATGTTAGATGACAAGAACCTAGTGGGGGGACAGACAAAGGACTAGAAATTGAGCAAAATGACAGAAGACGTGGAAGAGGGGACAGACAACGAGAATGAGTATGAGGATGAGCTGTAGACGTCAATAAAACAAGTAAAACCGGGATTATGCGTGAGGAACCCATGTCCAAAAAAACCGCCTTGCTGTCTCTGAAGCCATATGGAAATGGATGCACCGCTACCCTGTGCTTTCCGGGCGTTTAGTATGAAAACGGTTGGTTTTACGTAAAATATGTATATAACAACTTTTTAAGAACAGTGTTTCGTCTTTGTTTTCTATAATAACCAAAAAAAAATCATGACATATAAGAAGCAACATATTTACGATAAGTCGATTTCTGGAAAGTTTGCCCTTATACCGTGAAACGCAAGCAAAATATAGATGACGGACTTTTGACAAATTAATAGTAATATAAAGGTAAAGGTGTATGCAAAATTTTCCCTCACTTGATTTTTTTTTAGTAGATGGATCCTTATATGACGAGTATATTTAATTTTTCGACTATCTGGTGTGCTTAATATGTCTCCCAGAAATTTCCAGTCTGCTTTCAACCAGGGGAGGGGGTCAAATTGTAGTTACGTACTGAATAAAAGACTAGCAGTGCTTTTCCGATGCTTTGAACGTTTTTGGTACTTTCTCCTCCAGTTACATTTTTCTTTTTCAGAAAATGCACACGCCGAAGTCTTCATTGTGCTTCTCTGCGGTCTATTTATTTATTCTACATCATTAACATTTTATGAAACTTTGTTAAAAAATAAGCATAATCAGCATAAGATTTTGCTACCACACGTTAAAAAACTGTTTACAGATATAAAAACCCAGACGAACGTAATTCATTTTTCCCCGACCATGACAACCACGCCTGTAATCAGAGGAGGAATACATATATAAGTAGAATAAAAATCTATTAGCACGCTTGTGTTCTTTCTCCTTCTAGGATCTTTTTTTTTGATAGCTATCTGAACCCGGTGGAGTGGAAAGCTTTTATAGCCAGTGGGACTCTCCTGGCAGCATACCCACTAAAACCACTCCCCTAGCAGGTGCATCTGCCAAACGGCTCTGCCGCACTGCAGCCTAAAATGCTTATTGTGCTGACCCTGGTTAAGTATTATACCCAATCTGCAAAGCCTTCACTCCGAATTACAGATTATAGGTCTCTTGATGGGAGGGTATCGACTTCCTTCAGGTCTAACTTTGGTTGCCCAAATAGGTGCTGTCTCGTTCTACCCAACGCCTCTAGATGGTGTCGGTGTGAAAATCTCTGAATGAGGTCTTTTACTGTCCCCGCTCTCTTTCTGCACCGACATCTTCTTTGTGGACGAGTGTGACTCCGTCCAAGTCACAACTTCGACGTTCTTGACTTGCCTTAGCTTCCTACACTGAGCACCCGAAAGCCTCTTTGCTTGCAGTCTAGCGCCTGCAAGTTTCTTTATTGTTTTCTTCGTGTCTGGTGTATCAGACACTGGTCTTGCAAGCGGACTTGCATCCCGGGCCTGTTCCACCTCCATGGATATGTTTTGGTTACCTGAAGGGTCCCCCATTGCTGGTTCTACCGCTTCAGGTTCTGTTTTACTTATGGTACCAATATTATTCATATTTGTAGGAGGGGGGGTGTAAATGGTAGGTGCCCCCTGTTGGCATGAATAAAACGGGGTGCCGCCCTGTTCCCCGAGTTCTGGACTGATTAAGACTGGTCAACTCTCCAGCCACGCATTCCTTGAGCTCAGTCCTTCGCCACAGGATTTAGGGTTTTTAGCGAGGTTGTCTCCTTTTGGTCCGGGCGATCCCCACATCCTTTTGCCCGTGAGACATGACCATGACGACAGGGAAGGCACGGTGTGTCGGTGTTGCAGAATTGCCCCATCGGCTTTGTTTACCTCAGTGCAAGCCCATTAGCCACGAAACTACAGCTTGGGCTGAGGGGTTTGGTCTGCGGGATCGTTTTCACTTGGCTAAGTGGCAGATTTTATCCCACTCTAGCACAGTCTCTTGCTCTTTACCATGTTGTGGGTCTTATAACACTCAGGCACTGGGTCACTGAAAGAGATAAGCTTATCACGATCCTTCCCAGAGTAGCTAGCCAATCCCTTGGTCATATAACCTGGGATTTCTCCTATCTGCCACCTGGAGACGCGCCCAATGGGTAAGGAACCACATGGGTTCTGGGGGTCTTAATTCCAACATGTTCTGCTGAGAAACAATGTCCCAAACTCCTCTGGTTTGTAGGTTATACCAAAAATCCATGCTCTTAAACGTGGACCCACAATTATTATTCCATAATAGTGTTTTTTTGTTCCGAATGGACCTGCACCTTAAAGAAGTTCTAGATTACTAGAACAGGTGGAAAGGCTTCTGCGTTCCAGTGATCTCAAGAGCAAAACTACAGGTCCAACCAAAGTAGTGGGGTCTTTAGTAAGGAACCAGACTTAGACAGGTCGACAAAAAAGGGCAGCGGCTCTTTCAGTACTTAGAGTGGCAGAGACCATGGGAGTCGGTATGGCATTCTAAAATACACTACTGCGACGTGGAAGGCAACAGGAAACAACCACATGACCTCCCACGTACACAGCATATTTAAATTGTAAGTAACATGATGGCATCCTCTGGGGTAAAAGATTCCAGAGTTAAAATAGACTCCCATTTGGATCTCCGGGAGAGCACTACTTTGGAGGATGTAATCGGAAAGTTTAAAGGAAGAGCAGGGAACATTTTGCGAGTCGGAGTATGGAATGTCAGAAGTATGATTAAGCTAGAGAACTTGAAAATTGAAATGGATAGGTTAGCACTAGACATAGTTGGAATCAGCGAAGTTTGCAGAGGCATGGAATTTTTGGAGTGTAGACTTCAGGGTAATTCGTACAGGATCAGAGGAAGGAAATTCGTGTGTGGGGATAGTTATGCGAAAAAAAAATAGGACAACGTGTAGAAAATTACTTACAAAAGAACAAAAGAGTTAGATTAGAATCTAAACCGATATATAGAATAATAATACAAATATACATGCCCACCTCTAGCTAGAACAATAAGTTTGGCAGCACACTTGTTCAAAATATTAATTAGAATTGTACAAAGACGAATGGAAAAATGAGCTGAAGAAATACTTGAAGAATATCAATTTGAGTTTAGGCAAAGAGAGGCTATTTCAACTTTGAGGGTGATAATGGAGAAAACAATAGAAAAAGGGCTAAGCGTGTATGTAGGGTTTGTACATCTGGAAAAAGCATTTGGTAATGTAAAGTGGACAGAAATGTTGGAAATACTCAAAAAGATTGGAATGAGTTTTAGGGGTAGATGAATACAAAGAGCAAACAGCAGTAATAGAATTAGAGCAGGAACGTTGAGAAGTAAATATTAGGAAAGGGGTAAGACTGGGATGTGCCCTGTCCCCATTGATTTTTAATTTGTACATCGAAGAGGCAATGAGTACTGTCAAATGCAAGAAGACATTGGAATTATTATGCAGGGACAAAAGATTGGTATGCTTAGATTTGCAGATGATATAGTGGTATTATCATCTAGCAATGAAGAGTTAGAAGCTGTTCTTAATGAAATGGAAACAGTTCTAACAGAGAGATAGGGTATGAAAAGTAATAAAAATAAAACTAAAGTACTAGTATGCAAAGGAGGGGAAAATAGATAAAAAACTAGAATATACATAGGTAACGAGAACTTACAAGAGGTTTAGGACTTCTGCTAACTAGGAAGCCAAATAACGAAAGATTCTGAATAGCTATGCCCAGGAGTCCCAAACATAGAGAATAGGTGTTTTAAACACAACACGACAGTTGTAGCTAATGTGTCCCTACAAAAAAAACTCAAAAGGAAATCTGGAGTATGTATCCACAATCACAAGAAGATATTGATTTTGATTAACAGATGGAATAGGTTTTAAAATCAATGCTTAATCTCTCACACTAGCACTATCTTTGATCAGAACATCGTAATATTTATAACATCTAGATTTGATAGCAGCACTACAAGAAGCAGTAATTCGACGACCTTCTTCCAAAAAAATCAGGAGATCCTTACTATACACCTAATAATATAGACGAGTTACTCCTGCATGACATGATGACTTATGAAATTCGTTTAGTTTTTCAATAGGATTTATTATGGCCGAACACATCCTAGCGAGAGCATCAATGGCCTGATTATGTGATAGCCATCTGCAAACCATCTCATAATCATAACAAGATCACTCTAATTGCGATCACATGATTTTTTCATTATTCAATTTATCATGACGACTACTTATAGCTACGGATTGTTGATCTTTTATCTACTTAAAATGATACCCTATAACATAATGTTTACATTTACAAAGAGCTTCATCTATAGTTTGAACTTCTTTTTTAAAAGTCCAATGTTTTTACTGAAGACGATTTAAAGTTCATTAAAAGAATGCTATATAATATCTAGATTGTGACAACGTTACAGCCACAGCATTTAAGTAGCGTCTGTCTCGACAGAAACAGGATATCATTGTCAATACTATTAACAACACTGTTATAACTTAGTAAATCTTGTCCCGTAATATAAACATAACATTGCAACCTGAAGTACGAATTTATTATTTGAACTTACAAACGTAAAAAACATTATTTAGTACAATCATCATCAGCTTAACTTTATTTTTCCATGACAGTTCTCTCATGAATGACAACTTAACAACATTTCCCGGCAACGAACGTTCTCATCCAATACTGCCAACTATTATTACTATGGCGCTAAATATAAATATACAAAATCATAACAGTTCCTTCCTTTCTTAAAAAAATCAAAATGCTAACACAATCAGTCATTAAGAAAATAACAATCTAAAGCATATAAAATTATAAATTCAATTTTACTAAAGGTTTCCTTACTCTTTCGCTTCTACGTAATGCTAGAGGCAGTGTAGGTGTGACTGGTACAGGCTTGGTTGGAACAACAGTTGTTTGATCATCTTCTAAGACATTATGATCAGGGGCAGATGCCAAATTTAAACTAGAACCAGGTATAGGATCTAATTCTACCGCTTGATTTGTAACAGTATCACCTATTTTATACATTTGATCTGTATGACGTCTCCAAGTACGTCCATCATCCATTTTGATGTTATAATGTAGTTTACCAGTCTTATTTTTACTGTACCCATATTCCACTTATCCTCCCTGAATAATTTCTAGCTGCTACTCTATCTTCTTCATCAAAAGATCTATTGGTAACATTTTATCCAAATAAGGTTTAGGTTTAGAAGTTTCCGGTAACATTAAGTGAAATTTTGTTTTGGGTTGATAATTAAAATTATCTCTGATGGAGATTTTTCCGTTGCTGAATGTGGGGTAATGCGATAATGCATTAATATTTGCGATAAATAAAAATCTAACAGTTCTTTGTTTATAGGTAAGGCTCTCAATTTGCCTTTTAAGGTTTGCACAAACCTTTCAGCTAATCCATTAGTGGCTGGATGGTATGGTGCTGTTCTTTTATGTTTAACACCATTAGAAATTAGAAAATTATCAAATTTTGAATTTGTAAACTGTGTACCATTGTCAGTACATAAAACTGAAATTAGGCCAAAGGTAGAAAATATTTTTCTCAATATCTTTATTGTCTTTTCGGTGGTAAGTTTATCCATAATATAAACTTCAGGCCAACGCGAATAAGCGTCTACTAATATAAAAAAATATGTACCCATAAACGGACCTGCAAAATCCAAATGACACCGTTCAAAGGGTCTTGTAGGAGGCATCCAGTGATGTCTCTCAACCTTTAGAGGATTTCTCTTATTATTACTACAAGAATTACAATTCTTTACGTATGCTTCAATATCTGAGTCAATATTGCTCCACCAGCAAAAGCTGCGTGCAAGCGCTTTCATACGACTAACTCCAAAATGAGCTGCGTGCATTTCATTTAACACTTTAGACTTCAAACTGTCTGGAATTACAACACGAATTCCACGCATAATTACTCCTTTTTGAATAGAGAATTCTAAAGGATCAATTCCAAATCTAACTTCAGCAGGTATATCTGTTCCTGCTCTTAAAGCATGTAATAAACTATTTAATTTAGGATCGTCAATTGTTGCCTGAGCTAATTCGTAAACATTAGTAGGCATAGTTTCAATTTGATGTATTTCGTAAATGTCAGATTCCTCAAGAGAAACTTGATCTCCAGAATCTATTGGTAATCTACTAAACAAATCAGCATTTGCATTTTGTTCAGATCGTCTATACTTAATACTATAGTTAAACGCTTGAAGAAAAACTGCATAATGTTGCATTCGCATTGCAGACATATGCGGTAAACTTTTCGTTGGTGAAAAAATCTGAACCAACGGCTTATGATCTGTATAAAGAGTAAAATGCCGCCCATATAAAATTTATAAAACTTTTAACGCCATAAACTATCGCGTAACTTTCTTTATCAATTTGACTCCAACCTCTTTGAGTCTCTGATAATGTTTGCGATGCAAACTGTATAGGTTTTTCCTGTCCATCAGGAAGAACGTGACTAATTACAGCAGAAACACCTACAGGCGATGCATCTACTGCAAGAGTAATCGGCAAATTATTTGAATAATGAACTAAAAAATCATCAGATTGCATTCTATCTTTTATATTCTTAAATGCATTCTGACATTCAATCGTCCAGTTCCAGGGAGCTTTTGAACGTAACAAGTTATGCAATGGTTCTAGCACTGTACTTAAATTAGCAAAAAACCTGCCATAATAATTTACTAAACCCAACAAGGATTTTAATTCCGTTACATTAGTAGGTTCTGGGGCTTTCTGAATCGCCTCAACTTTCGAAAAACATTTATGAATGCCTAACTTGTTAATTTTAAAACCACAGTACTCTATTTCTTGTTGCATGAACTTTGACTTAGCTAAATTTATTCTTAAGCCATTAGCTTCTAGGCGTTTAAATACAAGCTCTAGTCTATTAAAATGCGTTTCATTATCTGTTGCCGTAACACAAATATCATCAATAAACACAACAACGCCCTCAATACCTTGTAGTATTGTTTCAATTTTTCGTTGCCACTTTGCAGGTGCACAACTTAATCCATACATCATGCGTGTACATTTAAATAACCCTACATGTGTACTTAACGTTAACTTGTTTTGATCCTCATCACGAACTTTCCATTGTAAATAAGCCCTACGCAAATCTATTTTAGAGTATAATACTCCGCCACCTAACTTTGAGAATAATTCATCTACAGTAGGTAGTGGGTGCTCCTCTACCTCTAGTTGTGGATTTAAAGTAATCTTAAAATCGCCACAAATGCGTATTTTGTCTGCTTTAACCACGGGAACAATAGGAGTTGCATAATTACTATTTTCTACTTTAATTAAAATACCTTTATTCTCTAAATCAGAAAGTTCCGATTCAATTCTTTCTTTGAGTGCATAAGGCACTGGACGAGCTTTTATAAAAACAGGTTGTGCATTCGGCTTTAATGATAACGATACTGGTTCTCCTTTTAATTCGGCATCCTCGCCCAATAAAACTGAATACTTATGCAACAAAGCATTAAGTTTTAATTTCAAATTACTATCGTTTTCACTGAACACCGGTTGTTTTGTTACAGTACTTACATTACCTTTAAAAACTTCATTCCAATTTATGTTTACCTTCATCCAATCCCTTCCTAACAGAGGATTATTTGTAGAATTAACTACATATAACTTAAGGTTTTCAAGTTTTGCCTGTTGCCACTCCACTACTACCTCAGCATAACCTAAAACAGTTAAAGGTGTATTGCAATAGGAAGTCAATTTAATATTTGTAGGTTTGAGCTTAAGATCATTAAAATCTTACGAAAGTCATTTCCATTAATTAACGATACTGAACTACCACTATCGATTTCCATTTTAACAGGATGATCGTTTATTTTTACTTCAGTCCATATTTTTTCTGCGAATATTACTCCCTTATTATTGCTGTCGCTGGTAGCTTCGCCGGTAATATTATTAATATAATGTGTTACTTCTTGCTCTTCATTCGGATCTGAAAATTCGTTGCTTACTGCATTAATATTTTTTGTACTGCGTCCTTTGTCTCCTTTACTTAAACATTGACGCTGAAGATGTCCCATTTTTTTACAAAAGTTACACTTCGTATTTATATGTTTACAAGTCGTAGCAAAATGCTGTCCGCCACACCTGTAACAGACTACACGTGTGTCCTGTTGACTTTGATTTTGCACTCTGCGATGTGCTGGATTTATTTCTCCTTATACCCGGATTTGGCGTATTCGCATAAATACAACTTTTTGTATTTGTTGTTGCTTCTATGTATCGTATTTACAGCAAATTCATTGGAATTTTTGTACGATGTTTCTAAGCTACTGGCCATTTCAACAGCTTTATCTAGGCTTAGGTCTGCAACTTCTAATAACCTACTTCTAATTTTTTCATTTCGTAACCCACAAACTAATTGGTTGCGCAGCGCAGTTAATAAATAAGTAGCAAAACCACAATGTGTTGCCATTTTTCTTAGAATAGCCAAATACTCACGTACAGTTTCACCTTCTTGTTGCATGCGATGGTGGAATTTATAGTATTCCAATTTCTACAGGTCTCGGATCATAAAATTGCTTTAATATTTGTACTACATCATTGTAGCTTTTTGTATGGGGTTCAGCAGGAGATAATGCGTCACACACAATTTCAAATGCATCAACACCGATGTAATGAAGTAAGTAGTTCTTTTTCATTTCCACATCCACGATTTGGAAAATTTGGAACGATGACTCTAGCCTTTGCAACCATCTTTCAAACTTTTGCGTTTTCTGATCAAAAAATTCGATCACGAAACTTGAGGGAATGTATTTAGGTTGTTGCTGCATGCTTCTACTTTCATTATCCGCCGGCATCCTCGTCGCCAGAATGTTATAACTTAGTAAATCTTGTCCCGTAATATAAACATAACATTGCAACCTGAAGTACGAATTTATTATTTGAACTTACAAACGTAAAAAACATTATTTAGTACAATCATCATCAGCTTAACTTTATTTTTCCATGACAGTTCTCTCATGAATGACAACTTAACAACATTTCCCGGCAACGAACGTTCTCATCCAATACTGCCAACTATTATTACTATGGCGCTAAATATAAATATACAAAATCATAACAAACACATTTTTTCATTTTGTTTTAATTTATTGAAAACCTTGTTTGCTTTTTGAGACAAAGGAAATTTCGTGCGAACATGGGCCATTTTAGCAGAAAAATTTGGAATGTATGATGAATAATGCGAAAATCCATTTGATATTTAATATACTAGTAACTTGATTGATCTACATGAAAATGAAGTTTTTCTGTAATTAATAGTTAGATTATATTTCTTTTTATTTATTAATGGACATATCCATTTCTTAAAAAGTATATGTACAAGTCTTATGTTACAAAGCAGAAAACAGACAAATAAACACACAAAATTCTTTAGAATAACAGAATGTAAGTAATCGACATTTACATATATTGCTAAACAATCGATTTAATTTGCTTGTTGAAGTTTCAGAGTGAGACATTTAGGATAGTTATGAGCACTTCACATACTACTGAATATCGTTGAAATAAGGTATATATTTAGAAAACATTAGAAGGGGAACCAAGCTATATCTAGGCTGTGGGAATTTCAGAGAAATGTGTAGGCTAGCTCAGAACAAAAAGCAATGGAGGTACGCATCCAACCAGTGCCAATATGGAAAACTTAATGGCGAAAAAATAATTGTACTTAAACCTGATGGTTATTATTAACAACTACAGGTGTTGCTTTTGCAATATTTTCAACGGATGTTGATTGTGTGAAGGGATTTATTGGAAAACTATTAATTCGGCAAATGTTTAAATGTTGGGGATATTGATAGCCACAGGTTGCTTAACATCTTTCACATACCACTGAATATCTGTAAAATAGAGTACATTTAGAAAACAACATGAGAAACCGAGCTGCATCTAGGCTATGGGAATTTCAGGGAAATGTGTAAGCTAGTTCAGAATAGAAATCAATGGAGGTACGTGTCCAACCAGTTTCAAGACGGAAAACCTAATGACGAAAAAAAGTAATTGTACTTAAACCTATGATTATTATAAGCAACTACGTGTTGGTTTTGCAATATTCTCAGCGAATGTTGATTGTACGAAAGGATTTATTGGAAAATTATTAATTCGACAAATGTCTAAGTTTTGGGGGATCTTGGTAGCTGCAGATTGCTTAACCCCCTTCACATATCACTGAATATCGGTGAAATAGGGTATATATTTAGAAAACAATAGAAGGGGAATCGAGCTGTATCTAACAAGAAAGAGCAGCTGCTATGTTTGAAGATAACAAACGTAAAAACAAGGAAAAAATTGTTGAAAGCATATGCATCGAGCACAGTACTGTATGGTTATGAAATAGGGACAGTAGGAGAAGCAGACACGAAAAAAGTAGAAACCTTTTGGACTGTGGTACTTCAGATGTATATGGTGATAGCATGGACAGACAAAGTTAATAACAAAGAAGTTCTAGAAACAGATGGGGGAAAAAAGATATCTGTGGAAAACAAAAAATTTAGGAAAAATAGGACAGGGCATGTTAGAATTTGGGAAATAGTGCAGGATATCTTACATGTAGAGATAGGAAAAAGGTGAGGTAGAGGTAGACCTAGATCAGACTATTGCTTGTAGATAGTGAAAGATGCAGGCTGTGGAAATTTCAGAGAAATGTGTAGGTTAACTCTGAATAAGAAACAATATAGACAATTCCCAAATATCATTATTAGTTTTACTCGACTTGAGTAAGGCATTTGATACTATTCATAATGAATTATTAATTGCAAAGCTACATCTAACCAGTTCCAGGACTGATGACCTATTGACGATAATAGTACAGCTTTATTAACCCCCTCATCTAGAATACCATCAATAGAATATTGTAGTACGAATTCGACTTCCAAATTTCCCTTTGATGCAATCTCTTTCATCGCCTAAAGGTATTCATGAACCGTTTCGTCGTGTTCTACGAATATCAGTACCCGTAATTTTTAACACAAATTCATTTTTTAATACCAATTTTAATTTCAACCAAGTATTAAGTCCACCTTCGCCTTGTACGAATAACTTACAAAAATGTTTGTAATTTGTCTAACCTGAAAAGTTGTTCAGCTTCGTCACAATCCACTTTTCGACCAGATAATTGTCTTTTCCAGAAAAGGATTGTATAGCTCCTTCGACGTCACAAAATGATAACAAAAAGTGCAGTTTTGTTAATTGCAAAGTTCGATTCGCATCATCAACGTTGTTAGTGTTAGAAGCGTCTTCATTCCCGTCACCACTAGCATTTACCTCATGCGGAGCCTCAATATCGTCTTTTACCAAAGAATAATCACACAGAAGCTTGCAAATAGAATCTACAATTTCAACTTTAGGCTCTTCACTGTCTAATCCTAATGTCATAGGCTAAAGCTAAATCGCCTGCAGCAACAGTTCTTGTACGGTTTTAATCTTGTATGAGTTAAAAGTCAATTTCAATGTTAAAACCAGTAAAGTTTATTAATCTACCTTACCTACCGCGATAAAATTATTGAAAACATTTCTATGGACAGCACGAATTGCTTGTACTAAAGAATTATTTATTTTCTTTGCAATATTTGGATTATCGTTCAAACACAACATCGTAAAATTGCAACAATAAAGTTTTGAATGTACCTGGATACTGGCCTTCGTTTATGTAAACAGTATTATTTCCTGAGCTTATGCGATTGCAGTGAAAAGTGGGACATCCAATCCTGCATGTATTCAGCTAATCCTTGTGTCTTCAAACTTGATGCTTTTTATCATCAGGTGCACCAACAAAGATAATACACAACACGCGTTCCACCACATGGTAGTTAATAATACCTTAATGTTAAAACAAAAACACCAATATCGTTGGTGTATGTTTTTTAATACACACGTTCATTTTATAAAAACAATATCACGTTCATGTCATCTTTATCGTAAACAATAATAATCATACACCATCTGTGCTTCAATTTTAACCAACTGTTTCTTGATTGTACGATTAACTAACACGTTTGCTTCGTACCAATTTAACTATCTATGAACGAGTGACTGAATAAGATTTTGAAATTATAAGATATCATTTACTCTATTCAGGACCAAGAAGCCCCCAAATTGCTAGATTATATTAAGTTATATTAAACACTGAGTTGTAAATATATTTTTTATTTATAACCCTATTATATTAAATACAATATTTTACAAAAAATATTAAACATTTATTATTGAACACTATGATTGTGAACAGTAGGAAGTAGAAAGAGCCCATTGTGTGTCGTTATCACAAAACAATATACATACATCATATATATTGTAAACACGTCTTTCACCCACTATGGCTATGGTAATACTCTCCATGGCAGGGTGGAGTGTAGGTCATTATTCACAGGTGTGCAGCGGATTGTTGGGCGACGCATGATTGTATCCCACACTATAGACAATTCACAATTATCATTATTAGTCTTACCAGACATCACTAAGGCCTTTGATACTATTTGTGAACTATTAATTGCAAAGCTGCATTTTTATGAATGTGGCCCTATTGTCATAAAATAGTTCTCAAGCTATTTGTATAACAGAACTCAAAAAGTGTTCCTCAAAGTAGTGTGTTAACGCCGTATCTTTTTGCATTTAATACATTTGATCAAGTGTGTAAACCGACCACAGATTGCTTTGTACATTTCTATGCAGACAATCAGTTGTAATGTTCCCTTTATTACTTTTATTATTATTCATTTTATAAGTTTTAGTTAGCAGCTTTTATGAGAAAACTAATGACAGGTTCAAGGTTATAATTATATATTAAATTTTGGAAATTATAGTATTATTACTGATATACCCTAACTAAAAGGAAATATTGTTAACATTTAAATCTGTTTGATTATTCTTTGTTAGCTCCGACCGCCATCAGTTTCTCATGGACGGATTTAGGGTTGGTAACGGGTGCTTTTAAGATTATATACCTTTTTGCATATGTTGACTTTAGTTTTATGTATTATAGTTAATCAAGTATAAATACCTACCAAGGGCAAAAAAAAAAGATAACCCCTGCAGCAACTCTTTACGTGTTGTAAATAATACCAAAAAATTTAGCAGAACTCTTAGCACTACTACACTATCAAAAAGGCTCAATAATTTCACTTATTATTATTTATATAGCAAAAATACATTAGACGTCCTATTAAACACTATGAAAATTACTCAAGTTTTTTCATTACTTAACGTGCACAAAAGTTCTTAAAAATCTACCTGGCTATACCTTTTTGGCCAAAAAATAAAGAATACATTTCTAAGTTACTCACTTCTAAGAAAATACCTTAAATTACTTTCAAGAATTATGGCGGTTACAGTAATAGCTTTTCGAATTGCTCCTTTTGTTTCATACCTTTTGATGATGGATCCAATGTATCGGTGCCTTACCAATCGTATTTATTTTTGTAATAAATTGATGCAGAGCTTCTTCTTCTCCTCTATGTCAGGTATCCAGATAATTTTACCAAAACGATTATAAAGTAGCGTTTACTGGTAATTAACGGTGATTCTATTAGTATTATAAAATTATAACTACCGGTATTTGATAGTAGATTTAATTTTCCTTTTGTTAATTAGTTTAAATTCTAATAAACTTATTCGTATTTATCGGATTTACGACTTTACCGCCGAAGTGTAGAACACCTCAGCACTACTTGAGCTCAAAATTGCCCTTGTACTTTTTTTAAGTTGAACGTGTCACATAAAGAACATTAATGAATCTAGCCTCAGCGGCTTATATTTGTAACTTTTTCTGGATGCTGGATCAGTCCACTATGAGACCAATCAGTTCGAAGGATGTTTGTTTGAAAATGCGGAATTATGTCCCTGCCAGTTTCGACAGGATTTTTCACGTAATATGACTCACAGCTATGGAACGTTTCACCAACTGGGTTTCATGTACAATTCACGTGGTCACCGAGACAGGGCTGGACTCCAAAGTATTGGACTACAAATTACATTAACAAAATATTTAAAATATATTAATTATTCCTATTTACAGGGTTAGCGTTCATTACACAGTGTTTTATGTTATGTGACCTACTAAAAATTTTAACACTGTAAAACAAATCTTTTGTCAATTTCTACCTGGTCAAACAACCATGGTTTCATTCGTAATGGAAATTTATGTTGTTGTATGTTGCTACAACTGTAATGTGTCAAAAATCTTTTTCAGTGCTAACCAAGCATTTGTGGGGTCAATCAGTTCTGTTTTAAAAATCTACATATGTGTTTATATGGACTGCAACTTAAACTTCCAAACGCTTGTGCTTAAATAGTCATCCCTGTGTTACATCTTGCCAAAATGAATTAAATGGTACCCAATTAATTCCTTGGTACTTAATCGCGTAGATTATTGTTGTGGTGTATACTACTATCACCTGACTTCATGTTAAGTTACGAATTCTTCAGAACCGCTGCTTTCGCTATACTTACAATGCAAACAAGAGTGAGCACATAACACATACAACATTGATGCAAATATGAGCCTTTTTTTTTAAAGTGGTGTAAGTCCATTTTATGTTATAATGGAGATATTTAAGGGTTTGTGTTTAAATGGTATGAAAAATATTGGTATACGTTAATACGCTCATTTTATGTTTTTTAAATATTAAATTGATTTAAATTATAATGTGATCATTTTTAAAGTATTAGTTAAAAGAAATTTATACTTTTGATGACATGAAATGGACTTACACCACTTTCAAAGTTAACAAAAAGCAGAAATCTTACATTTACAGAATATTAAATACGGATTTCAATTGAAACAAACCAATTTCTTTTTATGAAATACTTCAACAATAAAAAAAAAACACAATAAAAAGGCTTTATTTCAACATTTACCATTCAACCAAAATTATTTATACTCTTACTATTAATATATTTTATTTTTTTAAAATTATGATCAAGTTTTTGAAAATAGTCATGATGTATTGGAGGGATGTATGGTAATAAACTAATCATATCTGTAAATTTTTCGAATGTGATGAGTCTGAAATGATGATACAAACATGTTAGTGCTATATTTCCAAAGTTCTGTGGTCTTCCCCGTGAGGGCAATAAATTTAGTGATTTAAAATCCTCATTCTCACTAAATGAAGTTTTATACAACATTGTATATGGTTTGCTTTTTAAAACCCTTATCCAACATATATTCAACCAATTTACTTCTTCACAATTGATATTTTTTCGCCTTCTTAGAATTGCATCTTCTAAGGGTTTTGTAGAAACAAAAGCAGCTTGTTTTATCATTTCTCATGCAAAATAAATTTTTTATATTTTTGGCATTGTTTTATAATAGTATAGTAGTCTTTAGGGACATACAGTAAGTCTTTTTTTCTGATAGTATTCTCAATGGTTCCAAAATCGGCATCGTTTGGTAGATAAGAGTGCCCAGAATATAAAAATTTATGGTCGATAATTTCTACGGCGTTCTTAGGGGACTGAACAACTTTAAGCCACATTAAAACCGATTTCAAATTTCTATTTTGTGCAGTGCACATATCGCTGTAGGCTATTACATGTTGTTGCGTGGTTACATTTTCTAAATGTTTCAAGCAATTCCTTGGGAACCCCTGGATGCAATAGTTTCGTCCCATGCGTACATATTAACCTCATTATCACGAAAATTATGGAATCCTGTATTTAAAACATACATATTACGTGTATAATATGCAACAGACACCGACAATTTTAGGTAGAGTAATGCCTTCTGCAAGCCAAAAGAAAAAGTGAAATAACTATCTGGATTTTCAGATGCAAAATCTTATCTTCTTGCATACTTTTTCTTGCTAATTCAGCGTTCTTTAAGTGTACATCATGTTCTTCTGTGTGGCTTTTGATTTCAACATTGTTACATGATGTTTTTATTTTCAAATTTAGAAAATCACATATTTGACATGTGTCTTTTCAAAGTTGGTGAAAATGTAATTTGAATTCTTTTTTAAAAATTCTCCTATATGTAATTTCTTTTACAGAATAAAAACTACTTTCATCACACTTTTCTAAATATAAGCTGTACATTTGCTTGACGTTTAATTCAGGGTGTAAATATCTTCGTTTAGGATTATGAGATCGTGTATAATGGCTTTCATACTGCGGAAAGATTTGGATATGCTCCTTTATATTATTATTATTAACACATCTTATAGGCCACAGTACAGTAGATAAGATTAGCCAAAAAATATCCTAATCAACAATACTAAAATAAATAACAATAAAATAATTACATAATCATAGCATGCAAATAGTCTAAATTAACTAAAATCATAAGACAAGTATTCCTCAACAGAGTAAAATGCATATTTGATTAATAACTCATTAACTTAAAATTTAAATTGTTTCAAAGAGCAAAGTTTAATTGACTGAGGGAGTTTGTTATAAAGACGAGCACCCATATAATGAGGGTCTCTTTCATATAACATCGTATGATGAACATCTAGACGCAATAGGTGTTTATTTCTTGTTGCATACTTATGACTAAAATTTAATTTGGGAAACTTGTTATCTTTAAACCTAACATATCTGAGAATTTCAATAATATATAGACATGGTAAAGTTAGTATTCTATTAGTAACAAATAATAATTTGCAGGATTCAAAAGAATATTTCTTGAAAATTGACCAAATTGCTCTTTTTTGCATTTTAAAAACCCTCCCAGCAGTCGAACTGTTGCCCCAACAAACTATCCCATAACGAATAACTGATTCAACATTGCTATGATAATACATAAGTGTGATTTGTATATTAGAAATTTCTCTAAGTCGTTTTACTACATAACTGTTTCTGGAAATACTTTCACGTACGGCTTTAGTATGCACATTCCATTTTAATGCAAAATCAATAGAAACACCTAGAAACTTAGAATCATTTACTTGTTTAATTGTGGCACCACTTAATCTAATCAGATTACTACTCTGATAACTATGTAACATACTGTTTTAGTACAGTCGGTTATGTAAATATAACTCTCTATTATTTCTCAAATTGGTTTATTTTCTAGTTTAATTTTAGCGTCCCAATTATTAGGATAACGGTTTTGTAGCATAAATATGTCTGCGATTTTAAACGGCTTCAAAAGCTCCGTTCCCAAGTAGCCAGAGCAGGGTTCTTGGAAAATATAATCCAAAGATTTAATTAACATTCCCAAGGTACGAAGCTTTACTTGGAAGGCACTTAACGTGTCAGATTAGTAGTATCTACTAATAGATGTCAATCAAGTAGCTAAGACCCTAGTTATGTATAAAGCAGCCCGAGTTGTCGGAATAATTTTCAATTAGTTTGGGTACTTAACTAAAATTATAGTTTCGGAGTTTTCTTGTGAGGGAGATTTTGGCTATCCTAAAGCAATTGTTAGTTTTTATTAACTTTTAAGATTTATGACAGGCTTAACCTTTTCGATTTATGAGAGCTAAACTGGACTGGGTATTTTCCAATTAACTTAAAAGTATATAAGGAGTTCAGCGTGGGATGGAAGGGGCTTTTTTATTTCGATACTTCCGACATACAGGTGGTTTATTTTTGTACTTCTGAAAGTAAAGTAATGTGTGTTTTTTATTTTATTCTGAATAAGTACTGTCCCAGTTACTAAAACAGAGGTTATGGTATTTTTTGTAAATAATGAACTCAAGGGTTGTGTTTTGAATTATGTATCCGTAATTGTTTAACTAAATTGTGCCGACGTTCTGTAAAAATACTGACGTTCAGATTAAAGCTCTGAGCTGGGCTTAAGTTGAACGCGTTGAAATTTTAATCCCTGTGTACTTATTTCGGTAGACCGCGAGGCTTCAGCAAGGTACACCGCTTCATTGTTATTTCGACGGTAGCCTGGGGGCTCACGCAATAGCTTAGCAACGAAACCTACCTGATTACGCAATTTTCAGGTCGGGTATAGTAGTAAAGGACTTCCGTGTTGATAATCGTTGTGTGTACTTGAACAAGTTCCGTTACAGTAATAGTTGACCGGTGAAAAGGTCGTTTCTGTTCCGTTAGTTGGAGACATCCTTGTGAACTGAGAGCGTGGGTCACAGTAGGTAACTTTATTAGAATACTGTATATATAATTAATTATAGTATTTGGGTGTTTGAGTCCAAGATTGTTTCTTATATCCTTAAAAAGTAGACTAGTCCTAAGGAATTTAGACATTAATTTTGTTTAGTCATATAGTGTCTAGCTAGCCGG
The DNA here is from genome assembly GCA_036346225.1 of Platerodrilus igneus. Classification (NCBI taxonomy): domain Eukaryota; kingdom Metazoa; phylum Arthropoda; class Insecta; order Coleoptera; family Lycidae; genus Platerodrilus; species Platerodrilus igneus. The sequence goes on along the minus strand of JARFIW010001373.1, from coordinate 2,094,597 downwards.
GGACTATAAAGCTCCACAGTAGTGCATTGTTAAAATTTTCCGCGTACGTATTTGTGACAATCTTTTCCCATTCTCAAGAACAAAGTGCAACGAGTGATAATACCTTGATAAGGTCCGTAAGCCTTCCCCTCCCTTACGGTGGCGCCCTATTGTATATAACGGCAAATATTGTATATATTTTGTTACTCATATTTCGTTAGGTTAAGGTTTAACTAGTTTTACAGTTAATAAAACAATCTAAATTTATATCTTAGTGTGTTGTAGCTTAATGAACCTCACCGACTGTAGCAAGCTTGCGAGGCAATGTTCCGAAACGTTTGGGTACTTTAGATTTAGGGGTCATGCCCTATTATTTTATTGGTAATTTGATACCCTCACGAGGCAGGAATGTATAATTAGTTACAACTACTCGGCACTGCATAGAATTGAAGTGTATGCGTTTTTAGATTCAATATCATTGCATTGGAATATAAATACGAATCAATAGCAGCTAAGTTATCACACAAGGTGACCATGGCAATATTGTGTTCTTTATGAGCGGACAGCACAGTTAAATCATCCGCATACAGGCAGTGAAATGTTGACAAACTATTAGAGATATCATTAATGTAAAGCAGAAACAGCTCTCCCTAACTGCCTATTGATTATGTTCCATGCAGTCTTCGACTTGCATTTCGAAGTTAGTAGTAACATGCTATTATGTATTCTCTTAGCCAGCCGTATTGCACGTTTGTAAATTGATTTGTAGCTCCTCTAATAGTCTGGATTTACTTTGCTCGCAATATATAATAACCACAATTCTTTTAACTTTATCGCCGATATTCTAATCCCTTTAGTAATCCACTGATTTTTGGTACCTACAAATTGCTTAGGTTTAATTAAGTTAAAACTTGACTCAAAGTAATATTCCAATATTCTAATGAATGATTGAAAACACTCCTCAACACTAACATGATCATTATAAATCATATTCCAATCTTTATCTTTAAGAGAATTAATAAAAATATTCTTATTTTTTGCCGAGTAGTTACGAACTAAATGATTACTATAACTAACTGGGTTACCTATTTCAAAACTAATAGATTGTGCAGTATGGTCAGACAAACCATTAGGTATTATTATCTTATTGAAAAGTGGGTTAGGTGAGCATCTGAAATCTTTCTAGGCGATCCTGGCATCCGGCCACGCTTATCCATTCCATCATCTTTAGATTTTAAAACACGATCTATTCATCCTATTGATATTTTAAAAGCATTTACAAAAAAGTTTTTGCAAACCCAAATTTTCCAGCCGGAACAGATAAACTATATTTATATACGCATTTTCTTTGTGCACCTTTATAATTTCTTTGGTGTCTTCTTTTTATATTACACCATTGAACAGCTTTTAAGGGAAATACACTTTGCTTGTTAAAAGCTGCCAGGTTCAAAAAAATATGGAAATTTTTTTTGCGGTCAGTTTCACTAATAAAATTCTACAATTTTTTGAACACCTGCAGTCTATATTTTCAAATTTTTTGGCTGGAACTATTTTACCTGTACTTGTGTACTTGTCTGCTGTTGCGCTTCATTTTTCTGTTCTTTTGTGTATTTATATTATTATTCTCTTTCATAGAATCTGAATCGTGGTTATCTGAAAAAGTATTATCATCTGAACTCGACATGGGCTGTATGATTCTGTTTCTTTTAAAATATTTATTTTAATAACAATTATTTTGATCAGAATTGCTTTCAGTATCTGATTTTAGGATTTTTTTTTGTATATATTCATTGGGATGATTTCTATGAAGGAAGAATAATACACTATTAAAATTAATTAAAATGTAGAATGACATGTATCAATATAAGATTTTTTTCTGTAAATACTTACCTGAATCACTCTCCGATTCTAAATTGCAATTTTTCATTTTAATAATAATATAATATGAAATGCACACTTAAGACTTAATAGTTTTAAATGTAATAATATGTTGAGACCTCAAGATTCAGTGAACAAATACGACATATTACTCTATTTCATACAGTGACTTTATATTCTATAATAAACGGGGAAAAACCGAAATTTTGAGAAACTATAAAAATGTTAATGGCATTTACAATGTTGCACCACATATAAAAATGCAGTAAAGAAATTATGTAGTACAATTTTGAACGAAATAGTAGTGTATCTTTGAGCAACGTGGACTTACACCATTTTCAAAGTAATTATATTTGTAACTTCATTAACTTGTTACATTCCAAATTTGGAAATGTACATTTTTAAAAATGTGAGTAAGTTCCCGCCAATATTTTAAAATAGACTTGTTAACTTCCGTCATTCCGGACAGTTGCGTTGGCGCAAGTGCACTTTAAGCACTTTAATTATACGGTGATTGTCATAACTTTGGTTGCAATAACTCATTGAATTTTTACGATTGGTTTTGGCTGATGTTGAGTGGATGCTTTTTTCTTTGGGCTCACATAGAAGATGCGGCCTATGCCTTTGTAAGAAATAGTCCATATTTGCAGTTGCAAAAAACTAGGAGTTTCTATTCCATGCGTTCTTCATCTGAATTATTACAGTCGCTCACTTTATCATTACTTGTTTCCTTTTTCTATTAAGTTATCAGAACATATAAACATTTTTTTGTTGTTTTTTTATTGAACTTTGTGGTGAGGTGCTATCGCTTTTTATCGATATCTTATCGAATTCTCGGTTGTTTTTAGCATATTGGGACAGTGTGTTTGTATTTAACTGCTCATAGTTAGGCATTCTTGTGTGTTTATGGCGTTACCGTTTCTAAAAATTACCTTGGAACAGTTGGTTTTTTGTGTGAAAATATCTGTGTGATACTTTTAAGTTGTTTTTTCAACTTTTGTTTGATTTTCTTATCGTAGTGGATGCGCTTGTTAAGAAAATGATAGTATTAGTTCTCATCAAGAGTATAGTAATTTTTTATCTTATTATGTGCCTTAACTTGTCTGTTTAACATAGCAGGTGGTCCTTTGGACCGATCTGAATTTAACAGGGACAACTCTCTACCTTCTCTCGGACGCTTGTCCAAAACTCTACTTTTCCTTATTCCGCTGTCTCCGTTTCCGCCTTATTTTTCATTCGGTAGACCTGTTCTTGTCCCGGAACACCCGTCTACCACATAAGAGTGATTTTTTCTAACTCCGGGCTACTGACCACATTGGTTGGTTGAGTAGTGCTTTTCTATCCACCTTTTTCTGTCTCTCGTACCGTTTTTATAAACGTGCCGCTCTTCATGGGGGTATGAGTAATTACCTGTATAACGGCTTGAAGGAGCCACTATCTTGTATCTTTGTGATGGATGATAAAACGGCTTGGTGAGCTGGGGAATTCTACGCTATATCTTTAATGTATGTAGTCGTAGCGTGCTGGGACGTTTCGGATCCATTCATTATTATCTAGTTTTATCTTAATATCTTTATCTTACCTATTATCTTTGATAACAACTTGAGACTTTGTCTTATTATTTTTTGTTTTCCTAACGTTTGGTATTTATGATCAAATGTAGGAATTATTTTTCTTTGAGTATTGAGTGAAGAAGCTAACCTGATGGTAGCAATGTAATTTGTTAGTTTAGCAACGTAAGAAATTAGTAAGATGGTACTGTTGGTAAATTTGTTGATTCACAACCATGTCATGAAAAAGTTTTGATGTGCATTGTTTATTAAGCCAGAGTATCAATAGATCAAAATTTGCTAAAATATATAGTAACTTGCTCTTTTGGGCATTTTGAAATTTGGGCATTTTCTTGCCAAGGAAAAGTTTAAATGCAATGCTTATATGCGTGTGCACTTAAAAACTGCAATGTTAGCTTTAGTTATAGTATATATGTTAGACTTGTCGCATTTCGTGCTCTCCGACAAATTTGTGCTGTCGATTATAACTACGCCACATCAAAGACTTGTGTGTGCATTTATAGATATAGTTCAAAAACAATGGGGCTACACATTCCGTTTCCTGGTTATTTGTGAGACGCGTTATCGGTTGAAAAAACCAGGTGGCGCCTAACATAAACATTTTCTAGAATGTAAGTTAGGGTATATGTAAGTTAGTCAGGTTTTAGATTTAAGTTTTTACCGTGCTAACAGTCTTTTTCTTTTTTTAAGATTTTTTCTTGTATGGCTTTGTCGCGATTGTTACATTACAAATTTGGAAATGTACATTTTTAAATATGTGAGCAAGTTCCCGCCAATATTTTAAAATAGACTTGTTAACTTCCGTCATTCCGGACAGTTGCGTTGGCGCAAAAGAATGCGCAGGCGCGGAGTGAGTGGCGCGAGTGCGCGGTGTGACACAACATTATTAGCTACGAGACGTCAAGCCGGTAACATCTGCCTGTGTCGTGGTACCTGCCTTTTCTCTTTTTTAGGATGTAGGTTACCTTTTATCTTTAAATACGAGTACCTTTACCTGTATCCCTTTTGCCTTACCTACGAACGAGGAGGGACGAGTAAATTTGGATTCAACAATGGCGTGAAGCAACCCACACCCAAACAACAACGAGGAGATGCCCTGAGATTTAACTGCAAGGCGCGTTTTAAGTTAATACATTGCTTTATTTAAACTATAAATTAAGAATTGTATCATTGTAAGTAAACGTGTTTGGTATTTGATACAATGTGCTGCATAATTATGCTATAATATACAATTGCGCAATATTATGAAACGTGGACCGTGTCAGTGGTGCCAAGCGTATCAAACTACGAAAATTTGTAATGATGAAAACAATGAAAATTTTAATAATCTTTTTGGAAAAAGTTTATAAATAAAAAGTTCATAGTAAAATGTATTCATTTTTATCATTAACTATTTTTTTGTCAAAATGGACTTACATCACTTTCAAAGAAAACGGCTCATATCTTAAAGTTGAAATAGCTATTGTCTGTTACTTCCCTTGTACATTGATCAAAATCTTAAGTAGTCAAATCCCACCTTACTGAACTAATTTGCTATGTAAATGATTTCTTATGATTAACCGGTTTAGAGTTACACTTAAGGAACTATTGATTTTAAGTCAAATTAATTACTCTGATTTATAATTATCTTGATACTTATGATACATTCTAGGTCATTTTTTCTTTTTTATGGGCAGGTTTGAAAAATCTGTTTATACAATAGACTCACTTATTGGGACTTTACCTCTTTTAGTTTTTTAATGATTAATTTGTTCATATTTGTTCTTACATTTATTAATGACCCAATAAAGCTTGTAATAATAATAAAATTGTACTATTATCAACATTGATCTAACGTTTAAAAACTTAACAATAACTATGTCATTCAACTCTGGAGGGCATTATTTTATTAGTTAAATAAGTCATTGACCTATTTAGTAGGTCGACAACCATCAATCAACGTTTTCAATCTCACTAAAACCAACATAACTTATTAGTTAGATTCATTCACCAAAGGGATGTTGTTGTATGACGTGCAAGTACTTTAGAACGTTATATTAACATTGTAACATTGAAAATTTCTAGCAATATTATTTGTCGACATTACCGCTATATATTTGCTACTTTAGTATTTACTCAACGACGTTTTATTCTATTATTCTTTTTAGAACTCTTGTATGTTTAATAACCCAACAAATTTTCAAGGTACACTACAATTTCACTCGGAATTGCAATCTGCAACGTATTATGTGGTTCCAGCTGATAACATATTTACAAACCATTTTTACGTGCTCTTAGTTCTTTAATTATAGTATCTATAAGGTGACTAGATTTTTAGATGGGCAAAGCGTGACAACTCTGAAGGGGGTGAGGGGTATCAACAAAAATTTTCATACAGAATAAAAATAATATCGTAATATTTTTTTATTTTTAACATAAGTACAATTTATAAATATAAAAAAAATGTATAATATTTTGTTCCTTGACATATTTTTTATTTGAGTGAATTTGTTTCAGTAGATGGTTGTCATTTCTTAAAATATTGTAAAAATCTTCACAAGAACTTGTCAAATTATATTTGACACATAAAATAGCTTTCAAAGTTTCAACACTTAATTTTGATTTTTCTTATGTCCACACTTAATTCTAAAAGTCGGGACTTTTGAAAAACGTCACGAGATGCGGGACAAATTGTGAAAAATCGAGACTGTCCCGCCAAAAGCGGGACGTCTGGTCACCTTAAGTATCTAAGATATACCAGTTCGATCGTGTATTCATGACAGATAGTCACTTTTCGATTTCTTCTTGAAGTGAAAGGTCGCTTGCTGTTATCAGACAGTCAAGATGATGCCAGAAATTAATTTTTCCTGACGTCGAAACAGAAAAGTCAGATGATAAAGAGTTGTCTGATGCAACTCACGTGCTGATTATAACTCTATCTTTGCAACGGTTTGTGTGAATATGAAATTAATCAAAATTTATTACAGTGCAACTCAGTTTACGTTCAACTTAGTTTTCCTTTCATGGAACCCAATTATAATATAAATTGGTATGCTGTTACATTTGACAAAATTGGATTTCCCGTCCGCATTTAAGAATGCAATAAATTGTTGGTTGACCGACAGGTGGTTTGAAGATCAACAGGTCATTGCTGTCACTTGGTAAGACCGTTTAATTTTAAAGATTATGCTGCATTTTACGATGACTCATTCCATATAAATGTAATGATTTGTTGAAAGGTTATACCACTTACTGCTGTATGGAATCAACTATTTGTTTGTTCATAAATAAATTTGTGATATATTTTGTTAAAATGGTTATTCTCTTTTTAAATTTGTATATAATTGATGTGTTCAAGTTCATAAATTATTCTTAAACTTTGTTGGCTTTATACAAAAAAAGTATTTTGTCCAGATAAGTGATTGATACTTGTTAATTATAATATCAAGTTCAATATTCAAATTTAATGACTGTTTGTTTTATTTACTTCAAATTACATGTCAAGATGTTCACCAAACAAAGCCTAAAACCAGAAAGATGAAGATTAAACTGAAATAAAATATTTAATAATTTTGTTGAAAGTCGAGTAATTCTAAAAAAATGTAAAGTCTTTCGTAGCGCTACTCCAGACTATTAATTATTAAAATAAATATTGTTACATAAAATCAGAAATTATATTAAGATTTAGTAGTAATTAAACTTTGAATTTAATGTTTTACGCCTTTGTGTAAAACAGAAAATACGCTAATAAGAATTTGGTTTGTATTAAATTATATTAATGATGGCTCGTAATCTGTTTTAAAAGAACAAAGAATTATTTTTGACTTTAGTGTATTATTGAAGAATTATTAAATTTCTCCAAAAGTGCTAAGGTAGCTGAAAGATTACACCCGCTATGAATGCATACAATGATACAATGAAAATTAATTGAAACTGAAAATAAGGATTTTGTGTTTATACAGGATTATAAGATATAAATGGTATCTTTGTTGGTCGTGTGTATGTTTCAAAGCTGTCCTAGGACTTCGTCAGTCCATTGAAGAAGAACAGAAGTAACATATTTGTGGTAATCAAACTTTGTATTTAACGAGGCTGGTGATAATTTAGGTTTCCAAATTTTCCTTTTTTTTCCAAATTGATCAGTCAGTTGCATTCTAAAAAATTTAGGTGGTGTCCATTATTTTTATTTTCTAAGTTTAATATACCCACTGACCCAATCTCATGCGACCGCGGGTCAAAATCCAGTTAGCTAAAAGTCTTTTAAGAGTTTTGTTTTTCTAAAAACCGTTTTCCATTCTAACTTTACCCTGGGCTTGTTATTAGGTTATAAGAATTCTCGATCGGTTAAATAAAACTTCATTAAAAATTCGATTTTTTTTACCTCAACAACGTCATATGGAGGTTGCATCCAAACTTGAATACACAAGGTTTAATCAAACTACAATTTGTAGCCTTTATGGTGCTAGAATAGTGAAACGATAGTCTGCAAAATGTTAGCAGAGCACAATGTATGTTAATTATCTCTTCTTGGGTAAATTCTGCATTAAAGCCGCATTACTTTCCATATTTAACCATTTTCCAATGCTACAAATAACAGTGGTATCTGTTCAACAAGCAAGAAATAGACAGCCTATATAAATAATACACTTATTGCCGTCAAATACCTAGTCACTGCCAAAACACTGCAGGAGCATTACAAAACAACCACCGAATTTCAGAAAATTTTTAATTACATTGTTAAAATTTTGTATATTACACAATTAGTTATATTTGCAATACTAGTTAATTAGAAGTAACACAATACAGTATATAACTTATTATAATGATTAAAACAACTAAAAGCATAAGAAACAAGAAGCTTCTCAAATTTAAACAGTTGGTGCAACCAAGAATGAAGCGGCACATGAAGCCATGCACACTCCTTGTACTACACCGCATGCTACCACGGCAGCAGGAACTCCAGCACCAGCAGTAACTGTACCTGCAACTACCCCAGCTGCTGTACAGCAAGTCACCCATGCAGCATTACACGCTGTTTGGCACAAGCCATAGCTAGCTATAACAGCTAGAGGACCAGCAGTAGTAAAGTGAATGAAACAGAATATGGTGAAGAGCAGAATGATCTTCATTTTATTCAGTCTAGAAGTAAACAACAAAATTAAATTTGCTTGTTATAATCATTGGTTGAAATACGGTGTAATGCTACATAATATAGAATAAAGTACTATATGTTGTAGGGAATTGTTTAAAAAAAAAAGTGTTCGAGACATAATAAATTACATAATATTCAGAGAGTATAATGTAAATTAAACATCTGCAGTGTCCTTAACATGTCTCAATATTGTAACACTCGCCGTTCAGTCTGCACCATGAGATTTAGTTGTCCAGTTCTACTTAAAAGCTTGGATTACAATATCGTTTGTATTCAAGCTATAAAGTTGCGATATAAATTAGCAGTACATACCCTTAATATAAATTTCCTAAGTGAGATAAATTGTTGTAGTGATCGATATAAATTTATTGTAGTGATCGTATAAATTTATATAAGTTAATTATGGTGCTACGATAGTAAGTAATTTAGACGATAGCCTTGTAGTTTTAAGAAATTAGTATTTGTACTGTTAGCGATTTCAGCTAGAATACAAATTCTGTGATCTTATGGCAAAAGTAGTCGAATAGGTATACCAAACAAAATTAAATGTTTTACCTATTATAGCTGTTAGTACTATCCTAAAGTATATTATTTGTATATCAAAATAACCAGCAACAATGTTGCACTTTAAATCGTATATTTTGATAATGGAAATTATTATATGTTGGCGCATACTAATTTATACCCGTTCGACTTCTAGTAAGATATTTTCCTTGCTTCTGGGGATTATCGAACTTAATAATGTCTTGAAGATGCATGATGATAACTATTGACACCATCCAGAAATGTAATTATTTATTTATTTACAATATAATACAACAACAGGCTGATCCCAAATGGCATATACATATACAATAGAAAAATGTTTAGTGCAAATCATTTAAGATAGTATGAAATAGATTATTAACATGCTTTTTTAAAAACAGCAACTGATACATTGAATATATTCAGTTCCGGAAACTGTGTAACAATTCTATTCAGATTAGTGGCCAATCTATTTGTAAACTTTGTGTAACTATAATTAGTTTGACGTTGACGCTCCTGTAAAATCTGAGTAGAACATGTTCTATGAATTGCTAATCTAAATGTGATCACTGACAGTAGCCATTCTGAATCTATAATACCATTTAATAATTTATGTAAAAAGAAGAGCATGGCTTTTTCCCTGTGCAACTCTAAACTTTCAATACCAGCTAAGTTTAGCCGAGTATTATATGTTAAATGTTTATATGAAAAATGGGATTTTTAAAGAAAAAACTTCAAAAAAGTATTTTGCACCCTCTCTAATCTGAGTTTGTGACATTCATATAATGGTGACCATATAACACTGTTATATTCCAAGACACTTCGCACCAAATTGTTGTAAACAGCTGTTATCGCCCGGGTATCACAAAGAGTTTCACAGTTTCTTCGAATGAAGCCCGGTATTCTGAAACCTTTCAGAGTAATCTTATCTATATGTGCATTGAAGGTGAGACCACGATCAAAAGTTATTCTCAAATCATTCATTAAATCAACAAATTCTAATTCATTTTCTCCCATTCTGTAGGTATATATCAGTGGCTGTTTTGTTTTATAAAAGTGCATTACCTTGCATTTAGATGTATTTAGTTTTAAGATTATTTTCATCACACCATGTAATTAGTGCATTCAAGTCATCCTGAATATTCAAACAATGCTGTGGAAACAACAGTGTATATCTTTAGGTCATCTGCATACAAAAGTCATCTACAGTACCTGAAAATAGATACTACATCGTTAATAAATAGTAAAAAGAAGATAGGACCAAGATGTGAACCTTGGGGTACCCCCGACAGCACATTTATATCTGAGGATGTAATACCACATAATTGTACATACTGTTTGCGATCCTCTAAGTAAGATTTGATCCAAAGGAGATATACATCATGCTTCTGCAGAAGTAGCGAGTGGCACACGCTATCAAAAGCTTTTGATAGGCCTAGATAAATCTCATCTACCTGTGATCCTTCTTCTATATTAGTTATTAAAAATTTTGAATTATTCCTAGATTGGTTGTTGTTGAACGACCTTTATAGAAACCATGTTGTTCATTCACTATGTAGTGTTTATATGTATAAAAAATTTCATCAGAAATGATTGCCTCAAAATTTTTTGCCATGATCGAAATTAGAGAAACGCCTCTATAGTTTTCAATAATGTCTTTTGCTCCAGATTAAAAAATCGGATAAAGAGATGAACGTATGTTTGTCTGGTATGATGAATAGCAAGATTGAAAATGTGCTGCAAAGGAGTTAACTATTGCAGTCGGATTTTCCAATGTGATATTTTGATACGACATTATGTTAGGTGTACCTGTAATCTTTTTGAGTGTAGTGATATAAGACCAAAAATATTTTAAATTAGTTGGTATCATTGTTTCCGTGTTTGATACAAACATTAAGTAACACCAATCAATGAGGAACTTGGTTACCTTTCTAACACTGGAGTAGTAGTTGTAATCAGAGTTTAGGCCTGTACATTTGTATTTTCTACACAATTTATTTTTTACAGTGATGAGTTTTTTTAATTCCGTAGTATACCATTTAGGGAATTTATTTTCTTTAATGATCTTCAATGGTACATATTTGTGGATAGCTTTATGAAGTATATCATAGAATTGAAGTACCGCTTTATCGATATCCACTGCCTTGGTTATAAATCCCGTCAATTTCTGTTAAAAATTTATTTAATTCCAGATAGTTTGCTTTATTATATAGTCGAACTTCTCCAATTTAGCACTAATAAGAGGTATGTCTGTTACACAAAAAGATTCCAAAGGTGGATGGTATGCATCAATGGGACAAATTGAAAAATCTGCTTTAATAACTCGTGTGGACTCTTAAGTTCGGAGCAAACACAAGATCTAGTATTTTACCATAATAGTTTACAATACCATTGTACTGATGCATCTCCAAAGAATACATACCAGTGACTATTATTTCTGATTCTGAATTGTTTAATCCTGAAGGTATAAACTGGTCACACTCAGGATACCAGTGAATATCTGAACAATTAAAATCACCTAGTATGCATATCTTGTGAATACCACTCATGTGTTACACATTTTACATAGGATCTGCTAAATCCTGATATGTTTGGGCAGAAGAATTTGGTGGTACGTGTCTACTCCTTGGTACACCTATCTGTAAGGGAGCAAAAAATATATCTAATGCCTCGGGACTGCTACACTGGCTGCAAACTCTGTCTCCCTAAGCATGGCAGAATCTAAACAAAACACTAATTTTGCTTACAAAAAAACATAGCCTAAGCTATAATAATTTAAGAGCATAAAACGTCTAAGAACTTCTTCAGGGGAGGGATGACCTGTATATCTTAACACAGTAGTGTACCATTGAATGCACTAAGTCACGAACATACCAGTTCAATAAATATACAATTGGAAGGCAAAGTATTTCTAATGTTTTCGTAATATATGTACAAGAAGAGGTATGTACAAATAAGCAAGATTCGCATTAATTCTTTAAGAAATATTCAAGCAGCAAAACTATATACAACTGACTTAAACTTTCATAAGTCAAAATTTTATATACAATTATTGAAAAAATTAAATTACGTTAAATTATTTACAATTACTTTAAATGCGCCGATAAGTATCTGAGCTCATAACCTCATCAGTGTTACACTGTTTGCTAATACAAAATATTTATACAAAGCACTTTATTTAAAGTTCTTCTTAATCTTCTTTGGGTATTAAACCACTCATAGTTTTTAAAATTATCTTTATTAACGTTTCGATCCATGACCTAGGATCGTTTTCAAAATAATAAAAACTTCAAGTTTGACATTTATGACACAAATTGAAGGTGACTTTGATTTATTGATGTTTGAAATATTTGGTTTGAGTACACTAAGCAAAATTTTTAAAGTTTAAATGAATAATTGCCTTCAATTTGTGTTACGGCCTGGGACCGACTTTTTTAGGTAGCCAATACGCTTAACGTGAAATCAGCTAATTAATTTTTATTGTAAAAATTCAATAACTTGGGAATTGGAAAACATTTTTTAACATGTTTCTATTTATACAATTTAGAGGATGGTTATTAAAGAAGTGTGCAATTGCATTATTAAAAGGCTTAAGTAGTCGTTTTTATATTTATTTTGAAGGAAATCATTATGATTTAGGCTACCTCTTTGGTAGATTTTAACATTGTTCTGAGGTAACCTTATGGTGGGTTTACACTTGCCAGATACCAATGTTGTTCTATGAAGGTTGTATATGGATCTGAGGCGACCCTATGGCGGGTTTACACTTGTCAGATACCAATACTGTTTAACGGAGATTGTATATGGGTGTGATGTAACCTTATTGCGGGTTTACACTTGTCAGATACCAATGCTGTTTTACAGGGGTTGTTAATATGCTTCATCATCATCTTTATTGGATCTTCATCTCAAAACTGGTTGGACACGTATCTGCACTTATTTATATTCTGAGTTAGCTTCCCTTCTATTGTTTTCTAATTTTGTTTTATTTCACCGAGATTCAGTGAAGGGGTTAAGCAACCTGTGGCTACCAAGATCCCCCAACACTTAGATATTTGCCGAAATAATGGTTTTCTAGTTAATATGCTTATTGTTATATAATTAGTTATTGTATGTATAAATAGAAATCATGTATGTAGGCTGTATTTCATGTTAATATCGCAAGGAAAACCCAGGAAAAACTTGCAATGCTACCTAGATATTGGGGCATTTGATTTTTATTTGTTATTTCTTTTGTTATTTCTTTTAGTAATGGAATCCATTGTTTACTGAAAGTTACGGATTCGTTTGCAACGCAGTTATTTTTATGTAAGGTTATATAAGCAGCTTCTTTGATTTTGCGTTTTGGTGGTTTTCTTCTTTGTCGATAATTTTGCGTCCTCCCATTTTATTTTATGACTGGAGTCCCATGCATGTTGGCAAATCATGGATTTTCAAATTTTCTATTTTTATATATGATTTATGTTCTTTAATCAAACTTCAAATGGTCTGGAACTTTCCCTATATAAAACTTATTACATTCACGGTATTTTGTAGATACAATTTTTGAACTTTGTATTGCGTTTTGGGTTTTGTTTTTGTTAATTGTGCTCTTAGTGTATTGTTGGTTCTAAATACTGTTTTAATTTTAAATTTGTTTCCTATTCTTTGAATTTTTCGGAGAATCCTTTTATGTATGGTATTGAGAGCATTTTGTTGTGTGTATCATTGTTTTGTTTTCGTTTTCTTTATTTTTAGGGTTTTATTCATTTCTTTCTCTATTATTCTTTTAGGATATTTGTTTTCTATTAGTGTACACCCCACTTTTACGGTCTACCAAAACTTCATAAAAAAGACATTCCTTTAAGACCTATCGTAAGCTCCATAAATTCACCATGCCATAATTTAGCAAAATTTCTACTAAAAATTATAAATCCATTAGCAGGCAAAACGGATTCTTTCATTAAAACAACCAACATTTTTAGAAAAATTATCAAACATAAAATTGAAAATACACACACAATGGTAAGCTTTGATGTGGTAAATCTCTTCACAAATGTCCCTATAAACAAAACACTTAATATTATAAAAACAAACTAGAAAAGATGACAATCTTAAAGAAAGAACAAAACTAAGCATATCATCGATTATGGAATTACTTGGTTTATGCGTCAATACCACATATTTTCAAATAAATGATCAATTTTACAAACAAAGCTTGAATGGCAATGGAAGTCCACTATCACCAATCTTTAGTAATATATTCATGGAGGAATTCGAAAAGATGTAATATTCACACAAGAATTGAAACCACTAATCTGGTGGAGATACGTAGATGATGTCTATGCTATTTGGCCTCATAATACAGAACTAATTAAAACTTTGTACAGTCAATTAACGAAATAGAACCAACTATTAAATTCACATATGAATTAGAACAACATGGAAAACTTCCGTTTTAGATATTCTCGTTAGCAAAACGATACAACAATTAATACATCGGTATATAGAAAACCAACGCACACAAACAGATACTTAAACTTCGATTCAAACCACCCACACTGTGTCAAACGAGGAATTATCAAAACCATGTATGATAGAGCAAAATTAATATCATCAAACGAAGAAATTTTAAAAAAAGAGAAAGACCTAATCAGATGTACACTAATAGAAAACAAATATCCTAAAAGAATAATAGAGAAAGAAATGAATAAAAACCCTAAAAATAAAGAAAAAGAAAACAAAAACAATGATACACACAACAAAATGCTCTCAATACCATACATAAAAGGATTCTCCGAAAAAATTCAAAGAATAGGAAACAAATTTAAAATTAAAACAGTATTTAGAACCAACAATACACTAAGAGCACAATTAACAAAAACAAAACCCAAAAACGCAATACAAAGTTCAAAAAATTGTATCTACAAAATACCGTGCGAATGTAATAAGTTTTATATAGGTGGAAAGTTCCAGACCATTTGAAGTTTGATTAAAAGAACATAAATCATATATAAAAAATAGAAAATTTGAAAAATCCATGATTTGCCAACATGCATGGGACTCCAGTCATAAAATAAAATGGGAGGACGCAAAAATTATCGACAAAGAAGAAAACCACCAAAACGCAAAATCAAAGAAGCTGCTTATATAACCTTACATAAAAATAACTGCGTTGCAAACGAATCCGTAACTTTCAGTAAACAATGGATTCCATTACTAAAAGAAATAACAAAAGAAATAACAAATAAAAATCAAATGCCCCCAATATCTAGGTAGCATTGCAAGTTTTTCCTGGGTTTTCCTTGCGATATTAACATGAAATACAGCCTACATACATGATTTCTATTTATACATACAATTACTAATTATATAACAATAAGCATATTAACTAGAAAACCATTATTTCGGCAAATATCTAAGTGTTGGGGGATCTTGGTAGCCACAGGTTGCTTAACCCCCGTCACTGAATCTCGGTGAAATAAAACAAAATTAGAAAACAATAGAAGGGAAGCTAACTCAGAATATAAATAAGTGCAGATACGTGTCCAACCAGTTTTGAGATGAAGATCCAATAAAGATGATGATGAAGCATATTAACAACCCCTGTAAAACAGCATTGGTATCTGACAAGTGTAAACCCGCAATAAGATTACATCACACCCATATACAATCTCCGTTAAACAGTATTGGTATCTGACAAGTGTAAACCCGCCATAGGGTCGCCTCAGATCCATATACAACCTTCATAGAACAACATTGGTATCTGACAAGTGTAAACCCACCATAAGGTTACCTCAGAACAATGTTAAAATCTACCAAAGAGGTAGCCTAAATCATAATGATTTCCCTTCAAAATAAATATAAAAACGACTACTTAAGCCTTTTAATAATGCAATTGCACACTTCTTTAATAACCATCCTCTAAATTGTATAAATAGAAACATGTTAAAAATGTTTTCCAATTCCCAAGTTATTGAATTTTACAATAAAATTAATTAGCTGATTTCACGTTAAGCGTATTGGCTACCTAAAAAAGTCGGTCCCAGGCCGTAACACAAATTGAAGGCAATTATTCATTTAAACTTTAAAAATTTTGCTTAGTGTACTCAAACCAAATATTTCAAACATCAATAAATCAAAGTCACCTTCAATTTGTGTCATAAATGTCAAACTTGAAGTTTTTATTATTTTGAAAACGATCCTAGGTCATGGATCGAAACGTTAATAAAGATAATTTTAAAAACTATGAGTGGTTTAATACCCAAAGAAGATTAAGAAGAATACTAAACAAACCACAACAAACATACAGGGAGTATTTATTTAAAGTTGCTATATTTTCAAAGTGAAATTCAATTTAAATAACGGTCATTATAGTTCAAATTTAATTTCAAGTAAATGTGGCCTGATACCGGTATTAAAATTATCTAGCAGGCATCAGGTAACTTACTAACAATTTTAAAATAGAATTAATTTAGAACGTCTCGGAATGTTTACAACAAATCATACGGTAAGTTACGGATAAAGATTATTTTAGTTTACACTTTTGTTTAGATAAATTATGTTCCAAACCCGATCAGATAAGAAGGTCATAAATACCTAATTACATGATTTGTAGGAAAACCAATATCATCTGCATGCAATCAGCCAAACATAACCGCCAGCTGCGTCCTTGACTCGACTTGACCCTTGCAATGACCATGGAATTATGAAGTAGATTCTTCACCTGTTATTTGTTTAAATTCGAATGGTACAGCTTCCTATGAATTTCCTTTTACTCAAATCCAAATTTATGCCAACACCATTAGATAACTGGGAAACCTCTTTCGTTCAAGACGGTACCATTAGTCATCTAATTTTTTAAAATAACTACAGTTATTTCTTTCAGCCGTAACTGACAGCTAAAAATTTGTAATACTTCATTAGCAAAATTTTATTTAAAAGAAATCTCACCTACCACTAGCCTGCTGTAAGTTTCGTTAAGTAAACACTTTTTAAACCGAACTCGCTTCTTTGCAAAAATTCTTCCTAAGAAACCGATCTCTCGAATCACCATCATGCTTGCAAGTTCAAATCAACAAGAACCAGAAAACCGAGACGACCTCGAGTATCGCCGTCGGATCTCGAATCCCTACTCCGTTCTAACTTGATCTACCCGCAATAGAACTGTACACTACCATAGATGTATACGCTACGTAATTAGGATTGCCTACCTATAATGATATTAGCAGGATTTTACACTGCTACATACGTAAATGGCTTCAAGTATAACTTTGGAATTTCCGATTAGAACTTTCACCCAAACATCTTAAAAATTCTGACTGCCACTGCCTTTTATTTCAGTTGAGATAAATTCAGATTTAAGTGCAATAAGCACTCCTCCTCCCCTCAGACAATTTAGAGCGGCATAATTTCTATCCCTTCGATACACTTGGTAATTATTATTGAATAATTCAGTACTAAGTATGTCTTTTGTAAGCCACGTTTCAGTTAAAACTAGAAAATCATAATCTACAGATTGTATGGCTAAAGTCACACTATTTATTTTTGTTCGTAGACCGCTTACGTTTTGATGAAAAAGGTTACAATTAAGAGACTCATAAAGCTGGCTACCATTTTATTCTCTTTCTTGTACGTTTTATTATTTGTACCACGAACCCGAGGCTTGTTTACGAAAAATATATTTTCTAAGTACAGCACCTTCAAGTCAGTTTTCAGGCTTTATTATTGTATTGTAATCTTGAAAGTTAACCCTAATACGATAACAGGCATGAACACCTTTAGTTGGTTAAGGTCACATGTATAGGATTTTCCAGGTAATAAATTTAAAATATGATTTTGAACAGTTTCCAGTAGTGTACCTTGCTTAATACGGCCCAAAAATAACCACACATGGTTTACAGCTGCACATAACCCTGAATTTTGCTTATCAATAACACCAGTACCAATAACTACATTAGGGATTTGTTTCTTATTTCCACGATTCTTCCTCTGCACTAATGTATAGGGATCGTCTACAACCTGAGAAAGGTCTCGATTGTGAATTTGAGAGGCCACTTTTGTGTGAAAATTAGGTTTATGTGACCTTCAAGTTCAGTATCACTATTTTTGGCTGCATTAAGAGCATGTTGAGAACTTGATGCCGAGATTGCATCTAAATCAATTTCATAATTCCCTTTATTTGAAATTATGTGTCTTTATTTCCTAACCTATTCCCGTTTGTAGTGGGTCTCTGCTTCTTATTTAGTTTTACATCATTTAATGCTGTAGCATAGAACTTCACCTCATTGCTATAGCTAGAAGGAAGTGTATTTATTTCTTGTATATTTCTATCGTAATCGATATTAGAGTACTTGTGGTTGGTAAACCTATCTGTAGCAGAATAACTCTTTTCTTTTGTTAATAGCTGAATAACATCAATGTTACTGTCTTTGAGAATTGATAATTCTACTTTTAATTCCTTCTTTTGTTGAAGCAGTGCCTGTGTTTGGCCTTTATGAAATTCTGTAAAATATCATTAAATTCTTCACTTTTTAGAAAAAATTTTATGGATTCAGTTTTACAATCCGAAGCGGATGTTAAGATTTTACTACTACCCTCTTGACATTCCTCACAGAAAAAACAAAGTAATCTGTTTTTCTTGAAGTCCATGCATTTAACTTTAGAAGCAGTTAGTTTTGCACAACCTTGGCATATTCTTTTAGCACAATTATCACAGTTCCAAATTTGAATATTCTCTTCCACATTTTCGCAAATGAAGCACTGGGACATACTTTAAGTCCAATCCTGTTCAATGTTTATGCTTTAGATAAATTAGTAATTATTATTAGTTATAAAAGAAGCACATATGGTCAGAAACACCTATTGATAAGAACAGGATGAATTGTAAAATATAGTGTAAAATGTTGGATATTTCAGCACTGTTTAGTAACTTCATTGAAGCGGTATTCTTTCTATACTTTTTAATATAACTTTCAATATTTTATTTATGTTTTAACCTACTAAAATTAGTTTATTTTATGGAGCTAATTTAAACACACATTCTTACTTAACACTTTAACAAACGCACCGTCCACGTTTTACTGCTCAAAATGGTCTTTTGCTGCTTTATAAATATCCATCAGACTCGCGAGACTCGGTTATAAAAAAAAAGTTTCCTTTAAGCAGTCTGTTATTAGTCTATACTTGGCATCATGATCTATAATAATGTAAATTTAGCGATAATTGTGCAAGACCTATTATTGTATTTTTTAATAGGCACCAACCCGTGACACTTATCTATCATCACTAGAATATTTGTAAAATCCTAAGTGATTATCAAGAAACCTAAGAACCGCATCATCAGTATTTTCTTCAATTGGTTCCTTATGAACATTTTATAAGTTTCATTATGAAGTGATGTTCGAACAATAAAGTAATCTTTCTTAAAATATTGGCTCCCATCGATGTTCCATGATAAAAATATGAGCCAACCGCATAACCATTTTTATAAATCCATGCCAAACAATGTTAAGGATTGTTCAAATTTTTTGTTTGCCTTATTTAATCGTGAATCATTTTTCGAATATGTTACTTTAACTACAGTATTATTATTATGGAATTTTACTTTTATCACTCCACATGGACTGATTCAACCATAAAAGTTTTCTTTTAAAATAATAGAAAATAGCTAGAAAATCCATTCTACTTTACCATTTCCTGTTTTTAAATGGTGCAAATAAGAAAGGCCATGGATTATCAAAGACTAAGGCTATTGATTTTATTAGATTTTAGTTCGGGCTTTTAATAGTGTTGACTTTAATATCCTCTTAACTAAATTAAAACGTTTGAATAATTTCTGAGTCAGCGATTTTGTGGACATATTTAGCTCAACGTATGCAGCAAGTTAAAAGGTGAAAATGGAAATACCTCCGAACCTATTGACCTTGCTGCGGCGGTACCTCAACGCAGTGTACTAGGCCGCTTTTGGTTTAGCTTATATGTTCAAGATTTTTCTAGGGCGTTGAAATTTTGTTGTTACCGCTGTTGTGCAGGTGATGTCCAAATTTACTTTCAGTTCTCTGCGAAGAATATATTACAAGCGTTTAAGGTAGTAAACGAAGATCTATCTAGGGTTGATGATTGGTGTAAAAATACCTGCTAACTGTAAATCCAGTCAAATCCCAGGCTATGTTTTTGGGAACGCAGCAAATGATTAGTGTAGTTCTAACCGTGGACCTACCCCTGTTAGTTCTTGGGAAGTCGAATATCAATTATTCACCTGTAATTAAAAATCTTGGTATCCTTATGCATTCAAACCTGAAATGGAAAGAACAAGTACCTGCATGTGTAGAAGAGTTTTATTTACGCTACATACTCTAAAGCGGTTTCTACCCACTAAGTGAAAGCTAAAGCTAGTTCAGTCATTAGTTTTTCCACATTTGAATATTGTGATGCACTATATACTAATCTTTCACCTGATTTAAGTTTACGCCTGCAAAATAGTTGTGTTCGATTTATTTTTGAACTAAACCTTTGGGAGAGAATCACTCCATTTTACATAAGAATGACATGGCTTAAGCTAGACAATAGACGAAAGCGCCACTTAGCGGTGTTTGTTTACACACTTGTTTCTAAGCGAAACCCGTTTTATCTAAGGCGGCATTTTTCCTTTCTTTCAAACCGACGCTACAACACGAGGCTGAATGATTTGCTCCCTATACCCATACATTTCACTCGTCCTTTTTAGTGTCCAGTTCCCTTCTGTGGAATAGTATTTCTAAAGATATTAGGCAATCCCCAACTGTGAAATGTTTCCATAAACTCTTACAGGAACATCTAAATATTCAGGTATGAAAACAGACTGCTAGAACGGTGCACTTCCCAAGACCAATGCTCGATGTGTGTGTGTGTACGAGTGCGCGCGCGTATGTGGTGTTGTTTTGAACGGTACGATGTAAATGGAGTGTGATTTTGATTAATGGAAATTAAATTAGTTAATTTGTGTTGTATTTAATTTATGATCGTTATTATATGTATTTAAGGGTACAACTGCATGTAAGTTAGGTGTAAGACAGAGCCTAATGGTCCTAATCGTGCTTGATGCAGTATGTATTAAATGGTTATGTTTCATTATGTATATGCATATTAACAATAAAACATTTCAATTCAATTATAAACAGTTGTACATACTAATGCGTACAACAAATATTAGTGAAAATTGCCTACATTACCGAATATTCATCTGCCTAAAGCGAATCTTACTGTAGGCATAATTTATTTTGAAATATTCCTTAGAATATTCATATTAACCTTCATGAGAACATTCTCCCATAATATTACGTAATTTCGGTACGTTATTTTCACGGTCAAAAACAAGGGTGCTGGCATCCTGTGCAATAAGGACGCTTTCAATAAAAAAGCGCTTTGGTACAAAAATGCAGAATAATATTAGTTTGAATAAATCCTTAAGAAGGTTACTGTTATTCTGGTGTAATTTGAAGAATAATTGAATTTAGAGCTGTGCTTTTAAAAACTCTTTTTGTAAAACAAAATATATTTGAAATATGCAGCAGGCTGTAAAAACGAAATATAATCATCCTATTTTTCACTACATTTTTTTATGTCCCTAAATCACTACTCAAGACCTTCCTTGTTATCATTTTGGAGTTGTAACTTTTTATGACTTAACCTAGAGTGTAATAATTTTGTTGTGGCTATATAAAAAAATTTTTTTGAAACAGAGGTATTAAGAGCTCATCACAGCAGGTTACCTCCCATCTGCCGTAAAAGCGTGAGTTGGGGTGAGGTAGCATAGGGCAGGATGAAATGTCGAGATGTAGATATTCATTAGAAAAGGATATGATGTTTAATACTCCGCCTACTTGATTTATGAAGTGCCAGGGAGCACATATAGATGGCAGTGTTGTGGAACTTATTAGTCCAGTTATAAACCTCACAGATATTTTAATTATACATATTATCTAACATTTATAACCAGTGAAAACCTTTGAAATTCCTATATCAAATCTAAAAAAAATTATTAGGGATCAAGAAATTACAAAATTTAGCATTCCTACGTTTGTATCGCAGTTATTTTCAATTTCTAATATGCAATTGACAAAGCTGTTATATTAGTTAATTGGCAAATAAATGGAAAAAACAGAATAATGGTTTAAACATATCTCTAATAAAAAATGATTAGGTAAAGTGTCAAGTGGGTTTTGATTACATTTGTGAAAAGCTACAAATATTGGTTTGGTTTCTTTTTTATCACATCTGCGTTTCCCTTATTTTCTAAGACGAAAGAATAAACAAAGTGTACTGAATCGGACACAGTAAACATTCCTCTAGTAGAATAAAAATGCATGTCTTGCATTTTTAGGTACTCCAAAGTTTGTTTTGCTTTTATTTATTTACGTTTTGCATGCAGCTTGTCAAATTTTGTTCCATCACAATTGCGTATGGGAGTTTGTGAATGGTGAATTTGTACCATAATGAACAAAAGTACATTTTACGTGTATTACAGAAGTTTGAGAGTAAAAAAACTTAACTAAACATCTAAGAATTTTTATTACATTATTTCTTATTACTACACGAGCCTAAATATGAGCGAAATATTACTGGTGGCTTTTTAACTTTATTCCAAAAAAATTTAACTTGAGCATAAAAATTAAACAATTCTGTGTTTATTCTTTTTTACAAGTCACACTACTCAAACTGGAGGAATACCAATTACCTACTTCACTAAATAGGAAACCCAATAAAAATTTATATAAATCCAAGGTTTATGAAGAACAACTCATTTCTATAATTGCGAGACACTAAATAATATCCATGATGAAAGCTATAAATAGATTTACGAGCAATTACGACTATAGTCGAAAACTCTCATAAGGATAGTTTGATCTCGATAGATGTTTGTCGTGTTAGTTTTATATAGCATGTATTCAAACCATTTCTGTTATACAATAGTGTGTGACATGGAAGTTCTGAATTTTTCAACAGCAGCACATTGCAGGTGCTTTTTTCTAAAAAATACTAATATTTGATTTATTCGATAAATAAACTGAATTGTAGTGTGCAATTTTGATGAAAATTCATAAAAATTATTCACACATTTGGAAAAGTTACTGGTTTTGTTTAAATCGCTCTATTACCAGCAACAAAAAAATTTTTCAGTTAAAAAACTTAAATGACTTTCCCACATAGACAATTATTTTATAAGTAACTTTTATTAAAACCGTTTTTAATTTGGGTGCCTAATAGGAAAGAAATTTGGATCTTTAGAAATCTCAAGATGGCCGTTACTGTGATGAGCTCGTAAAGCAATAAAAAAGTAAATGAAAAAATTCGCAAAGTTCATATATTTGTAAATTTAGATTTTTGAAGTTTTAAGTCCTTAGTCCTATATGGAAAACAACATACAATTTGTTATTTTCTAGTTTGGTTAGATTGTAAGGCCAAGTTCAACTTTTTGTACCCACAATCATATTGAAAAGCATTCAGGTGTTTAGAAACCTCGTTTATAAAGTCTTAAATAGCAATAAAATCTTTCAAAAGTCCATGTAAACACGATGTTCATAATATACCACCAAGCAAACATAGAACCCAGAAAATATGCGAACTAATTTCCAACAACAACATATGGAACCAATCAGAAAGCGGTTTGTTTCAACGTATACTGCGGGAACAAAGCATTTTTAAGAAATTTTAAAATTTCACGGTGTGTGTTATGTCATGTCATTGTTAATTTTTTAAAATTATTGAAGATTAAAAATACAACAATGCCATTAATGTTGAATATTAATAACCTGACCATACAAACATTTCAGTTTGACAAATAAAAGCTTTCTACTTTGAGTGTGCTTCTTAGCAGGCAGCGACACCAAGGACACACCTCCAGAGTTCTATGTTTGCTTGGTGGCACTATACCTCCAGGTTATCAACTCGTTTCATACACATGGCACGTGGGCATTAAACATTGGTTCTGATATCTCCAGTTGAACTGTCTTTGAAAGCCGTAATTATCAATGCACTCACTTCCACATCATTTTCAAGTCAAGCAGTTAATGGTGAGATTTAGTGGTAAAAAATAAAGGTAAATGCCTTAATCTATTTTTATTTCTGCGCAATCTTGTAGGGTCAAAAAATTTCAAGCATCTTTGAGCTGACCATCATTCTAGGGTTCAACCATGATGTACTATGATATCAGTCTGGAGCAATTGCCTTATCACTGCAAGCAATTAGTTAGAACCTGAACCCAACAAATCTACGTGTAGCAGCCAGAGTTTAAGGGTGTTATCCCACAAAGGATTTGTTTCACAACCCCCTTTTCCACAGTCCGTTTAGAACCACGAAAAACTCCATCGTTCCAGTCTGCAAGACCAGACACCCAACTGAATCGGTATAAATTATTTTTGTTGATTATTTAAATTGTTTACTATGAACATATATTTTCTTAAAAATAATATTTGCTCTAGCTTTGTTATATTTTAAATTCTCACTAATAAGTATCTTAAGATTACCTGAATTACAGTTTTGATAAAATTTGTACGTGATTACCAGATTTGATGCTCATTTAAATACCAAGTACTGACCTTTTGTTCAACTAATAATTTTTTATGACTAAAATGTGCGAAATTATTTATTTCTTTTTATTTGTTATTGGCTACAAATTATTTATTATAGAATAGAAACATTCTGATTTTAGTATCTTTCATTTTCTAAAAGGACAAATTAAAAAATATCTACCCGGATAGGGTTTCTGTATCTACCCTAAAATTATATTTTTTAATACTTGCTAGATACAATGGCGTCTAATTTTACTTTTATTCTTTCAGTTTAAAAATAATATTTCAGCCCTGCTGTTTTCATATTTTTCATTGGAGTAATAGCCAAGTTAGCCGCTGGCACAACAGTTTTGTATCGTTCCATTTTTACGCATAAAAATTGTAAGTACCTTCGAAGTTCCGAATTACTGTATCTCATGTGCAATATTATTTTAAAGGTGTTCATTAAAGATTTAGACACTTCACAACAGTTTCAATTATAAAGTTAAAATTTTTTGGAACTGTAAATTGCACTTGCATAGTGAGGCTCGAATTGTTATTCTATCTCCTCCCTTAGGGCAGATCTCAAAGCATGTTCTGTATAAAATAAGAACTATTATAAAATGTTTAAAATTTTACCCGCGATCAATATATATGTGCATTAGTGTATTTATGATATCTACTTAATTTGTCATTATCAGCAAACACTGTAATTTATGTAATATTTAATTAAGGCAAAATGTAATTAAATTTTGCGACAGTTTAATTGTTAACCCTTTTGCTGCGGGAGACGTAAGATCCCACAAATTATTTGTGATCTTATGGTGTAGATGTATTTTTTCACAGGCCGGTTTTAGGTACTGGACTGCCACAAGCGAATGCTTGTGCTGTTGAATGTGCTTGGTAAATGCGTTAACTTTCGTGTAAACGTCTGCAGTCCCCACTTCTTAGTATTTAGTCTCATTCATACTCGTGGGAATACATGTTACCTTTTATGAGGTTGTTTACGTTTATTTACACGTTCATTTCATTGTGTTATTTTGTTTTGACGATTTATTAGATGACTGCATTACAAATATGCCTTACAGATACATATGCGTTAACTGTCCAATAATTTTTGATACACATGTTGCAACTGCGGGAAGCGTACATATCTGCGTAACATGTTTGTGGTTCAACTGTGGGAAGCGGACAAACATGCATAGGCTGCCACATGCCTCGCACAGAACACAGTATGCAAATCATGTCCCACAGTGAAAGGGTTAAATAAAGAATCAATCACAACATGGCGTCATAAATTGTTACTTTTGCTGCTATTCAGAAGTTTGTGGTATGCATTTCTTGTACTTTATATCTAACTGGAGCCTGGAGTACTGCAACATTTTTATTCTGCAAATAGATTTATTTTGATTTTGAGAGTGGTTCTATTATTGATGATTCTTAAGTTGCCTATATTTCATTTATAATTGTTTATTATGTTACGTGCATTTTGTATGTGGCATGGTTCGTAAAAAAGTTTTGTAGATAGACATACTCCTTATAGTCTCTTTTGGATTACGCTATCCGTCTTGTCAGCATCTAGTTGTAATCATTTTTGTATAGAGATAAGTTTTGGGTAGTAGATTTTTGTACAGTTATTGCTTTAATACAGATTTGCGGGATCGATTGACATACAATAGCTGCATTATACTTCTGCAATGAACTCCGACCATCCAAGTAACACTTCGCATGATATAAATGTTAGTAATTACTGTGTTTTTTTATGATATTTTTAGGGTGTTTCTTCACTTTTTTAAATATTACTTGTCGTTTCAAAATATGTTGGAAGGATGCATGTGATGTATTATATTAAACCATTCTAATTGGTGTCATGATCTGTGGAATCCTATTGCAGAGTTTTGAAGAATGTAAGAGTACAACTTGGCATCGATGTCTTTGATTAAGAACGATGTCCGGTATATTCAGATAACTGGCTTTAAATTACAATTTTTGCAGTATAACATGTTTTGACTAAATTTTTAATGTTTTGGCACTGAATGTGCTAAATCCCTGCTTATTTTCATGAAATAGCTATGTATGAAATTTATTACGTTTACTAGCAAAAATTTACATTTAATAATTAATCAATTTAAATAATATTGATTAGGTTACGATGCATGTAAATGCTATTGGTACCATATGCGATTCTGCTCGGTTATAATTATACTGTTTTGTTATTTATTAATAAACTCAGTTCAATATTATTGTTCATCACAAACTACATTTCAGTTAATGACGGTTAATTTTTATTGAACTATCTTGCTGTTTTACCAGGTCAGGAAGGTTTATGTGTACTTTCTGTTTGGTCATTCATCCTGGCACCCTTCTGGACTACCTGCTAGAGTAACTCTTTTATTGTTATTATCCGCGACCATCTTCAGAAGTATGCTATATTCGCATTAGGTCTTGGCCAACAGTGACAACGTTTAGTACCATCCCACCGTTATTTTATGTTGAGCTGAACCTTTGAAAATCCTGTTGGCACTTAGATAAATTTGTTTATAAGCCTGTGGCAGGAATTTACCAAGTTGTATTATAATTTCTTCTATCTTATCAAATTCCCTTTAAAAGGAGGATTAACGTTTTAATTGTTATGGCATACAAAAGTTCTCTATTCTGTTGCACGAATCCTTTTTCTGTGACAATACTATTGCAAATAGTACCCAGCATAAGCAGAATGAAACAAAACAACTAAACTTCATTTAATTAAAGATAACTTGTAATCTCTAGGAGTTGAAGGATGCAGAATTGCCCACCATCATCAACTCTTACAGTTCCAATAAATGTGATGTTAGACACTTTAGTCAAGTCGGCAGTCTGTCAGCATATTGCAGGAGCTATGACGAAAATACAAGAAGGCTATGCATGTATTCTTCCAAGCCTTACTTATTAGTTCATTATTACAAATACGATTTACTATATCATTTTTACATCTCATCGAATTGTATAAATATTAAAGAATAAGTGAAACCTCGTTGTTATTCCATTTATAAAACATGAAAAGTTTCTTTTATTTATGTAACTGTATCATGCAAAAATAAGATGCTGCTAAAAGAATTTCATTATACATCATATAAAATTTTTATTGTGACATTTCATTTTGAATAATTTTCACTATAACAATTTGTTTCATCTGGTCCTGCATTTTCATTTTTTGTTCGGAAAATGCAGAAGGTAAAGGTTTACTATGGGAATATTTAAAAGCAAAACAAAACGATAATGGTATAGTAGAAATCATGAAGCAATGCATTTACATCATGAACCGTATTCGTATGCATCAAGAATAGTCAATTGAATGTAAACTAAGGTTAGGTTATATGGTACTAAAAATGGCGTGTATTCAGAATCCATATTATTCAATTTAAATACTTCTATTAACGTAACTGTAATGACGGTTAGATATACTGCAGCTTGCTCTTCCTTTATTGCTTATCATAAATTCTACAGTGTACGTAGCAATACTAAGCTATTTTTCTGGCAACACGTGCTACTTATATTCTTTCTCTTACGTTTTCATTATGCCAATTATTGTATACGCTGAAGTATATTTTGAATTGAATCATAAATTAATGACGTGAAGGGCATTCTTTCGTAGTTTCTACTATACCTGTCCAACATCATATTCAAGCAGGTTTTGTAATGCAGAATACAACCAAAATGCTACGTGAATGGCAGCATATTTAATTAAATGTGCAAGTGGCCCAAATAAAATAAAAAATCAAATAACTAACACGCATTTATGTGAAGGTAATAATTTTCAAATTTAAAACTATAGCAATCTTTTTTACATGGCATGTTGTTAATATAGACAAAGAGAAACAAACTCCATCAGAAAGAACAGAATCCAGGAGAGATACAATAGTACTGTCCGTTCCAGTAACTTGTACTAAAATTAACTAAAGTTTAAAAAAGTCCTTGTTAGATAGATTTGACAACAGAATTAATAACAGCGAAAAAAGTATTAGATAAGCTATAATTGTATCTGGTTGGCCGTTTCAAATAGTTGTAAATGAATATTAGCGGTTTTTTAATGCGTTTGGACCTTCTTACAGTTTACCTACAAGACACAATCTATCAAATTGTTGGATGAAGAATTTCAGTCAGTATTAGGCAATGTTACTGTGCAAATAAAAACTGAAGACTTTTTATCTTGTATTGCAATTTGGATGATCGAATACATGAAATGAGGCTGTAATAATAAATTTAATCGTCAACACTCCCAAACATGTGCTTTTAAAACCGCGACTACTGGTTCTAAAAATAACAAGAGAATATATCGATGGTGGAAAGTTGGAACGTCGTAACCATAAAAACGAAAAGTTGAGAAAAATACAAAAAACCAATTTTAAAATGCAAAAAGTTAATAACTCTTAATCAGCAAATGATAGATAAAAAGTGTTCCATGGAGATATAGTGTGGTTTTTTTATTCACTTTCAGCGTGTAATATTAACATTTATCAAAATGAGCCTAGAACAAGCAGTTTGTGTTGGTTACTCCCTTTTTAAGTTTCTACTTTTTGTATGGCATTGGGGTAAGGTCTAATTCTGATAGAAAAATGAACTCCTATAAAATGTTTTGAACACAGAAAGGATTTAAATAACTTGCATCGTACATGATGGAGTGTATGTGTACTATACATTATCGGCAAGCTCAAAATTGCCAGGAGTAAGTATTGTGCGATATTTTAAATGCGAAATATAAGAAAGGGCGTATAAATAAAAGACAATTTTGAAAGCACAAAATAATAGTTTTTAATTTGTGAACATAAACTATCTTAGCCTTGCACAAAGTAATTCATAATCATTTTTTTGTTCAGTACTGATAAAAAATTTTAAATGAAAAACATCTTGCATTTGCACTAACCATACTTTAGAGACAAAAGTATCAACTTATGAAAATAATGATAAAAACACATTTTATACACACACCATCTATACACTAGGATATTTAAAGAAAATTACCGCAAAAGCTAATCAACGTTTATAACACAAATTTTGGAAGAAAAAAATAACGCCAATCTAAGAAAACAGTGAACGCAAATCTAAATAATAATTTGAACAAAGAAAAAATAAGTTCATTCAGTTTCGTCTTCCTCATCTGTCGCAGGCAAACCGTGACTAGTTTTCGATGAGTGTGGAAAACAAATATTCGTGTGCATATAATTTAGAAATGATGCCTTTATCAACTAATTTTTTCAAATCTGAATTTTTCTTCACTAATGGGAAGGCGTCTTGGATATAAATCTTTTAAAGAAGCTGAAAATATTCTATCATTTGCATTTATTTTTATCGCAGTTGCTTCAGACGCGTCTAAAACGCTGTATTTTACCATAATAATTTTTTCTTTGCCTTTTTTGAAAATGGCTAGTTTTAATCTCTGATATTGTATTTTGTTGGATTTGGTAACGAAAGTTTTGGATGTGATGTTATCATAGCCTTTAAAATCAGTACACTCAAGTTTGGCAACATTATAGCGTTTTGGATTTTTTTCTTGCTTGATAAATAATTGTCGGCCACTGAGATGGAGCCCAAATAAGTGAATCTTTTACCTCAGTTTCAATAACGGAATGAACTGAATCCGCAGGCATATACGTGTGCCCGGGAATAAAATAATTAATCTCTATGCATTCTAAATTGATAGATTTTTGAAGTGTATAGTTAAGCATGCAAAGTATGTTCCGGTTCCGGTTTTGCCCGCAGCAACTGTCGCAATAAAGTATTAATTTTCAAACCGTTTCCCTCTTATCAACTTCTTCTACACACTTATGTAGAATAAATGCAATTTCATTATTGCCGTGTTTCGCATTCGATTCTCCCCAAACGCAACAATACTCTTCTCAGCTACCAGAATCATACACAGTAAAGTTGTATACTGCATATTTTCTACTGTAAAATAGTAGCAACAAATCACCATACGGTGTGTTTAGGACCTTTTGGAGGTCAAAGCTCGAACAAACTACGGATGTCTTTTTTGTGTAATTCTTGCTGGAACTTGAACCGAGAAATGGCAGCACTTTTATCAGAATCATGCACCTCTTTGTTTTTTATATCTTCCTCAGTTTTATCTTCTTTATTCTAGAATTGAACACGTAAGTGACACACCTTTTTTTAGGAATGTTTCCTATATTGAATAATTCTTCTTTAAACCAAGAAATCATTTTTTTTTCTGAAATAACTTGTGAAACGTTTCACCGCAGTTAATATAAAGTCTAGTGTCTTGAGGTAAATATAAACGCATTGAATCCTTGCAAGTATAATGTGAGAGCACCAGCGGAAGACTTTGAACAAACTTTTTTGCTTCTTCGTAAGCACACTCTGAAAATTTATGTGGGGGAGGATTTCTCGCTCTTGCGTCTAGTTTGGCAAAACCTATTGACATGTTATTAAGTGTATACAGAATGAATTTATGATTAATGCAGAGAGTCGATATCAACCATTGTTTGCCAACTTGTCTTCTGCCTTCGTCTTCATTAATGCAATAGGCAAATGAGAAAGCCCGCCTACTTTCATCACTTGTGCTTTTTCATTGTATCTCCGTTTTGACAGCACAATGGGCAATCCAATCACGTCTCCTTTCATGGCTTCCCAACTCGTTAAAGTATGTAATTAACGTTTCTCTTCTTTCTTCAGGAATATTACCAAACTACGGCCACATTTTTTACCGATGCAAGGATTAGGAGCCAATTTGCCCCCTCTACTGTTTTACCATCGGTATCTCAATATTGCTTTCGGAAATTTTTCTTACTTCGGATTTCTTTGTGTATTGTTTTGTTTGGTGGTGATTTTTCAACTGATTTTAGGACTTCCAGGTCGCTTTTAAGATTCTTTACTGGTTTCATTTTTTTTATTTTTCTTACATTCTGCGTTTTCGTCAGGAGAGCTACTGAAATTAGCAGAGGATGACGAATATTGAAAGGGTTCGTCATCTGTATCCATCAAATTTACATACGATACTTCCATCTTTGATTTTTTTCTTGTTACGTATATTTGTGTATTTTACAATATTTGGAGGACCATTTTGTGTAATATTTAATTTGGTTTCAATTTTACCTTCTTCTTCATTGCTTGTATTATCATAAGGAGGCGGGTCGTAGATAGTTTCTTCGTACCTGTCAGACCCATGATTGTTTAATGTCTTCTGTTAGTAGGTCTACAAAGGTCAATTTTTATTCTACTTCTTTCAATACTTTAATCCCAATATCGGTCACTATTGGTTCTGTTCCACAGTTGTTCGTATTTTTTCCAGTGATGTTAACTTTCCTTGAGAATGTTCCTACTTCGGCCTCATTTGTAGAGACATTTTGATGGTGTTCAGCCCATGATTGTTTAATATGTTTTCTTCTGTTAGCAGGTCTTCAAGGGTCAATTTTTTGTCTACTTCTTTCAATACTTTAATGCCAATATCGGTCACAATTGGTTTTGTTCCACAGACGTTCGTATTTTTTAGTGATGTTATCTTTCCTTGAAAATGTTCTTACTACAGCCTCATTTGTAGAGACATTTTGATGGTTCCAATTCAGACTTGCAGGGTTCTTTTCCGTTGAAGGGCTCTGGATGTCACTATCCATACTAAATTGTTTGGCCTTCAATTTTTTCTATTTCTTGGCCTTCAATTTTTTCTATTTCTTTTTCCGTTGATATTATTTGGACTTCATCAAGCTCATTCGTTGTTATAATGTTTTGGTCAATACTGTTGATAAAATATGCAGACATTTCGGATGACTATGTGTCAACCTTGCAACTTTCAACAACATTGGCTGGACACGAAATAGTATAACTTAACGCAGTACTTATTTTTTTAAATGTAATTCAGACCTGATTTCTTCAGTTTGTTTCTATATACCTGCCACTGTTATGCTGTTTAAAAAAATGCCTTCTTGGCCACTGGAGTGCTCATTATCATGTTTCTTTTGGCCTTTGCCAGAATCACCAATATTAAGCACTTTCCTTACTGCCTGAAAAGAATAAAAGCAAGGATTTATTAAATATGTATTTTAAATTTAAGTACTCAATTACTAATTTCATGAAGAAGATTAAAAGTGCCCAACAAAAGTAAAAAAAGTCGATCTTACCTCATTTCCATGTGTAATGTCCTCTAATATATCTTAATTCTTTCGCCTTTGTGCATGTTTTTGAGTTTCGGCTTCAAATCTTCCAGAAATATTCTTCGTATAGACATGATGTGAAATAACGACAAATTATAGATCAATTTTTTTAATAACTGGCAAGAAATTCCTCTGCTTGTCAACGCTTAAAACCTCATTCATTATCCCTTTTGTAAGACTAGCAAGTAATAGACAGTTAAATAATAATGTTTACGCATCAGCCCGATATTTCAAACTAAAATCACTAAAATGACAAAAGTAATGGAAACTATAACTAGAAAAGTGCATTTATAAACAACAAAATTAGCAAATAAATCTCGTGCAGTAATAATTATAATGCCCCTTACCTTTTTTGTTATAAACTACTTCCAGTTATTATATTTGAGCATAAATGATTTTCACTGCATACTGCATTAACAAGCCTA
This sequence comes from Platerodrilus igneus, assembly GCA_036346225.1. Classification (NCBI taxonomy): domain Eukaryota; kingdom Metazoa; phylum Arthropoda; class Insecta; order Coleoptera; family Lycidae; genus Platerodrilus; species Platerodrilus igneus. The sequence goes on along the minus strand of JARFIW010001373.1, from coordinate 2,061,435 downwards.
ATTCAACTAGGAAACACGTGTTCGCCAGGCCACCTTAGATTTATTACTTATTACCACGCAAAATTTAAACCATCAATTTCCAGCAAAACAATTGTGATGGATAAGCTCAAGTTTGTATGCGAAATGCACGTGTTGCATTTGCCATAATAAATGCATACATTGTATATAGGATGTTCTTGAAAAGTGATGATGTAACCTGACGTGTTAAAATTAAAACGATCATTTATGGATGGTGTATATTAGTCTACTTGGCATTATAATTTATAACAAGTTGAAAATGGAAGGCATTGTCGCAACGAACTTCCAAATGTAGACTTACTTTAAAACAATTTAAAGAAATTAAAATTATTATGTTGTAATAATTATAAGTATTCAGATAAAATACAAAAATTTATAAACAACAAAAGAGACATTTTAATATATTTTATTTTATTGAATAAATATTTTAAAAGCTATATATGTGTGTGTTGTATGTATGTATGTATGTATGTGTGTTGTGTGTGTGTGTGTGTGTGTGTGTAAATAAGGGCATCATATTTCGATTCAGTTTTTCAGAGGATTCTAAATATGTATCGCACATTAATTTTGGACCTATTTGAAATTTTTGATAAAATTAATTCCCGGGGGTCGGGTATCCGTGGTCAGATTTTGTGGGGGTACCATATTTCGACTCAGCTATGTTAGGGGAGTCCAAATATGTATCGCACATTAATTTTGGACCTATTTGAAATTTTAATTTTCCCGACGGAATATCGGCGAGGCACGGCGTCCCGTGGCCCGATTTCAACTGACATCAAAACTTAAGCTCAGGACACCGAGCTGAATCGATTGATGTATCACACATTGATGTCCGACCATTAGAAAGGCCTCGGACGGACAGACGGACGACAAATCGATTTCATAAACGAACGAAGTTCGTTGAAAATGGCAGTAACCGAAATATTTTAAATGTCTGGATGTAACTCATTAGCTAGTTACAAAATGAAAAGTCAGAAAGGGCATAACCATATATTTCTTCATTTGTTAGAAATGATCAAGGTATTAAGTACAATTTTGTTAAAAATAAAAAATTAATTTTAGACATATCGAAAACAATTTTCAAAGAGAACAATTAAACGGTCGTAACAAAAAGTAAAAGCAAAATTATAAATATTTGGACACTTACGACAAAAACATAGGATTCTTCTTAATTTTCTTTGGGAATTAAAAAAAATTATTTTGACAACGATCCTAAGTCATGGATCGAAACGTAAATAAAGTTGATTTTAAAAACTATGAGTGGTTTAATTCCCAAAGAAAATTAAGAAAAATGCTAATCAAACCACAACAAACATACAAGGAGTATTTAAAAAACATAGGAATATCACAGAAAAATTGGGATGTTTATCAAGGTCGTAACTGATGTAACAATGTTTTTAGCCTAGAAGGGTGTGAGTACAACAGATCGATGCAGATTTTTTTTCTGAGTATGCTGGTCCTGAAAACTGAAATTGGCAATTTAGTTGCGTACAACCTTTCACCTCTCCAATGTCGATATAGTAGAAGAGATGAGGAAATGTATAACAAAAAATTGGACCTGAAAAATGGTTGCCATTTTATCGGATAATGCATCAGCCTTGAAGAAGGCCAAGAAAATAATTATAACAGAATTCATTCACATTACCGCATATTCGTATACATCGCATACCTTAAATCTTCTAGTTGGTGATATATTGAAATTAAACTCCTTACGCACTGTAGTATGCAAAGAAATCATTAGGATGTTATTGGGCGCACAAAAACTTAGCCACCAACAATATTCAACCAAACCAGCATAGCAAAATAAGAACTTTGAAATTACCAGTTAACATTCATTGGGGGTTCTACATTGAATCAAATCGAGCATTTTATTAAATGCAAAGACTCTACAAATATTAATAATTAGCCAAAAAGTGAGGATATAGAGATCTTGAGAGCTACAAATGACCACATCTTACATGACATTTTTTGGACAAGGCCGATTAGATTAAAGTAAGAAACATTTTGCAACCAACAGTCAAGGGGATGACTTTTTTTAGAGAGTGACCGGCATACATTTTCACATAAATACATTGTCGCGATAGACTGAATTTTGCGTAAGAACTGTGTTAATCTATTGTTAATTAAATCCAGGAAAGAGCAACAACCGATGAGTTTTTTTTTTTAAATAAATTGCTTCTTCAGCCATTGCATCAACCGTTTTGCAGCTCTGAATTAACAACTAACAACACATCAAAGCTATGCAATATATAGGTTATGTAATTTCAAACCATCCACGATTCAAAAATTTCAAAGAAACCATATTTAGTATTCGACTATCTAGCAAAGGGTGATGTATGCGAAACTGCAACATCAATAGTATAATTTGATGGAAAAGAATTTGCTATAAAACTAAACTTATTTAGCAATTGTAATTCTGAAATTGCTCAAGTCTTCTGCTGCAACCGAAGAATCTTTCAGTATATATTCTTTTTGCATTATAAGAAAAGAAATCAATTACTGAACGAGTTGGAAAAGTATTGCATGTCGCGTACAACTCCAAATTGTTCAATGAACAAAAACAACAAAATGACAATACTGTATTAGCTTTACAGTCTTTATTTGAAAACTCAATTTCCAGGAGGATGTAGCAATGCAAGCAATAGAACACAAACTACAAATATTTTACAAAGTCGTTAATGCAGTTCATAAATAAAGATAAGTAAATTTAAATTCATGACATAGAATCAAGTTTAGGTGAATAATTTTCTGATTCAGGTGATAAATAAAACCAGAGTGGTTGGTTGAGATGTTGCATTTGCTACTGTTATATTTAAATATCTAGTTATTATTATTATTATTATATCGACTTTATTTGTATATACAATTGTGTACAAACATAATATAAACTAAAACTAACATAATAACATAGTATGTTGAACACGCCAAAGGCTCAATCATTATGATGGCGAAGTTTAGCTAAGTAGCTATTCTTACACTTAACCACCTTAATGACCAAGACTAGGGCACCCAAGAAAAACTAAAAAAAAAAAGAATATTTATTAATGGATTAAAGCGCATAGATAAAATTAAAAGATTAAGTGATGCAAGTAAATAAAATAAAATAAAGACCTCCCTGATCGTGAAGCAAGCAATCTCTGCTATAAAATGGTTCTTTCATGCAAAGAGATACTGTACTATAAGCTTTCAACAAATATATGAAGTTTATGCTGTACTTGTCATATTATTGATGTTAAGACGAAGAATTTAAGAGTTTAACTGAATTATAGGAAAAACTTTTCTGAAACAAGGCCGAGGAATGCCTAGGAATAGTGTATAAAAGTCGATTTCTAACATTAACAAAGTGTGTCTCCGTCCTAGGAATAATTTTATTTTTTAATGTTACAGAAGGAAGTAAAAGAAGTTTCAACACAAAACTACCCAAGTGGAAGATGCGACGCTGTTCTATTGTTAGCCACTGTAGCTGCTTAATTTTAGATGAGACATGATCATATTTTCTTGCCAAATATAACGTGACAACAATAGTTTTGGACTAACTGGATTAAATAATAATAATCATTTATTAGTCACAATATTACAATGTGTGATAGGTCTATAAGTCCATTTTACAGAAAATCTTGAACTGCATAGTAGCAATTGTTCACTAACATATTTCTAAGCTTAACTTTAAACATTTTATAAGTATGAGCATTCTTAATGTCAATGTGTACTTTATTGTAAACCTTCATAGCCAAACACACAAAGCTCTTATCCGTAAGGGCCAATCGGTGTTGAGGAATTACAAAATTTCCACCGAACCTTGTATTAAGACCATGAATTGAGAAGTTTGTAGAAAATAAAAGCAGGTTCTTACGCACATAAATAGCAACAGAGTAAATATATAGGCAAGGTAAGGACATTATGCCCAATTGTCGAAAAATGGGCTTGCAGATGTCAAACCTATTTGCATTAACCATGCATCTTAGGATTTGTTTCTGGATAGAAAAGATACGTTTTGCGTAAGGAGAATTTCTCCAAAGCATAATGCCGTATAACAGCCTAGATTGTACTTCTGCAAATTAGAAACACTTTAAAGTGTGAAAATCTAAGACTGCTTTTAGAAACCTGATTTGAAAGCACACTGAGTTAAGTGTTTTAGAAAGCTTAGTACAATGATTTTTCCATCTCAATGAGCTATCTACATAAACTCCCAAAAATTTTGATGTAGAAACTTGTGTAAGTGAATTGTTAACCTGTAATTGCACCTGATCCTCATGAAAAATTTTGCCAGCATAAAAACCGTCTTCAGAATTGAGATAAAGTTTGTTAGCACAGAACCATTCGAAAAGTGGCTCAAGAATCTCTTTCACATGTTGGAGGACATCGTGAAGTATAGCTCCACCTAGTACTATAGAAGTATCATCTGCATACATGGTAATTACAGCATTAGCAATATAACGAACAAGGTCATTTACAAATATTATGAATAAAGTTGGACCGAGTATGGAGGCTTGGGGTACTCCGACAGAAACATTTTGAGTGCTTGAGGCATGGCGGATTCCTTTGCTTTTGATTACCACAGACTGGGAGCGGCCATGCAAGTAAGAGGTGGACCAATCAGCTGCTAGACCTCTCACACCATAAATAAATAATTTGCGCAAGAGTATATCATGCTGTACACAGTCGAAAGCACGACTGAGGTCACAAAATATAACTAAAGGATGCTATTTAAGCTCCAGAAGCCTTAATAGTTCTTTATGAAAGGACAATAGAGCAGTACTCGTAGACTACCATTTGAGAAACCACGTTGACACTCAGCAATAATGGTATGTCTATTAAAGAAGGATTGCAATCTGGTATACATCGCCAACTCCAACAATTTGGAGAATACAGAATGGAGAGAGATAGGACGGTAATTTGTCATTAGCTGTGGACCACCACTTTTGTTTATTGAAGGAACTGAGACATGGCCCGTAAATTTTGTCAGCATAGTTAAAGCGTGATAGAACTAGAGATTCAACGACATTTTTTTAAATCAAAAGTTAAGATATAACGCGTCGAACATAAAAGCTTAAGGGAAACGTAAGCATTTTGTAACATTTTACTTACATGTTCAGTAAATTTAAAATTATGAACAAGTATTACTCCTAAATTTTTTGCCGCCTGTACCACAGGTAGCGGTTCGTTACTAATAGTGATGGTTAAAGAGGTAGTAACATTTTGGTACGAAGCTACATTACAAAAGACAATAACATTTGATTTCCGGGCGTTAATTCTAAGATTGTGTTTACCAGCCAGATTTGTAATAGTTTGTAAATCCTGATTGATCAGATGTTGTGCCTGCTGCAATTGATCGCTGGGAAAGCTATAATACAACAGAGTATCATCAGCATACGCTTGTACTTTACAATTGGAAACTGAATTCAGTAAATCTGCTGTATAAATAATGAATAAAAGGGGGCCAAGAATTGAGCCTTGCGGAACTCCTGATGATACGGGTATAACATCTGACAGAGTATCGCCAATTTTAATTTTTTGAGATCTATGTTCCAAGTAAGACTGCAATAACGCATTTGTAGACTCGGTGAATCCAAAATAGCGTAGTTTAGCACATAGCAATTTATGATTAATCGTATCGAACGCTTTGGAAAAGTCGATTAACACAAGCATCGTAATTAGGCATTTATCCCTTGACCTTAAAATATCATCAGTAACATTAGCTAAAGATGTAGTTGTGCTAAAGTTTTTTCGAAATCCGGACTGACAATCCGGTAGCAAATTGTTATGATTAATGAACTCAAGCATCTGATTAAATAACACTTTTTCTAAAATTTTAGAAACCATTGGTAAAATACTAATCACTAGCAGATCAGAAAAGGTTTTAGGATCGTTTATCTTAGGAATAGGAACTGCAATAAGTATTTTGTTCGATGCAGCAATTGATAATATGTAAAATGTAAGCGTCAATAAAAGGACTACAATACTTTAACATAATTAGCGATATACCATCAGATCATATGCATTTGAGTCTAAACTGTTCAAATATTAATTTATTTCCTCCACAAAAGCCGTGCGGAACTGAAATCGTAGATTGTTTTTAAAAGTATTATTCCTATAGAAATTGACCATTTCCTGGCAATTTTTATCATCAGATGTACATGAGGAGGCAAAGTATTTATTGACTTCGTCAGGTGATAAGACAATGAAGTATTGTTATGTGACTTAGCTACATTCAGATTTCTAAGGATCTTCCAGGTCTCACGATGGTCATTTCTATTAAGCGTCTCAAACAAAGACTTTTTCTTTGCTTTACGTATTTCGGACAAAAGTGTTCCGTAATGTTTTATAAAAATACCAATCATCACAAACATTTGATATTTTGAAGTTACGTAATGCTAAATCTCGCCTTTTCATTAATTGCTTTATTCTATCTGTTAACCAAAGTGCGCGAAGCTTCACTACGCGAGCAGTTTTTAAAGGCACATGAATATTGAATATATCTAGAATAAATTTGTTGAAAAGACCAACCTTACGATTAAGATTCGGTTCTCGTAGCAGGTTTATCCAAGGCAAAGACTGTAAATCTCTCGTAAAGTGATCGTAAGTAAAATCTTTATAGTTGCGAAAAGTTACATATTTTGGCACACACCTGCTAACCTTAATATTTAAATCACTAAAAACCAGCCTATGATTACTGATCAAATCTGCATTTCTAGTACCGCAATCTCTTACTTAGTCGAACTCTGTAAAAATTGGATCAATAAGGGTACTAGATTTTTGTGTAACACACGTAGGCTCCTGAATAAGTTGAGAAAAGCCATAAGCATTGCGACAAAGGATTGGTGGAGTTTAAGAAATCGATATTAAAGTCTCCTAAACAAATTGTATAGTCAGCTATGGGTTTTATAAATGACAAGATATTTTCCATATCTTTAATAAAATCCTGAATTTTAGGGTGTCTCTTGCTCTTATTTGGCGGTCTATAGATAAATAACCCCAATGAAAATGTTTCTATGATTAATTTTTAGACTAATCCATAAATCCAAATTACTTTTCAACGAAAGGTCAAATTGCACCAAATCTGCTTTGAAAGATTCTTTTACGTAAACCGCAACCCCACTTCTATCACAGCGAAATAGTTGAAAACCTGACAGTGCAACTGTATGTGTACTAACATCAGAGGTCAGCCAAGTTTCAGTAATGCACAAAACATCATAATCATTTGTCAAAATAAAGTGACCAAAAGCATGATAATCTGAAAGCAGTGACCTTACATTCAAGTGAGCAATTTTTATACTGCTAAAATTAATATAATAAACAACTGTTTGCTACTCGATCAACAGTTCGACAAGATTAACTTGCAAAATAAGTGTAATTAAAAGCAAGAAGCACTATTCACATACACACACACAAATGTAAATATGTATATAATATGTGTAAAAAAGAAAATAATAATTCTGAATGCAAATTTAGCGTCTAATATAAACCAAAAGTGTATTCTAATTGAACCTTACTGTACTAAAATAATTTAAAATGTTCTTTGAGATTAGTTTAAGTAGGTATGTTTTAATTTCTAGATGCGGCAACAGAATGAGATTCAATGTTAACAACAGATGGTGATAGGTTGCAATCAAATTACCATGCTAGCGCACATTCTTGAGAGCATCCAAATCATTTAATGTGATCACTTGTGCACTCTTATTCTTTAATCTTACCAAAACAATTCCTGTAAACGTCCACACATTTTTTGTCCCAAAGATAGTTAGTGCCTGTCAGACAGACTTTTGTTAAGTCCTCCTTTACAACCATATTGGTACCTTTAAGTTTACTCTTATTGCGAAGTATTAGTTCCTTTGTACTTGATCTCAGAAACTTGACAATTATACGTTGTTGATTATCCTTACCTACTACATGATGGCAGGCATCGATGCTATCCTTTGTTATATCCAGATGCAATTTGTCTTTAAAAAAACTAATTGTGCAACATCTTCAGAACTCACGTTTCTTTCAAAGGGAACAGCAAATAACCAAATATTGTTACGTCGACTGTATTGTTCATGTGTATCCAATACTACGGCATGCTTAAATTATATCTCTTCAAGAGCCACCTCTAATTGACCAATCTTTGATTCCATATTTTTAATGACATTTCTAAATTGTTCAACAATAGAATCATTTACTATTTTACTTACCTGCTTTAGAAATACATCATTACCTGCCAGTTTTATAACAATTATATCTGCGAGGTCATTCATATCGAATGGTATGTTCATATCTGGACCATTTGTTGCACCAGGTGGAGCGGCACTTGAACTTTTTGAGCGAGTGGTACTCATTGTATTTATAAATTTAGGATCACACAATTACTTATTAACTAGCACGGCGGTCAATGCGACCTACTCGTACGACATACTATACTATAATATAGTTCATTTTAAATTTCAATTTAACATGTGTATAAGATTTTGTACTGGATGCATTGAACTAAATAGTACCCATATTTAACTAGAATGGGCAATGTTTTAACACAGAATATTATTTACCAAAATAGTAATAAAATCAAAAACACAAATAAATATGTTTCACTTTTTTAATATTTCCCATTAACTTGAAGCATGTCGAAAATAAATTTCCATATCAATTTTGACTTTTTCAATTGACACATCAAAATTACCCAAAGTTCTCTAAAATTCTTCAAAATTTCAGAAAGTTCACAATAAAATGAATTACCGGTGATTTTACATTTTTAAAAATTCTTTATTTACAACGAACAGAAATATATAGTCGTTTAGTTGATGGAGAGATGAATTTGTATAATTCATAACCGTTTCTATTACTAAGAGTTTATTATCGCCTATTTGTAATATTTTTTGGCCTATAGATTTTTCAAATTTGCAAAAATTTCAATCCTACACAATTCAAACATTTTGTGAATAGATTTATAGTATTAATATTTCCATTCATAATGTTGAACTCAAAATGGGGTTGTATAAATGTAAATGATAAAAACTCATAACCTCCCCATATAATAGCTTTAATGATCTTTTACACTTTAAATTAAAACAATGCTGCCAGTTTCAGTATTCACACTGATACCATCATCAGGCATAAAAAGATTAACAGTAATTACTGAAAATAACGTATATAGGTACATAAAACCATGGAAAATTGACATCATGGGGAACAACAATACTTAACAAATTAAACAAAAGCCGTGCATCATCCACATAATGTCCAATAGTATACAATTTGCTCTTGAAAAAAATTATTCTTAGTGATATGTTCAATTTCCAAGTTGTTCATAAACAGCTCTGAAAGAAGAGGTGAAACGTTGGAGCCCATGGCTAAGCCAGTGAGTTGTGTGTAAAATTTAGTGTTAAATTTAAAGAAATTTTGTTTAATACACAAATTTAATATGCAAGAATCATATAAATTTGTCATCCACGATATTGGAGTTAGATATGATTAGGTAGAAACATTCTGTAGAAGGCATATGCTGAATGGATTAGTAATGTCAAATGACACAAAATAATTTTTTTCTGGAAATTGTGTATTAGTTAGTTTTGTATTAGATGTTGAGTTTTTTATGGATAAGTTTATTCAAAATGTAATAGAGATCTAAGAATGAACTGGGATATTATAGGTGACAGACAACAAGTCTGATGGAGGGCATTTTTTAATGAATTTTAGGTAAACCATATAATAGAGGAATTTGTGGATTCATTACTAATAAGCTTTTATAGTTTATATTCAAGGAAGTCAAGATGTGACCATTGTCGCATATTAATTTTCTAACCTCCCCAATAAATTTTGGTAAAGGATCTTTGGTAACAATTTCAAAATCGTCGGATTTCAAGAAATCGCGAACCTTTTATTTATTTATTTATTATAACGACTCGCACAGATAACAAGATCCAATTATGGAGTCACGGAAATAAAGTATTACAATAATAAATTAATATAAATACAATATAAATAAAAACAAGGAGGAATGGATAATAGTATTATTAGCATAGCAGAAGAAAGAAAACTGAGAAAACAGTGATAATGTTAGTAGAGAGCATCTAAGATGGTTAGTCGAAAATGTGAGGGAGGAAGTGAGAAATCTAAGTCTGCAGAATACTTATTGAAGGAGCTGGACATTCTACAAATAGGAGTTTTTATAAGAGTTAATGCGTGCAAAATTGGGGTAAAAAATGGAGCAGTTTCTACTGGGCCTCGATGGTGCGTGTAGGTTAATAAGAGATAGGCTAACAGGGTCATCAATTAAATAATTTAAAAGTTTGTAAAGGTGAATAATATCCAATAATACCCTCCGTTGATGTAAGGGAGGAACATTAAATTCAGTGATTAGGGCTAAATAAGGATAACCATTCAGTGGGTACAAATGATGTTTTTTATGGTATAAGAATTTTAGGAATTTACGTTGAATTTTCTCGATTCCAGTGCTGCTATTGTTATAAAAAGGTGTCCAGATCTGAGAACAATATTCAAGAGTGCTGCGAATTAAAGAGAAGTATAGGGTTTTGAGACAATCCAGATCAGTAAATAGTGATGTACTACGCATTAGGAAACCTAAAGTCCGCAGAGAGCATTTGACAATGTTATTTATATGACAATTAAAGGAGAGAGTTTCATCAAATGTAATACCCAAGTCATTAATAGTAGCTACACGAGAGACTGAACTGGTGCCTAGGAAATAATCAAAGAGTATTGGGGTAGCATTATTACTATAGGACAAAAAAACACATTTATCAAAATTAAGACATAATTTATTTGAATCACACCATCGGAGTAATTGGGTAATATCTGTCTATTACAATACAGTGATTTTTTAAGAATGACTATAGAATTGCTCTGTTTTAGTACATATAATACCCGAGTTAGAGTTGCTGAACTTATAAGACAAAGTTTTCAAATTATACTGAGACTTGTAATTCTTGGTGTTTATATGTTTCAATTTATAATTTTGTATGGTATTGTAAATTTCTAATCAAAGTTTCAGACGTTATCAGGTTGTTTGCCTGAACGATAGCTTCAAATTAGCAGTTTTTCAAAGATCTTATTATAAATTTCTTTACTGGATGGAATGTATTTAAGGCCCAAGTTATGCCGGATTCTTTCTCAGTCCCTTCCTTTTTAGATTATTCGATTGTCAACAACCCACATAATATTGAATTGCATATATATCGAAAACCTACCACTGCAGATATCCCTTATACCTTTGCAATCCAACCGCCTATTATCTCATAAATTAGAGTCATTCATATATTTATTCCGCTGTCTTCGAATATCTCCTTTAACAAAAGAAAAATACTTTCATAAACTAAACATAATAAAACAAATACTAGTTAACAATGGTTATTCCATTACTATCATTAATAAACTTTATAACAAACTTTCTAACCAAATAAAAAGTGCCAATTTAATTCCTATAAATTATTCTGAAAAGATTTTTGGTTGCACTTTTCCTTTTTACAACTACATGCCTCCTATACTTAAAAACATTTTTAAAAAACACAGTATCAACATAGTTTTTACTAATGCAAACAATTTAAGTCGGTTAATAGTCAAAAACAAAGACTCAATACCTATACTAAACAAATTTGGTATATATGAGTTAAAATGTGGTTCGTGCACCTACTTTTACATAGAAAAAACAGGTGAAAGTTCATCACTCGATTCCTAGAACATAAAAGTTATATAACTAAAAATAACATTAATTAACAGTTTTTATCAATCAAAAATCAACCTTCGTTAATTATATTAACACATACACAATTTCGATTCAACAAAAGATTTCAGTATTCTCTATGTTGAAAATAAAAGCATACATAGAAACCTTTTAGAAATCCTAGAGATCACAAAAAACAAAAATGCTGACCATGTTAACGAAATTAAAGTTTTCGATAATAATTTACTTTTTCTTAAAAAGTCGTGCATCTCAACCAATGGTGAACCTCCTATATAATATCAATACTCTTTGGCACCTTATTATCCCAATAGCTATAGAATGTTTACTATCACATATTGTTCTATTCTTCTGTAATATTAATCTAAGTTTGTCGAATGTTATGTTATAGGTCTTTCAAAATCTCATGGGCTGTGAGATGCGCAATGAAGGAAGCGAGAGGTATCGTATAAAAAGAAAGAACAATACAATATAAGTAAAACATAAAAACATCGAATATCCGGATGCGTATTCTGAATTAACTCAACCGCTATGCTATGTGGATTGCATAACCAGTAATTTATCATTATAAAACTACAATGTTTGTATGCAGAACCTGCAACTTTCTTGGTGTATTGTTTATTGTTCTTTTCGTGTGTCATGTTTTCGTGCGTGTGTGGATAAAAATAGACAGGCTAAAATTTTTAAAACTCTTGGCAGCCAAAATATTGTCTTCTTTATTATTTTTTAAGAATGCATATTCCACAGAAATTTAATCTAAAAAATCATAAAGTTACTACCACAATCCTCAAATAGGCCCACATTGGATTTAGGACTTCTCTTATTAATTTTCTTTCTTCGTGATGCAAATTTGCCACCCTCCAGTTTGCTCCTCGCTTCTGAAATAATTAGCTCGATTGTGTTTGGTTCGACTCCAGTTGTTGTTGCTACTCGTTCTTGTAAATTATTCATAGGAATTCTCTCGTAAACTTACACACACTATAAATAATTTCTCTTCCTTGACTGTGAACTGTTTTCTTACGGGTATAATTAAAAGCTCAGAAATAACAAAATAATCTGCAAAAACCAATAATTATTCTTCTAATTGAATTGAAACCCTCATTGTACCTACAAATAAAAAACTAGACTGAGTTGCAGTAGTTTTGAAAAACTAGTTAAAGTTGAATCAAGGCTGAAATCTCATAAATAATAATCAAAAACAATAATGATAAACCATAAATCTTAATACGCAAATAAATGACAGATGAATTAAAAATCAACAGCTGAGTTGTTAATGTTTTTAGGATCCACTTTAACGTAAATAACTTATATTGGTGTTCTGCGCAACAGCCCATGAGGTTTTGAAAGACCTATACCTTTAATCTTTAATGGTCGATTGGTCGTGTGCTGTTAGATATAGAAATTTAATCTTCTTGACAGTGGCGTAACTACGATTTTTGGGCCCCCCCGCAAAAATTTTAAAGTGGGCTCTCTTTAAAATGTATTACTTTTACTGGCTTATATTTAGCCATATTTTTAAATTATAGTACATGTAGAGAAGGAAGCAGTATAGAATTAAATACATATACTATATTAATCAAGTGCTTTATTAATTATAAAACCAAATTACATAAATTCAAACTTATAAGTTAATTAATATTAAATCTACATATTTATACGCCGCACAAAATTATTTACACCTAAAATTTGATACAGTAAAAACCTATGAGCTAGCAGACATTCCAAATCAAATTCAAAATTTTGTTTTTCTTGCATGTTTTGCTGCAAACGCGTTTATTGTATCCTCTATATTCATATTTTTGGCAGTGTCATGTTCTACTGCTAAGAGGATAAATCGTCTAATCTATCTTGTGAAGTGCGGTTCCTAAGATAATTTTAATAATTTTTAATTTTGAGAAAGATCTCTCCGCACTTGCAACGCTAACGGGTAAAGTTAGGTATAACATTAAGGCTGTTATGGTGTTTGGAAAACTGCTAGAACCTGTAGATTTGGAAAGTACTAGATATTCTAAAAATTGTAAGATACCGTTAACATTTTTAATTCATCACAAATAAGTCTATTATTTTTGAGTGTAGTAAGTTCTATACCTATAGCATCATTTAAATCTTTGTAGTAAAATTTTGCAATTGTTTTGCCTTAGATAAAATATCGTCTGCAGTTAAATTCAAAAATACATTAGGTTCTAAGAAATTAAACTTTTCGTTTACATGAAAAAGCGATTTAAAACGATTCGACAGCTGTGAAATTATAATATCCATTACGCGATAAAATACATTTATTTTAAATTTAAATTCTTCATCATTAAATCGATAATCATTGGATAATTCATCGTAATGCTTTTTATTTTTGGTTGCCTTTTTTATAAATTCGGTTTAATATTCCATTGCCCTGCAACTTTCGCTGCTTCCTCCTTGATGTTGGAATAGTTATTTCTTGTTTCCTTGAAAATTTTAAAGTTTTTGAAATAAGAGAGTTATCTGATTAATATTCGCCTTTTCACTCTGAGCAGTTTGTGAGAGCTTGTTAAGCTCTTCTAGAATTTGACTTAAAAACACTTAAAAAATTAAATTAAAATTATCCATGCTAGTTAATATTTGCTTTGCGTCATTTCGTTCATCTGTTTTTTTGATATCATAATAATTTTATTAAGAGACATTACTATATCTTTATACCGAATTCTTATGGCAGCTAAAGATTTTACTCGATCCGCCCAACGTGTCGGATTTAAGCGTTTCAATTGTGTGAAATTTTCTTTAAAACAGAAAGCCAATTCCATCTTACTATACTATTAGCAAAAATGTATGTATGTTTTCTAAAAGTAGAAAAAATGATTCTATTTCTTTTATACCTTTAACGGCATCATTTATGACTAGATTTAAGTTATGGGCACTACAGTGCATATATAAGGCTGCAGGCTCTATGTTTAAAATTCTCTTTTGCACGCCAGAATACGTACCGCTCATAACGTTAGCTCCATCGTAGCCCTGCCCTCTACATTTATTTATATCTAATTGCATGTTGGTTAAATTGCTTAATATAGTATTACATAGTCCTTCAGCAGATTGGGACTCTACTTTTATAAAACCCACAAAAGTTTCACAAATATCTATTTTGGTTACCTCTCCCAAGCTGTCTTTTAAAATCAATATATCTTACAATTTTACTTAATTGATCAATCTTAGTTATATCCTGTGTAGTGTCTATTATGATTGAGAAAAAGGAGCGGATCTAATTTTATTTAATAAAATATTTTTTAAGTGTGCGCTTAAAGTATTAATAATATGGTTTTGAATTTTTGGGAAAGATATTTAATTGAACCTTTGGGTCGTTCAAGCACTTTTGTAATATAGGATCATAGTTACTAATTAAATGAACTAAACTTAAGAAATTACCGTTGTAACTGTCTTTTGAATCAGAAAACTTTCTCTGTCCTCGAAATGACAGCATGCGCTGGGATAGTGTTAAAGTAACATTGAAAAGTCTGTGTAAAACATTTTTCCAAAATTCAGTTTCTTGTTTTAATAGTAGAATATCTTTCTTATCTATGGTATAATTTTTTTCCACATATCGTAAATAAAACAACAAGTTAAATGAGATTGAGCAAGCAAATGCTCTTTAATTTTTTGATAAACCCTGCCAATCATTAATTCCGGTCGTCCAACTTGACCTTACTGAAGCAAACAGCCAACATGGTTGACAATAAACACAATTTTTAATTTAGAATAACACAACCACCCATTTGAATTGTGTGGTAAGTTTAACGTATTGCTTTTATTTTCGCTTGCAGTTATTAAGTAATAATAGTGAACTGAAAAACTTCTATTTTTATTATCTTTAGGAAACGCACCATCTGGTCTACACAATCCGTAATTAATTATTTCTTTTCTTAAATTGTCATGTTGTAAAACATTGATTTTTAAAAATGTGCAAAATCGGTTGCATATTCTTTCGTCAGATCCATAGATAGTTCATTAAGTGAAAAGTACTACTCACATTTACCTCTGTAATTGTAGTGGTATCTAGTTCAAATTTCTATCGCGGCCGTCATTATGTGATGTACTTGCGCCCTGGGTGAGAGTTTTTAAAATTGTTGACGACTGCTGTTCGTCTGTAGCGGAACTAGTAGATGCTACTGTCGAAAGCCCAATTTCTTTCATAGATTGTTCTTGTTTTCGGACTCTTTAGAAGTAAAAGGAACTTATTTTGGAATCTTGCTCTTTGATTCTTCCAATAGTTTCCTTTTCGTTTTTTGCAGCCGCTTGTAGTGCTCATTGTATATTATTTCCTGCAATTTTGAATGAAATTAATTATAATGTAATTAGATAAGTAATAATTATTTAAAAGCCTTTTGAAATTACAAATAACACATACATACTTTGCTTTAAATGCTTTAATTAACAAAATATAAATGATTTTTATTGAATGCTTAAAGATTTATTTATATGTATTTCTCAGCGACTTCAACTATGATCAAATCAATAGTAGTTTAATAAAAATAGATATAAATACTTACGTTTAAATATGAAAGACCTCCTGTAATACGAACACAACACTATTGAGTAAAACGTACTGGAATGCTTTTTACTTCCTTTCCGTTATATATAATGCAGCTAATGCAAATACGTTGCAACCAGCTGACTAGAAACCACAAAATGAATTTCTTTCTAGTATTATATTTCTAGAAAGCGAAGGTTACTAAGCTACCTGCCATCCTGTGAATCTGTACTGTACAGACAATAGCCCTTTTATTCCTATTTAAAATCCCACAAACCAAACTAACCCTACTATACGTCGTTTAATAATGCTTTACCACTTTATACAACTTATCACTTAAGAATAATATAGACATCTTTGTTATTAAAGTTTACAGTCTCTTTCATCTGTTTATTAACCCTTACAAAATAGGACAGAACGGATAGAAAGAAGAAAGGATGCAGGCTGCAGGTGGTGTTCAGTATTTATCTTAATTATTATTTCTTGTATTTCAGCAGTTCCTAGTAGTAACATCAAGAAAACGTTCGTTAACCTGCGGTTTCTGAATTATCTGCAATATTTTCTTGACCGTTTCTTACCTGCCAAATACGTTGAAGATGAATAAGTTGAGTTTATTATCGTTTGGGCCTTCTTGCACTTGGGGCCCCCCCGCATAGCGGGGGCTGGCAGGGGTGTAGTTACGCCACTGCTTCTTGACTACTCTCATCAAGAGTAATTTTGTAAAATTTAAAATAATGGTATTTTTTAAAAAAGTTGGATCTGTTATCAATGGGTAGAGATTTATTTCTCTCCCATTTGTAGTTTTTAACGAGTTTTTGTTTAATTTGTTAAATTTTTTCCTCCTAGGGTAAGTCAATTTTTCCTTGGGTTTACATACCTATATGTTGTTTTCAGTAATTACTGTTAGTCTTTTTACGTGATGATGGTATCAGTGTGGATTCTGAAACTGGTAACGTTGTTTTAATTTAAAGTTTAAAAGATCATTAAAGCTTGTTACACTTTATTTTGAAACTATTAGGAATTAGGTTCATTAATTTAGAGTTAGGGATTTTCTTTAGAATTTGGATAAATTCTAATTAAACAGTGCAATTTTGTTGACACTGTGAAACCCCGGGGTTAAGAACGTACACACGGGTCTTGACGTCAGTTGCTTATCTTTGCAATTGTAAGTGCTAATTAATGTAGGGCTCTGTTGTGAGAAGAAGTTCATCTTCCCACGAACACAGGTGGAAGTATGTCAATCTCGGTTGGAGGGGAGACATTAAAGGTGACGATCGCCGCTTAGCGGGTCAGACTTCATACTGATTTCCATGAGAAGAGTTATCATACTGTTACCGGGCAGTGCTGGCATGAGTGCATTCTGTTCCAACCTTTCTAACCCAATTCTTTATCGTCTCATCATTGAAGTCCTACCAGTAGAAGCTGGCGCAGCGAATCAGGCAACTCTTAAACAGGACAATAGCAGAAAGGACCGCCCCTAAGGTCATCAATGTCCATGTAGATTTCGAGGTAAGTGTATTTAAAGAAAATTATTTCATTTACCCGGGGTTTACGTGCAGGGGAGGCGTGATAAGCTATTGCATAGGGTAGTTACAAGTTTTTATTCTCAATATTTAGATTTATATGTACCTGAGAACCACATTCCATACATATAAAGTTTTTGAGATTTTTTATCATACATTCTGTAATGCATAGCATTACGCTAGCTGTAAAGAAAATTTAATTTGCAACTGACAAAATATACGAACACGTTTGTACAAAAGATTTTGTAAATATTTATTCTTAATTAAAAATCATATTTCAAACTTTGTTTTTATAAAAACGATTAAAAGAATAAAAGTAAGACACTATTCTTTTAAATACATTAATATCCCAAGAATTAAGGATGACATTATAAAATCGCAAATGAAAACATCTCAATATGGCAAAACTGCATATACACTTCCCATAGATAAATACATTGTAATATACTTTTGCATGATGACAACTTGTGTATTACGCATAGATTAAATTTGAAACACTATTAACTGGAGCTGCCGGCACAATTGATATAATTTTTATAGCGAGAGGAATTAGATTTGTTGGAACCGACGGGAAAGAAATGATTGATTCCAATTATTTGCAAACCGGTAATAAGCCAACATCGAGTATGTGGTTAAAAAACATAATGCGGTGATAATCCACGTTGTAGGGTGTCGGTGTAGGTGAGAAGTGAACAAAACACTTCAAGAAAAATAAAGATAGATGTCCCTAAAGGAGAACAAAAACGTGACATATGATAAGTGAACTTATTCTCGTGCCAGCGAGCTATTTTTCATGCACCTGTGGGCGGAATTATTTCGTTGTGACCATTTAAAACAGTCGGAATTTGCATAATTCATTCCACTGTTAATTTGGAATTTTGGGATTGTGTTTGAAGGAAGAACAAAACTGTGTTATTAATAAATTGGAGAAAGCTGGTGAGGTCTGGACATTCTTAATCTTATAACAGGTGAAACAAACCATAATCATTAGCTATCATGGTTATATAATTTTTTATATGCGAGTTTGAATTTTGAATGTAAACTGGGTTGGTATTTTATGACATAAACCATTAATTGAACAAAAGTGAGTATTTTTTATTGATTAAGGATTCATTAAAGGAACGAGTGTTGGTTAAGTTCAAGTACAATGTTATCAGTTAAAATATTAAAAAGTATATACATATTGATTTTACATTATTTTGAAATGGACAATGAAATGATGCAGCGAAAAGTAGGTATTTAACTTATGCTTCTTTGTTTGTTATTAACGATATTTCCAATAATTAGAATTTATAAATGCCATGTATTTAAATATTGAAAACAAGAAAAATGCGGCGGATGAAAATAATAGCTTTGATGACGACTTAAAGTTAGTCCTTTAGGATTTTATTCTTTTAGTACTACCCGGCCAGCTTTAAGATTAAGAAATTGTTTTTAGGAAAGTATATGATTGAAAGTCTTTTATGTTAGGTTGGATTTTTAATCTAAATTAATTGAAAGACTAGGTAAACTGATACATATTTGTCAAGGATATCCAGTATCCCAACGAAGGAAACTTATTTAGATGAAGCATTTTGTTTTGAGAAATTTCTCGAAGTACGACAGAATTAATGTGTTTTTAAGGTATTTATGAGACAGATAGTACATAAGATGATAAAATTTAGGATACCAAAGCACGGAAAATTCATGCGGAATAACCTTCAGTGCAGAAGCAATATCAAAAGGAATTGCTGTGACAGACGGTTTGGCGCAACTCAATTATAACAGAGAAAAACCTTAATGTAACATACTTTTTTAGTATTTCAGCCTTTTATGTATCAATTTATATTTTTATTTAGAATTAATTTAGTTTCTTTTATAATTTTCCCATACGAACCGACTCAACATGCCACTGCATTTAGTTAACGCACTTTTATATTATTACAGGGTCCCCATGCCTTCAGGGCAAATCAAAAATCTTAACTTATCGATTCATTTTACCTGTAACAATTTGTAATTGGTGAAGTAAAAAGTAATGGTCAATAAATCTTGTCCTCGTGAATTAATCATGGTATTTTGCTTATAAAGCCGTCATTTGGAAACAACTATGACAAGTATAGTGTATTTGCAAAGGGAAAAAAAAAGGAGACAATCCATAAATAGGAAACAGTGGAGATCTAACCAGTTGCAGGACTGAAGACCTAATGATGATGACTATAAATTTACAAGGGCGCCCCATTCGAAATTACAAAGTTGCTCTATCCACAAAAATACTCGGTCATTTATTAGTATTAACATTAGTTGAAAGCTGTTGAAAATTAAAATAAAAATACTCAAATCAACATCTTTTGAAAGGAAAATTTTAGTATTGTATAAATATTACTACTAATTTACAAGCCTGATAAAACCATGATAAAAAATGAATCGGATGACACAGCAATATACCATTATTCAGGTTAGGAGCTTTCAAGATAAGATAAGCACATCCTATTAATCATACTACAACAAAAAAAGAATATTGACCGCTCTCTACAATCAAGTTTTAAAATAGCTAAATTCACACAATATTACAAGAAAAAAAGTATTGAAAGAATACATTGACCAAGGGTGTAGAATCTATAGTTACACAAACAAAAGTACTAGTATGAATGAACACAGCCAGTTTTATTTTTTTACTTAATTTTTCTTGCATCTAAACATAACCTAAATACTACCGTTTAGTTTTTATGCACTAGATGGTTCATAAAATGTGTCAAGATCTTTTTATAAATCCTGCCACTAACGTACTTTTTTCAAAGTTGATTTTCTTCCTGTGACTTGAGGGTATAAAATTTAGTACCTCCAATTTGAGCACATATCCATTTGCAATTTGCATTTCTGTACTAACTCCAACAATTTCTCTAACAAAGTTACAACCTGCCTTTAATATTATTTGGGCCTTCCTTATTTAGTTCACGACCATCATTCTCCATCGCGAATTTTGCATAATTCAACTGAATACAATGCTCAAGTCATTATGCATGTATGATTCACTTAAAAATCATCATAGACGTCTTGTTTTCAGCAAGAACGCGTCCCGTTTTACCCTACTAATTAAGACCGTGAATAAAATACTTTTACTATCGAGAGCAATGAAACTGTTCATTTTTTCAGGAATTTATTTGTTCGTCAACAACTATATTTCCCAGCACAAACTTCTCAAAAATCAATCCCTATAATATCTGAAAAACATTTTACCATTTCGATTTAAATTAATAATTGAAAGTTTTTAATTAGTTTTTGTTCCTTTATTAAATTCTTTCTAGTATTCATAATTTTTACGGTCATATTACAAGGTTTGATAACGGAAAATTTTCAACATGCTCTCTCTTACTACTTTCGTATTATTATTACATTTATATTTTCCCAAATGTCGTACCCGTTCTGTACCTCATCTGCAGTATTTATTCTCCTCTTTTTCGTAGTATAATTACTTGTATTCATCCTTCACTTAATCATCTTACATAAAGAAAATTACACAAATATATAGTGGACTGTTTTCGGTCATTTACACCTTGTTGCATTAATTGTAATGGTTGCATTATTTGAAAATTTTTGGTTTGCCTAGTTTGAATACAGTTGGAGACTCCTGAAATTTGCAATTTGCAGGGTTTATTTCCTTTCGTTGCATTTATCTCTGAAGATATTCAAGAAATATATTCCTAGCTAACGTACTGTAGAGTCACATATTGACCAATCTCCGATTAAAAATGATTATCCAGACACAATTATCCGTCTATCACACAGATCAGAGCAAGCAGTTTCATAATACTAAATTTTTAATTTGTTCGTAAAGTTAATTATGTTTTGCCTAAATTGTAAATTATTAAAAGTTAATGGACATTGATATATTTATGAAGAAGAATCATACAGAAAGCTTCTTTATGCCAATTAAAACAAAATGAGATACAAAACAAATTGTTGGATTATAGTAAAGTATACATAATGCCATTTAAATCAATGTTTTTTGAATAGAACATCATGTGTCAGCCAACACGGCCGATGCATTGATTAAGCCTATCATGGTAATTGTCCATGTAACGGCAACAGTTTTTTGTTGAATTGCTTTCCTCACGGCTGCCAAAGTTTGAGGATGATTATGACCTCTGTAAACATCTGTGGGCCAAACACGTTGAAAGAAATCACAACACAACTTTGCATGGGTTTCAAAGTCTCTTTCACTTAGTTGTTGTCTGATCAACATTTTATAGGGATGCATTTTCAGGTCACTGTGCTGAATTTTTACGGTCGTTGTATCCGTTCGGGCAAATTTTAGGAGTAAAACATTTCTTAACAATAACCTAATACCTGCACACTATTTTTGCATATATGTACCTATATATTTTTAGGTACTTTAGCAATCACGAAAGTTTTATTTTATACACAATGAAAGACTACAAAATAAAAGTCAGACTTTGCAATGTTGTTAGAAATATAAGCTGCAAGTGCGGTTATATTTGTATAATAATGTGACAGCGATATATTTAGCCTTGCATTTGCAAGACAAGGATGCACAACAGTATGTTGATATCGGTTGTGCAGCGTTTGCATCCTTGTCTTATAGTTAATTTTTAAAAATGAGTGTAGTGTGCTAATGACATTGGTAAATGTCACACAAGTTTATTTTTTTAATAGAACTGTAACTAGTTTTTTCCTTGATGTTAATACTTGTTTATTAAAGCAGCAAGATTCAACGGCTTCCTAGTATTTATTTACATCCTATTTTTGGTGTAACCCTCTCAAATGTCTAAAAGCAGATGCTTAATTTTCGTACGTGAAGTATAAATTCTGCACTTTTTCAGCATATCTGGGCTTGCTCTACAAAATCAGCACTTTTTCAGTACTTTTCGGATTTTCCATACCAGTAGACACCCTGTAATACCTGACCAGATTTAAGGTTAAGAAATTGTTTTTAGGAAAGTATACGATTGAAATTGTTTTATGTTGGTAAAGGGATTTTTAATCTAAGTTAATTGAAAGACTAGGCAAACTGACATATTTGTAAAGGATATCCAGCTATCCCAACGAAGGGAACTTATTTGGACGAAGCATTTTATTTTGAGAAATTTCTCGAAGTACGATAGTATTAATGTGTTTTTAAGGTAATTATGAAACAGATAGTACATAAGATTATAAAATTTAGGATACCGAAGCAAGGAAAATTCATGCGGAATAACTTCTTCAGTGTAGAAGCAATATCAAAAGTAATTGCTGTGATAGACGGTTTGGCGCACCTCAATTTTAACAGAGAAAAACCTTAAGGTAATATAGTTTTTTAGTATTATATTTTTATTTAGAATTACTTTAGTTTCTTTTATAATTTTCCCATACGAACCCACTTACACGCCACTGCAGTTAGCCAACCCACCTTTGTATTATTACAGGGTCCCCACGCCTCCAGGGCAAATCAAAAATCTTAAACTTATCCATTCATTTTACCTGTAACAATTTTTAGTAGGTGAAGTAAAAAGTAATTATCAATAAATAAATCATTACATTATTCATAGTATTTTGCTTATAAAACCATCACTTGGCAACAACAACAAGTATAGTATATTTGCAAAGGGGAGAAAAAATGAGATGATCTATAAATAGGAAGCAGTGGAGATCCAACCAGTTGCAGGACTGAAAACCTAATGATGATGACTATAAATTTACAAGGGTGTCCCATTCGAAATTACAAAGTTGCTCTATCCACAATAATACTCAGTCATTTATTATTATTAACATTAGTTGAAAGCTGTTGAAAATTAAAATAAAAATACTCAAATCAACATCTTTTGAAAGGAAAATTTTAGTATTGATTGTCTAAATATTACTACTAATATACAAGCCTGATAAAACCATGATAAAAAAAATGAATCAGATGACACATTTAAACGTAACCTAAATACTACCACTCCGTTTTTCTGCACTAGATGGTTCATAAAATGTGTCAATGATTTTTCTATAAATCCTGCCACTAACGTACTTTTTTTCAAAGTTGATTTTCTTCTTGTGACTTGCCGCTATAAAATTTAACACCTCCAACTTGAGCACATATCCATTTGCAATCTGCATTTCTGTACTAACTTCAACTATTTCTCTAACAAAGTTACAACTTGCCCTTTAATATTATTTGGGTCTTCCCTATTTAGTTCACTACCATCATTCTCCATCGCGTCTTTTGCACAATTCAACTGAATACAATGCTCCTCAAGGTCATTATGCATGTATGATTCATTTAAAAATCATCATTGATGTCTTGTTTTCAGAAAGAACACACCCATTTTTACCCTACTAATTAAGACCATGAATAAAATACTGTTATTATCGAGAGCAAGAAATTGTTCATTTTTACAGGAATTTGTTAGTTCGTCGACAACTATATTTCCCATCACAAACTTCTCAAAAATCAACCCCTATAATATCTGAAAAGCATTTTACCGTCTCGATTTAAATTAATAATTGAAAGTTTTTAATTAGTTTTTGTTCCCTTATTAAATTCTTTCTAGTATTCATAATTTTTACGGTCAATGGCCATCATATTACAAGGCTTGATAACGGAAAGCACCCACTCATGCGTGGAATTAAATGCACATGGTATGCTGCTCTTAATGTGAGCAATAAGCTACAGACGTGTGCGTTTATTGCAGTTCGCGCGTTTGCAGAGTTAAGCATCTCTCGCTCTGGTCAGTACTTGGATGGGTGGACCTGTTTTTTTTTTTTTTTTAATTTTAGCAACGTACCTATACATACAGCAGTTGCAGGGCGCTGTAGTACATCTCGACATGGAAGTACATAATTTTTTAACAATCCCGCACACGAGTTCGATGCAAGTTTCGGTGCTGCGTATGATTTTCGTAAAGGATGGTACACATCATCTCGTGTAGCTGAAATTGAATTTGCAGAAGAGGGTTCTCGCTACGATATAATGATTATCTCGCCTTTCGGTCCACTTCACGGACGTCGTATATTACATTTTCGAGTAATTTTAAGAAAACTCGGAGTTCTAATATTTGCTAGGTGCATTCGCATAAGCACTTTACATACCCGGAACGCGACTTTTAATATAGACAACGACCATACCACGTTGAAAAGCACCGGTTCTCGTCCGATCACCGAAGTTAAGCAACGTTGGGCGCGGTCAGTACTTGGATGGGTGACCGCTTGGGAACACCGCGTGTCGTTGTCTTTTTTTATCTTTTTACGGCTGGATTATCGTGATTTACCCTGAGTTTGTAATTTTTATTAAAACCACACAACCCCTACTTTATTTGGAACCGATACACCCCTTTTTTCCAGGTATCAAGAGCTCCGACAGGTCGCAGGACAAATTCGCGACTTTATACACAGCATCCGACAACACCTCACGGTATGCGACCATTTAAGTATCCGCTTCGAATATCAACTAAAGGGGCCCAAAGCTACAGACGTGTGCGTTTATTGCAGTTCGCGCGTTTGCAGAGTTAAGCATCTCTCGCTCTGGTCAGTACTTGGATGGGTGGACCTGTTTTCTTATTTCTAGTTGGCCACGTAAAAAGTATTTCGTAAGATTGCTCACCACAATCTACTGTTGTAAATCTCTATATTAAGGATATTTTACAGAGGCTCCACAGAAACCAAATCATATATCTGTGGTTTGTAAAATACATTCATTCAAAATATAGAGATCAATATTTTTTCTATAGTATGTTTGGTGGAGAATTTATAGTAGGATCGACAAATATTCTTAGGATAGTAGTTTTTTGGACAGACTGTTATACTTTCTGTTGTTGATCTTTCATTTATACAAATTTTAGTGTTTTGTTGCATGTGATTGATACCATTTTCTGAGAGAAAAACGAAAGTACAAGTCATTCCATCACTTGAATTATCATTCATGTCTGACAATGACTATGTTTATGTTGGTGATTTCATTCCGGATTGAAATCAAGCGGCTTCAATTGTCAATTGCAATTCCAAGAATTTAAATCGAAAGGGTTTGACAGTGGAGGGAAATATTTCAATACCAATTCATAATGAAATTAGAATTAACTTTTCTTCTAGGTGTGTTGACATTAAAATGAAGCAAACTTAGGTATAAGTATGCATTTGAAATGGATCGAAGTGCTCCCCTGATTACATCATCAGTTTCAAGCTGCATGAAATCTTTATCTTGTGTGTTGAAGTCAAAGTTTGAAATGGTTTATACAAGTCGCTCAACTTCTACCAGAGTGAAATCGCTGATTTAAATGTAGTTATTAAGAAACAACTAGAAAATACAAAAAGTCATGCTACTGCGGATGCTAAGAGATTAGGAATTGCTTTGTATAACCCCCATACAGCAACCGTAACTATAGGTATATCTGAAATCGAGCATTAGAGAAAGCTAAAATTAGAAACTATGATATTATTCATAGCAGTGGTGTCGACAAGTGGAAATTTAAGATATAGCATTGAACATGGAAATGGCTGTCAGCATTTAGAGATGTGGACATCTTAGAATTAAAATATTTAGATAAAGGTACAGGTAAAAATTCTCAGTATATAAAAATAATAAATTTTAAAACGATGATGATAAAAGAAAACGTCCCCATGCAAGGTATAGCGCCCCCTGAACTTAAATAATAAAATAAAACGTTATTTGAATGTCAGTGCATGATGGTTTTACAGCAGGACACATGATACTTTAAAATGATGACCTTCAAAGAGTATATGGAATGATAATCCAAAAAGAGAAGGGTTGCAAATAATCTTAAAATTAATATACTTTTGTTAAAACAAAATCTACTAAGAAGGTTTCAAACGAATTTAAATCCCCTTTAAGTTCTAGCGAAGTAGGATCAAGCAATGCTTGTTCTTTGATGTCCAATACTGAAACTGAGTAATTTTCAAAAGTTGAGGATTCTAGTGGACACTAAAAAATTGAAGACGAAGAAGCATAGCATTGGGTGTCTTTTGAGTCTGTAGTATTTGGGTCGGGTCCTCAGTACAAATGAACAGACAAGCAATATTGAATTTCTAGAAAAATATCGAAACAGATTTATTTAGTTTCGAAATAATTCAGTTGAGAGCCTCGGCCATGAATTTCTGATTTATACCGCTATCAATAAAAGGACCGAAATAATTTTATTTGAAACGGCACGATTTCCTAGCTATAAATAAAGAAGTTCGGAAATTGGAAGAAATGCACATTAATTTTTATTTCTTGTTTTGCAGCGTGTGTAGTTCGGGCAAATAAACTTTTGCAAATGTTTAATAGTATATTATTCAACATACGATAATGTAGGCAATAACTCACGCAGATGAAGTTTGCAGCACGAGCCGAAGGCGGTGCCGTAATTCATCAAGTGAGTTATTGCCATTACCGTATGTTGAATACTATACTTTAGCTACGACTATAAGCACAGTAACAAGTTTTAATAAACACATCACGATTATTTAAAAAAAAATTATAGTAGAAAATAACATCTCTATACAGCTTGATATGTATTAGGCGATTTATCTGGGAGTAGGTTAGTTGTCCTAATACGAGCCGCTTCTCTAATTTCAGGTGGTGTACACATCAGTTCTGATTCACTATCGCTCATTTTTGGCAAACTTTATTTGATTTAATATCTTGCGTTCCCAAAAACTGGGTTACAACAAATTTGTTTGACATTAGGTCAATGAGCATGGCTACTTTGGTACTTTTGGTAGGTATATTTATTATCGGTAATTAAATAGAAATATAAGCTGGAAGCGTGAGTTATCATAACTCACGCTCATAACTCACGGTGTTTAATTATGAACACTATTACTTGTTCAAAAGTATATGAATAATGGTATTATAACTAAATAGGAGTAGATAAAAGCTTTTATTTAATAAACAGTAAATAATAAATTGTGCATTATTCGCTTTACTTAATTCCACTGATCGAATGATGCAATACAAAGTTTATTTTTTAAAAAACGGATAAAAATGGCTAATGAAATGATCCTGCCATGAAAACTTACTGAAATAAATATAAGGTTTACCTATTAATTCATTTATATTAGAAGCACTATTTGTACTTTAGAGATTATACATGCATTATGAGCTATAGTTTGGTATTTTAGGTAACAACAATTGGCGTAATAGGCACTATAGAAGCAGTAATGAGTGTAATAACGCTAAATTCACATTTAGTATACAAAATTTTATGCGGTGTACAACTCGATTTTAATATTCTTTTAATCTCAGACATTGCTTGGGAATGCAATATATATTTTAAATTTTATAGTTATATAATATACATGGGGTCAAAATCATTCAAGGGCACTATGCACTTTGAACGTCAGCAGTCAAGAAATACCAACAACAAGGCCGAATCAAGACCCTATATTTAGCAAAAGTTTATAAATGTATGAAGGAAATAATACGATTATGGCTCAATTTGCAAGAAATATTAAATATTTGGCAAGTTTACATTTAATATGACCCTTTGCAAGACTTTTAAATTTACAACTCTCTTAAAGGTAAGTTTTTCAAAAACCAGCAAATTTTGCAACTAGTTTAACGTGACTATTATGTCCGCTTTAGGCGGGACAGTCCCGTCATTTACACTGTCTGCCCCCGTAAGAGCAAAAATGTCGCTTTAGCTTTAGGTTAAATGAATGCCATATTGATCACCAAGACAAACAACAAATCATGTAATCAGCTCCATTCTTGCTTGAAAACGAGACCTGATATTTTGAAACTGATTTGCTCTGCCGACAAATATAAAACAAGTCTCTAGAGACGTTATATTATTCATTCACTTTTTATTATTAATAAATAAAAAGCAGTTAACAGCAATTAGTTTTGTGTTGTTAAAAATTCTGCAGGTGTCCCGCTCTGACAAAAAATGTAAATGGTCACTTTAAACTAGTTCATTAATTTCCACTTTACATGTAACTATCAAATTTAATCAAATACCACAATTGAAAAAACGATGTAGTAGGCAAAATGTTTTACATTAAATCAAACAAAACAAGTTAAACTTACTTACAAATCAGAATTTTATGGTAGTCTGATAGGGCTACTTCATATTTAAAATTCAAGAATAATGTTGATCAAATCAAACAGAAGTTGAAAAGTTCCCTGCATTCAGTGAAATGTATATTCAATTATCATGTCTGCTGGGTAAAAACTAATCTCATATGCCCTCGTGTCCACCTTGTCACAACAGAAGCAATCAATGAAACCGCCATATTTGTTTGTCCTCTCAAAACTACATACATAGCAAGTAAGGATAAACTAATCTCCAAGCTAGTCATCTAGCTTAAAATAACTCCTTTATCCCACCTAAGGGTCCAGGAATTTAATGTCTATAAATAATTGCAGTTGAACCCTATTTTTTACATAAAATAAAATTCAACTAAAACACAAATACTAAAATTAACTGTTAATTATAATTTGGACATCTGTCATATATGTAAGAACTAACCATATGGTGTAACCATTATCAAATAGATAAAAATTTATATTAAATTTTCATTTGTGTTGCAATTTGTACCATAGTCATTGAAAATTAAAATCGTCTTTATCTTTATAAATATTCTGCAATGAACAAAAAGTATCTTATATAACTACGCAATAGCAATAAAAACTACCCAAATTACCTATAAAAAATACAGGAACTGCTGGGAGTACTCTACATTCACATTAGGGAAAACCCGGGGATAAATTTAGCAAGTGATATCAAATCAAAGCAAAACTTTATGTAAATAATGATCATTATTGAATAATTAAAATAATATAAGTTATATATAATTAATTTCAACTTACCAAAAATATGAGTTTAGTTCACGTCTACAACAATTTGCTCACCCAGAAATTCAAAATACCTGTCTGTATAAAAGGACAATGAAATTTATATACTTCGTATCGGAGTTGTTCGTGAGTTACGAAAAATAACGAATGCTGTAATTAAAGGTAGTTCTACACGACCCTGACAAAATAAAAAATTAGTTACATCTCACATGTTCAAATTGAAGTCCAATCAACAACTATTATAATTCAGCCACTTAAAGCACAGAAAGTTTATGTGTGGAAGCAAAAGTGCAATTGAATTTAGCAGTTATCAAGTATAAAATTGTTGATTTATTTTAAGTATTAGTTGCTGTATTAATTGGTATAATTTAAAGATAAAATTTCACATATAAATACATATTCATTCATTATTATTTACATTATCGTAAGTTTATGTACATACACGCACTCTACAATTAAAGATTCTAAAGGAATTACTTATATTATTATTGCATGTGCTGTACTGTGGCGATTAAATGTACAATTTCAAGAAAACGTGGATCATCCTGGTATAAAAGCTTTTGGATTAAAATGTGTCTTTATCCGACCACTTATTCTACAAAAGTAAAGGAATTATTAAGGTGCAAATTATAAAAATTCGGTAAAAGTTTTGAGGATTTAAGCTTGGGTAAAAGAAGCAATTTCCTGATAGGTGATTTTAGAATGCCTGATATTGTTTATATTTTGCCTCAAGAACTTTAATTTGTACGTGTGAGTTTGCCTTTAAATTGCTCTCATAATAAATTGAAAATTGACAGATTCCTTAACCTAATTTTCGCATAATTTTTTAAATAAAACCAATAAAACCCTCCTTACTAATCTATGAATAAAACAATTTTAAGGTTCAAAACATAGATGTATGTTCTCTATGGTTCAAAATCAAACTCAGAGTTATGTTGTTTGTTGCTATATATACTGATATAAACTTAAAATTTCAAACTAATGTTTTGTATTTTAGTACTGCACCACATAACAGGGAAGTAATTCTGTGGTATTACATATGTCAATGTAGATACTTTGGGTGGAGCATTGGAAAAATGGAATAAACCCACCGTGGGCGTCTTTAGCATGTCTTTAGGCGGGCCTTACATAGTCGCTTCTAGAAGCTGCTTCTTCTGAAAGAAGTGACGCTAGTTTTGTGTACTGCTTTACATAGTAGCGACCAGAAGTAGTTTCTAATGTTGTCACATTTGTATCATTTAGTATGTTAATAATACAGGATAGGAAATATAACCATAAGAGCAGTAATGGTAATTAAAGATCTACCATTTTTGTTCTTCTGACTTTGTCTTTGAGCTTCTAAAAGAGTTTTTCTTTAATAAATTTTCTGACAACCTAAGAAATGTATGTCAAATTGTAAAAAGAAGCGAAGAAGTTAAAATTGAACCAACTTCTTTGCTTCTTTTACGGTCTTTTACTTGGGGGTCACGTGCTTAGCAACCAATCAGAATGCGTATAGAAAAAAAGCAGCTTCTAGAAGCGACTATGTAAGCCGGCCTTAGATTGGCTTAATTTCGCGGACAACATAGCGCTTGTTCTTATCTTAAACAATTCAGTAATCTACTAAACAGCTGTACCCTCCCAGATGATTTTATATAAATATAGGCCAGTCGGTGAATATGAAATGTAAAGGAGTCGTGGTATAATTAAAAGACAGGTAGGAGTAATAGAGCTCCAGTTAGATTAATGTTCCCAAGAGTCGCCAATATTATGTAATCACAAATACAAGCTATACTGCTTAAATCTCTTATAATGCGATCCTGGCGTTATGAAAGGTAAGTGGTTAGTTCTATCAGACAAGCCGGCATCTATGACTTGCCTTAGCTTAACTTGTAATAATAAAACGGTTATTACTAGGACGAGACAACCGCCACCACTTGTACAATTTTTAGTGTCGTCGTTGATGGTCTTATTGGCCATGAAGCCAGTGGTCTTAAAACTGTCAGAATTCCTCAACATAACCTTCAGAACATCCTGCCCTTTACTACTTAAGTACTAACAAAATCCTTAAAATACTAGGTCCTTCCACTTGCTTCCTGATCTTGTCACACTTAATTCCTGTGCTTTTTTAACCACAACTTCATCATTTGTCACAGCACCATCACCAACCTTCGGAGCAGAACTTGCACTCGCAGATGCACTCTGTGGCTTATCAATACTAACACATTGTTTATTATTATCTACAGTCAGAAGATTTTCAACATTTTGATCTTTAGGATTAACAACTACATTATTTTCTGAAGGTTTCAGATGTGAGCAATTCCGTTTCAGTAATTCTTTATTAATGTGTGCAATAGAGGATGCAGTACATGGGTAGTTTGGAAACTGTACGATATACGAACTTGGTTAAGTGGAACGAAAGTTGCACAACAATGTCGTCTTCGGTTTTCAAATTTCAAAAATATTTCATAGGCGCTAGATATGGCGAAAACACAAAATTGCCTATTTCTTTATTTGCTCATTATTACAGTGTTAATTGAAATAAAATGTTGAAAACTTTGATATTATGGTAGTTAACCATTGTGCTTCACACTGTCGTAGTTTTCGTCTAGTTTTGCTTGACGATGTTCAACTTTTATTTTCTAATAGCCGCCATATTGAATTTTTACATTTTTGAAATACTGACAAAAAAACCTTTCCACCAAAGTATAACATCTGTATATTTGATTGATTCAAAACATTAAAAATCACGAAATTATGTTTTGGTCATAGTGGGCATTAATTTTCATTATGACAAAAAGAAACAATTGCTCTAAATCAGGCAGCATTCATTTACATGGGTAATGAAAACAATAGCACATGTAAAAAATTGAAAACAAATTTCTATTAATCAAAACTAACTTAGTTATGCACTAAGGGATTAGCTACAACTGAAATCTAATCAATACAAAATATTATTATTGCACTTTATAATTGTCGTTCATACTTAGATAACTAAATATTCATCATCATTAGGTCTTCAGTCCTAGAACTGGTTGGATGTGTACCCTCATTGTTTCCTATTCTGAACCAACCTACACACTTTGCTGAAATTTGCTGTCTGCATCTATCCCTATTTGTGTGAGAAAGTCTGATCTCGGTCTACCCTTACCTATCTTTTCCTATCTCTGCTTGTAATATATCCTGTACTATTCCCCAGAAATGCCTTAGTATATATCCTGTCCTTTGTAACGGGCATTTTTATAGTCTAACATTTTACGCTTTTTCTCAATTAGTAAATACATTTCTGTAACTACTATTTCTATATTTTATATTTATTAACTCCTTAGGCGAATGCGTCGTATTATAATGAGTGGATTGCATCGTTTTTGTCTTGCCTTTAGTATAAATTTTGTTCCTTATGTGGATATACAAGTCTAGATAATATACGATAAGAGGTTGTAATAGCAACGAGTTGATAAACAGATTAGCAGTGTAGTTCTGATGACATTTGAAGGAAGTATGCTTTTAGAGGTAACGTTTTTGATTGAGACAAGTGCGGTTGTAAGAACATTGACTTTAGTGATACGCGTTGCTTTGCTAATTGTTTTTGTTGCTTTTCGGTTGGAAATAAAAGTTGTAGAACTTGTCGTGCGTTTTACGGAACATTTGACTCAGTGATACGCGTTGCTTTATTGATTTTGTTTTTTTGTTGAGTTATCTTTGAACTGTGTGTGCGATCTAGTTTTCGTGGTCTTTTTTTATCAGAGTAGTGCATACTTTGGATTGTTCAAAATACGGTTTTAAGCTTGAGTACTTCAAAAGAAAAATGATGATACTGTTGTAGCAGGTTTAGTAGAAAAAAAGGTTGCTTCTTATAAACAGGTATCTCATTCACCTGTAAAGACAGTTGGTACTGTAGTTTCTGAATTTTCTAACCCCAAAGAATCTATCTAAAATAGATCATTGTTTGCAAAATTTCGTTATTCAAAAGCATCAGATTTTCTTTGTTACCATAGGTAGCAAATATAACACCTCACGTTACTGTTAGTTTGATGCATTGCATCGTGGCTTGAAAGCCCGTGATTCTAACTTTTTATTGCCATGTTTTACGATTTGTGTTACAAAATATTTGAAATTATTGTCTCAGGAAATAGAATTAACAAGAAATTTATCAATGCTACATAGTTCCATCAGCATGATAATGTCTACTGCTAACACCAGTGATTAGTGTAAAGTGTAAGAAATTCCATCAACACCTCACAGTCAAGGGTGAAGTGCTTCATTAGTGCAGGACATCGTGCACTTCCGCACTTCCATTGCAAGGAAGCGTTACTGAAGGGCTTTTTGTAAGTTGAACTATTTCCTACTTATTATTACTTTATATATCTATCCGTTGCTTTGCCATATCTTTGTTGTTCTGATACCTTTTACAATAGACTTGCATGCTATTTTAAAAAATATAAAAAAAGAAAGAAAGAACAATCAATACTACTGAATTACTCATACCAATTGTGTCTTATCTATTTATCTTTTGTTAACATTTTGTCTGATTTATGTTTAATTGGTGTGAGGAAACGTTTCTGCTACTCCCCAATATTACCTCACTTTGTGATAAAAAATTTTGTAATGCTTTTATCGTGATTATATTATATAGTTTATCTAAACAGTTTTATTTACATTCTACAAAGTACTGAATAATTTAGACTTAATCACTGCTGCTATGCTTATTCTTTTTTCAGGTTTGCTTAACTATTTTTCTTGCAGGTACTGTCACTAACTCCTTACCGCCTATACATTATATGTTAGTCTGCTTTCTACAACCCCTAATCTCCGATTGAACCCGGTCATTCCGTAATATCTTGGTGTTACGCCTATCTGAGCCAACGTAGCATAACTTTGGCGCCCGAACAGGGACTGCCACGAATTAACACCTTCTATTTTTCATTTTCCACAGATATCTTTATTCCTCTACTATTTCTACAACCAATTTGTTATTAACTTTGTCTGTCCATGCTACCATCCTCATACAACTGAAGCACAACATTCCAGAAGGCTTCTATCTTTTCTGTCTGCTTTTCCTAATGCCCCTATTTCATAGATGTACTGTGCTGTGCTCCACATTGTGCTTTGAACAGTTTTCTTCTTGTATCTGTTCATTGTCTTTGAACATAGCTGCTGTTCTTTCTTGTTTGATGCAGTTCAATCACCTTCTATTGTTTTACAGTTATATACCCTACTTCCCTGATATTTAGTGGTGGTATGTGAAGAGGGGTAAGCAGCCTTTGGCTACCAAGTTCTCCCAGCACTTAAACTTTTGTCGAATTAATAGTTTTTCCAATTTATCTTTTCGCACAATCAACATTAGTTGAAAATATTTCACAACCAACACCTGTAGTTGTTTATAATAATCATCAGATTTAAGAGCACTTATTTTTTCGTCATTGGGTTTTACATCTTAAAACTGGTTGTACTTGTACCTCAGCTTATTTATGTTCTAGCTAGACTACCCAGTTCCCTGTAATTCTCACAACAGCCTATATACAGCTCGATTCCCTTCTATTGTTTTCAAATTATATGCCCTATTTCACCGAGATTCAGTGGTATGTGAAGGGGTTCAAGCAACCTGTGGCTGCCAAGAATCCCCCAACATTTAGACATTTGCCGCATTAATAGTTTTCCAGTAAATCCTTTCGCACAATTAACATTAGTTGAGAGTATTTCCAAACTAATACCTGTTGTGATTTTTAGTAATCACCACGTTGAAGTACAGTTATTATTTTTATCATTAGTTTTTCCATCTTACGACTGGTTGGAAGCATACCTACATTGATTTGTATTCTGAGCTAACCTACACATTTCCCTGAAATTCTCACAGCCTACATCCTTCACTATCTGTGTGCAGTAGTCTAACCTAGGTCTACCTCTACGTCTCTTTTTCGTATCTCTGCTTCTAATATATTCCGCACTACTCCCTCATGTCTTAGTATGTGACTTATCTCTCCTATTTTTTACTGTTTCCACGTACTTCTTTCTTCCCCTGCCATTTCTAGTACCTCTTTATTCTTAACTTTGTTTGTCCATTATATCTTCATCATACGTCTGTAGCACCACATTTCAAAGGCTTCTACCTTTTTCTTATCTGCTTCTCCTACTGTCCAGGCTTCACACATATGTTTTAAGCAATCTTTTCCTTATTTCTATGGTTGTGGTCTTTAAGCACAGTAGTTACTTTTGATTGTTAAATGTAGCACGATCTTGTGCTAATCTTTGTTTTATATCTTTTGCGCTCTTCCCATCTTGCATTATTTGGCTTCCTAGGTAGCAGAAATCCGTAACCTCTTGTAAGTTCTCGTTACCTATTTGTATTCTTGTTTTCGATTTATTGTCCCCTATTTTACATTGTAGAACTTTAGTTTTATTTTTGTTAATTTTCATACCATATCTCTCCATTAGAACTGTTTCCATTTCATTAAGATCAGCTTCTAATTCTTCTTTACTAGATGCAAATACCACTATATCATCTGCAAATCTAAGCATATCAAACTTTTGTCTCTGCATATTAATTCCAAATGTCTTGTTGCATTTGACAGTATTCATTGCCTCTTCCATGTACAAGTTAAAAATTAATGGGGATTAGGCACATCCCTGTTTCATCCCTTTCCTAATATTTACTTTTCTACTTTCTTGCTCTAATTCTATTACCGCCGTTTGCTCTTTGTATAAACTATGTACTATCCGTCTGTTCTTAAAACTCATTCCAATCTTTTTGAGTATTTTGAACATTTTTTCTATTTTACATTATCGAATGCTTTTTCCAGATCTACAAACCCTATATACACGCTTTCCCCTTCTCTATTGTTTTCTCCATTATCACCCTCAGAGCTAAAATAACCTCCCGTGTTCCCCTGTTGTGCCTAAACCTAAATTGATCTTCTCCCAGTATTTCTTCAGCTCGTTTTTCTATTCGTCTTTGCACAATTCTAGTTAATATTTTTGACACGTGTGCTGTCAAACTTATTGTTCGAAAATTTTCACATCTATCCTCGCCTTTCTTTTTTGGTATAGTTACTATGATGCTACGTTTGAAATCTTTGGGTATCTCGCCTGTCTCATACATATAGCTTACAAGTTGGAAGAGACGTTCTGTTACTGCTTGTCCAGCGGCTTTTAGAGTTTCTGCTTGTACCCGACGCCTTAACATTTTTCAGATTCTTTAATGCTAATTCAAACTCGTCTCTAAGTATAGGATATCCCAAGTCATCATTTTCAATGTCTGATTCCTGTTCTAATGCAGTTAGTTCCTCTACTGCATATAAATTTCCTATATATTCTTGGCATCTACCCACTTTCTCTACGGTTTCTATAATGACGTTTCCTTGTGCGTCCCTTATATTTTTGCTATATGGTTTTATATCCCTAAAATTTATTCTAATTAATTTGTATGCTTCGTCTGTCTTTCCTATTTCCATCTTCGTTTGTACCTCTTTGCACTTTTCATTAATCCATTGTTCTTTAGCTTTCCTGCATTTTCGAATAATTTCCCATTTTATGGCTTTGTATCTCTGTTTTCCTGTTCGTCTGATTTATTTTTGTATTTTTGTCTTTCTTCTATTAAATTCAGGATATCCTTTATTATCCATGGTTTCTTATTTTCTTTTTGTGTATACCCCAGAATATCTCTGGTCGCCATGTCTAGACTGGATTTAATGTTATTCCATTCTGTTTCTACTTCCTTTGTATCAGATATTTTCCCGATATCATTCAGCAATTCATTTGACTTTTTTTCGAATCTTTCTTGAATATCTTTATCTTTTAGTTTCTCTAAGTCCAAGTGCCTTTCTACGTTTCTTTTTTTCACATTCTTAAATTTAAGTGTGGCCTTCATAATTACGATGTTGTGGTCAGTATCTATATCTGCTTCTGGGTAGCTTCTATAGTCTTTTACTTGATTCCTAAACCATTGTCTAACAAGAATGTAATCTGTTTGATATCTTCCTATATCTCCTGGCATCTTCCACGTATATCGTCTTCTAGCATGATGTTGAAATAATGTGTTCGTGATGATTAAATTGTTCTTGTCGCAAAATTCTACCAGCCTATTTCCCCTGTCGTTTCTCGTGCCTAAACCAAATAAACCTACTACCGATCTTTCCCTACCCTCACTTACCACGGCATTAAAATCCCCCGTAATGATTAGATTTTCATGTCCTTTTATGTATCTTAATATGTCTTCGATATCTTTGTAGATGGCTTCTACCTCTTCGTCACTGTAGCTAGAGGTGGGCATGTATACTTGTATTATTACTGTGTTTACCGGTTTAGATTCTAATCTAACCATGAGTACTTTTTCGTTCTTTTGTAAGTAATTTTCTACACAGTATCCTATCTTTTTCCGCATAACTTTCCCAACACCCAAATTTCCTTCCTCTGCTCCTGTATGAATTACCCTGAAGTCTCCACTCCAAAATTCCCCCGCCTCTGGCCACCGAACTTCGCTGATCCCTACTATGTCTAGTGATAACCTATTCATTTCGATTTTTAAGTTCTCTAGCTTACCTACTTGCTTCATACTTCTAACATTCCACGCTCCGACTCGCAGAATGTTTCCGACTATTATTTTTAACTTTCCGATCGCATCCTCCGAAGTAGCCCCTACCGGAGATCCGATTGGGGGACTATTTTAATTCCGGAATCTTTTACCCCAGAGAATACCATCATGCTTGTAACAATTTAAGTACGCTGTGTACTTGGGAGATAATGTGGTGGTGTCCCGTTGCCTTCCACATCGCTGTAGTGTCTTAGACTGCCATACTGACCCCTATGGTCTCTGCCAATCTAAGTACCAAAAGAGCCGCTGCCCTCTTCGGGGACCTGTCTTAGTCTGGTTCCTCACTAACGACCCTACTACTTTGGTTGGACCTGTAGTTTGGCTCTTTAGCTCATTAGAACACAAGCCATTTCACCTGTTCTAGTAATTTAGAACTTCGGCAAGGTGCAGGTCCATTCGAAATGGTAGCTTGATTTGTAATAATAAAATGGATATTACTTCAATAATGCTTTATTAATAGGACGAGTAAACCGCCACCATCTTGTTGAATTGAAATAAAATGTTGAAATTTTGAATATTATGGTAGTTCACCATTGCACTTCACACTGTGTACGTAGTTCTTATCTAGGACATCTAGATTTTGCATAACGATGTGCAAGTTTTTATTTTTAATAGCCGCCATATTGAATTTTTATATGAAACGATAGTCTGCAAAATGTTACCAGAATACAATGTATGTTAATTATCTCCTCTTGGGTGAACTCTCCATTAAACCTGCGTTACTTTCCCTAATTAACCATTGTCCAATGTTACAAATAACAGTGGTACACATAATACCATCAAATATCTAGTCACTGCTAAAACACTGCAAGAGAGTTACAAAACAATCATTGAATTTCAGAAAATTTTTAATTCATACATTGTTAAAATTTTATTACACAATTAATTATATTTGCAATACAATTAATTAGAAGTTACACAATACAGTATAATATAACTTATTATAAGTGATTAAAACAATTAAAAGCATAAGAAACAAGAAATTTGATGAGTTTAAACCATTGGTGCAATCAAGAAAATGAAACTGCGCATGAAGCCATGCACACTCCTTGTAGTACACTGCATGTTATCACGGCAGCAGGAACTCCAACACCACCAGTAACTGTACCTGCAACTACCCCAGCTGCTGTACAGCAAACCACCCATGCAGCATTACACGCTGTTTGGCACAAGCCATAACCAGCAGTAGTAAAATGAATTAAACAGAATATGGTGAAAAGCTGTATGATTTTCATTTTTGTTCAGTCTAGAAGTAAACAACAAAATTAAATTTGCTTGTTATAATCATTGGTTGAAACACTATTTGTGATGCTACATAATATAGAATAAAGTACTATATATTGAAGAGAACTGTTTAAAAATAGTGATCGAGACAAAATAAATCACATAATATTCAAAGAGTATAACGTAAATTAAACACCTGCAGTGTACTTAACATGCCTCAATATTGTGACGAGCGCCGTTTAGTCTGCATTTCACCAGAATAATACGTCAGAAGGTAAATGAGGCATTTGTACACACAAAATAATTGATAGCCACCCTGCGGTTTGACATCCTTAGATGGACTTGATTGATAGTTACACAAGGTTGTATGTAAGAGCTTTATTAAGCTTTCAATGGATGTTATTTGCATATTTATGGGTGTTCTCAAAGTGAACGTGTCACGATAATTTTAATAAAGTCGACACAATGGGGTTCCTTGGGAATATGATGACAAAAAATATGCTCGGTTTGCCCATTCTGAGTTGCGTAGGGTGGGTTCCACAACGAACAGCAAGTGTTCCGTTTACATTGTATATAAGTTACCGCTTAAGGTATATTCCGTTTTTATTGTATATAATTTGCCACTTAATGTATTACTACGTATCTAGACGTATCCGGAAGAAAAGTAGATACCAGACTAACACGACAGTCTCACGCCAGAAATGCCGTGGCTGCAATGATAAGTTAGGTTGCTGTTAGAAATAGATATTATTATTATAACACAAATCACTTAAAACGCATATCAGAACAGTTGTTGCTAAAACTCTTGCAGACTGTTCTGATATGCATGTTAATGATTTGTGTTTTAAAATAATATCTATTTCTAACAGTAACCTAACCTATCATTGCAGCCACGGCATTACTGGCGTGAGACGGTCGTAGAGTAACTACCAACCGCGGAGAGTGGGGGATTCCGCCTACATCCAAAAACAAAAAATAAAGTACATCGCCCACGATTATCTATTAACACATAAAAATAAATAAAGGATTCTGTACAAACAAGCAAAACGAAAATAAATTAAGCATTACTATTTTACAGCCAACAATTATATTCTACGGACAATTTAGAAATTTAGCCTCGAAGTGCGCATCTCGTATTTAAACAAAATAAAATTAATCAGTAGCAAATAAAAACGTGAGAGCTTTTGTCGTGTTTTTAAAATTTCACACAATACCTTTTATAAAATAACTAATTAGTAGGAACGAATAAACGTGTGAGAGTTTTTGTCGAACGTTTTTAAAATTTCACCTAACAATTTTTGTAAAATAAACTAGTCCGTAAAGCGAATAAACGTGTGCGTTCTTTTGACAAGCATATGTTTAAAAATAGTACATCGCATCGCATCGTAGAGCGATAATATCGAATCGCAGCAACAAACACTAGTTATACAATGTCACGTTTCTTGTCACGTAACTACACCAAAAGTTGATACGGAATATGCCATTGACGCATACAAAAGAGAACAAGTTGGATACCTGTAGGTGTCCTGATATTTAGCTCGCAAGACGTCGGGGGTGAGTCAGCATAGAAACGTCATGGTCGTCAGCATACATTTACTCTACTACCATAATTGCAGCCGCGGTCTACGGATAAAAGTAGCTGGTCTACAGACAAAAGCAGTTGTTCTACATAAAGAAAGAACCCATTTGGCCTCCAGCTAAAAAAAATCTAAAAAGAGCATCTGATTAGAATGGGTACGCGCGGGGAAACTCGCCGTATACACGCAAGACACCTAGTTGTCGACCATAAACACGTGCATCGCTTTTGAAATAGAGTGACGAATAGTTTTTACAAGTGTATCAAAGCACAAGTTGCAGAATGAAAGTTTAAAAGGAGTTCAAAATAACACGAACTCGAAAAATCCACATTATCGAAACGCGATTGAAACTGGAAAACACGGTTTTACCGGAGAATAGTAGGATATATTATTTCGACGAATCTTTAAATGAGAAACCCACTAGAACACAATTATACGTTATCGGAAGGTATAACGCGCTCACGGATACCTAAAGCAGAATCTTGACTAATTGCTTGTAGCATAAACTTGTCGTTTCAAAAAACTAGATTTACTTTGAGAAATTCTTAGAAAGGATTTAACAATAGACATGGAATTTATACGAACGGATAATGAATTAACAAGGGATTTGAGTTGAAAATTATGGTAAAGTGAGCTTATCTGAACAGGTACAATAGTATATCGGGTATTGTTGGAGAATTTAATACTAGAAAAGAATTTATGTAAATAAAATAACAAATTATTGCCAAAAGTGAACGTAACAGTATGTTCCGTTTATATTTGTATATAATTTACTGCTAAATTTGTTTTCCTCTTGAATTTGTTGATTATTTACGTCCACCTGGTATTAATTGTTATTGAAGAATATCGTGTATTACTTCAAGCACGTGTCTATACAAAGTGCCGTAATTGATAAACTCTGCTCTTCGCCTGTGCAAGAACATTCTTTATCACCTTGGAAAACACACGAAGCTTAACAGTATCGATTTTTCGTTGTAAAAGGCCGCATTACTACATGTTCTACATAGAACCACAAAGAAGAGTCGATTTTTGTATTTAGTAGAAAACGGACGCATTCCACAGTTTGTTTTTATCGTTATCAGTTTGCACAGCCGCATGAAAATAAATGTGCTTCGCTACGCTCGCGATACACAAGGTAAGTGTTTGAAGTAATTTGTTGTTGTTTGTCTATTATAATTTATTTTCGTATGTATGTCTACTTTTCTCTACCATAACTAGCTATCGAAATTACCGTCAATTAACAGCAAAAAATAGAACATCACTACGCTGAATGGCAAACCACCAGGAACTAAAATGTTGGAGCAACAAGAACGACGAATCCTCAGTTCCAACAGATTCTGGATTATTCCCAAAATAAATGTAATAAACACAACACCAAAATAGCATCAAATTTATTGTACGTGTAAGTTCTTGTAGTATAAACTAAAAGACAACCAATACGCTACTAGATTACTAAAGTTGAATATACAAAAGCAAACAACTCATGCCATGTAAGCAGACAAAACATCTATAACCACACAGCCACAAAGTGCATGGAAGCTAAATACAGAATTAATACACAAGATTCCCGACCCAAGTGCTAATCCTATACATCTTTTCGCAAGTAAGTAAGAATTAATATTGTTGGTAAACTGTTTTTCTCACCAATGGATTTACAACCTGACACCTTCCAGTTGATATTTATATCCTTACAGCCTTTTCTCAGTATGTTACAATCCCAATTTGTACCTACAATAAATACAATAACTATTTCTTTCCACTAAGTGTGGGGCATACATATGCCAATATAACTATATGACCAATATGTCTTTGTGTCCATCTACTACAATGATGCCTGGTTCCACAGATCCCCACCATCCAAAAATCCGCTACCACTACTATTCTCATGCATACAAGTTACGCGTTAGGCTTCGCTTACCCCAAATATCATCCCTTCGTTGTAGTAACGGCACCTTTATCTAAACAAAAGCACCAACTCGTGCAATATCACTTTTACAACCTCTTGCGGTACGTTACTACAGCTTTCATAATTTCTAAACAGGATGTTATATGCAACTTTACTGAACACACAATATTTAATAGCCGTAAAAGCATTTACTACTATTACGTTGCAGATCTAAGCACGGTCTCAGATCTAAATGGAAAGAGAGCTTTAATATTTTTCTCAGTGTATTTATATGATTTTTCAAACCCCCTGTGGAACCAATTTCACTTGAAAAGCTTATTTTAGAAACGGCTTCTTAAAATTTCGAACGTAACGAACTATAACTTCTGAAAAATCCCCTTTTCGTCGTGCTGTTACATAGAATTTTGTTTACTACCTTAACGGACGCGCACTTCTTGAAAACTGCTAGCCATCGACCAATGATAGAATTTTTCCTCGTCACAGCGCTCCACTTATTCGCTATCTATCTCCGTTCCACGCATATCTGTTGTCTCCTTTAGAACCCTCTTAAGTTACAGAAAATCGATATTGTAGTCGTCCTTCACATATATCCACGTATTTCGTACGTGACTTCTACCCAACGCTTGCTTTACCTGCTTCTCTGTCTGTCATATTATCGATCGTTTATTCCACTCCGTCTTTAAAGCACTTATTATGTAGCAGCTTATACAAATCGACCGTTGCAAACACAATTCTATAGAATTCTGTGCTAACGTTTGTTTAAATTTCCATGAACCTGACATATAACCAACAGGTGTTTCTCGAAGCAATCGACCGTTTAAAATAACAATTCCTAGTTTTCTCCTTCTTAGTATTTGTAAACTAACCTTTGCTTTTATGTAAATGGAAATATTTGCGTTTAAAATTATTGATTTTCTATACATGCAAGCTCCTTTTGTTTCCATGCGTTTGGTTTAAAATTATTATAATTACTTATGTGTATCCTCGAGTTTTTATGTACTCAAAAGCTTTCTTCTCTTATGCAATTTTAACATTCCAATATACAAATAGAAAAATACTTTAATAACCGCCCGTTTTCACTATATAAATTAATTAATTTGGCGCGTACGTAATTTGCTCCTATTTCCATATACAGTGTTTAAAATTTTATTGTCTGGACCTATTTAACATATAATTCCGCAACAATATATATATATATATATATATATATATATATATATATATATTGCAATATTCTTCTTTTTGAAGACCATGCCCCACGAATTGGGCTCCATTAAATTGTTGTGTAATCTGAAAACTTCCGTGCCGCAATGTTGGGCTGTCATAAATTTGCTGTGAAGTCGTATTAAAAATATAAAGTTAACACCTACGAAATTTTATTCTTAAAAAATTTTAATTCCAAAATCTCTTGAAAAGCTTCCCAAATCAGCATACCACGGCTAGCTTTGCTTCCAGCTTCTTCAAAGATACTTACCCATTCTATACCTTCTCTCTATC
Source organism: Platerodrilus igneus (assembly GCA_036346225.1). Lineage (NCBI taxonomy): Eukaryota > Metazoa > Arthropoda > Insecta > Coleoptera > Lycidae > Platerodrilus > Platerodrilus igneus. The sequence continues at coordinate 2,017,203 of JARFIW010001373.1, read as the reverse complement.
ACTTAGACTATCAACAACAAAAAATTACCAACCAAATAGTTCAACAAAACATACAACCTTTTTATTTATACAAGTCAAAAATTACGTCACACAGCTCAATACTTACAAAATAGATATAAAACATCTGCATAAATTTTCACAATATCAACAATTAAATCTTTCTAAATTTCCTAAATTTAATTTATTTCAACATTTCTTTATATTCAGTTCAAGTAGATGGGCCTATCTTAAAACCCTAAATTGAAATTTACCCTGGTCTATGGTGAGCTCAGTATAAACCTTCTTACTCTGAATGCATAAAAAAATTGCACTTTTTTAAATTACTCTAAAGACCCGTTTACTCGTTACATCAATATCATACGTCATGTATTTATATCTTCAAATAATAAAATCAAATTGTCTTTTTCATATAATCCCCAAAATAAATTTTAAGTTCATAAAATATTCACCAAATACGTCAAATCACTCTAACACAAAATACCAGCACAAATGTTCAAACAATAACAAAAAAAACAAATTTCTTTACCTGGTGTATGCTCTTGAACCATCAACTCTGTAGACGTTGTCCACCAAATTCTCGTCGTTGAATTACATCAAACTTCCCTCTGATACATGGACAGCAAACGCATTTCCACTCGTTCATCCAATTCTAAGTAGACGCCTTCAATACAGCTACCCATATAATCGTCCAAATATGTTTGTCGGCTTCTGGATATACCATACCACCAGCACCCTCGTTCTGAAAAATAACTTGGCTCGCTTACCTTTGTAACACCTCTTGTTCTATACGAGTATTTAAACTTATAGCCCCATTCATGAAATAGCACCAGCTCGTGCTTTTAAACACTTGTAAATTAAATAACGGACTGCACTATCACCCAATCTACAAATTTTCTGCTTTGATGTTACAACATGTAGGTCTGAAGTGAACAGAGGAAATAAGAAAGCCTCACTACGCCCCCTAGTGTATTATAAGCCTCCAAGCCTACTCCCTGTCACCTATTTTCACAGAAATTCACCTCCACCTTAACTGATTCTTGAAATTGCCTCGCTTCAAAACACAACAATCTTTTGCAACTAAGAATTTTCTCACCCCATCGTAGCTTTAGTCCGAAATACCGATTAGAATGCTCAACGGTTGCAATTCTCTGAGAAAAGTTTCTCACCCCAATCGCTTTCAACCAATCAAAACACATTTCCCTCGTTCAGGTCTATCCCCAATTCTATTATCCATTTCTAACCAATATTTGCTGTCTTTGTTAAAATCCCACTAGAGAAACTTAAAATCAATATTGTTGTTAGCCTCTACAAACTATCGCGTGCTTTAAACGGCTGTTTTGTACAACGTCTGTTATCTTTCACTTTCCTTTACTCTGTACTACTGCTACATTTAATTACACAAGCACACGAGCTAAGTGCAGAAACCGTCGCCGAAATCCGAGAATTTTTAACAATACAAACAAACAATTCTTATAAGCCTCGCAACGGATACTTTAGTTCCTCGAATCTGAGTTTCAACTGCCAATCGTTTCTTGTTTAGCACACGCCCCTCATACCACGCATATTAAAGTCCTCTCACTCTAACGAGCGTACGAAAATTTTCTCTTCTTTACTATATACCCTTAAGGTACCTTTAGTGCTATGGAGATTTAGCGATTTGGATATTTGGGTAATTAGATATTTTCACTTTTAATCTAGGGTATTTTCTGCTTCGGGTATTTGGAGAACTTTGAGAGATGACATTTGTTATTGTTTTGGGTTGCTGGATGTTAAGTTTTCAATGTTTGTTACTAAGCTATGAGTTTCTAAAGAAACAACGGATTTGCTATTCATTTCCAATATGTTTAATAAGCAAAACGCAAAATATATAACGGCGAACTTACACGGAAAGGTAAGGTTAAGGTTATAACAAAACAAACAAATCACGTGCTTTTCTGATCAAACACGCATGCTCCGATCTCAAAATAGCCAGAAAAGTTGAACTTGAACCAACTTTTGGTAGATCGGAGATTCGGTGATTTTGACGTTTTTCGGCGGTGTCACGTGATCACTTTAACCAATAGGATCATTCTCCAAAAATCCAAATCGCCAAATCTCCATAGCACTAAAGGTACCTTTACTATCTTTCATATTCTACCATGAGTTATCTCCATCATAGTTTAACCCATGTATCACATCTTCTCTCCTGCTTACACCATGTTTGCTAGTTTGTTTCTCCCTAATATAACATTTGCTGCCTCTAATACTATCGTCTGTTCCCCTTTTATATGCGAGATCCAATGCTCCTTCTTCGTTCCTCATATGCAAGCTTCATCCATCTTACAGAAATTCACCACTACCACATATACAAGATACCCTCATCTTACTCTTATAAACGCGTAATCTGATACTTTTTCTAAGTCTCTCATTAGCAGCTTGTCTATAACCTTTTCTATTTCTCACTCCACTTTTAAAACGTATTATACAAACACTCAGCCTCTCACTTGCACCTAAAGACTTTAATTTCTCCTTGTCCCACAGTTCCTTTCAAAGTCAAACGAACCTTTAACATATGATATCTTTTATCCCACTCTAATGCATGCTAAAAATAGTCTGTCCTAACTTTATATCCATCCCTGCCTGTTTATATGCTTATTACGCTAAAAGAATCTGAAATGTTCTTGACTAATACCTGCAATCAATCTGCTATAGTTTTAAGATGTACGCTTTTGTACTGCACTAAATTATTCATTCCTAACCACTAATATTTGCAATTGTTATTTACTATTATACGACATAGCCTTTAGATATTGTAAAAGTTCTTTTTGAATATTTACACACACTAAAATAAAGAAAATTAACTCTAAAAATTGTTAATTCCTACACTAAAGTTTTGGAAAAGCGTCTCCAATTTTTAATGAGTTTTCTTTACATGCGGCAACCTTACATAAATTATTACCTGACTTACCTAATCACTTTTAACCTACAAATTACACCACAATTATATATATATATATATATATATATATATATATATATATCATTTCAAATCGAGCTAGTAATTGAAAGAAGGAAAACATAAGGTCCTGGACAGGATTTGAACCTGGACCTTGAACCAGAACCTTATGTTTTCCTTCTTTCAATTACTAGCTCGATTTGAAATGAATTATTATTTCATCTTAATAATTGTAATACGTTAGTATATATATATATATATATATATATATATATATATATAATAATAATAATAATAATAATAATAATCTTAAGATGCATAGGTAATTAAATAGGATCTGTATAAGTATTCGGTTAAGAAACACTCACCCGCACGTCCAAGTTGATGGGTTTGTCACACCTCCCCCAAGAACAGAGGGCAACAGATGGACCCCGGACAACGCAAGCCGGGCATCCTTCTTACTCGAGCAGCCATAGTTCACGTACCATAGTATATTAAGCCTACCAAAAGAAGCGGCAACTTCTCAATTAGTCATAAATCAGCGTGATGAACAGGTCATGCCCACCAGAGGAAACTGTAACAGGTGCGATTAAGATTAGATCCTTTACGAAGAAAGGTTAATTTCTTAAAACTGAAAGCACTTACCACATGAACGGTGTGCATGATATTTCTGTAGTCAATGAAATAATGTAACGACAAATTGTCGTATAGGTGCAGAAAGAATAAAATGAGAAACTCGTTTTATAGCAAAAATTAAATTCAATCCCAGCGTTATCAAACACACAGGTGTTAACAAAAACTTGAAATAATGAATAATTAAATAAAATGGTGTAAGGTTTAGTACACCATCGAAAGGTAAACGTAACAAGTCTCGTAAACAATATTTTGACTAGCGAGATTGCTCACTATCACAATTTACTGTTGTAAATTTCTCTATTCAGGATATTTTACACGGGCTCCACAGAATCCAAATCATATACCTGTGAATTTAGGTAAAATACATACATACAAAATTCAGAGATCAATATTTTTCTGTAGTATCTTTGGTGAAAAATTTATAGTACGATTGACAAATATTCTTAGGATAGTAGTTTTTTGGACAGATTGTTAAACTCTCTGTTGTTGATCTTTCATTTATACCAATTTTAGTGTTTTGTTGCATGTAATTGCTACCATTTTCTGAAAGAGAAAAACAAAAGTACGAGTCATTCCAAGGCACTTCAGTTACTTGAATTATCTTCCATGTCTGACAATGACTATGTTTATATCTGCAATTTCAATCTGGATTGAAATCAAGCGGTTTCAAATGCCACTTGCAATTTTAAGTATTTAAATCGAAAGGGTTTGAAAGCGGAGGGAAATATAATGAAAGTAAAATTAACTTTTCTTATAGGTGTGTTGACATTGAAATGAAGCAAACCTAGGTATAAATATGCATTTGAAATGAATTGAAGTGCTCCACTGGTTATATCATCATTTTCAAGCTGTTTCAGTCAAGTCAAGCTGTAAATTTTCAGGATAGACTTGAATGGTTTTCAATCCACTTGAAACCTCTATCTTGTGTGTTAAAGTCAAAGAATGAAACTGGTTTACACAAGCAGCTTGAGTTCTACCAGATTGAAGCACCTATTTAAATGTAGTCATTAAGAAATAACTAGAAAATACAAAAAGCCATGCTACTGCGGATGCCAAGAGGTTAGTAATCGCTTTATACCACCCCCATACAGCAACCGTAACCATAAGTGAAATCGAGCATTAGAGAAAGTCAAAATTAGAAACTATGATAGTACTCAATCTTAGTAGTATCGATAAGGATACAATACTGAACATAGAGATGACCGTTAATATTTAGAGATATGGACATCTTAGAATTAAAATATTTGGGGAAAGATACAGCTAAAATGATGGTTATTTGAAAGTCTGCGTTATGTTGGTTCTACAACAGGAGACATGGTACTTTCAAATGACAGTATTCAAAGAGTTTATAGAATGACATAACAATCCAAAAAGAGAAGGGTTGTAAATAAATCTTAAAATGAATATACTTTTGTTAAAACAAAACCTACTAAGAAGGTTTTAAATGAATTTAACTACCCCTTAAGCTCTAGTAAAGCATCAAGCAGAGCTTGTTCTTAGATGTCCGTTACTGAAACTGAGCAATTTTAAAAAGATGAGGATTCGTGGACATTAAAAAATTGAAGAAGCGTAGTATTGGGTGTCTTTTAAGAGTCTGTGGTATTTGGGTCAGGTCCTCGGTACAAATAAAGAGACAAGCAATATTGAATTTCACGAAAAAGAGCTAAACATATTTGTTTGATCTCGAAATAATTCAATTGATAGTGTCAGCAATAAAGTTCTGATTTATATTGCTATCAATAAGAGGACCGAAAGAACGGCACGATTTGCTAGTTATAAATACAGAAGTTCAGAAATTGGCAGAAACAAACACGTTAAATTTTTATTTCTTGTTTTGCCATCTGTATATTTATGGCAAATACAAATTTGTAAATGTTTAAAAAGCTTCTATTTAATAACCAGTAAATAATAAATTGTGCATTATTCGCTTACTTAATTCCGCTGATCGAATGATATAATCCAAAGTTTATATTTAGAAAATAGATAAAAATGGCCAATGAAATGATCCTGCTATAAAAATTTACAGAAAGAAATATAAGGTTTATCCATTATATTATTTATATTAGAAGCAGTATTCGTATTTTAGAGATTAAACAGGAATTATGGGCAATAATCTGGTATTTTAGGTGGCAGCGATAATTGGTGTGATAGGTATTATGGAAGCAGTACAAGCAGTAATGAGCATAATAATGCCACATTTGGTACACAAAATTGTGTGCCGTGGACAACTCGATTTTATATTCTTTTAATTTCAGACATTAATTGGGCATTATGTACTTTGAACATTAGCAGTCAAGAAATACCAACAAGGCCGAATCAAGACCCTATATTTTACAAATCTTTTAAATGTATGAAGGGAATGATACGATTAATATAAATATACATAAAATTCTGAAATTTGCCAATAATTTGTTCACATTAAGGATGAATGTGCTTGTAATTCCACATATACTGTGCACATATCCACATATGCAATATTCAGTGAGAGATCTGTTTACGTAAAATAAACACTAACAGCGAAGCTTAAATATTTTGATAAAACTTATGTACGATTATCACAGTCATTCGTTATCGACATTGGCTAAATTTGCATCTTGATTATATTGTCAGGTCAAACATACCTATCATTATCTTTTCTGCTTAAATTGCTACAAAGAATTGGCGAGAAATATGAAAAATTTGGTAAGTTTAGGTTCAAAAAAATTTTTTTAAAAATATAACTTGAAGGTAAGTTTTTTCAAAAACCATCAAATTTCACACCAGGTTCATTCATTTCCACAATACATTTAACTACCAAATTTAATCAAATACCACAATTTACAAAAAAAACAATGTAGTAGAAGAACACTTTGTGAAATGTATTACATTAAATCAAACAAAATAAGTTAAACTTACAAATCAGAATTTTATGGTAGTCTGATAGGACTATTGCATATTTAAAATTCAAGAATAATGTTGACCAAATGAAACAGAAGTTGAAAAGTTCCCTGCATTCGGTGAAATGAAAACAATTAATATCATGTCTACTGGATAAAAAAAAAGAATTTATTTCACATGCCCTTGTGTCCACCTTATAACAAAAGAAGCAATCGATGAAACCACCATGTATGTTTGCCCCGGCAAAACTACATACCTAGCAAGCATAGATAAACTAATCTAACAGGCTTAAAATAATTAGATTTATTTTCCCTATCCCTACAGGAATTTAATGTCAATAAATAATTGCAGTTGAACCCATATTTTAACATAAAACAAAATTAGGTTAAAACACAAATACTACAATTAAAAAGTCTGTTAATTAAATTTGGACACCTGGCGTATATGCAAGAACTAGCCCAAAGGGTTAACCAATCCAATAGAAAAAAATTATATTTTATAAAAATATTAAATTTTCATTGATCTTGCAATTTGTACAATAGTCATTGAAAATTAAAATAGAAAACGTCTTTATAAATATTTTGCAAGGAACAAAAATTATTTTAAAAACTACACAGTAGCAATAAAATTTACCGAAATTTCTTATAAAAAACACCGGGAACTGTTTGGAGTACTCTACATTCACATTAGGGGAAACCCCTGGTTAAAATTAGCATGTGATATTATATCAAAGCAAAATGAAATCAAAACAATGCAATTAATCATCATTACTTAATATTTGAAAAATACAAATTACATCTAATTAATTTCAACTTACCAAAAAAATATGACTAGTTAACGTCTACAACAGTTTGCTTCATCAAATATTCAAAATATGTAATACATTTGTATCAGTGTGAAAAGGACAACGAAATTTATATACTTCCTATCGGAGTTGTTCGTGAGCTACGAAAAATAACGAATGTTGTAATTAAAGGTAGTTCTACACGACCTAAACATAATAAAATTAGTTACATTTCACATGTTCAAATTATCGGGCAATCGACCAACTATTGTAATGCAGTCACTTAATGCACGGAATTTATGCTGTTTCTTTCAAAAAGGTTAAATGTAGGAGCAGAAGTGCAATTGGATTTAAAAGTTATCAAGTATAAGTTAAAGAAAAAATTTCACACATATAAATACATATTCATTCATCATGATTTTTCCTACAAGATCTATATTTTGTGAAACCCTTTCTTTATGTAAGGAAAATATTAACAGTTGATTATTTAGATATCTCAATGGTTTGTGTGTCAATTTCAAATAACAAAGAACTTAAGCTATGTTTCCAGAAATAGTTGTTCATTATTTATTTTATGTATTTGTAGTTATCTAAAGTTTTATATAGCGCATTTAAACTAAACAAATATATGAATTTCAATATATGATTGGAATACTTAAGTGAATACCATACACTGTTTACTATTGCTAATTATTATCATCATATGTGAGACGTTGTTTACATAATCGTAAGTTTGTTTATATATGTACGCGCACTGCACAATTAAACATGCTAAACGAATTACTTATATTATTATTGCATGTATTGTACTATGGTGATTAAATGTACAATTTCAAGAAAACGTGTATCATTCTGGTATAAAAGCTTTTGGATTAAAATGAGTCTTTGCCCGACCACTTATTCTATAAAGGTAAGGAATTATTAAGGTGCAAATTATAGAAAATTCCATAAAAATATTTAGGATTTAAACTTTGATAAAAAGAAAATAATTTTTTGATTTTAGAATGCTTGTGATTTGTTAATATTTGTGCCTCAAGAACTTTAATTTGTACGTGTGAGTTTGCCTTTAAATTTATCTCGTAATAAATTGAAAATTGACAGATTCCTTAACCTAATTCTCGCATAATTTTTTTAAATAAAACAATTTTAAGGTTCAAAATCAAACTCAGAGTTATGCTATTTGCTACATATACTGATATAAACTTAAAAATTTCAAATCAATGTTCTAGTATTTTAGTACTGCACCACATAACAGCGAAGTAATTCTGTGGGGTATTATATGTGTAAATGTACAAAAAACAGTTACTTTGGATGGAACATTGGAAAAATGGGATGTAGGAACATTGCATATCTGTGTAACGTCACAGATTATCTACCTCTTACAGATGTGAAGGCTTTGTCAGCTCGTTTGTAGGGCGAAATTCTATAACCTTGAAGATATTTGTAGATATGCCTTTGGTATGTGGGGTAATGGATGGAACGTTAATGCGAGTTGATGCTCCTATTGCATTTGTAGATCGTTATGGTAAACATTCTTTAAACGTAATGCTTCTATACGGACCAAATTTACAACCTTATTATGTATGTGCAAATTGGTCTGGGAGGGTTAGTGATGCACCAGTTTTGCAGTTAAGTGAATTATACAACAGGATGGAAGCAGGTTGGAGGCCTTTCGCTGGCGGAGTTTTACTAAGACTATTTGCCCTTTAAAATCTTGGCTCATTCCACCAGTAATTCAAAATATTAATGATCCATCTCAACAGAGATTTGCACGAAATCTCGTAAGAAAACAGAGAGTTATTGAGTGTGCCATTGGGTGATTAAAAGAAAAATTTCGTATTTCGAGTGGCTGTATGCACCCAAATCCCACATTTGCTTGTGAAATCATCAATATTAGCATAATGTTGTGTAATCTTTTGAGGAGTAATTTACAATACTTTGCATTGCCTAATAACCTGAAATACAGGTAGAAAACTTACCAGGGACTACTATTATGGATGAAAATGAATTGCCCGCAGTCCAGGGTCAAGAAAAACTGCATTTTTTTTACAACCACTTGAATTGTTAAAAGTGAAAGTATGTACTTTAGCTTAATCTTAAACATGCATTTACATATTTTGCGATGAAACAGTGTTTGCTTATGTGTCTATTCAATATAAGTATCAAATGTTACTGTGCAGTTGAATCATTTCAATCTAACATTACAAACTCCCCTTCGTTAGTTACTAAACAGTTGTCACTAATAATAAATACATCATTCATATCTGGTTGTTCTTCATCGTCTTGGACAATATGACTAGTAAGGAGTGAATGCTGTGCATTTAAGGATTGCTCCTTTTCCCATACTTCAAGTTCTAGCTTTCGTACTTGAAGTTTAAGCCTTCTCCAGAGATTCAAGCATGAGAGTATCTTTCACGGTATACAAGTATTTTTTTGTGAATCTTATACAGTGTGTCCAAATTTCGAGTCTCTACATTGTGATTTCAGTTATTATAAGAGATAGAAATTGGGTTAAATGGGGAAATATTTGGAGAATCCAGGCCAGTTTTGTATCCGTTTACAAAATTGGTGTAAGTTGTCTGGTTTTGGAGATATTCAAAGAAAACTAAAAATGGCGGATTTTGTTTTTTGATAATAAAACATGAATCATAAGTCGCATCATCACAAGACTTGTACATTATTAAGACACTTTTCTAAAAGGAGTATTTTAGCATAAACAGAATCATTCGAGTGTCTTTTGTTTTCGAGGAAACTCCCACAACTTTTGTTTTTCTTATGGCCGCCATTTTGAATATTAGGCGAATGGTATGCGCCTTAAAATTACCTTTTCAACGATATGCCACATGTCTATAAAAAATGCAAAAACTATCCTAAATTTTAAAAATAACTAAATTTGTATGTTCTTTAACGTTTGGTAATCCCAACAGGGCAAAAATTTGATTTCTACTTTATGCAAAGTACAATTCACATTTTATAATGTACACAAACAGCATTTGTCAGAAATTATTAATTATGGTGGTACTAGAGTTAAAATGATATCGTTTTATAATAGTAGGCGGTGGTATGTGACAAAACCAAACAATTGAATTACAGTTATATGTCAAACAAATTCTAAAATTTAGATAAACTTGTGTGTGTTGTAAGTTTTGGTGCCGGTGGTGCTGCATTTTTAATTTAAAAAATGGCACATGTCTACAAGTTTTCGAATGAGGAAAAGTTTGATATGCTAAATACTTATTTACAATCGTTTGAACGCTGATACGGCATCCGCCAGATATTTGGAATTGTATCCAGAAAGACGACAACCGCATAAAACATACTTCAGAAAAATTGTAATGAATTTACTGAATTATGGTGCTTTTGAACAGACTAGGGAACAATACGACTTAAACAATAGGGAACGTGTTCTAAGCATTACTGAGGCGGTAACACGAAATCCATCCACATCCGTAAGATCTGTAAGCCGTGAACTTAATATTCCAAAATCAACTGTTCATAATATTTTAAAAAAGGAAAAGTTTCATCCTTATAAACCTACTATTGTCCAATGCCTCAAAAGAGAAGATTTCGCCAGGACGAATGCGTTTTGTAATTGGTACATCCAAAATGCGAGGAAGAACCGCACTTTCCAGAATTGATAATATGGACAGACGAAACGCGGTTTACCAATTGCGGGTGTTCAATAAACATAACACGCATCACTGGATCACTGAAAATCATCATCTGACGGCGCAACGCAAATTTCAAACGAGATATGGATTTAACGTTTGGTGTGGTATCTTAGGTAGTTAATTATGATATAAATATTTTAGTAAATTAACCAATGTAATTAATACTTTTATAGGTAATAATTTGATTGGACCCTTTTATTTTGTCAATAACCTCAATGGCGCCAGATATACGGAATTGTTAAGAGACCAAATAATTCCGGCTATTAGAGGACTTGTACCAAATGATGATGATTTTCGAAAACTATGTTTTCAGCAAGATGGTTGTCCAGCTCACAATTCCCGAGAAGTTAGCGCCCTTTTAGCTGAACATTTTGGCCAAAATATTATATGCAATAGTGGACCAATTATGTGGCCGGCAAGATCACCAGATCTTACACCACTTGATTTTTATTTATGGGGTTTTGCTAAAAATGAGGTATATGAGTTTGAACCGCTTCATAATATAAACGAACTGCAGGAAAGAGTCCGTGACATTCTTAACTCTATAAATAGGCGCACGTTAAGCAGAGTTGTACGGACAGTTTTAATTAATTGTCGAATGTGCCGTGATGCAAACGGACAGCATTTTCAGCATCTACGGGAAGGAATTTAGATGATAGTTTGCTGTTTCGGTCACATTTAATTTTGCTCCCTAAATTAGATAAGATAGGCTACAGTTTTATGTTTAAGTTAATTTTAAGATTTATATCCAATACATTTCGAATGGACCTGCACCTTGCCGAAGTTCTAAATTACTAGAACAGGTGAAATGGCTTGCGTGTTCTAATGAGCTAAAGAGCCAAACTACAGGTCCAACCAAAGTAGTAGGGTCGTTAGTGAGGAACTAGACTAAGACAGGTCCCCGAAAGAGGGCAGCGGCTCTTTCGGTACTTAGATTGGCAGAGACCATAGGGGTCGGTATGGCAGTCTAAGACACACTACCGCGATGTGGAAGGCAACGGGAAACCACCACATTATCTCCCAAGTACACAGCGTACTTAAATTGTAACAAACATGATGGCATTCTCTGGGGTAAAAGATTCCTGAGTTAAAATAGTCCCCCATTCGGATCTCCGGGAGGGGACTGCTTCGGAGGATGCGATCGGAAAGTTAAAAATAAGAGTCGGGAACATTCTGCGAGTCGGAGCGTGGAATGTTAGAAGTTTGAAGCAAGTAGGTAAGCTAGAGAACCTAAAAATCGAAATGAATAGGTTATCACTAGACATAGTAGGGATCAGCGAAGTTCGGTGGCCAGAGGCGGGGGATTTTTGGAGTGGAGACTTCAGGGTAATTCATACAGGAGCAGAGGACGGAAATTTGGGTGTGGGGATAGTTATGCGGAAAAAGATAGGATACTGTGTAGAAAATTACTTACAAAAGAACGAAAGAGTACTCATGGTTAGATTAGAATCTAAACCGGTAAACACAGTAATAATACAAGTATACATGCCCACCTCTAGCTACAGTGACGAAGAGGTAGAAGCCATCTACAAAGATATCGAAGACATATTAAGATACGTAAAAGGACATGAAAATTTAATAATTACGGGGGATTTTAATGCTGTGGTAGGCGAGGGTAGAGAAGGAGCGGTAGTAGATTTATTTGGTTTAGGCACGAGAAACGACAGGGGAAATAGGCTGGTAGAATTTTGCGACAAAAACAATTTAATCATCACAAACACATTATTTCAACATCATGCTAGAAGACGATACACGTGGAAGATGCCAGGAGATATAGGACGATATCAAATAGATTACATTCTTGTTAGACAACGGTTTAGAAATCAAGTAAAAGACTGTAGAAGCTACCCAGAGGCAGATATAGATACTGACCACAACATCGTAATTATGAAGGCCGCACTTAAATTTAAAAATCTGAAAAAAAGGAACGGAAAAAGGCACTTGGACTTAGAGAAACTAAAAGATAAAGATATTCAAGTAAGATTCGAAAAAAAGTCAAATGAATTGCTGAATGATATCGGGAAAATATCTGAAACTAAGGAAGTAGAAACAGAATGGAATAACATTAAATCCAGCCTAGACATGGCGGCCAGAGATATTTTGGGGTATACACAAAAAGAAAATAAGAAACCATGGATAACAAAGGATATCGTGAATTTAATAGAAGAAAGACGAAAATACAAAAATAAATCAGACAAAACAGGAAAACAGAGATACAAAGCCATAAAATGGGAAATTATTCGAAAATGCAGGAAAGCTAAAGAACAATGGATTGATGAAAAGTGCAAAGAAGTACAAACTAAGATGGAAATAGGAAAGACAGACGAAGCATACAAATTAATTAGAATGAATTTTAGGATATAAAACCGTATAGCAAAAATATAAGGGACGACAAGGAAACGTCATTATAGAAAACATAGAGAAAGTGAGTAGATGGCAAGAATATATAGGAATTTATATGCAGGAGAGGAACTAACTGCATTAGAACAGGAATCAGACATTGAAAATGATGACTTGGGATATCCTATACTTGAGACGAGTTTGAATTAGCATTAAAGAGTCTGAAAATGGTAAGGCGCCGGGTACAGATAAGGTGCAAGCAGAAACTCTAAAAGCCGCTGGACAAGCAGTAACAGAACGTCTCTTCCAACTTGTAAGCTATATGTATGAGACAGGCGAGATACCCAAAAATTTCAAACGTAGCATCATAGTAACTATACCAAAAAAGAAAGGCACGGATAGATGTGAAAATTTTCGAACAATAAGTGTCAAAAATATTAACTAGAATTGTGCAAAGACGAATGGAAAAACGAGCTGAAGAAATACTAGAAGACCAATTTGGGTTTAGGCGAAACAGGGGAACACGGGAGGCTATTTTAGCTCTGAGAGTGATAATGGAGAAAACAATAGAAAAAGGGGAAAGCATTTATATAGGATTTGTAGATCTGGAAAAAGCATTCGACAATGTAAATTGGAAAAAAATGTTTGAAATACTCAAAAAGATTGGAATGAGTTACAGGGATAGACGAATAGTACATAGCTTATACAAAGAGCAAACAGCAGTAATAGAATTAGAGCAGGAACGTAGAGAAGTAAACATTAGGAAAGGGGTGAGACAGGGATGTGCCCTATCCCCATTGATTTTTAACTTGTACAGAAGAGGCAATGAATACTGTCAAATGCAGGAAGACATTTGGAATTACTATGCAGGGACAAAAAATTGATATGCTTAGATTTGCAGATGATATAGCGGTATTAGCGTCTAGCAAGGAAGAGTTAGAAGCTGCTCTTAATGAAATGGAAACGGTTCTAACAGAGAGATACGGTATGAAAATTAACAAAACTAAAACTAAAGTTCTAGTTTGCAAAGGTGGGGAAAATAAATCAAAAACAAGAATACAAGTATTTAACACGAACTTACAAGAGGTTAAGGATTTCTGCTACCTAGGAAGCCAAATAACGCAAGATGGGAAAAGCACAAAGATATAAAACAAAGATTAGCACAAGGTCGTGCTACATTTAACAAGAAAAGCAACTACTGTGCTCAAAGACCACAAACATAGAAACAAGGAAAAGATTGCTTAAAACATATGTGTGGAGCACAGCACTGTACGGCTGTGAAGCCTGGACAGTAGGAGAAGCGGACAAGAAAAGGTAGAAGCCTTTGAAATGTGATGTTACAGGCGTATGATGAAGATATCATGGACAGACAAAGTTAAGAACGAAGAGGTACTAAAATGGTAGGGGAAGAAAGAAATATGTGGAAAACGGTAAAAATAGGAGAGATAGGATGATAGGCCACATACTACGGCATGAGGGAATAGTGCGGAATATATTAGAAGCAGAGATAGGAAAAAAGAGAAGAAGAGGCAGACCTAGATTAGACTACTGCACACAGATAGTAAAAGATGTAGGCTGTAGAGGTTTCAGAGAGATGTGTAGGCTAGCCCAGAATAGAAATCAATGGAGGTACGCATCCAACCAATCCCAAGATGGATAAACTAAGGACGAAAAGATAACTGTGCTTAAACATGATGATTATTATAAGTAACTACAAGAATTGGTTGGGCAATATTCTCGAATAATGTTAAGTGTGTGAAAGGATTTACTGGAAAACCATTATTTCGGCAAATGTCTAAGTGTTGGGGGATCTTGGTAGCCAAAGGTTGCTTAACCTCCTTCACTGAATCTCAGTAAAATAGGGTATAAAATTAGAAAACAATAGAAAGGGAACTAGCTGAATACACATACTCCATGAAAAGAAGAAAAAGAAGAAAACCACCAAAAACGCAAAATCAAAGTAGCTGCTTATATAACCCTACATAAAAATAACTGAGTTGCAAGCGAATCCGTGACTTTCAGTAAACAATGGATTCCATTACTAAAAGAAATAACGAAAGAAATAACAAATGAAAATCAAATGCCCACAATATCTAGGTAGCATTGCAAGTTTTTCCTGGGTTTTCCTTGCAATGTTAACATGAAATACAGCCTACATACATGATTTCTATTTATACATAAAATAACTAATTACATAAAAATAAGCATATTAACAACCCCTGTAAAACAGCATTGGTATCTGACAAGTGTAAACCCGCCATAGAGTCGCCTTAGAACCATGTTAAAATCTACCAAAGAGGTAACTTAAATCATAATGAATTTTCCCCCTCAAAATAAAAAAAACGACTACTTAAGCCTTTCAATAAGGCAATCGCACACTTCTTTAATAACCATCCTCTCAATTGTATAAATAGAAACATGTTAAAAAATGTTTTCCAATTCCAAGTTATTGAATTTATATGAAATTCACCAATAAAAATTAATCAGCTGATTTCACGCTAAGCGTATTGGCTACCTAAAGAAAGCCGATCCCAGGTCGCAACACAAATTGAAGGTAATCATTCTGTTAAACTTTAAAAATTTTTGCTTAGTATACTCAAACCAAATATTTCAAACATCAATAAATCAAAGTCACCTTCAATTTATGTCATAAATGTCAAACTTGAAGTTTTTATTATTATTTTGACAACGATCCTAGGTCATGGATCAAAACTTAAATAAAGTTGATTTTAAAAACTATGAGGGGTTTAATTCCCAAAGAAGATTAACCTGAATACACATGCTGTGTGAGAATTTCAGGGAACTAAGTAGGCTAGCTCAGAATATAAATAAGTGCAGGTACGTGTCCAACCAGTTTTGAGACGGAAAACCTAATGGCTGCGAAATACCTGCAACTAATGTTGACTGCGAAAAGATAAATTGGAAAATATATTAAATCGCCAAATGGTTAAGTGTTGGGGGAACTTGGCAGCCACAGACTGCTTACCTCCCTTCACAACCATTGAAGGTCGGAGAAATAGGGCATATAACTGTAAAACAATAGAAAGTGATCGAACTGCATCTAACAAGAAAGAACATCGCCTATGAGGAAAGACAACAAACATAGAATAAGAAGAAAATTGTTGAAAGCATATGTGTGGAGCACAGCACAGTATGCCTATGAAATACGGGAAGTCTGAAACGCAGACAGAAAAACGGTAGCAGCCTTTTGAAATGATGTGCTTTAGATGTATGAGGACGATAGCATGGACAGACAAAGATAATAACAAATAAGTTACAGAAATAGTAGGGGAACAAGGATATCTGGGGAAAAAGAGAAATAGTGGGGCAGAATAAGTTCTAAGGCATTTTTGGGGAATAGTATGTGATATATTATAAGCAGAGATAGGAAAAAAGAGGTAGATGTAGACCTAGATAAGACAGTTATAGATGCAAACTGTGCATATTTCAGGGAAATCTGTAGGTTAGTTCAGAATAGGGAACAATGATGGTACGCGTCTAACCAGTTCTAGGACTGAAAACCTAATGATGATGATCCAATACTTTACGAGTTCTACTTAACAAAATGTATGTGGTGCTACTACTACTACTACTGTTTGGAAAGTAGAAATCAAATTTTTGCCCTGTTGGGATTACCAAACGTTAAAGAACATACAAATTTAGTTATTTTTAAAATTTAGGATAGTTTTTGCATTTTTTATAGACATGTGGCATATCGTTGAAAAGGTAATTTTAAGGCGCATAACATTCACCTAATATTCAAAATGGCGGCCATAAGAAAAACAAAAATTGTGGGCGTTTCCTCGAAAACAAAAGACAGTCGAATGATTCTGTTTATGCTAAAATACTCCTTTTAGAAAAGTGTCTTAATAATGTGCAAGTCTTGTGATGGTGCGACTTATGATTCATGTTTTATTATCAAAAAACAAAATTTGCCATTTTTAGTTTTCTTCGAATATCTCCAAAACCAGACAACTTACACCAATTTTGTAAACGGATACAAAACTGGCCTGGATTCCTCCAAATCTTTGCCCATTTAACCCAATTTCTATCTCTTATAATAACTGAAATCACAATGTAGAGACTCGAAATTTGGACACACTGTATACATAAAATTGATACATCAACTTTGTTACTACTATCTATAATTTTTTTATTCTAATAACTAACATTCACATCAGTTTTTAATTACTAGCACTAAATCGAAATATACCTCAGGTGTTAGTAACTTTATCCTCTTGCGTGGCCAATTGTTTCTTACATATTCCATCATTTACATTATCATTACAAGTATCCACTAAACTCTCATCAGGTTCAATAGACTTTTGAACAACAGCTGCCATAGACACTCCAAACGAATCCTAATTTTACGGACTTTTATTAACCAGGCCCCTGAAGTCGCACTTATTCATATAAAATGTGGATATTATCATAATAAAACATTTTTGAACTTCTTTCTAAATAACATAAACAATTACAAAACAATAAATTAAAAATAATTTACAAAGAAAATTCAGAAATATATCGATTATCTGTATATCATCATCGTCATTAGGTCTTCTGTCCTGGAACTGGTTAGATACATACCCTCATTGTTTCCTATTCGCTGATGTTTGCGACCCGTTAGAAGAAGGTGGAACTCTGCACGGTATATTGTCTAAAAATAAAAATTGTATTTGTGTATATCTCATATGGATAAAAAAGGGTTAATTTACAACTATTTGACTAGTGTGATGCGAAAATAAATGATTGCCTTAATGGAAGGAGCATAAAGATCTTATATACCCAGAAGATTTTAACCTAATCGAATTAATAATAACAAAATTGTGGTAAGTTAAAGGCTCCATAAATTATAGGTTGTATATTTTAAAGAAATTAACTAATAAAAGGTAAATTGTACATTTTTAAATTGCCTTTTTTGTCATTAATCCAATTCGGTTAAAATTTTCTGGGACTATGAAAATTTGTAATGTATGTAAGAATTATGAAAAAATAGCAGTAATCCTTATAGTAGGGGATAAAGAATACTACTATAGTAAGCCTGCTTATCGTAAAAGGCGATTAAAAGGCGCAGCAAGGGGCAGCAGCCTTGCTGGCTAAAAGATATTGGAGGAGGGTCGGTTGGTCTCGGGCGATCCTCAATAATTTACAAGCTTGTTGGGGGTTGGCCGTGACGGATACGGCTTTCTGCTAAAATCTTTAAAAACTGCGTTGTGGAAAGATATGGGAGCCTACCACAATATTTCCCAGGTGTGCGTGGCCTAAAACACGAAATACATATGATGGAGAGCTCACAAGTAAAATTCTTGTCCGGAGGTAAAATACTCCCTCATTCGGATCTCCGGAGGGGTACTTGGGGCTCGTCATCGTAAGAATATAAAACAACAGTTCGATTTAGTGATAGGGACTTGGAATGTAAGGTCATTACTTAGAGTAGATAAGTTAACGAATTTATTAGTCGAAATGAGAAAGGAAAAGCTGGACATTTTAGGTATTAGTGAGGTGAGATGGCCAGATAGTAATGACTTTTGGAAAGATAATTATAGAATAATTACAACTTCTTCAACTAATGGACAGGCAGGCGTAGGAATAGTGTTAGGTAAAAGATTAGGGCATAAAGTTAAAGAGTACTTACAATTTAGTGATAGAATAATTATGGTTAGATTGAACAAAACCCACAGACACTGTTTTAGTACAGTTTTACATGCCAACAACTCAGTACGAGGATAAGGAAGTAGAAAAGGTGTACGAGGATATAAATAGTATAGTGAGAAAAGTAAAAGGAGATGAGAATTTAATAGTTATGGGCGATTTTAATGCGTCAGTGGGAGAAGGTAGTGAGGGAAAAATGGTAGGAAAATTTGGGTATGGCAGACGAAATGATAGAGGAGAAAGATTAGTTGAGTTTTGCCAGGAACACAGATTAGTAACTGTAAACACCCTATTCGAACAACATGTTAGGAGAAGATATACCTGGAAAGCGCCAGGTGATAGGGCTAGATACCAAATAGATTATATTTTAGTTAAACAAAGATTTAGAAACCAAGTTAAAAAATGTCGTAGTTATCCAGGGGCTGACATAGATAGCGATCATAACTTAGTTAAAATGAAGTGTAAACTAAAATTCAAAAAATTGAGAAAGGGTAAAAGAGAAGGATGGGATCTAGGTAAGCTTAATGATAGTAGGGTAAAAGAGGAATATAAACAAGTATTAGATAATAGGAGCAAAGGGAGGGAACGTAGAAAATAGATGGATAGAAATAAAACTGACTGTACATGATACAGCAATACAGACTATAGGTAAGAAAAAAATAGAAGCGAGAAAACCCTGGGTAACAAAGGAGATATTATATTTAATAGAGTATAGAAGAAAGCTTAAACCTTTCAGAGAAGTGGATAGTGAAAGTAAGCAAAAATATAATACAGTTAGAAATAAGATAGTACTTGAGTGTAGAAAAGCTAGAAATAAATGGATGGAGGAGAATTGTAAGGGAATACAAGATGATTTGAGAGTAGGTAAGACAGACAGGGCTTACAGGGCAGTTAAAAAGTTTTTTGGGGAAGATAGGAAAAAATATAATGGTATTTTGAGACGAGAATAATGAGCTTCTAATAAATAAAGTTGAGGTAGCAGATAGATGGAAAAGATATTTAGAAGATTTATATAAGGGAGACGATATGGATGAGTTAGAGAATGACCAAGAAGAGGATGTAGAAATAGGGTTCTCAATATTAAGAGAGGAATTTGATAGAGCTGTTCGTAATCTTAAACTAAACAAAGCGCCAGGGATAGACGATATTCCCGCAGAATTAATAAAATATGCAAGTCAGAAAACTTTAGATAGATTATATGAACTAGTCAAATTAATATATGACACAGGTGAGGTTCCAATAGATTTCGAAAAAAATATTATTCCAATCCCAAAAAAGTCAGGAGCTGATAGGTGTGAGAATTTTAGAACGGTTAGTTTAACTTCTCATGCTTCCAAAATACTAACAATAATAATTAAAAATAGAGTAGAAGCTTTGACTGAGAATTATTTAGGCGAAGACCAATATGGTTTTCGTAAAGACAGAAGGACTAGAGAACCGATACTAATGATTAGGGTAATTATCGAAAAAAGGTTACAAAAAAATAAAAAGACTCATTTCGCGTTTGTAGATTTAGAAAAAGCATTTGATAGGGTTAATTGGATTGTTATGTTCAGGGTTTTGCAAAAAATAGGAATCTCTCATAGGGATAGAAAAATTATTTACAGTCTATATAAAAACCAAAGTGTAGTAATTAGATTTGATGAAATAGAAAAGGAAGCTAAGATTAGAAATGGTGTTAGACAGGGTTGTATACTATCTCCTTGATTTTTAATGTTTATATTGAGGAAGCTTTAAACTTAGCTAGAGAGAGAAAAGAGATAGGTATTAGTGTACAGGGACCGAAAATAGACATGTTACGTTTTGCAGATGATATAGCCATTATAGCAGAGTCTAGAAAAGAGGAGAGTTTTTAAATATTTTAGATGAGATACTACGGAGTTACTATAGTATGGGAATTAACTCAGTAAAGACAAAGATAATGACAAGTGAGTTACAGCCTAGTTCTAAACCAAAATTAAAAATAGGTAATACCGAGTTAGAGGAGGTAGATGAATTTTGCTATTTAGGTAGTATAATTACAAAGGATGGACGTAGCAGAAGGGATATAGTAGCTAGAATAGCTCAAGCTAGAAAAATGTTTTTAAAAAGAAAAACTTACTAATAGCTAATAGTATTAGTTTAGATAATAGAAAAAGTTTTTTAAAGTCGTACGTATGGAGCGTTCTACTATACGGTAGTGAGACTTGGACAATTAAAGAAGTAGATCAGAAAAAGGTAGAAGCTTTTGAAACTTGGTGTTACAGGAGAATGTTAAAGATTAGCTGGACAGATAGAGTAACAAACGAGGAAGTTTATAGAAGGATAGGTGAGGAACCCTGTATGTGGAAACAATTGAAGGTCAGGAGAGATAGAATGATAGGGCACCAGTTAAGACATGAGGGACTATTTAGTAAAGTCTTAGATTATAGACTACCAAATAAAAATAGAGTAGGAAGGCCTAGACAAAGCTATATTAGTCAAATTATTAGAGATTTAGGTTGTGAAGGGTATGCAGACCTTTTTAGACTAGCTCAGAATAGACACGAATTTAGAGCTGCGTCAAACCGACTTTAAGTAAGTTCGAAAACAAAACAAAAAAAATAAAAATCTGGTAACTAAATGTCACCATGACATAACTCACAATTAGTTAGCGGTCTGGCATGTTGGCAGCGATTCGTTGCTTAAGCCTTACCATAACATATAATGTAACACTTTTCCTTTTTTGAAGTGGATAACCAGGTTATATTTCATTTCCTTATAAATGGTAATCATGTAAACATGTTAGAGTTCTTTAACAACCATCAGGTTGCTAATATCTATGTAGAGCCAGGTGGATAAGAAAAAGATAGAAGAATATAGGAAGACCTAGACCAAACTATATTAGTCAAATTATTAGAAATTTAGGTTGTGAAGGGTATGTAGAGCTTTTTAGATTAGCACAGAATAGAAAAGAAGTTACAGCTGCGTCAAACCGACCTTAAGTAAGGTCGAAAACAAAATGATGATGAGCAGTAATCATTAAAATCATAAGTATTACTTGATGTTGAAGGTACAGATATATCCACATAAGAGCAGGGAGTAACTTCCTTTAGAAAATTCATTTTGGAACCTTCTTTAGTATTTATTGCAATAACTGAAAGACAACATAATTAGTTAGATGCAAAAACAGAGAACATGTTAGTTGTTACCATAGAATTACTTTTCTTTTTCGGTGGTTCATGTTCAAATTGATTCGGTAGTACTTTTTTTATCTAAAATGGTAGGAACTGTCATATCTAATAGTCTTTTGCGAACTTTAGAGGTTTTCGAGAAGTATTTTTTTAGAAAATGTTTCTTACATAGTTTATAATTTGTATACAGCTTGTCTGAATCCATTGCCAGTAAATCTTTCCGATTACATGCCGCTAAACATTCCTACACCTGTGGAAGTAGAAATATTATAATGAAGAACTAAAAGTGCAGCCTATCTAGGACAGTATGTGCTATAGACACAGATTATCTTATATTAATGGTAATCTGTGTAGAAACTCACCTTGCTCTCAATTATTGGGAATCGAAACAAAGGCATTGTTTGAAGATTTTGTGGAACACCCTCTGAAAGCACAAAATGTGCCACCTTTTTCATTTTTTCTGTCCATATTGATTGTTGAACGCTAAATAAACAATACTTACAACAATACGAGTCATTCAAATAAAAAGTTAGGTTAACCAAAGAAAATTTTAGGTCGATTAGACAACCACTTATTTGGAGTATGCGCAAAGAAAAACAATTAAGCGGGAAACGCTAGCCTTCACATTTGTAACAGGTGGATAATCTGTGGTAACATTTAATGAACTAGCTGTGGGCGTCTTTAGTTAGACGTAATTTTGTGGACAACATAACTTCGCAGCATTTTCACTTAGCTTTTCATCTATTTTCTCAGCATTTTTACTAAACTTTTCTTCCATTTTTTTTAGCATTTTCACTTAACCTTTCGGTAAGGTTTGATTCCAGTACAACTGACCTCACTACGTTTTCATTTAGTGTCACTTCCAATTTAGCCGACCTCTCCTCTAATTTCTCAGCATTTTCGTTTAACTTTTCTTCTATACCGGATTTAAAATCCTTAAGGAAATTCATTAAAGCTTCTGCGTCCATCTTACTTTGACTTCTTGTAACTGGCATATATAAACTACTTAAATGGCTTTAGACTTGTGTGCTTTCCTTTTAAATTAATCACTATATACCCCACACCTGGCATCAGTGAAGCAGGCTACTGCTACCGCGTTTCTTTAATTTAAAACAAGTAATAACCAGAGTCTTTATTACTCACTGTTCACAAGTCTAATTAACAGTATATGCCTTATTTATAGATGTTTTCAGTCCACTTAACAATGAAGCACTATTACCTAATGAATTTACAAGCACTAATATCTTCTTAAACTAACTTCTTTACCATAGGTTCATTAACAACACTAACACAACTATTTATTTATTATACACTTTGTGTATTTATGTATACTACAAGCTACATTAGACAGCATATAACATTTATGTATACACTTGAACTTCCAAAAGCTCAACTACTATTACTTTACAATGATATAATTTATATTAGACATTCTAGTATAGACTGACCCTTGAATTTATTAGCGGCCTTATATATACTCCGAGTTAAAGATATGACTCATCCTCTAGTAATTACGAGAAGCTTCCCGGTCCATTGAGAATAAACAGTGCTGGCGGCGTTTTGTGTGTTTGATTGCTAGAAGAATTCTCGAATCCTGAAGACTATGCAGAACCTACAGCGCTTGTGTGTTTGATGGATTGCCTAATAGTAGCTCGCAACAATATTTTTTTCACGATATGAGTAAACAGAATTGGATGTATACAACTCAAGTGATGTTGATGTAGCTTTTGACTATTTTCATAAAATTTTTCTATATTATTTAAACAAACATTTTCCTTTTAAAAAACACTATATTCGTCAGAATAAGAGTTGGGTTAATGACCAAATAAGAAAGTCAAGTATAAGTTTGAAAAATCTTTTTTCTCTAACAAAAAATACTCCAGATTTATATAAACCTTACCAGGAATGCAAGTTGAGACATGCTAGTCTTATACGTGACACTAAAAGATCATTCTACCAAAATTTAATCAATACTGCTTCTAGTCCAGTACGATGCGGTTGAATGTTATTAGATCTCTCAGCAATGAAACTATATCTAAGGAATTCAACTATAAAATTAATGATAGGGAATGTACTGTCGTTAATCCTGTCGATGTTATCAAAAGATTTAATGATTTTTTATCAAATAGGTTGGTTAAACAATTTCCTAAGCTCAAATACACTGATAATATATCCATCAATAACAGCTCTATGTTTTTGTTACCTTTCACTAAATGAGTTATGTTGGAGTTTAATCAGTCAACCTTTTACATGTATGATTAATCTATCATTTTCAATTGGTCTGTTCCCAACGAAGCTAAAACTCACAAAAGTTGTCCTCTTGTTCAAAAAAGGTGATACCTGTGTAATGGATAACTATAGACCAATAGCTTTGTGCTCTTTAACATCTTTGAATACTGTTTTTTAGAGAGATTGTTGAACTTTCTGTTTGTTCGCAACATATTAGTGGAAAATCAATATGGTTTTCTTCCTAAACTTGATACCATGAATGCAGGTCATTATTTTATTGAGAAGGTAATCGATTTTATTGAGTCTGGTAAACATGTGGCTGGGGTTTTTTACGACCTCAGCAAGGCTCTTGATTGTGTTATACACTGGATCCTACTGTTAAAAGTTGAAAAATACGGCATTCGAGGTAAACCGCTAGACTGGCTTACCTGTTTCCTAGATGATAGAGAGCAGTTTGTGTCAATACTGTCTGCAAATAATGGGACTCGAAACTCAGTCAACTCTACTACTCTCTGCAACAACGTAGGGGTTCCCCAAGAACCTATTCTGGGCCCAATACTGTTTGACCTGTATATCAATGACATTTACATAGATCCCAACTGTTCGCTATGCCTTTATGCAGATGATTCAAATGTCATAATGTCGAGTGATAATGCATCGTCTTTAGAGGCTTGCATGCAATATACATTAAACAATTTGCATAACTGGTTTAACAAGAATCATTTAAACCTGAATGTTTCTAAAACCAATACAATTAATTTTCACAACTATAACAAAAATCTCTGAACATAACAACTTATATCAATGTTTCGCCAGTTTCCAGAGTTGACTCTACCAAATTTTTAGGTGTACTTATTGATAAACACTTAAACTGGAAAGATCACTGTAAAACTATATGTTCCAAGTTAAGCTCTATATGTTACCTTTTGAAAAACCTTTGAATGGTTCTGTCTATTGATCAACTTATCCTAGTATATCACGCTCAAGCGTCTTCTAGGATTAGTTATGGTAGGGGAAGCTGGGGTGCATCTGCAGATGTCAAGAACGTCTTCATGTGTCAAAAGAAAGTGATCATAAATTTGATTGGTCTGTCTCAAACCACCTCTTGCAGACCTTTTTTAAATCATTAAGCTTATTAACTATGCCATCCATACTTATTCTTGAACTGGCTTCATTAATTTTTGTAAATCAATCCATTATTCCTAATGGATCTAATTTTCATGACTATGACACCAGACAAAGCTCTGCTTTAAGGCTACCCTTTAAATATAGAATAGGGAGATTATCTCCTAGGTATCTTGGTATAAAAAATTTCAATAACCTTTCTAAAGAACTCAGATCATCACAGAACATACATGTTTTTAGAAAACAATTAAAAGAATTTCTTTTAAGCAAGGTCTACTACAACCTCCAAGAGTTTTTAAATACACAATAAATCTCAACTTGCATCAATTATGTTTGTTGATGTAAATTCATACTATAAATTCATATCTATAAGTAATGGTATAATGTATTCATTTTATTTATATATATATTTATAATTTTAACTGTATTGTCGTGAC
Organism: Platerodrilus igneus; assembly: GCA_036346225.1. NCBI lineage: Eukaryota > Metazoa > Arthropoda > Insecta > Coleoptera > Lycidae > Platerodrilus > Platerodrilus igneus. The sequence goes on along the minus strand of JARFIW010001373.1, from coordinate 1,991,365 downwards.
ATATTACATAATGTCCTGTACATTTTTACGGAAATAAATCGAATTGAAAAAATAAATTGCCATTCTTGTGTTCAAGGAAAATTGTAAACAGGATGTTTAAAAGATTGCAAGGAATTCAGTTTAGTCGGCCGCTCAAACTATTGCACATAGATTTATGGTGGAAAAGCTTCTATTACTAGCGGAAGAGGTACTATGCATTTTATGTTCATAATATACGAATTCACACATTGAATTGCAGTTTATCCCATTAAAAATAAAACAGATGCTTTTGATAAACAAAAACTTCATAGTTCGTGCTGGAGCATTGGTTGGTATTAAATGCTGTATCCATATTTTATAAAGGAATTTAGTTTTGCTCAGAAGAGATGGAACAATATTTCCATACATCAGCTCACATCTGAACAGAATTATGTACCTAGGTCAATTGTGATGCGGTTAATGCTGCCAGGACATTATTAATTTCAGGTGATTTGCATCCTAAAGTTTGGGCTAAGGCACTTCAATATTACATTTAAAGAATTGTATGCCTCATTCTACCAGCTCTAATGGTTCACTTGCATTTTAGAATGTTTCTAAGAAATAAAGGAAGAAACTAGAAGGTAAAAGTAGGTCGTGTATCTTAATTGGTTACAAGACTTTTTCGAGGAGAGAGAGTTTTAAATTATATGCACAATAAATATGAAACATATCAAAGTTGACGAATCGATTTTGCATTCAAAAATTTTAAATGATAAAAGTTAAAGATCTAGAAATTTCAAGTAAAGAATATGTTCAATCGCAGTTTAACGAATTAGTTTGTGACAATGAGCAAATTCAAAAACTTAATTAAAAATAATTGTAATGTTTCTAAATCTACAATGTAAACAAGAGTGAGCACATAATTTCACACATTGATGCAAATATTTCACAGTTGAAATACCTATAGTCTGATATTTCCCTTGCACATTGTTCAAAATTTAAAGTAGCCATATCCCATCTTACGTAACTAACTTGCTATGTAAACATTTTGTTATACATAACCAGCAAGTATGATAAGGCACAATATCGGCAAACATACTACAACAAAATCATCATCATTAGATCTTCAGTCCTAGAATTGGTTGGATGCGTATCCTCATTGTTTCCTAGTCTGAACCAACCTACACATTTCCCTAAAATTTGCACAGTCTGCAACTATCACTATCTGTAAATACTCCCTGTATGTTTGTTGTGGTTTTTTGTTTAGTATTCTTCGAAATCTTCTTTGGGGATTAAACCACTCATAGTTTTTAAAATTTTCTTTATTAACGTTTCGATCCATGACCTAGGATCGTTTTCAAAATAATAAAAACTTCAAGTTTGACATCTATGACATAAATTGAAGGTGACTTTGATTTATTGATGTTCGAAATATTTGGTTTGAGTACACTAAGCAAAAATTTTTTAAAGTTTAAATGAATGATTGCCTTCAATTTGTGTTACGGCCTGGGACCGACTTTTTTTAGGTAGCCAATACGCTTAACGTGAAATCAGCTGATTAATTTTTATTGGTGAATTTTATATAAATTCAATAACTTGGGAATTGGAAAACATTTTTGAACATTGTCACCGCTGATGGTAAACCAGAAATAGAACGATAGGTAATTGGTCCCTGTTGTAACGATGGCAGAAGGGAAGGGTGGCTTGCTCAGCCAGGAGGTCGTGGGCTGACGGCTTCGACTAAGGACCAGAATGGCGAAGCTCGAAGAGTAAGGGCGCCAGAGTCTTGCCACAAAGAAAATATAGAACCGTGACTCAAAGGTTCCAACTCATACACAAGTTCCCAAATACCATATCCAAGCAGCACAAAGCGGCACAAGCGTCACGCGCTAACTCAAAACAATAATAAAAATAATAATCAAGGAACACGTATAATATTTACTTGGCACAAATACAGGTGACACAATGCACAAAAAAAATATATATAAAGTACGGTATATAAAGGGGGGTGAATATTGACCAAAACTGGTGAAAATGATGCTTATCTTAAAATAAGAATATTGTGTAAATAATGCACCTAAGGTGGTGCAGTACTAACAGGAAAACAGGAGAAAATAAAGTGGTGCGTGGAGACCCACGAACGGTTCGGTACATACACGGGGTACCGCAAAATAGGCGAATGAATAAGTTGTAACTAACGCAAGTTAAAACGCGACGAAAGGCATGCCGCTCATCCGTTATATAAAGGCGCGGAGATAAATAATCTCTAAAATTTATAAATATATCGCGTTCGTTGGTGGATCTTTTACAAAACAAAATATCGTAGCATAAAATAAACCTGAAAAATAAGGCAAAATACATAGCATATAAATCTGGTGAAATTAATAGTAAAGCAGATCACAAAAAAGTATAAACACACTGTAGGTCACAATTGTTACTACAAAACTTCGGTATCTAAAGAAAAAGTACACACAATAGTTCGCCTGAATTCTGATTAAACATGTAAACACCGAGGGGAAAGCAAAAGAATTTATCAAACGTTACTTCTAATTTCCAAAAATGTAAAAATATAACTTTCGTTGTGATAAAACTGGATTTTGTAATAATTAAAGCGTAAATAAATTTAACTGATAACGTAGTTTAAATTGGTTGTTGAGGCGATACCAAAAAAAAACAGGTATTAAAGTAAACATGTATACGACCTTCGAGATCCAGGTGTCCTGAGTACTCTTAGTAGTAGCAACACAGCTCTGGGTTTGATAATCGGCGGGGCAACTATTGCTTCCTTCCAGAACAGCCAATTTAAATTTGTAAACAAAAGCAATGAACAAGCAGGAACGGTGATGGAAGGCGAAAACTAAAGATACTACTAAAAGTAGTACCGACGGCAGTCTAAAGCAGGTAGTACTAAAAGATGGTACATAAAACGAAAGGCCACTAAAATGAGAGAAAAATAATTAGAATACCAATACTGTACCTAAATAATTACGTACGTTGGACGGCCTTATCGCAAAAGCGAAGAGTCGGAGACGCAAATAAATTTCACAAACGGAAGTGGACAAACGCCACTAACTTCTGTTGTATAATTACAGATCCTCCCCAAGGAGATGCTAAAACAAATGCTCAATACGCACTTATAAAATTACACAACAAAACCAAGAGCGTTCACTTTACTCTTTTACAAGCTTCAAACAAACAATGAATATCGACTTCATGCATACTACACCTGCTAGATAAGATAATCGACCCGTTCAGAAATATAAATAGACAAAGAATTAAAACGAATTGGAAATTAACCTCGAGAACCGGATAAGATTTTACAGAAAACACAGAATAACTTCAAAACTGGAAAGCTACACGTAACAACATGTTTCTATTTATACAATTGAGAGGATGGTTATTAAAGAAGTGTGCGATTGTATTGTTAAAAGGCTTAAGTAGTCGTTTTTTTATATTTATTTTGAAGGGGAAAATCATTATGATTTAGGCTACCTCTTTGGCAGATTTTAACATGGTTCTGAGACGACCTTATGGCGGGTTTACACTTGTCAGATACCTATGTTGTTCTATGAAGGTTGTATATGGATCTGAGGCGACCCTATGGCGGGTTTACATATGCTCCACCTATGTTTTAAGCAATCTTTCCTTGTTTCTGTTTGTTGTCTTTGAACACAGTAGTTGCTTTTTCTTGTTAAATGTAGCACGACCTTGTGCTAATCTTTGTTTTATATCTTGTGCGCATTTCCCATCTTGCGTTATTTTACAACAAAATATAAGACTGAATATACTTCCGTTACAATCATTAAAAAATGGCCCCACCTGTTTATGAATAGTAGTCCAGTTTATACTTGTTAGAGTTAAGCTTAAGGAACTATTGATTTTAAGTAATTAGCCTGATTTATAATTATCTTGATACCTATGATACCTTCTGAAAGTAGTTTTTTTCTTTTTTAATGGGTAGGGTTGAAAACTATGTTTTATATCTTGTTGGTCGACAACCACCAACCAACATGTTCAGGCTCACTAAAACCAACTAACTTATTAGTCAGATTCATTCGGCAAATGGATGTTCTTGTATAACATGCAAGTACATTAGACCATTATATTAACGTCATATGGAGGTTGCTTTCATACTTGGGTACACAAGGTTTAGGCCAACCACAATTTGTAGCCTTTATGATGCCAAGAGTGGTGAAACGGTAGTCTGCAAAATGTTACCAGAATACAATTCATGTTAATTGTTTCTTCATGTGTAAACTCGGCATTAAAGCTACGTTACTTTCCCTAATTAACCATTTTCCAATGATACAAATAACAGTGCTATACTTAATACCATCAAATACCTAGTCACTACAAGAGAGGTACAAAACAATCACTGAATTTCAGAAAATCTTTAATTACATACATTGGTAAAATTTTGTATATTACACAATTAATTATATTTGCAAAACAATTAATTAAAAGTTACACAATGCAGTATAATATACCATAGCGATTAAAACAATTAAAAGCATAGAAAAACAAGAAATTTGTTAAGTTTAAACTGTTGGTACACTTAAAGAAATTTAGCGGCGCATGAAGCCATGCACACTCCTTGTAGTACACTGCATGCTATCACGGCAGCAGGAACTCCAACACCGACAGTAACTGTACCTGCAACTACCCCCGCTGCTGTACAGCAAACTACCCATGAAGCATTACACGCTGTTTGACACAAGCCATAACCAGCAGTGGTAAAATGAATTAAACAGAATATGGTGAAAAGCTGTATGATTTTCATTTTTGTTCAGTCTAGAAGTAAACAACAAAATTAAATTTGCTTGTTATAATCATTGGTTGAAACACTATTTGTGATACTACATAATATAGAATAAAGTACTATATATTGAAAGGAATTGTTCAAAAATAGTGATCAAGACATAATAAATCACATAATATTCAGAGTACAATGTAAATTAAACACCTGCATTGTACTTAACATATCTCAATATTGTAATGAGCGCCGTTTAGTCTGCATTTGACCAGAATAATACGTCAGAAGGTAAATGAGGCATTTGTACACACAAAATGAAAGCCACCGTGCAGTTTAACATCTTTAGATGGACTTGATTGATAGTTACACAAGGTTGTATATAAGAGCTTTATTAAGCTTGCAAATGGATGTTATTTGCATATTTTGGAGTGTTCTCAATGTGACCTTGACACGATAATTTTAATAAAGTCGACAGAATTGAGTTCCTTGGGAATACGATCACAAAAATATGTTCCGGTTTGCCCTGTCTGAGACGCAATTACGAAGTAGGGTGGGTTCTACAACGAACTGCAAGAAACAGAATATCGCTTCGCTGAATGCCAAAGCACCAGCAACTAAAACGTTGAAACAACAAGAACGATGAAGCCTCAGTTCCAAAGGATTCGGGATTATTCTCAAAATAAATGTAATAAACAGAACACCAAAATAGCATCAATCTATCCACAAAATAAATTTATTGTACCTGTAAGTTCTTGTAATATAAACTTAAAGACAACCAATACGCTACTGCATTACTAAATCTAAATACATAAAAGCAAACCTATAAGCAGACAAAACATCCATAACCACACATCCACAAAGTCCATGGAAGCTAAATACAGAATCAATACACAAGATTCCCGACCCAAGTGCTAATCCTATAAATCTTTTCACTAGTAAGTAAGAATTAATATTATTGGTGAACTGTTTCTCATCAATGGATTTACAACTTGACACCTTCCAGTAGATATTTATATACTTACAGCGTTTCCTCAGTATGTTACAATCCCAATTTGCACCTACTATAACGATGATATCAAAAGTAGCACCAAAACTAGTATGCCAACATAGTATGCTAAAATCGTTCTTGCGCTAAAACCCTGCAATAGTTTCCTAAAATGAGTCCCTGAAATAAATGAATAAAGCTACTAATGCATAACAGTACGCAGAAACGACATACCACAAAGTGGGCAAACTACACTACATCAATATTAACACACAAAATAACAGTATGCCTCAATGAATGCTTAGAGTTGAAGTCAATAGGACCCTGAAAGAAGATTAGCATTGTTAAAAAATATGCTACAAGGATGTACGTTCAAAGAGTGAAGTTTTAAATCTGTCACAAGTCGAAGTCAAAAAATATCACCATTCAAACATAAATCTAAACAGATATGGTTCCAACTAAAATTTCCGTAGCCGTCGAAATCCCCTAAAATCAGAGATGTTTAAGGCAGAACCTCGCCTTCTTCCTACGACAGGTCAGCATAAGATGATGTTCAACCATTAGATAAGAAATAAGCAGAACCAACTTAATGACAAATTAGACATTCAAATACCGAAGTGTCAACTTGAAAAGTAGTGGATAAGCTACCACCAAGTTTAAATAATATCAACCAAAATAGAATAATGATGAAAGTTACTAAAACAACATTTCAACCTAGAGCAATTGAATAAAACATAAAAAGCCGTCTTGAGCTTTAGTTGTTCAGTTCCAATTTAAAGCACAGATTACAATATTGTTTTTATTCAAGCTATAAATTTGTGATATAAATTAGCAGTACGTATTGTTAAACAAATTGCAGAAGTGAGATAAATTATTGTAATGATCGATATAAATTAATATGACCACGGATCACGTTTAAATTTTTTACAAATTGTTCAGGAATGCAGAGCAGTTGATAACGAATTCTACATGAAAATTTTGTTTACTGACAAGTCTTGTTTTACATGTCGTGACATGATGAACCTGCACATGTGTATGCAGATGAAAATCCACATGCTACCAAAAGTAGACATTATAACAAGAATTTAAAATTAATATCTGGATCCGAGTTATTTGGCAATTTTATGGTTCAGCCATTCCGATTACCTGATCGTTTGGATGGCACGCAGTTATCTTCGAATTCTTCAAGAAAGTTTGCTAGAATTACTAGAGTTGCTCTTAATGTTCGTCGAACATGTTCTCCATGCATGACGGTGCACCATCTCATTTTGCACATGCCATAAGAAAGTATCTTAATGAAGAATTTACTCGTAGATGGATCGGTAGAGGTTACAAAGCGTTCATTGACCTCCACGTTTTCCTGACTCAAATCCTTGCAACTTCTTTATCTGAAGAGTATTGAAAACACAAGTGAACAAGGTTCAAATTAATAATCCCGAACAATCATGGAACAAAATTCAAAGTGCTGTGAACGTAATATGACAAAACAATGTTATAATATGGGCGCATGTCAATTTCATATATCAAATTGACCTCTGCATTCATAAAGGTGGAGGTTATATTGACCACGTTTACTATTGGTATAGTGAACATAAATATCATTCTAAAAATGATTTAAAATTTTTTGTCAAGCTAATGATCCCAATTCAAAATCGAGGATTTTCATTTTTCTGATCCTTCAAAAATTAGCGAGTTTGCTAAATTAGATTTAAACAAATTCCAATGCTTGTGCAAATTTCAAATAATCAAGAGGAAGTCCTTCATTCTCCTTATCGTGCTGAATGGGAAAACTGCTATGAAACCAGAGTTTACAATTGCAATCACTGTCTGGGATCCAGGGACTCTTAAGCACTCACAAATGATAGAAACGGTGCAAAATAAATTTATTTGGTACATGTACTTTAAAAAATATAAAACATTCATCGGTTTAAATCCATATGCTTCTGCGAGGTCAATGCTAAATGTTACTAAGTTGGAACAGCGAAGGATCGTGATAAAACTCACTTTTTTGTATAAAATAATCGACAATCTCATTGACTGCTCCGTTATTTTGAGTAAGATTGGGTTCTATGTACCCTTCCATTCTGGTAGACTAAAAAAGTTATTTCATATTCCACAGTATCACACAGAGCTTAGGAAAAATTCTCCTATAATAAAAATGTTATCTCTATACAATAATTTACAACAAAGCTCAAATATACCTTTATTTGAAAAATCATTGCGAAATTTCAAGAAAACGATGTATGAAGTTATCAATTAATTTAAAAGTACTTGCGTAATACAGGCACATACATACATACATACATACATACATACATACATACATACATACACACACACAACGCACGCACGCACGCACGCACGCACACATATAATTTGTAAATATAAGGGGTTTCAGTTTTTATTATTCACAAGGTGCATTTTTGTAAATCCAATTATTTATTATTTATTATTATTATTTATGTCATGTTTATTTATAAAATATTCATTACAATTAAGTATAATTTCGTTACATGGAAGGATTATATAAAAATGAATAAACCATAATATTTATAATTAGCTTAGTGGAAATATGTAACTAGGCGTACGCCTGTATATTTCCAATAAATAAATAAATAAATAAATAGAAAAAGACCGGTATTTGGTAAATCTTTATCCGACTGCGTAAACAGCAGGTTATACATGTAGGAGGGTTTATAATATTAAAATTCTGTCGATAGGACAATTATCAGGTTTAGAGCCCATTTGGAGCTCCCGGATTCAAGCAAACCTTAGATGTCGACTACTTTGACACATTTGCTCCCGTTATTGATTTCAATTTAGTTAAATTATTTTTTGTTGTTGCTTGGGTACATGCACACTGGGACATTAGATGTTCTTTCTTATATGGAGATCTGAATGAGAACGTGCACATGGCAATACTACTTGGTTACAAAAGTTTAGGTTGTCACTCATATGTACTGCATCTAAAGAAATCGATTTACGGATTAAAACAATTCTGAAAGAATTAGTATAATCACATTAAGAAGTGCTGAAACAACATGGATTTACACAATCATCTTACTGTACTTGTATTTTTCAGTTAAACTATCTGCACAGTTTTGTTATATGTGGTCGATATAGCAGTGTTTGGTAAAGATAAAAATTGGTTAAAATTTATTCAAAATTTGTTATACCATAACTACGAAGCTGTATATCTCGGTCCAATCAGAGTTTTTGGGAGTTGAATTATCTTTTACACCAAAAGAAACACGTAGCTATGCTGCCAGAGCGTTTTCAGTTAATTTAAATGTGTCCGTATACACTCTTGTGAATATAGGTCCCGTGTTAAATCAAAATGAAGGGTAGTAATGATTTGCTTTTTAGAGAACTATTATGTTACCTGCTATTTAACCGGGTATATTATTTAGTGTAATTTTGCACAATTTAGAGTTAAACCAACTTATGAACACTATAATTGCTTATTAAGGATTTTGGAACTACTGTTAATTGAGTAATTAATTTGACATCGTGTATTTCTCATGAATTAATAGTTTATATTGATGCATATTGGACCACTGCGGCAGATTGTAGGCGATCATTCACCGTCTTATTTGGCCAATGAGTAGTACATTTATTGGGTGGCGATGCAGCATTTAAAAATGCATTGCTTGTAGTGCTAAGCTGAATACTTAGCTCTAGATTCAACCAGTATTAAAGTTGTGTGGATTTCTAAAGTTCGCTTTGGATTTAAGGGCTTTTTTCCCCAGAGTGTTAAGCTAATTGTTTTGTGTGATAATCAATCTGTAATACATTTTTCAAAGAATATAATAGTAAACAATCGCAATAAGCATATTGATATGAAATATTATACTATTTGGCAACTTTAACTGATGGTAGCTCAATACTCAAATACTAGTTGTAATGTAGCAGGTTTATTAACTAAGGCATTAATCCGAAATAAGTTAGTATTATTTTCTGATTGTATTTTTAGTTTATTAAATAATTTGAAATAGTATTCAAAATGTTTAGTTTTTAAACGTATTAATTTTCTGCTTTCTCTGCCTACATGGAATGGGCTAGGTTAAGTATTAAGGTTGTTAAATGCCAACCTTAATGGTAGCCAGTTTATATATTTATAATTGTTCGTGTATGGAATTCATTCTAAATAAATAATCAAATGTGATTAGTTTTTTGTCTCTCTATCAAGAAACTCCACTGTGAATAATCTTTCATAAGCTATAAGAACGAATGAAAATCCAATGTTCATTTGTAATTAGAGTAATCTTGGAATGCTCCTCATTTTGGTGCAAGCATTGATTTTTCGTATTCCTATTGGAGCAAAAAATCGTTGTTTTGGTATTGTGTAGATCCATTATAACAGTAACAACTCTGTGCGTATCCAAAAAACAATCAATATTTCGACTATAAAAACTAGATTACTTAAGAAAAATATTTACCTACCACTGGAAAATTAAACATTCTTCTGGAGTACACTGGGACTCTAATGAAAACTTCCTATAAGGATAAACATTTATTAACAGAAAGTGATTTAGAGTGCAAGTACAGGGTGGTAAATGATGCTCGCTTAAATATTCTTTCTAGATACTGATAAAATGAATTTAGATGCAATAGATAAGTTGTTGGAGCTCGAAATTAATGTTAAGGGTGGTGATGGTCAAGGCAATTCCTTCTGGATGACTACTTGGATAAATCCTTACCAATAACGAAAAGAATATATCTTATACGATACTGTTTTCTTTATACAACTGTGGTGACATTGGTCACCTACCAATGATTTTAATGTAAAGAAAAATTGCATTACTAAAAGCACCTACTCATGCATGGAATTAAATGCGCATAGTATGCTGCTCTTAATACCCAATAAGCTATAACTATTTTTCCATATCCGTTCTCTAGTCAGCCTGTTATGAAAATCGTAGCCCCACTTTGAGTATACCAAAAATTTGGCTACGATATAAAAGTAGACTGAAGAAAAAAAAGGATGACCGGATTCAATTTGCGAGTAGGCGGGGTTTTACAAGAACGAAAGTAATTATATTGCCTGAAATAAAAAAATTAAAAGTTCGGTTCAACCTGCAATAAAAATAAACACACTAATTTATAACAGAAAATAAATTGCTTATTGTAATTTAACGATTTCGTTAAACTCTATAACATGACAGCCGAGAAAATATTTACAATTAAATCTTATTACAATGTCCTGTAACCTTGAAGTAAACAAAAACATTTTCTTTCATCCCAATTGACATAACTCAAAATTGATCTAATATCCGAAATCTCTAGATATATTCAGAATATATATTTCTCATTTACTTATTGCATCGCCAAACACTATAATAATGTTTCGCTAAACATGAGGACATTGTCAGTAACGTCTTTTAAAAAAGCTATGTTTCAAATGCTTGCTGGAATGTAGCTCTAATTTACTTAAGAATTGTCTGAACTTTAAATGCTAGTGGAGTTTAGTCATATAAATATTTTTTTTTACATAAGGTTTAGAGATGTTGAGTAGAACGTTAGCGTAAGTAACAATTATTTTGCTTCGATGTTACTAACTAAAATATTAAGTTATTTTGTGCAATTCACTGTGGGTTAAGTGATAGAGCTACTGATGGTTATGCCCATCAAGTTGAACTTCGCCCATATTCTATTATTTTGTTACTTTATGTTTTGTTAACAAATACTTTTTTTGAATAAAGACATTTAATAATAATAATAATAATAATAATAATAATAATAATATATATATATATATATATATATATATATATATATATATATGTATATTGTCATGAAAATTATAGGTTAAGAATGGTATATGGGTCTAGATAATAAATTTTTAACAACTGTATATAGAAAATGGGAACAATTTATTTACTCGCCAAATTAATCAGTTTAGATAGTGAAAACAGACGGATATTAAGATATTTTTCTATTTTTAAATTGGAATGTAAAAATTGCATAACGGGTAGAAGCTTTAGGGTGCATGAAAACTCAAGGATACGCATAATTAGTTGTAATAGTTTAAATCAAGCGCATGGGCTAAGAAACTGAGCTTTTGAGTATAGAAAATCAATAATTTAAACGCATATTTCCATTTAAATAAACGAAACGTTCGTTATACAAATCCTAAGAAGTAGTAAAACTAGGAATTATTACTTTAAACGGACAAGTTGCTTCGAAGTAACACCTGCTAGTTAAATGCCGAGTTCAAAGAACTGAAATATACGTTGAGACAGAATTTCTATGGAATTGTTTGTAACGGTCGGTCCGACAAGCTGCTAAAATAACAAGTGCTTTGAAGACTAAGTGAAATGAAAGATCTATAATGTAAAACAGACAGAGAACATGTATAATAAAACGTTGGTTACAACGCACGTCTAAAATACACGGGAGTTTTGAAAGTCAACAACAATATCAGTTTTCTGTAGGTTGAGAGGGGTTCTAAAAGAAACACTAAATATGGGTGAAACGAAGAAAGGTAGCTAGGAGGTAGAACGTTATAACGGTGGAAAGCAATATCATTGGTCGAAGGCCAGCAGTTTTGAGAAGCTCGCGTCCGTTGATGTTATTGAACAAATTTCATAGTAACAACACGATAAACTTGGAATTTTTCAGACGTTGAAGTTCGTTACGATCTAAATTTTGAGAATCGGTTGTAGAAAATAAGCTTTTCGATGAAAAGAGGTTCCGTGAGAGGTATTGAAAAGCGTATAAATACACTGGGAGAGATATTAAAGCTCTTTTGCTCTTAGATCTTTAACGTAATTGCTATTACGTGCTTATTCATTGAAGTAGTATACAACATCCTATTTTAAAGTGTGTAAAACTGTTAGTAATGTGCCGGAAATGTATTAAAAGTGATTTGCACAAATGGGTCCTAGCGTATCAAAGGTGCTGTTACTACACAATACAATCTAAAGATAGGATGGTACTTGGGTAAGCGAATCGAAAATTTAGAAACAAGTATGCGCGGATAAAATACTAGACAGGGTTGCAGAGATTTGCATAGTGAGTGGGGATCAGTTGGATCCAGGCATAATCACGAAGTGTATGGACACAACGACGAGGGTTTTTGGTACACATCTTCAGAGGTAACAATGGACGAAGCTTACTCCAGGTAAAGAAAATTAATTTCTTGCTTTTACTTGAACATTTGTGCTGATATTTTGTGCTTGGGCGTTTTAACTTATTGGGGGTGTATTTGATTACCATAAAAATTCATTTAAAGGGTTTATGTACAGGACAATTAATGTTGATTATTTAAAATTGTTTATTAATGATATAAAAAAGTTGTTGTAAGGAGTAAACAGGTCTTTAGCTTTATTTTAAACAAAAATGCGAGGTGTAAAAGCATTTAGAGTAACTGGGTTATACTGAGCTCAAAAATAGACCAGAATAAAAATCAATTTAGGGTTGCACAACGGGCCCATCTACTCGTCTAAAATAAAATTTATGAAATATATTAAAAATCATGAAATTTTAAGAGATTTAAAGATTCAGATGGTAGCAGTTTTATCCAATTGTATATACCAATGTGTAAATATTTTCTTACTAATGAAAACTTGTTAATACGTGTAAATAAAAAGGTTGTATGTCTTGTTGCATTATTTGAGTGGTAATTTCATTTGACTGTGTTTGTGAGAAAGGAATGTAGTTAGGATGTTAGGTATTCAAGAAAAAGCAGATTTCTGAGCTAGCCAGGGTGTGCAGAAATAAGGAGGTGTTCCAAAGGTATTGTAAGAATTTTTTTTATTAATTTTATTCCAGAAAAATTTTATGACGGCCCAACGAAGGCGATCTCGAATTGGTTTAGAGGAATTCCACTGCAATATATATATATATATATATATATATATATATATATATATATAAACAGTAGTAAGTCAGGAATTTCTTTCTCTTATCTGTTAGGGTTGAACTCAAACTAGCACATGTACGAGTAGTAAAGTAAAAGATATTCTTGCTTATATATATTATAGTCTTCAGATATATAAGCAAATAAAAGTAATACTTCTAAATAGTATCTGGGAAATTTTTTTTCAGTACTTATTGTAATATCAAGATAGAAAGTAAGTAATACGTCTATGTATGACGTGGACAAGTTCATGTACCGTAGTAATATTAGGCCTACCAAAAGAAGCGGTAACTTCTCAATTAGTCATAAGTCAACGTGATGAACAAGTCATGCCCACCAGAAGAAGCTGTAACAGTTACGATTAAGATTAGATCATTTACGAAGAAAGGTACATTTTTTAAAACTGGAAGCACCACACAAATGGTGTGCACGAAATTTCTGTAATCAACGAAATAATGTAACGACAAATATTCTTTGTCGTATAGGTGCGGAAAGAATAAAGTAAGAAACTCGTTTTATAGCAAGAATTAAATTGAATCCCAGTGTTATCAAACACACAGGTACTAACAAAAACTTGAAACAGACTTTATCAGATAAGTGTGATCTATTATTTCAAAGAGTCTTTAGGACTGGGTATTATAAGAATTAATTATACTCTATAGTAATATGTACCAAGACGGCGGATAATTAAAACAAGGTACCGATTATTTAAATTATAGAGGAACTTTCCATTTTGTAGCAAATAGGTTTAAATGGAATTGTAGTAAAACGTACTTATTGCCATAATGAGAGGGTGGTGTATGAGTATCAAAACCAGAATCTAGGCGAATGAATAACTAAATAAAATAGCGAAAGGTTTAGTATAATGTCGAAAGGTAGACGTTAATCTCGTAAACAATATTTTGACTAGCAAGATTGCTCACCATCACAATTTACTGTCGTAAATTTCTCTATTCAGGATATTCTACATGGGCTCCACAGAATCCAAATTATATATCTGTTAATTTTGGTAAAATACATACATTCAAAATACAGAGATCAATATTTTTCTATAGTATCTTTAGTGGAAAATTTATAGTACGATCGACAAATATTCTTAGGATAGTAATTTTTTGACAGACTTAACTCTCTGTTGGTCTTTCATTTATACTAATTTTAGTGTTTTGTTGTATGTAATTGATACGATTTTCTGAGAGAGAAAAACAAAAGTACAAGTCATTCCAAAGCACTTCAGCCATTTGAATTACATTCCGCGTCTGGCAATGACTATGTTTATGTTTGCGATTTTAATCTGGATTGAAATCAAGCGGCTTCAATTGCCAATTGTAATTTTATGTATTTAAATCTAAAGGGTTTGAAAGCGGAGGGAAATATTTCAATACCATTTCATAATGAAATTAAAATTAACTTTTCTTATAAGTGTGTTGACATTGAAATGAAGCAAACCTAGGTATAAATATGGATTTGAAATGAATTAAAGTGCTCCCCTGGTTATATGATCAGTTTCAAGCTGTTTCAGTCAAGTCAAGCTGTAAATTTTCAGGATAGACTTGAATGGTTTTCAATCCACTTGAAACCTCATATCTTGTGTTTAAGTCAAAGTATGAAACTGGTTTACACAAGCCGCTTGAGTTCTACCAGATTGAAATCACCGATTTAATTGTAGTCATTAAGAAATAACTTGAAAATACAAAAAGCCATGCTACTGCGGATGCTAAGAGATTAGGAATCACTTTCTATCACGTCCCTGCAGCACGTAACCATAAGTATAACTGAAATCAAGCATTAGAAAAAACCAAAATTAGAAACTATGGTATTACTCAATCTTAGTAGTATTGACAAGTGGAAATTTAGGATAAAACACTGAACATGGAGATGACCGTCAATATTTAGAGATATGGACATCTTAGAATTAAAATATTTGGGGAAAGATATAGCTAAAATGATGGTTATTTGAAAGTCAGCGTTGTTGGTTCTACAGCAGGAGACATGGTACTTTCAAATGACAGCATTCAAAGAGTTTATGGAATGACACAACAATCCAAAAAGAGAAGGGTTGTAAATAAATCTTAAAATGAATATACTTTTGTTAAAACAAAACCTACTAAGAAGGTTACAAACGAATTTAACTACCCCTTAAGTTCTAGTGAAGCATCAAGTAGAGCTTGTTCTTAGATGTCCGATACTGAAACTGAGCAATTTTAAAAAGAAGAGAATTCTAGTGGACATTAAAAATTGAAGAAGCGTAGTATTGGGTGTCTTTTATGAGTCTGTGGTATTTGGGTCGGGTCCTCGGTACAAATAAACAGACGAGCAATATTGAATTTCTAGAAAAATATCTAAACAGATTTGTTTAGTCTCGAAATAATTCAATTGAAAGGGTTAGCAATGATGTTCTGATTTATACTGGTATCGGTAAGAGGAACGAAACAATTTTATCTGAAACAACGCGATTTGCTAGCTATAAATAAAGAAGTTCAGAAATTGGAAGAAACAAGCACATTAAATTTTTATTTCTTGTTTTGCAACCTGTGTAGTTCTGGCAAATAAAATCTTGCAAATGTTTACAAGCTTTTATTGAATAACCAGTAAATAATAAATTGTGCATTATTCCCTTACTTAATTCCGCTGATGGAATGATGCGATCCAAAGTTTATTTTTAGAAAATGGATAAAAATAGCTAATGAAATGATCCCGCTATGAAAATTTACAGAAAGAAATATAAGGTTTACCCATTCTATTATTTATATTAGAAGCAGTAGTACATATTTTAGAGATTATACAGGAATTATGGGCAATAATCTGGTTTAGGCAGCAGTGATAATTGGCGTGATAGGTGTTATCGAAGCAGTAATGAGCATAATAATGCCACAGTTG
Source organism: Platerodrilus igneus (assembly GCA_036346225.1). Lineage (NCBI taxonomy): Eukaryota > Metazoa > Arthropoda > Insecta > Coleoptera > Lycidae > Platerodrilus > Platerodrilus igneus. Next base: position 1,974,931 of record JARFIW010001373.1, on the reverse strand, counting down.
GTACACAAAACTTTGTGCTGTGGACAACTCGATTGTAATATTCTTTTAATTTCAGACATTAATTGGATATGCAATATATATTTTAAAATTTTTAATTATATAATATACATGGAGTCAAAATCCTGCAAGGGCATCATGTACTTTGAACATCAGCAGTCAAGAAATACCAACAAGGCCGAATCAAGACCCTATATTTAACAAATCTTTATAAATGTATGAAGGGAATGATGCGATTAAAAATATACATAAAATTCTGAAATTTAACAATAATTTGTTCATATAAGGATGAATGTGCTTGTAATTCCACATATACTGTGCACATATTCACGTATGCAATATTCAGTGAGAGGTCTGTTTACGTAAAATAAACACTAACAGTGAAGCTTAAATATTTTGATAAAACTTATGTACGATTATCACAGTCATTCGTTATCGACATTGGCTAAATTTGCATCTTGATTATATTGTCAGGTCAAACATACCCATCATTATCTTTTCTGCTTATATTGCTATAAAGAATTGGCGAGAAATATGAAAAATTTGGCAAGTTTAGCTTCAAAACCACCCCTTTCGAAAAGAAAATTTTTTTTTAAATATAACTTAAAGGTAAGTTTTTCAAAAAGCAGCAAATTTTACACCTAGTTCATTCATTTCCACGTTACATTTAACTACCAAATTTAATCAAATACCAAAATTTAAAAAAAACTATGTAGTAGAACACTTTGGGAAATGTATTACATTAAATCAAACAAAAGTTAAACTTACTTACAAATCAGAATTTTATGGTGGTTTGATAGGATTATTGCATATTTAAAATTCAAGAATAATGTTGATCAAATCAAACATAAGTTGAAAAGTTCCCTTCATTCAGTGAAATGAAAACAATTAATATCATGTCTGCTGGATAAAAAAAAAGAATTTATCTCACATGCCCTTGATACCCTTGATGAAACCACCATATATGTTTGCCCCGTCAAAACTACATACCTAGCAAGCATAGATAAACTAATCTAACAAGCTTAAAATAATTAGATTTATTTTCCCTATCCCTACAGGAATTTAATGTCAATAAATAATTGCAGTTGAACCCATATTTTAACATAAAACAAAATTAGGTTAAAACACAAATACTACAATTAAAAATCTGTTAATTAACCTAAAGGGTTAACCAATCCAATAGAAAAATTTTTTTTTTATAAAAAATATAAACTTTCATTGATCTTTAAATTTGTACAATAGTCATTGAAAATTAAAATAGAAAACGCCTTCATAAATATTTTGCAACGAACAAAAATTATTTAAAAAAACTACATATTAGCAATAAAAATTACCGAAATTCCTTATAAAAAACACCGGGACTGTTTTGAGTACTCTACATTCACATTAGGGGAAACCCCTGGTTAAAATTAGCATGTGATATCATATCAAAGTAAAATGAAATCAAAACAATGCAATTAATCATCATTACTTAATATTTGAAAAATAGAAATTACATCTAATTAATTTCAACTTATCAAAAAAATATGACTAGTTGTTAACGTCTACAACAGTTTGCTTCATCAAATATTCAAAATATCTAATACAAATGTATCAGTGTGAAAAGAACAATGAAATTTATATACTTCCTATCGGAGGTGTTCCTGATCTACGAAAAATAACGAATGTTGCAATTAAAGGTAGTTCTACACGACCTAAACATAATAAAATTAGTTACAGTTCACATGTGCAAATTATTGGGCAATCGACCAACTATTGTAATGCCGCCACTTAACGCACGGAATTTATGCTGTTTGTTTCAATAAGGTTAAATGTAGGAGCAAAAGTGCAATTGGATTTAAAAGTTATCAAGTATAAGTTAAAGAAAAAATTTCACACATATTACATATTCATTCATCATGATTTTTCCTACAAGAACTATATTTTGTGAAACCCCTTCTTTATGTAAATAAAATATTAAAAGTTGATTATTTAGATATCTCAATGGTTTGTGTGTCAATTTCAAATAACAAAGAACTTAAGCTATGTTTCCAGAAATAGTTGTTCATTATTTATTTTATGTATTTGTAGTTATCTAAAGTTTTATATAGCGCATTTAAACTAAACAAATATATGAATTTCAATATATGATTGGAATACTTAAGTGAATACCATACACTGTTCACTATTGCTAATTATTATCATCATATGTGAGACGTTGTTTACATAATCGTAAGTTTGTTTATATATGTACGCGCACTGCACAATTAAACATGCTAAACGAATTACTTATATTATTATTGCATGTATTGAACTATGGTGATTAAATGTACAATTTCACGAAAACGTGTATCATTCTGGTATAAAAGCTTTTGGATTAAAATGAGTCATTACCCGACCACTTATTCTATAAAGGTAAGGAATTATTAAAGTGCAAATTATAGAAAATTCCATAAAAATATTTAGGATTTAAACTTTCATAAAAAGAAAATAATTTTTTGATTGATGATTTTAGAATGCTTGTGATTTGTTAATATTTGTGCCTCAAGAACTTTAATTTGTACGTGTGAGTTTGCCTTTAAATTGATATCATAATAAATTGAAAATTGACAGATTCCTTAACCTAATTCTCCCATAATTTTTTTAAATAAAACAATTTTAAGTTTCAAAATCAAACTCAGAGTTATGCTGTTTGCTACATATACTGATATAAACTTAAAAATTTCAAATCAATGTTCTTGTATTTTAGTACTGCACCACATAACAGGGAAGTAATTCCGTGGTATTACATATGTGTCAATATACAAAAAACAGTTACTTTGGATGGAGCATTGGAAAAATGGGATGTAGGGGCATTGCATATGTGTGTAATGTCACAGATTATCTACCTCTTACAGATGTGAAGGCTTTGTCGGTTCGTTTGAAGTTTGTAGGGCAAAATTCTATAATCTTAAAGACATTTGTGGATATGCCTTTTGTATGTGGGGTAATGGATGGAACGTTAATGCGAGTTGATGCTCCTATTGCATTTGTAGATCGTTATGGACCAAATTTACAAACTTATTATGTATGTGCAAATTGGCCTGGGAGGGTTAGTGATGCACCAGTTTTGCAGGTAAGTAAATTATACAACAGGATGGAAGCAGGTTGGAGGCCTTTCACTGGTGGAGTTTTACTAGGAGACTTACCCTTTAAAATCTTGGCTCATTCCACCAGTGATTCAAAATATTAATGATCCATCTGAACAGAGATTTACGAAATCTCATAATAAAACTCAGAGTTATCGAGTGTGCCATTGGGTGATTAAAAGAAAAATGTCATATTCTGAGTGGCTGTATGCGCCCCAATCCCAAATTTGCTTGTGAAATTATCAATATTAGCATAATGTTGTGTAATCTTTTGAGGAGTAATTTACAATACTTTGCATTGCCTAATAACCTGAAATACAAGTAGAAGACTTACCAGGGACTAATATTATGGATGAAAATGAATTGCCCGCAGTCCAGGGTCAAGAAAAACTGCATTTTTCTTACAACCACTTTAATTGTTAAAAGTGAAAGTATGTACTTTAGCTTAATCTTAAACATGCATTTACATATTTTGTGATGAAACAGTGTTTGCTTCTGTGTCTATTCAATATAAGTATCAAATAAAATGTTACTGTACAGTTGAATCATTTCAATCTAACATTACAATGTCCTTTGTTAGTTACTAAATAGTAGCCACTATTAATAAATACAAGATCATTCATATCTGGTTGTTCTTCATCCTCTTGTTGGACAATATGACTAGTAAGAGGTGAATGCTGCGCATTTAAGGATTGCTCCTTTTCCCATACTTCAAGTTCTAGCTTATGTACTTGAAGCTTAAGCCTTCTCTTCTTCAGAGATTCAAGCATGAGAGTATCTTTACCACGGTATACAAGTATTTTTTTTGTGAATCTTATATACATAATATCTATGTAGAGCCAGGTGGATAGGAAAAAGATAGAAGGATATAGGAAGACCTAGACCAAACTATATTCGTCAAATTATTAGAAATTTAGGTTGTGAAGGGTATGTAGAACTTTTTAGATTAGCACAGAATAGAAAAGAAGTTGAGCTGCGTCAAACCGACCTTAAGTAAGGTCGAAAACAAAATGAATGATGATATACATAAAATTGATACATCAACTTCGTTACTACTATCTATAATTTTATTACTCTAACAACTAACATTCACATCAGTTTTTGATTACTAGTACTAAATCGAAATATACCTCAGGGGTTAGTGACTTTATCCTCTTGCGTGGCCAATTGTTTCTTACATATTCCATCATTTACATTATCATTACAAGTATCCACTAAACTCTCGTCAGGTTCAATAGGCTTTTGAACAACAGCTGCCGTAAACACTCCAAACGAATCCTAATTTTACTAACGACTTTTATTAACCAGGCCCTTGAAGTCATACTTATTCATATAAAATGTGGATATCATCATAATAAAATATGTTTGAACTTCTTTTTAAATAACATAAACAATTACAAAACAGTAAATTAACAAGTTGAAAATGCAAGGCATTGTCGCAACGAACTTCCAAATGTAGACTTACTTTAAAACAATTTAAAGAAATTAAAATTATTATGTTGTAATAATTATAAGTATTTAGATAAAATAAAAATTAATTCCCCGGTGGGGTCGGGTATCCGTGGTCAGATTTTGTGGGGGGTACCATATTTCGACTCAGCTATGTTAGGGGAGTCCAAATATGTATCGCACATTAATTTTGGACCTATTTGAAATTTTAATTTTCCCGACGGAATATCGCGGGGGCACGGCGTCCCCGTGGCCCGATTTCAACTGACATCAAAACTTAAGCTCAGGACACCGAGCTGAATCGATTGATGTATCACACATTGATGTCCGACCATTAGAAAGGCCTCGAACGGACAGACAGACGGACGACAAATCGATTTCATAAACGAACGAAGTTCGTTGATAAAAATAATTTACAAAGAACATTCAGAAATATATCGATTATCTGTATATCATCATCGTCATTAGGTCTTCTGTCCTGGAACTGGTTAGATACATACCCTCATTGTTTCCTATTCGCTGATGTTTGCGACCCGTTAGAAGAAGGTGGAACTCTGCAGGGTGTATTGTCTAAAAATAAGAGATTGTCGTATTTGTGTATATCTCATATGGATAAAAAAGGGTTAATTTACAACTTGTTATAGAATTTTTTCTTTTTAGTTAATATAATGCAGAGGGTGGTTTCAATTAGGATGACATGGAGTCAAACAGTGTTGCCAAAAAGAATTATCTATGCTCGCGGACTAGTCTCGGGGTTTATCTCTGCGGAGGCATTAGATGGGGGGTCTTTTCTATTAATTAACCTGTCTTTGTACAATTTTAGGGCACCACTACGTCAAACACAAACAAAAAAATAATCTTCTTAAGGAAAAACGTAGATAACCGTTAAGGGAATTAACTTATGCCTGAAGATAGATATTCAACAACATAACTGTGCTTCTTTTACACTTAAACATTGTAAGTAGAATTTCCAGAAATAAAACTATTACCTTAGTTTGCAGATATGTAATAAAGTTATTTCGACTTCTTGTATATACAAAAAAATAAAATAAATTAAAGACAACCATATAAGAGCATGAAGTGAAAAGGTCTTATCAATGTTGAGTCGACAAATTAGCAGTTGTTAGTGGGTGAGGCCCATCATAAAAATTGTATCTCATTACATTAAGCGAACGCTTCAAACCTAGCAATTGTTAATGGGTGAAGCCCATCATAAAAAAATTTCATTACATTAAGCGAATGCTTCAAGCAAAGATCTTTGTTCTTGGCTCACAAGGATAAGTCAAAGATTAGCTTATCATATAATTTGTTACAGAACATACGTTTGACTTGTTTGAGTAAACAAGTAACTCCAGATGTTTATCTAGCAGATGTTAAACCAAGATGTGCCCTAATCGACTATTTAAATTTAACAAGTAATACAAAACAAATTTAGCCAGATCATCTGACATAGTCTAAATAAAGTGAATTTATTTTTACTGGAAATCTCTCTAATTAAATATTCAAAAACACTAAAACTATTTTAAATCGTTAAGCAAATTATCTTATTTGTAATCAGTGACGCATAATTTATTTTAATAAGAAAGCTTTTATATCTTAGTATATGAAAATATGCTACAATTTTTAAATGGTTTAACAATAAGACTTTAATATATTTAATGATCGAAAATGTATTGAATATTATCACAGTCCCGTCGACATGGTACATGTGACACAAAGACAGTTGGCAACGATATTACATAATGTGAAAATCGACGCTCAAATTTCGATGATGTCACACAATATGCAAATTATTGCAACACATTTTCCAATTGTTTAAATTATATAAAAAACCCCCACGGGGTGCTTACGTGAACATGTAGAGCTTCCTTCAGGATCACGCCATGATAGCGGCGGCTTTCTTCAGGATTACTCCATGCTAGCGCTTCGGGGCTCCGTGGATTCGCTGATATTTCTCGGGTCGTGGATCTCCTAAGCCAGGTTGCATCCAAATTCGCTGGTCTTCTTCTTATGTAGAGGTACGATAAGGAACGGGTTTGGGGAACGATAATTAAAAAAAGGCAAAAGGGAATCTACATAATAAAAAGATACGATAAGATACCAGACCAACTACTCTTGTTCGCGTAACGAAGGCAAGTCCTGACCGTCTTTCGGAAATTTCCCACCACTCTTTCATCACACGCGTCGGCGCGAAATTCGCGCAACGCACTTCTGAAGTGGCTGAAATACGCGCAACAAGTCTTTTAAATTTATGGCGCTAAATTCCCACATATTAAAACTATATGAATATTTACGGCCGATTTCGGCACGTAGCAATATCTAAAAATCATTTAGGAAATGATTTATCCTCTAAGTCGACAACTTTACACCATGAATTTAATTCTTGCTTGGGTCGATGTTTGTTACAACAAATAAGAACGTACTCACCGAAGGAAAGTGTTTACACACACTTACAACACCTGCAGATTGTAACCACGTGTCAACGTCGTTACATTATCAACGGATGGGATGCCATCTCCAAAGCTTGGTCGACTTTCATACATCACAAAATTATGCAAATCTATTACTGAAATCTATTATATATTTCTTATTAAAGGTGAAACTGCTTGCTAAAAATTCAAATGAATTACTGACGATAAAGATGCCATATTGTCATGCTTACGAACCGTTTTATAACTTCTTCACTTCGCTGATTGTCTTCAATAAATATCTGCCCTCTTCGTACACCAGGCAACGTGTCTCTGCCAAGAATCGAATTGAATCTGACTCATCTTGGTAGGGAAACTTTCCTACCAGGTTTTTTAGTATTGCTTGTTTATCTGACTACATCCGGTACAAGAATGGATCGAGCACATCGGGCAGACGCCTTGAACCCCACGCGCATGACTGCGCGGATCGATAAACAAGTCGACCACATATTTACGCTTGGATCGCGGCAATCCATCAAACATCTAGCAATTTGGTAATTGCCTCTATGTGAAAACATTACAAACTATTTGACTAGTGTGATGCGAAAATAAATGATTGCCTTAATGGAAGGAGCATAAAGATCTTATATGCCCAGAAGATTTTAACCTAATCGAATTAATAATAACAAAATTATGGTAAGTTAAAGGCTTCATAAATTATAGGTTGTACATTTTAAAGAAATTAACTAATAAAAGGTAAATTTTACATTTTTAAATTGCTTTTTTTGTCATTAATCCAATTCGGTTAAAATTTTCTGGGACTATGAAAATTTGTAATGTATGTAAGAATTATGAAAAAATAGCAGTAATCATTAAAATCATAAGTATTACTTGATTTTGAAGGTACAGATATATCCACATAAGAGCAGGAAAAATCGTTTTGGAACCTTCTTTAGTATTAATTGTAACATCTGAAAGACAACATAATAAGTTAAATGCAAAAATAGAGAACATGTTAGTTGTTACCACATAGAATTACTATTTTTTTTGGTGGTTCATGTTCAAATTGATCCGGTAGTACTTTTTTTATAAAAAATGGTAGGAACTGCCTTATCTAATAGTCTTTTGCAAACTTCAGAGGTTTTCGAGAAGTATTTTTTTAGAAAATGTTTCTCACATAGTTTATAATTTGTATACAGCTTGTCTGAATCCATTGCCAGTAAATCTTTCAGATTACATGCTGCTAAACATTCCTACACCTGTGGAAGTAGAAATATTATAATGAAGAACTAAAAGTGCAGCCTATCTAGGACAATATATGCTATAGACACGGATGATCTTATATTAATGGTAAATCTGTGTAGAAACTCACCTTGCTCTCAATTATTGGGAATCGAAACATAGAGATATTGTTTGAAGATTTTGTGGAACACCCTCTGAAAGCACAAAATGTGCCACCTTTTTCATTTTTTACGTCCATATTGATTGTTGAACGCTAAACAAACAATACTTACAACAATACGAATCATTCAAATAAAAAGTTAGGTTAACCAAAGAAAATTTTAGGTTGATTAGAAAACCACTTATTTGGAGTATGTGTAAAGAAAAACAATTAAGCGGGAAACACTAGCCTTCACATTTGTAACAGGTGGATAATCTGTGGTAACATTTAATGAACCAGCTGTGGGCGTCTTTAGTTAGACGTAATTTCGTGGACAACATAACTTCGCTTGTTCTTACCTTAAAAATTCAGTAATCTACTAAACCGCTGTACACACCCAGATGATTTTATATACATATAAGCCAGTCGGTGAATATGAAACGTAAAGGAAGAGTTGTGGTATAATCGTCTTAGAACTAGTTGAACACGTATATCCATTATTTCCTATTCTGAGCTAACCTACACATTTCCCTGAAATTCCCACAGCCTACATTTTTCACTATCTGTGTGCAATAGTCTATTCTAGGTCTTCCTCTACCTCTCTTTTTCCCCTTTCTCAGCTTGTAATATATCCTGTACTATTACCTCGTGCCTTGGAACGTGTGCTATCATCATATCTCTACTGTTTCACAGATATCTTCCGCCACCCCACTATTTCTAGAACCTCTTTGTTCTTAACTTTATGTGTTCATGCTATCATCACCATACATCTGAAGTACCACATTCTAAAGGCTTCTACCTATTTCCTGTCTGCTTCTTCTACTGTCCTCATTACACAGCCGTACAGTGCCTGTGTGCCACATATGTTTTCAATTTTTTCTTTGTTTCCAGGTTTATTGTCTTTGAACATAGTAGCTGCTCTTTCTTGTTAGATACAGCTATTGATTTCTAAATATATACCTTATTTCACAGATATTCAGTGTTATGGAAAGGGGGTTGAGCAACTTGATGGCTATGGAGATCTCCAAGACTTAAACATTTGCCGAAAATTCTGGATCCAACCCCCCCTGAATATTTCATTTTACAAAGGTTGGAAGTGAATTTGAAACGTTTGTTTTTTTAATGGCGTCCCCTATAGACCTAATCCACTTCTGTAGCATTTTGTAGCTATTTAATTTTGTTGTTATAATTATTATTATTGTTATTATTAATTAATAGTTTTCCAATTAACATATTTTACGGATTATAAGAAGCACTTCAAATTTATAAGATGATTTTTAGATAAATATATTTTAATGTTACCTTCGGATCATAATTATGTATGGTTAACTCCTACTAGCAATATTCAGCTCATGTTCACTCTCGGTACTATCACTCGTCTCGTTAATGTCACCGTTCGTATTACTTTCATCTAAACTATTATTGTCACTCCTGTCAAAAACTGCGCCGTCTTCATTACCATCTACAGCATTACTTATTCTGCATTTTTTAAATAACTTTATAATCGTCTCTTCTTTCACAGCTTCCCATGAGTTTTTCACCCAGGTAAAAACTTCTAAAATTGTTAGTCGTTTCCTACGTCCTGTTATGGTGACATTATAATTTGAATTAGGGCCACTATACTTGCGGCCACGTCCCCAATGCTCCACCCGGAGGTACTACATTGTGTTATGGTGACATCATAATTTGGCTTTGCCGCCCATTTATTCCACTCTTCTCGCATAAAATTTTTAAATGTTTATTGATATTTAAGGGTTGACTTGTGAGGGCTCCATGAATGACTGTTATTTCTATAGTTATTCCTTTTAGAAGCTTGTTGGTTGATTCTGTTGTATGCACGCTAAATTGATCTTACACTAACATCGCAAGCTTTTTAAACAATGCACTTGAACGTTTTGCCCATATTTTTTCTATCCATAATTTCATTCCTATCTCATCCATACAGCCTTTTTCTTGAACGTGAATAATAATGTCACTAGGAATTTAATCTTTTGGTAATGTTCTTCTGTTGAAGATTACCATGGGTGGTAGTTTTCTTCCGTTCTTGCAACAAGCTAAAACTACAGTGTAGTAAGTTTTTTCGCGACTTGTTCTGATCACTATTGATTTGGTGCCTTTTGAATCTACAGCACAATTTGAAGGAACATCAAAAGTTAGAGGCTCAAACATATTCGCAATTTGATTAATCTCGAAAATTATATTTCCTTCTCGCTGATATTACAAATCTATGGAATTCCACAATTTTAGATTCGTATTCAGCTGGAATTTTTTGGGCTAGTGTGGTTTTTATACGCATACATAATTCATGTCTTTTCATAAATCTAAAGCACCAAGACTGTGATTCGGTAAAATCTAAAATTCCATTAGCAGTTGCCCATCTCTTAGTTTCAAAAATTATCATTTTCGTAGAAACTGGATATTCATTCCCATGCTTCGATGGTTTGTTACCCAATTTTTCACGTGTACTGTAACATTTAAATTTTTCTGCAAAATTATTTGTCGAAATTACTGCTATGCATCTATTATTTTAGTATTTATTCAACAACGTTTATTCTATTGATTTTATCGATTTTTCATATTTAATAACCTAACAAACTTCAAGGCACACTACAATTTCAATTAGAATTACAATCTACAACGTATCATGTCGTCTCAACTGATAACATGTATACAAACCAATTCGCGTGCTCCTACTTCTTTGTAATATCTAAGATTTTCAAGTTGTTTCGTCGATTCGTGACAGATAGTCACTTTTCGTTTCCTCGTTGAAGAGAAAGATCATTTGGTGTTATAAAACACTCAAGATGGTGCGGGAAATTAAGTTTTCCTGGCAGAGACGCCGCAATAGAAGTCAGTTAGTTAAAAGTTGTCTAGGACAACTTATATATGTGTATATATATATATATATATATATATATATATAAGAAGTGCAGTAACGGGTTTATAGGTCTACGTTCATAAAGGTAAAATTAAAAACTCTTTGTTCTTTACCAAGCTTTCGATTTAATTTTAAATCTTCCTCAGGGTGCTACAAAATTATAAACATCCATGTCAACATTCAAATAAAATACATTAACTTACAAAAACTGGAGTGTAAAATAGTAACTACATTGAAACATACTAGGTTAACATTCTTAGCACTAAATAACCACACTACCAGATTAAAATTGTAACTTCACATGGTAATATGTTTGACCAGGTATGCAAACCTAATTAAGTGACAGGTGTTGGTAGAACCTGATTTCAATACTTACAGAAATTATTGCATAAAATTCAACTTAGTGTCTCTTTCTTTCTGTTGATATTACTTAGTTTTAAAATATAAGAATAAATCACACTTAGATTGTTAGTATCAGATTTGAAGTTCAAAACGTTGTTGTTATTATTAATGTGCACCATTTCAAGAAAAAGTCTACCTTTGTAACTAACTTCCTATCTAAAATTTTTACTTTATTAAAATCCGGCAAATGATTTGATTTTTTTACATGGCAAGATAAAGCGCACGAATCTTTTTTGATTTTACAGTCACTCCTATGCTGAACAATCCTGGAACGTAACCACTGTGAAGATTGTCCAATGTAGATCTTATCACAATTACTGCATGGAATAGAGTATATGACGTTAGAACTACTCAGCATAGAGTCTCATCTTTAATGGCGAAAATAATTGATTTATAGTATTTCAAAATACAACCCTGTTACTATAAATCAATTATTTTCTGCCATTAAAGATGAGACTCTATGCTAATACTGCTATATCATCTGCAAAACTAAGTATATCAATCTTTTGTCCCTGCATAATAATTCCAAATGTCTTTCTGCATTTGACAGTATTCATTGCTTCTTCGATGTACAAGTTAAAGATAGAGCGAATCGCTGTCTCATCCCTATCCTAATATTTACTTCTCTACGTTTCTGCTCTAATTATATTACTGCTGTTTACTCTTTGTATAAGCTATGTACTATCTGCCTATCCCTAAAACTCATTCCAAGTGTCTTCTAGCATGATGTTGAAATAATGTGTTTGTGATGATTAAATTATTCTTGTCGCAAAATTCTACTAGCCTATTTCCCCCATGTTTATCGTGCCTAAACCAAATAGACCTACACCCGCTTCTTCCCTACCCTCACCTGATTTAAAATCACACATAATCATCAAATTTTCATGTCCTTTATGTATGTTAGTATGTCGTCGATATTTTTGTAGATCGCTGCTTTTACCTCTTCCATACGGTAGCTAGAGGTGGGCATGTATACTTGAATTATTACTGTATTTACTGGTTTAGAATCTAATATAACCATGAGCACTCTTTCATTCATTTATAATTAATTTTCTACACAGTCCTATCTTTTTTCGCATAACTATCCCCACACCCGAATTTCCTTCCTCTGATTCTGTATGAATTACCCTAAAGCCTCCACTCCAAAAATCCCCCACCTCTGGAAAATGTGTAGGTTAACTCAGAATAGGAAACATAGATAATTCACAAATATCATTATTAGTTTTATTCGACTTCAGTAAGACCTTTGATACTATTCATCAAGAATTATTAATTGCAAAGCTACATGTAACCAGTTCCGGGACTGAAGACCTATTGGCGATGATAGTACGGCTTTATTAAACCCGTCATGTAGAATACCATCAACAGAATATTGTAGTACGAATTCGACTTCTAAATTTCCCTTTGACGCAATCTCTTTCATTGCGAAAAGGTATTCATTAACCGTTTCGTCTTTTTTTATTGTTCATTTAAAAAGTGTTCTATGAATATCAGTACACATAATTTTTAACACAAATTTATTTTTTAATACCCATTTTAGTTTCAACCAAGTATTAAGTTCACTTTCACCTTGTACGAACTTTGATAAACCTGTTAAACTCTTTTTAGTATACAAGAATGTTTGCAATTTGTCTAACCTGAAAAGCTGTGCAGCTTCTTCACAATCTACTATCCACTTTTCGACCAGATAATTGTCTTTTCCAAAAAAGGATTGTATAGCTCCTTCAATGTCATAAAATGATAACGAAAAGTGTAGTTTTGTTAATTGCAAAGTTTGATTCGCATCATCTGCGTTGTTAGTGTTAGAAGTGTCTTCATTCCCGTTGCCACTAGCATTTACCTCATGTGGAGCCTCACTATCGTCTTTTGCCAAAGAAAAATTACACAGAAGCTTGTAAATAGAATCTACAATTTCGTTTTTAGGCCCTTCACTGTCTAACCCCAATGTTACAGGCTAAAGCTAAATCGCCTGCAGTAATCATTTTTGTACAGTTTTAATCTTGTATGAATCAAGAGTCAATTTCAAAGTCAAAACCGGTAAAGTTTATAATCTAGCTTGCCTACCATGATCACATCATTATTGTACTAAGGAATTATTTATTTTCTTTGCAATATTCGAATTATCGTTCAAATACAGCATCATAAATTGCAACAATAAAGTTTTGAATGTACCTGGATACTGCCCTCCACATAACACGCATTCCACTACATGGTAATTAATAATACTTTAATGTTAAAACAAAAACACCAATATCGTCTTGCGTCTGATTTTTAATACACACGCTCATTTTTTAGAAACAATAGCACGTTCATGTCATCTATATCATAAACAGTGATAATCATACACCATCTGTGCTTCAATTTTAACCAACTGTTTCTTGATTGTACGATCAACTAACACGTTTGCTTTGTACCAATTTAACTATCTATGAACGAGTGACTGAATAAGATTTTGAAATTATAAGATATCATTTACTCTATTCAGGACCAAGAAGCGCCCAAATTGCTGGATTATACTAAGTTATATTAAACACTGAGTTGTAAATATACATTTATTTATAACCCTATTATAGTAAGTACGATATTTTATAAGAAATATTAAACATTTATTATTGAACATCATAATTGTGAACAGTAGGAGGTAGAAACAGCCCATTGTCTGTCGTCATTATCACAAAACAATTTACATACGTCATAAATATTGTAAACACGTCTTTTGCCTACTATTGCCACAGTGTACTCTCCATAGTGGGGTGGAGCGGTCATTATTCACAGGTGTGCAACGGCTTGTTGGGCGACGCATGATTGTATCCCACACTATAGTCAATTCACAAATATCATTATTAGTTTTACCGGACTTCTACTATTCATCATGAACTATTAATTGCAAAGCTGCATTTTTGTGGATGTGGCCCTATTGTTATAAAATCGTTCTCAATCTATTTGTATAACACAACACAAATTGTGTAAATAATAAAGTATTTCTTGAAGTTCTCTGAAAAAGTGTTCCGCAAAGTAGTGTTAGAGCCATATCTTTTTGCATTTATTACATTTGATCTAGTGTGTAAACTGACCAGATTGCTTTGTTCATTTCAATGCCCGACCATCAGTGCTGCATGTCATGTGAGCTACTAAAAATTAACACTGTAGAACAAATCTTTTGTCAATTTCTACGTGGTCAACCATGGTTTCATTCTTAATGGAAATCTATGGGTGTTGCCACAACTGCAATGTGTCAAAAAGCTTTTTCAGTGCTCACCAACAGTGTTTATGGGGTCAATAAGTTCTGTGTTTTAAAAAGCTATGTATGTGTTTATATGGATTACAACTAAATTTCCAAATTCATGTGCTTAAAAAGTCATCTCTGTGTTACATCTTGCCAAAATCAATTAAATGGTACCCAATTAATTCCTCAGTACTTAATCACGTAGATTATTGTTGTGTAGTGACTTCATGTTAAGTTACGAATTCTTAGAACTGCTGCTTTCGCTATACTTACAATGCAAACAAGAGTGAGCACATAACACCATACAATATTGATACAAATATCTTAATGTTGAAATACCTATAGTCTGTTATTTCTCTTGTACATTGTTCAAAATCCTAAGTAGTCATATCCCACCGTACTTAACTAATTTGCTATGTAAACGTTTTCTTATACATAACCGGCAAGTACAATAAGGCACAATATCAACAAACATACTACAACAAAATATAAAACTTTTTGAATATACTGCCCTTAGAATCATTAACAAATAGTCCCACCTGTTTATGAAGTTTATATTTTTTAGTTACGCTTAATGAACTATTTATTTTAAGTCAAAGTAATTAACCTGATTTATATTAACTTGATACCTACTTAAGTAGTTTTTCTTTTTTATGGGTAGAGTTAAAAAAATCTGTTTTATGCATACACAGCTATTGGGACTTTACATCTTTTTGTTTTTTAATGATTAATTGGCTCATATTATTTGTTCTTATATTTATTATTGTCCCAATAAAACGTGTAATAATGAAATTGTACTATTATCAACGTTGATCTAACCTTTAAAAAATTTAACAATTACTATTTCACCCAACTCTGTAGGGCATTATTTGATTAGTTAAATACACCGTTGAGCTATTTAGTAGTTCGACGACTACCAATCAATATTTTTCAATCTCACTAAAACCAACTAACTTATTAGTCAGATTCATTCGCCAAAGATGTTCTTGTATAACATGCAAGTACATTAGAACTTTATATTAACGTCGTACGAAGGTTGCATTCATGATGCTAGAATAATGGAACGGTAGTTTGCAAAATGTTACCAAAATACAATTCATGGTAATTATTTCTTCACGGGCAATCTTGACATTAAAGCTGCATTACTTTCCCTGTTTAACCATTTTCCAATGTTACAAATAACAGTGGTATCTATACAAGCAAGAAACATACGGCCTATATAAATGATACACTTAGTACCGTCAAATACCCAGTCACTGCAGAAGAGTTACAAAACAATAATTGAATTTCAGAAAATTTTTAATTACATACATTGTTAAAATTTTATTACACAATTAATTATATTTACAATACTAGTTAATTAGAAGTTACACAATAAATACAGTATAATATTATAACTTATTATAACGATTAAAACAATTAAAAGCCTAAGAAACAAGAAATTTGTCAAATTTATACGGTTGGTGCAACCAAGAATGAAGCGGCGCATGAAACCATGCATGTTCCTTGTAGTGCACTGCACGCTATCACGGCAGCAGGAACTCCAACACCGGCTGTAACTGTACCTGCAGTTACCCCAGCTGCTGTACAGCAAAGCACCCATGCAGCATTACACGCTGTTTGGCACAAGCCATAACCACCTAGAAGAGCTAAAGGACCAGCAGTAGTAAAGTGAATGAAACAGAATATGGTGAAGAGCTGGATGATTTTCATTTTTGTTCAGTCTAGAAGTAAACAACAAAATTAAATTTGGTTATAATCATTGGTTGAAACACTATTTGTGTTGCTACATAATATATAATAAAGTACTATATATTGTAGGGAATTGTTTAAAAAAAACCAGTGGAGACAGACATAATAAATCACATAATATTAAAAAGGTATAATGTAAATTATTAAACACCTGCAGTGTACTTAACATGTCTCTTTATTGTAACAACTGCCGTTTAGTTTGCATTTGACCAGAGTAATACATCAGATGGTAAATGACGCATTTGTACACACAAAATGATTGATAGCCACCTTCGGTTTGACATCTTAGATGGAATTGATTGATCGTTGCAAGAGTTTGCATGTAATAGTTTTATTAAGCTTACGATGGATGTTATTTGCATATTTTGGTATGTTCTCAAAGTGACCTAGAGCAATTGAATAATGGTTATTTATTATACAAGGCAAAAAAGAGCTTAGATTTTAACTCGAGGGGTGTTTGTCTCCAGACGCAAAGCGGAGGGAGACAAACACCGAGAGTTAAAATCTTACATTTTTACCCATGTATAATACACTATTTTTTTCTGTGACAGGCAAAATGATGATTTAATATTGAAAAACTAATACAATAAATTAAAGTAAAAAAATCAATCCGTCAAATTTAAAGCTTCAAACAAGTAGGCTGTTGTACTTATAGGTACACTTAGACTTGCGTTGCTAAGAAAACCTGTAAAGTAATCAAATATCTGTCAATTTAATTCTGCGAGTGGTTTCAAAAATTGTTTACTTAAGTTGTTTTGAACGCGACAAAGTTATGATACGATATTATGTTAAAACCGAATGTTACAAGTGAGGACCCAGCTTTAAATTAAATATCTTCGTATTTTTACTATTTGCATATACTCGGGAAAAAAGTACTCATTTTTTTCCGTGGGAAAAAAATAAATTCATAAAAAGTGACATTTTGTTAACTGTCAAGAAACATAAAATGTTAAATTTTTCCCCCGTCACAGAAAAAAAGCCGCCATGCACTTTAGTTGTTCAGTTCTAATTAAAAGCTTGGATTACAATATTGTTTTTGTTCAAGCTATAAAGTTGTAATATAAATTAGCAGTACGTACTGTTAATATGAATTGCCCAAGTGAGATAAATTATTATAGTGATCGATATAAATTTATTATAGTGATTATATAAATTAATATAAGTTTAGTGCTACGTAATTTAGGCGATAGCCTTGTAGTTTTAAGAAGTTAGTATTTTCGAAACATTTTTGATAAGTTGGGTTCGCCTTTTTTGATTTTTGTACATTTACAATACATTATCGCATTTATTTTTATAACCATGGGTCCGAAGAAGAAGATGATGTCTATAGAATTAAAGCATGAAATCATAGAAAAACATGAGCGAGGTGTGCGAGTAATTGACTTGGCGAGGATGTATGGGTGCAGCACATCAATGATATGTACTGTGCTTAAACAGAAGAGTTGATAAAGGGTATAACGCCAGCTAAGCGCATTACAATAATTTCTAAGCTCCAGACCTTTCTCCATGAAAAGAAGGAGAGACTACTGATAGTATGTGTGACAGAAAAGCAGCTTCAAGGAGGAACCCTAACACAAAGCATCATATGCGAGAAGACATGAGTGATTTACGGTGATTTGCTGAAGCAAATCCCACACACTTACACAAATGAGGAATCTGAAGACTCGTTTAAAGCCAGTCGGGGCTGGTTTGACAACTTTAGGAAAAGGACCGGCATTCACTCAGTCATCAGGCATGGTGAGGCAGCAAGTTCGGATGTTAAGGCAGTTGAGGTTTACATCAAAACGTTTTCCGAACTGATAGAAGCCAAAGGATATATCCCCCGGCAAGTCTTTAACTGTGACGAGACAGGGCTGTCTGGAAAAGGATGCCGAATAGGGCTTCTATAACAGCAGAAGAGAAGACGATGTCAGGTCACAGACCCATGAAGGATAGATTGACTCGTAGCACTTTGCGCCAATGCAAGTGGCGACTGCAAAATCAAGCCTTTGCTAGTATTACCATTCGGAAAATCCTAGAGCCTTTAAGTCACATAAGATTTTAAAAGAAAAACTGAAAGTTATAGGGAGGGCAAATCGGAGGCGTGGGTCACCAGGAAATTCTTTGTGGAGTGGATAAACCCGGTGTTTGGCCCTTCAGTTAAAAAATATATACAGCAAAACAACCTATCCATACAAGCTTTTCTCGTCCTCGACAATACCCCTGCTCACCCACCAAATCTCGAAAATGATTTACTCGAAGAGTTCAAGTTTATAAAAGTTCTCTACCTACCACCCAACACCACTCCTATCCTGTAACCCATGGATCAGCAGGTGATTTTTAATTTTAAGAAGTTGTACACCAAGCACATTTTTCGGTACTGCTTTGAGGTAACGGAGAACACAAACGCTCCCTTCGAGAGTTCTGGAAGGACCACTTTAACATCGTGATATACCTAAGAATTACTGATCAGGTCTGGAATCCGAAGTGTCAGAGGTAGAGGAGATTGTTTCTCTGGGAAAATCCATGGGCCTGGAGGTGGATGAGAGAGATGTGAACGAACTGGTCGAGGAACAGTCTCAGAAGCTGACAACTGAGGAGTTACACGATCTACATTCGCAGCAGCATACGGTGGTTCAATGAAAAAATTAGTATTGAAGAGAAGTCAGAGATGGAGAAGGTTATCTCTACAAGAAATATAAAGATCGTGGGAATATGGGAGAAAGTTGTAGAGTTCGTGGATAAAAATCACCCCAAAAAAGTTGCAACTTGCCCAACTCATTTCCGCAATTTTTTTAAATGACCTGCAGGTGAAAATGAGCACAGCATGACGAAAAAAGCGAAAACCAGTGACAAAAAATAAGCGCTTCCGTAAGCACTTCACTTTTTCTTTATGTTTTTATAGAATATGTATTTGTTATTTCATCACATCATCATCATTAGGTCTTCAGCCCTAGAACTGGTTAGACGCGTACCGTCATTGTTTTCTATTCTGAACTAACCTACACATTTCCCTGAAATTTGCAGTCTGCATCTATAACTATCTGATGTAGGTCTACATCTACCTGCTTTTTCTTATATCTGCTTGTAATATATCCCATACTATTCGTCAAAAATGCCTTAGAACGTATTCTGCCCTTCTATTTCTCTTATCTTTTTCCCCAGATATCCTTGTTCCCCTACTATTTCTATAACCTATTTGTTATTATCTTTGTCTGTCCATGCTATCGTCCTCATACATCTGAAGCACAGCATTTCAAACGGCTGCTACCGTTTTTCTGTCTGCGTTTCAGACTGCCCGTATTTCATTGGCATACTGTGCTGTGCTCCACACATATGCTTTCAACAATTTTCTTCTTGTTCTATGTTTGTTGTCTTTCCTCATAGGCGCTGTTCATTCTTGTTAGATGCAGTTCGGTCACCTTCTATTGTTTTACAATTATATACCCTATTTCTCCGACCTACAGTGGTTGTGAAGGGAGGTAAGCAGCCTATGGCTGCCAAGTTCCCCCAACACTTAGCCATTTACCGATTTAATATATTTTCCAATATATCTTTTCGCACAGTCATCATTAGTTGCAGATATTTCGCAACCAACAACTAGTTGTTTATACAAATCATCACATTTATCTGCGCTTATTTTTTCGTCATTAGGTTTTCCATCTCAAAACTGGTTGGGCACGTACCTGCACTTATTTATATTCTGAGCTAGCCTACATAGTTCCCTGAAATTCTCACACAGCATGCGTATACAGCTCGTTTTTTTTTCTATTGTTTTCTAATTTTATGCCCTATTTCACCGAGATTCAGTGAAGGGGTTTAAGCAACCTGTGGCTACCAAGATCCCCCAACACTTAGACATTTGCTGAAGTAATTGTTTTCCAGTAAATTCTTCCACACACTTAACATTATTCGAGAATATTGCCCAGCCAATTCTTGTAGTTACTTATAATAATCATCATGTTTAGGTGCAGTAATTTTTTCGTCATTAGTTTATCCATCTTGGGATTGGTTGGATGCGTACCTCCATTGATTTCTATTCTGGACTAGCCTACACATCTCGCTGAAACCCCTACAGCCTACATCTTTTACTATCTGTGTGCAGTAGTCTAACCTAGGTCTGCCTCTTCTTCTCTTTTTTCCGATCTCTGCTTCTAGTATATTCCGCACTACTCCCTCATGCCATAGTATGTGGCCTATCATACTATCTCTCCTATTTTTTACCGTTTTCCACATATTTCTTTCTTCCCCTACCATTTTTAGTACCTCTTCGTTCTTAACTTTGTCTGTCCATGATATCTTCATCATACGTCTGTAGCACCACATTTCAAAGGTTTCTATCTTTTTCTTGTCTGCTTCTTCTACTGTCCAGGCTTCACAGCTGTATAGTGCTGTGCTCTACGCATATTTTTTAAGCAATCTTTTCCTTGTTTCTATGTTTGTGGTCTTTGAACACAGTAGTTACTTTTTCTTGTTAAATGTAGCACGACCTTGTGCTAATCTTTGTTTTATATCTTTTGTGCTTTTCCCATCTTGCGTTATTTGGCTTCCTAGGTAGCAGAAATCCTTAACCTCTTGTAAGTTCGTGTTACATACTTGTATTCTTGTTTTTGATTTATTTTGCCCACCTTTGCATACTAGAACTTTAGTTTTAGTTTTGTTAATTTTCATACCGTATCTCTCTGTTAGAACCGTTTTCATTTCATTAAGAGCAGCTTCTAACTCTTCCTTGCTAGACGCTAATACCGTTATATCATCTGCAAATCTAAGTATATCAATTTTTTGTCCCTGCATAGTAATTCCAAATGTCTTTCTGCATTTGACAGTATTCATTGCCTCTTCTATGTACAAGTTAAAAATCAATGGGGATAGGGCACATCCCTGTCTCACCCATTTCCTAATGTTTACTTCTCTACGTTCCTGCTCTAATTCTATTACTGCTGTTTGCTCTTTGTATAAGCTATGTACTATTCGTCTATCCCTATAACTCATACCAATCTTTTTGAGTATTTCAAACATTTTTTTTCCATTTTACATTGTCGAATGCTTTTTCCAGATCTACAAACCCTATATACACGCTATCCCCTTTTTCTATTGTTTTCTCCATTATCACTCCCAGAGCTAAAATAGCCTCCTGTGTTCCCCTGTTTCGCCTAAACCCAAATTGGTCTTCTCCTAGTATTTCTTCCGCCCGTTTTTCCATTCGTCTTTGCACAATTCTAGTTAATATTTTTGACACGTATGCTGTCAAACTTATTGTTCGAAAATTTTCACATCTATCCGCGCCTTTCTTCTTTGGTATAGTTACTATGATGCTACTTTTGAAATCTTTGGGTATCTCGCCTGTCTCATACATATAGCTTACAAGTTGGAAGAGACGTTCTGTTACTGCTTGTCCAGCGGCTTTTAGAGTTTCTGCTTGCACCTTATCTGTACCCGGCGCCTTACCATTTTTCAGACTCTTTAATGCTAATTTAAACTCATTTCTAAGTATAGGATATCCCAAGTCATCATTTTCAATGTCTGATTCCTCTTCTAATGCAGTTAGTTCCTCTCCTGCATATAAATTCCCTATATATTCTTGCCATCTACCCACTTTCTCTACGTTTTCTATGATGACGTTTCCTTGTGTGTCCCTTATATTTTTGCTATACGGTTTTATCTCCCTAAAATTCATTCTAATTAATTTGTATGCTTCGTCTGTCTTTCCTATTTTCATCTTATTTTGTACCTCTTTGCACTTTTCATCAATCGATTGTTCTTTAGCTTTCCTGCATTTGCGAATAATTTCCCATTTTATGGCTTTGTATTGCTGTTTTCCTGCTTCGTCTGATTTATTTTGTATTTTCGTCTTACTTCTATTAAATTCAGGATACCGTTTGTTATCCATGGTTTCTTATTTTCTTTTTGTGTATACCCCAGAATATCTCTGGCCGCCATATCTACGCTAGATTTAATGTTATTCCATTCTGTTTGTACTTCCTTAGTATCAGATATTTTCCCAATATCTTTGAGCAATTCAGTTGACTTTTTTTTCGAATCTTTCTTGAATATCTTTATCTTTTAGTTTCTTCAAGTCCAAGTGCCTTTTTCCGTTTCTTTTTTTCAAATTTTTAAATTTAAGTGCGGCCTTCATAATTACGATGTTGTGGTCGGTATCTATATCTGCTTCTGGGTAGCTTCTACAGTCTTTTACTCGATTCCTAAACCGTTGTCTAACAAGAATGTAATCTATTTGATATCTTCCTATACCTCCTGGCATCTTCCACGTATATCGTCTTCTAGCATGATGTTGAAATAATGTGTTTGTGATGATTAAATTGTTCTTGTCGCAAAATTCTGCCAGCCTATTCACCCTGTCGTTTCTCGTGCCTAAACCAAATAAACCTACTACCGCTCCTTCCCTACCCTCACCTACCACGGAATTAAAATCCCCCGTAATTATTAAATTTTCATGTTCTTTTACGTATCTTAATATGTCTTCGATATCTTTGTAGATGGCTTCTACCTCTTCATCACTGTAGCTAGAGGTGGGCATGTATACTTGAATTATTACTGTGTTTACCGGTTTAGATTCTAATCTAACCATGAGTACTCTTTCGTTCTTTTGTAAATAATTTTCTACACAGTATCCTATCTTTTTCCGCATAACTATCTCCACGCCCAAATTTCCTTCCTCTGCTCCTGTATGAATTACCCTGAAGTATATATAGATATATATATATATATATATATATATATATATATAATATTATTTTTTATTCATTACCAATAGTGTTTTGGATGATTATTTTCAATTAATTTCAAGTGGAAATGCTTATGCTTATGACAATTAAACCATGTGAGGTACACTGATCATTTACTGAGGTTGTTCTAAAGTATTTTCTTGTGGCTAAGTTCCTTGAGAACTTTAATCCAAAAGTTAAAGTTTATTTTTTCTATATATTTGAACCTTTATAATTGTCTTATTTCACAGTATATTATTTATCTTTACATCAGATGTTTATAGTTTTTAAAATAATGACTGTTTTTTAATTGTTTAAATGGTGCATTATGAATAGCCCATTTACCCTATGATTCCAGTTATTGTGAAATTACCTGATTCCCAAATTTCACCTCCTAACATATACTTGCCTAATTTATTTTGATTTCTTAAGATTATATTAACTTTTATGGCTTTCCCAATCTTCATTTCTTTCATCTGTATTAAGATTTCGATAACTGAAAGGCTTTGTTCGAACAACTCAGAAGTAATCTTGTCTTGAATAAATCTTGAACAGATCACTGTCATTTCCATTAATATATGCAGTCCAACTTGCATGTTACGGTTGTGTATATAAACTCTTATTACAAACAATTTAATAGTATTTGATATATTGTTGGCCTTATAAATCTTGAACCATTATAATGATGCCTATTTTACTACAGTAATATTATTATGAAATTTGCTTTAATCACTACCAAATGGACGATTTAATCATTTTGGAGTGTAACGTTTTATACTTGAAATAATGAAAATTGTATGAAAATCCAGTTCTATTAATCATTTCTGTTGTTAAATGGTCATTAAAAATTTAAGCTTTATACATGATACAAGTATTAAAGAATATATGAAATAACCTGATCCAAAATTCACTGCCAAAGTTCAATTTATGTTGCCTAATTTAATTTTGAAATTTCTAAAAGTCTTGTACTTTATGGAACATTAACATACATAATTTATTATTTTCACTTAAAATCAAAGGCCAGTTCTGCATTAAGGACTTTTGATAAAAACGCTTCTTAAAAATCAGATAAATTGTTCTGAAAACCCCATTATAACAATTACTGTAAATAGTGCTAATGCAATTAAAGTCCATGTTAAAACCTTGTAAAACAAAATATATTATGCAAATATTGCAGTTGTCCTTAAACAACGGATATAGTGACCTATTTCACTAACATTTTTTGATAGCATAATCCTCCAAAGACTCATTGATTCATTTTGACTGTAACTTATGACGAGTTGTAACGGTATTTTCAGCTAAAGTATCACTTTGATTTGTGGCATAAAATTCTTTTCGAATAGAGGTTTAAAGCAATAAATAATAAATTGTAAGTTGCATAATTCAATTATTGCAATTTAGATTTTCGAATTTAAGTCCTTGTACATATGAAAACAACATAATTTATAGTTCATAGTGGTAATAACTGACCAATATCAATGTCTAAACTTATGCAAATTTGTAAATAGCTTAATACAATCGTTAGTAATGTAGACAGATTGTCATATATACATAAAGTATTCAGTTGATAATAAACGTTGCAGTGGATTAAACATTTTCTGATAGATAAGTTCTCATTAGATATTTTGCAAACTAGTATTCAAATGTTTAAGGATTTCTAAATTCACTTAATTTTAGGGCTTTCTCTTCTAGTGTATAAGCAAGTTCTATGTGTGTAACATATGTAAAGTCTTTTAACCATATAATTGTAAATACCTAATACTATTGTGATCTGAAATATCATGCTAAAAATGCATATTTATACTGCTTGTTTCAGTTTATTAATAAGCATCCATCTGTAGTATATATTTTCGATAGTATTTAAGTTTATTAACGATAATTGAAATGTTCAAATGTATTAGTTTCTAAATTAGTCATTTCCGAATTCTCTATCTTTGATAGACAGTAGGTTAAATTTTATCTATTTAATGCAAATTTTAATCATCTTTTGACTTATTCGTGTACAAATTATTAACATCAAATTTTACTGCTATCTGTCCATCAATAATCACTGTGTATAATTATTTATAAACGAGTTCTGAAACTAATTAGTATCTCGAATGCTATTTTGTAAGAATTAATATTTCTATCCTATTGGAAAATTACAATATCGTTCTCTGAATCGTAAACTGACTATAAATAAAACTTATCTCCAATGGTTAATATTTCACTTATCTAACAGAAGTCGATTTATAGAAATATTTACCTATCTCTGAAAACTTTAAATATTTCTCTAGTACAACGATACAAATGAAATATCTAATAGTGTTTAAACATTATTACAGAAGCTATTTATAGTGAGTATAGAGTGGTATATCTTGGACTAAGATATTTTTCTGGATCCATAAACTGAATATAATCACATACAATGTTGTCAAAAGTAATATTTCGACTTAATATGAGGTAGGTATCCAGAAAAGCAATTTCTCTCTGATGCCTTACCACTCGAATAAATCCTTACTCAAATGGAAAACATTATCTATTATGAGGTACTCAGAAAAATTGCCATTCTTAAACTGAATATTTTAGCTCAAAATGAATACACTTAGTATTGCACTCTAAGTTCATTTTATTGGTAACTGAAAGAATTTTAACCATTCTTTACGTAAGTAACTGATATTTCATTGAAGTCCCGTTGTACTTCAGAAAATATTGTAATTTTACAGTGGTAGGTAAATATTTTTCTTAAGCACTCCTTGAGTTTTTAGTTTAGTCGAAATATTAACCGTATTTGGGGCAGACATGGAGTTGTTGATGTAATAATAGTTCTACACAATGTCAAAACGATGATTCTTTTGCTCCAATAGGAATGCGAAAAACTTATTCTTGCACTAAAATGAGCCTTCCGAGATGACTAATTAGAAATGAATATTTATTTAGAATGAATTCTGTACTTGAATAAGTATAAGTATATTAAGATTAGCATTAAACGACTTTACTACTTAACCTAGTCCAGCCATAAAGACAGAGAACATTAATAACTTTAAAAACTAAATTTGAATACTATTTCAAAATTTTCTAATTAACTTAAAATACTATCAGAAAATAATACTAACTTATTTCAGACTGATGCCTTAGTTAATAAATCTGTTACATTACAACTAGTATATTGAGCATTAAGCTATCGTACATTGCCTAATAGCATGATATTTCATATCCATATGCTTATTATGGCTGTTCACTATTATATCCTTCGAAAAATGTATTGCATATTGTTTGTCACACAAAATAATTGCCTAACACTATCGAAAGGGAAAACCCTTAAATTCAAAGTGAACTTTAGAAATCCGTAAAACTTAATACTGGTTGAATCGAGAGCTAGTGGAGGATATGTTATCAGAACAAATGTTTAATGCCCACGTGCCATGTGTATGAAACAAGCTGAAAACTTTGAGATATATTATGAACAATATGTTTACATGAACTTTTGAAAGATTGTATTGCTATTTACAAATATTATGATGGGGTTTCAAAACACCTGAATGGTTTTTATATGATTGTGGGTACAAAAAGTTGAACTTGGCCTTAAAATTTAACCAAACTAGAAAATAATAAACAGTATGTTGTTTTTCATATGGGGGAACCAAGGACTTTTTAAAAATTGGAAAATCTAAATTTGCAAATAAACGAATTTGGCGAATTTTTTCATAAATTTTTTATGGCTTTAATACCTCTGTTCCGAAAAGAAATTTTTTATATGGCCACAACAAAGTTATTACATTCTAGCTTAAGTCATAAAACGTTACAACTCCAAAATGATAACAATAAAGATCTCGGGTAGTGATTCGGGGACATTAAAAAAATTTAATGAAAAAAGGATTATTATAGTTCGTTTTTACAGCACGTTGCATATTTCAAATATATTTTATTTTACAAAAAGAGATTCTAAAAGCACAGCTTTAAATTCAATTAATCATCAAATTACTCTAGAATGACAGTAACCTGTTTTAAGGATTTATTCAAACAAGTATTATTCAGAGTTTTTTACCAGAGCGCTTTTTTATATCAAAAACGTCCTTAATGCACAGGATGTCGGCACCTTTGTTTTTGACAGTGAAAGTAACACCGAAATTATGTAATATTATGGGGGAATGTTGTTATGAAAGTTAATATCAATGTTTTAAGGAATATTTCAAAATAAAAAAGGCCAACAGTAATATTCGCTTTAGGCAGGTGAATATTCGGTAATGCACGTAATTTTCACTAATATTACCGTGGTAATATTTGTTTTAAGCATTATTAGGTACAACTGTGCTTAAAATGTTCATATAATGCACCATTTAAAAACAGAAAATTGTGAAGTAGAATGGATTTTCTAGCCATTTTCTATTATTTTAGAAGAAAATGTTTTATGGTTGAATCAGTCTATGTGGAGTGATGAAAGCAAATTGTATCATATGACATATGATACAATGTTTTTTTTTTATACAATTGTGGTGACATTTGTCACTTCCAATGTTTTTTTTATGTAGAGAAAAATTACATTACTAAAAGCGCATACTCATGCATGTCATTAAATGTGCATGGTATGCTGATCTTAATTGGCAATAAACCCGAATTATTTTGCCATAGTAGTTGCCTTGTAAAAATATTACAAGCAAGATTGCTAGCACAATCTACTGTTGTAAATTTCGCTATTCACGATATCTTACACAGGCTCCACAGAATCCAAATCATATACAGTATAACTGGATTTGGGTAAAATACATACATTCAAAATACCGAGATCAATTTTCTCTATTAGTATGTTTGGTGGAGAGATAGTACAATCGGCAAATATTTTTAAGATAGCAGTTTCCTGGACAGACTTAAATTCATTGTAGATCTTTCATTTATACCAAATTTAATGTTTTATTGCAGATGATTATTAACCATTTTCCGAGAGAGAAAAATTAAAGTATGGGTTATTCCAAGGCACCTTCAGCCACGTGCCAGCAATGAATTTTCTGGTTTATACTGCTATCAATAACGATCGAATCAATTTTATCTGAAACGGCCCGGTACCATTTGCTAACCATAAATAACAAGGTTCAAAATTGGAAGAAGAAACAAGAGTACTAAATTTTTATTTCTTAGTTTTGCTCTGGCAAATAAAATTTTGCAAATGTTTAAAAAGCTTTTATTGAATAACCAGTAAATAATAAATTGTGCATTATTTGTTTTACTCAATTCTGCTCATCGAATGAGAATCCAGTTTATTATTTTTTTTTTAGAAAATGGATAAAAATGACTAAGAAAGAAAGAAAAATGGCTAAGAAAATTTACTAAAATAAATGAAAGGTTTACCCATTATATTATTTGTATAAGAAATCGCATATTTTGGAGATTATACATGCATTATGGGCAATAATCTGGTATTTTAGGCAGCAATGATAATTGGTGTGATGATAGGCATTATCGAAGCAGTAATCAGCGTACTAATGCTAAATTCACATTTGGCACACAAAATTTTATGTGGTGGACAACTCGATTTTAATATTCTTTTAATTTCAGACATTGATTGGGAATGCAATATCTATTTTAAAATTTTTAATTATATAATATTACATAGGGTCAAAATCATTCAAGGGCAAATTCTGAAACTTTACAATAATTTGTTTACATTAAGGATGAGTTGCTTAAATATACATTATCCCATATATCCAGTAGGAATACATTGTTTAACTATTAAAATAAACAGTGAAGCTTAAATATTTTGCTAAAACTGATGTAAGATTATCAAGGCCATTCATTATCGACATTGGTTCAAGCTGCATCTTGATTATATTGTCCAGTCAACATACCCCTCATTGTCTGGACATTTTTTGCTTAAATTGCTATAAAGAATTAGCAAGTTTAGATTTAAAACCCCCATTTGCCAGAAATTTTTTTTTTTAAATATATCCCTCTTAAAGGTCAGCTTTTCAAAAACCAGTAAATTTTACACCTAGTTCATTAACTTCCATGTTAGATTCAACTATCAAATTTAATCAAATACAATGTGAAAAGGACTATGTAATAGGTAAAAATGTTTTACATTATAATTCAAACAAACAAGTTATAACTTTATTCTTACAAATTCAGAATATTTAAGGTAAGTCTGATAGGACTGACTATTGCATATTTAAAATTCTAGAGAATAATGTTGATCAAATCAAACAGAAGTTGATAAAGAGTTCTCTGCAATTCAGTGAAATGTATTAATTCAATTATCATGTCTGCTGAGATAAAAACTAATTCGATGCCCATTAAGATGATTATCCATTTGTTCAAAATAAGAAGCAATCAATGAAACAATTCATAATTAGTTTCTGCTGTCAAAACCACATTACCTAGTAATATAAATGAAACTAATCTAGGAAGCTAGTCATTCCAGCTTAAAAATAATCTCCTTTTATCCCAACTAATTTGCCCTCTTAGGAATTAAATGTCAATAAGCAATTGCATTTGAACCCTATTTTTAATACAAACAAATTAGACTATAAACAGAATTATACTTAAATATTAGTTGTTAATTATAATTTGGACATCTAGTCATGTATGCAATGAACTAAGCATATGAGTGTAAACCATTATCTAAATAGATACAAACTTTATATTTTATAAAAATATAAAATTTTACATTAGTAGTTTATCAATATTGTACAATAGTCACTGAAAATCTAAGAATTAGAATAATCGTCCTGTACCTGTTATAAAGTAATATTCTGCAAGGAACAAAATTATCTTACCAAACTACACATCTAGCAATTAAAAGTTTTACCGGACACTGCTTCAGTAATCTAGCATTCACATTAGGTGAAACCCGTGGTTAAAATTGACATATATATATTAGAACAAAACTGAAATCAAAACAATGTAAATAATCATATGATTGAATATTTAAAATAATAGAAATTACATGTTAATTAATTTCAACTTACCAAAAATAGTATGACGTAGTTTAACTTCTACAACTTAGTTCTTCAATAAATTCAAAATACATATTTTTAACAATGTGAAATTGGACAATGGACATTTAAGTTATTCAATCGGAGAGGTTGTAGCTACGAAAATATGAAACGAATAGTTGGAATTAAAGTTTGTAGTTCTATACGACCTAAACACGAATAAAATTTAGTATTACTATTTCAAATATTGACATTGGTAGACCAATCGGAAACAATGGATTGCTAATGACACTTAGCATATTGGTAAGTTTAATGACCAGATAGTGTCTTAAGATAGGATTAATTTGTGGACACAACTGATTGTTTAAATAAATTCAGAATCTATAAAAGTGTTGAATGTGATTTTATTTTAATATTAGTGCTGTATTAATTGGTATAAGCTTAAATGAAAACATTTACATAATAAATACAGTATTATTCAATATTTTTCCTAAAGGGTATATTTCTAAGAAACCCTTCTTATTAAGGATACAAATTACAAATTGATTGTCAGTTTTAAATAAGGTTTCAAACAATTAGTCTATGGTTTCCTTAGAATATACTTGTTCAATAATTTTTAAATTACTGGATTTTATATTTGTGGTTACTAAAGTTTAATATCGCACATTTAAACTAAACTTATTAATATGTCAACTTTAATGTACGATTAAATAGCTTTAAGAATAATTCCGGAATACAACTTGTTGAAATTCTTGATCATTCATGTCGTGAGAGTTATCTACATTATCGTAAGTTTATTATATATAAATGCCTTTTTACAGAAACAGCACTGCTAACAATTAATAGATGCTAAACGAATTACTTATATTATAGTTGACAATTGTACCTGATACAAAAAATGGTGATTAAAGGTAACAATTTCAAAGAATGAACGTGTATCAAATCCTGTGTAACTATCTTTAATTGAATTTAAATGGTTGGTACTTATTATCCGTCCACTTATTCTATAATATCTAGGTAAGGACATTATTAAGGTGCAGACATTTATAGAAAATGTTGCGTACAAACGTATTTAGGATTTAACCTTTGATAAAGAAAATAATTTCTTCGATAATGATGATGCTTAAGAACTGCTATGTGATTTATTTAACCCAATAATCTAGTGAAATCAAGCTCAACAATTAGTTCTGTACGTGTGAGTTTAGCCTTTAACATTAATTTATCTATAACTAAATTGATGAAACTTTGACAGAATTTCATTTTAACCTAATTCTCGTATAATTTTATAATTATGTCTTTCATTTATCGTGCATTTTATTACACGGTTTAATAATCAATTACTTGGTAACTTAGTTTGCAAATATCTACTATTATAATATCGTACAGTAATTTCAAATCAATGGTATTTTATATTAGTACTGTACCACATTAAATCGGGATTAGTCAACTTTCTTAGTATTACATAGTCCTGTTCAATCGTAGTACCTTTGGGTAGAGCATCGGAAAAATGGGATGTAAGGAACATTGCATATCTGTGTAACGTTTAATGAACCCGCATAGGCGTCTTAGATAGGATTAATTTCGTGGACAACATCACCTCGCTTGTTTTTATAATAAAAATTCAGTAATCTACTAAACAGCTGTATGCACCCAGATGATTTTATATAAATATAGGTCAGCGGATGAATACGAAACCTAAATGAATTGTGATATAATCACAAACAGGTAATAGCAATAAAACTCCGTTAAATTAATGTTCCTAAGAGCCGCCAATATTACGTGATCACAAATACAAAGATCTCGGCGTTATTAAAGGTAAGTGGTTTGTTCTATCAGATGAGTCGGCGTCTATGGCTTGCCTTAGCTTGACTTGTAATAATTGTTTATTACTGGGATTTTAATACTAAGTAATGATGGCAACAAACTATACTTTATTAATAAGGATAACTTTACAGCGTGTACAGTTACATAGCTTTAAGAATAATGCTGCCGGAAAACGAACATTGGTGACTTTCCCTTGTCATTCTGGTCGCACTGTTTATGGCCATGTCTATCCTAGCACTTCAATGTCACTTTAATTATAACTCACAAACATGCCCTTTTTTTTTTTACAAAACAACACACGAAAATTAATACATCAAACTGCTTAATTCTAGTTGACAAATCTTATACCTATACATAAAAATATATTGAAACTAAACACAATTCAAATGTAATGTAAGTATAACAAAATTGTATGTATCTAGTCTTATAAACTATAAATTTAATCGGTTGGGTGACTTTATTATTCTTCCACTTTTTGTACATATATCATTACTCGTTTCCTTTGGTAGGACATTCACAGGGCCGCTTTTTGGACGAATGGTTCTACCTTACTACCTAAATCGTTAACCCTCTGATAATATTTCTTAATAAATGATGTATTACGTCTTAAAACTCTATTATTTATTTCAACCCAATAACTCCTGGGTGGAAAGTCGAGCTTCTTCACAATTTTCCCTTCCTCCCAATGTTTAGTTTTAACATTTTTAATTAAAACCTCATTTGGATGAAACTTGGCATGAATGTTTGCATTTTTATTGTAATACTCAAACTGTTTTAATTGATTGTCTTTCATTGTATCAGTGGCATTTTGAATTACCACGGGTATTAATGAATCTAATTTAGTTGGTAACTTAGTTCGCAAATTCCTACTTTAAATTAGCTGTGCCGGTGACCACGGTAATCCAGCAACTGGACTATTTCTATATTCAAGCAAACTTAAATTGAAATCAGATTTAGCTTCATCACTTTCAATTAAGAGGTCCTTTACAATCCCTACATATTTTTCCACTAGACCATTAGCTTTAGGATAATGCGGGCTAGTTGTAACCACACTAAAATTTCACTATTCTGCAAACTGTCTAAACTCATAGGAGTTAAATGGCATATTATCAGCAATAACTGTTTGCGGAATACCCCATCTTGAGAATATTTCTTTGGGTACTTTAATTACAGTGGATGCGTCTTTGTTTGTTACTTTTATGGTCTCTGGCCATCTAGAATAGTAATCAACCATCACTAAATAATTCTGATTTTTATATTCTGCAAAATCCATCGCTACTTTTAAAAATGGTAACTCAGGAATTTCATGACTAATCAAGGGGTCTTTTATATTTGACTTTTGAAATTTTTGACAAATTTTACAACTCTGAACAAAGCTTATTAAACTAGCTCTAATCCCTGGCCAATAGAATAAACTATACATTTTATCCTTTATTTTACTAATTCCCAGATGTGATTCATGAGCTTTACTTAAAATGAATTCTCTCAATGTTTTCGGAATAATTAACCTCCGTTTATAAAATATTAATTTATGTTCTACAGTTATTTCATTCCTGAGTTCATAAAAATGATTCAGCTCTCGCACTTCATTGTTTAATTTTTTCGGCCAACCTTCTTTATAAAAATTCTTAATTTGCCCTAACACGTTATCTTTAGCAGTTTCCCTCTTAAATTCTATTAGTCTATTTTCTGAGAAGCTAATATCATACTCTGTTATCACATGAATTCTTTCAGTCATAGTATCATCGTCTTTGATTTTGATTTGTAAAAAATTTCTAGATAGATAATCTGCTATATACATAAATCTGTCTGGCAAATACTTTAATTGAAAATTGTATGACATTAATTTCAACC
Source organism: Platerodrilus igneus (assembly GCA_036346225.1). Taxonomy (NCBI): domain Eukaryota; kingdom Metazoa; phylum Arthropoda; class Insecta; order Coleoptera; family Lycidae; genus Platerodrilus; species Platerodrilus igneus. The sequence continues at coordinate 1,941,041 of JARFIW010001373.1, read as the reverse complement.
GTAATCGCCACAAGCGATTGTTTTTTATATCAGCTATTTCTTTTTTAATTATTGCTGTTAGCGGTTGATGATCAGTATAAACTACAACATTCATATGTCCATAGACATAGAAATGGAACTTGTTTAAAGCCCACGAACATGCCAATAATTCCTTTTCTATTTGTGCGTGTTGAATTTCAGTTTGCGTTAAACACCTTGATATAAACGCCACTGGTTTATTTTCTTGCAAAAGACATGCACCTAAGGCATCTTTTGAAGAATCACATTGAATTTCAATCGGTCGATTAACATCAAAAGGCATTAAAGCAGTACTGTTAACAACCATTTTTAATTTTTGAAATAAATTATCATGGACCTCCGTCCACAACCACTCCACATTATTTTTAAGTAATTCTCTTAAAGGTGATATTACATCGCTTAAGTTTGGTAAAAAATTTCTTATGAAATTGACCATTCCCAGAAATTTCTGCAGGTCTTTTTTATTTTCAGGACGTTTTAACTCCTCAATACATTTAGATCGTTCAGGATCTGAAAGGATGCCTTTGTTGCTAAAAATTGAACCTAAATATTTAACCTCCGTTTTACAATATTGTAATTTGTCGGGATTAAATTTTATATTATTTGTTCTTGCTACATTTACAACATTCTGTATTATAATTTGCAATTCTTTTTCAGTATTTGCAGCACACAATAAATCATCAAAGTAGGGTACAACACCCTTAATATTACCAAAGTATTTATTAACTAGCTTGATAAAAATCTCAGATATTACAGACAACCCAAACCGAGCCCTTAAATATAATGGTAATTACCAAAAGGAGTGCTAAAGGTGCACAACTTGCTTGACTTTTCATCCAGAACCAACTGGTGAAATCCATCTTTAAGGTCAAAAATACAAAAGCATTTTTTATTAGCCAACTTGGAGCTAATTTCATCAAACGTTGGAATTTCATAAAAGTCCCTAACTAGATATTTATTAAGATGAGTGGGATCTATACATAACCTAAGCTGATTGTTAGCCTTTTCTACACAAACTAGATTGCTAACCCACTCGCATGGTTCTTTAGTAGGTATAATAACTCCCCTTTTTTCATATTCATCTAAAGTTACTTTTAATTTGTCTTTAATTTTAAGTGGGACACGCCTACTTGCACTAGCTTTGCACAGCGTTGCTCGTTAATTTAAGTGACACTACTTCAGGAAATGAGCCTAAACCTGAAAATACATCCTCATTTGCATTTATGAATTTTACCTTTCCCGAATTTTCATTTTTACATATATCGTTAACTCTATTTATTAAACCTAGTTCTACACAAGAATCTAGTCCTAAAATGGCAATACAGGCATTATTTTCTACTACAATAAATTTTGTAACAATTAATTTGTCCTTATAGTTTAAAGTCGCTTTGAATTCGCCACATGGCGTTATTTTAAATTCACCAAAAATTTCAAGTTTAATATTGGTCCTATCTAATTTGTGATTAGACAATTTATTAAAAATTCCAATTGGTATTATATTAGTTGCTGCTCCACTATCTAATTTAAAATTAATACTAACATTATCTAAGAGCAATTCTGTATGCCATTCTTTATCCGTGTAGTGAATAGTTTTAATAACATTAATCTGAAACGTATTATCTGTTTCACTTAATTCAAATGTTTGGCGCTTATCGCTACCAGTACTTTGCCATTTACAACAGACTTTAAAATGGTTATATTTTGAACATTTAAGACATTGCTGTCCCATTGCAGGACATTCGCCCTTAATATGATTACGGTTACACCTTTTACAAACAAAAGCCTTACCTCTACCGTTATTGCTAGCAACTTTCTGAACGTTGGTCTCTTCATTTGTGCCAAATCGTTTCTTTCCATGTATTTTATTGGACCTAATATCAACAACTTAAATTCTTATACGGTCATCCTCTAGGGTTTTTCTATTTAATTCTGCAATTTCTGCTGCTTGACGGTATCCAATTACCGATTTCAAAGTTGTGTCCTCCCGCAATAATCTTGCTTGTATATCGGGATCATTAATGCCTAAAACAATTTGAGTATGCAGGATTTGCCCTCTGCTTCCCCAAAGCCACAGGATTTCACTAAATTCCTTAAATCAGTTAAAAATACATCAAAGGGTTCACCTAGTTTTTGTTTTCTCGAGAAAAATTTATAGTGTTCCATTACCTTATTTTTCTTGGGCATACAATAAGACTTGAATTCTTTCAAAATTAAATCAATAGTTGTCAACGACGCAACATCAAACGTGTTATAAACTTTAAATGCTTCACTGCCCATTAAATTTAACAATCTCGCAATCTGAACCGCATCAGTTTTTTTGTCGGTTTCCGTTGCTGTAAAATAAATCGATACCTGTTGTTTAAAGGATTTAAAATTTTCTGCAAGGTTGCCTTTCAGTGTCAATTCGCCTGGTTTATTGTATTCAGACATTTTCTTACACGAAAAACTACTCCAATTTTGCTTGAATAAACGTGCTTCTAACCTTACTTTCAAATGTTGCCAGAATCAAAGTTCCCAGTTAATTTTAATACGAAATATATTCATTTTATAACGACTGCACCATGTTTATTACTGGGATTTTAATACTAAGTAATGGTGGCAACAAACTATACTTTATTAATAAGGATAACTTTACAGCGTGTACAGTTACATAGCTTTAAGAATAATGCTGCCAGAAAACGAACATTGGTGACTTTCCCTTGTCATTCTGGTCACACTGTTTATTGCCGTGTCTATCGTAGCACTTCAATGTCACTTTAATTATAACTCACAAACAATAATAAAATGGATATTACTTTATTAGTGCTTTATTAATAGGACGAGTCAATCGCCACCATCTTGTACAATGCTAAGCGTCGTCGTTGGCTCTAGGGTTGCCACCTTTTTGTTAACCCAGACCAGGACAAAGTGTTCCACTAAAAAATAATTTAGAGACAAACAGTTTTTTACATGCGCATCAGAGAGTAGTTATCATATATAGACCTGGAATTCAAATGGAGCTTTTGGAAATATGTAGTTTTAGGTCAAATGTATATCTTAGTAGTAAATAGCATGACACGCGCGAAAACTTAGAAATTGCAGCGTGTGCTAAAAGCCGAAAGGTTATACTTATAATATTGTGTATGTATGTTCTATATTGCTCTCTCTTTTGACAGCTGGTGACATCTAGATTTGGCATTCAAAAGTATTCAAAACCATGGCCAATTTTTAGTATTGAATGAGAAGTCTAATAGTCTCTTATGCGCATATTCAACAGTTCTCTAAAATAGAATAATGGCGGGTTATTATTTTAATAATACGCAAAAGATAAACAAGTTTATTTTAAAGATATGACACAAACACATATACAAAAACAAACAATAAAAGTTTTAAAGCGGGAAACTAATTCTATTTATACAGAAACTAAAACTCTTTTTAATAGGTGTAATATACAGGGTTATTCCAAATGAAATAGACAGTTTGGATAGGTTATAGAAAGTTTATTTTTGAAAAGTTAAGATTATTACTTATATGATTATAAAGAATGTTTTTATTTAAAATTTTTACAAATGTTCAATGTGTGCACCTTTGGAAACACGACAGATATCAACACGGTAGTCGAATTCTTACCACACGCTATTAAGCATGTAACGGTCAACTGTAGCAAGAGCATTTGTGATACGTTATTTAAGTTCGTCGATATCAACAGGAAGCGGTGGTATGAAAACTTTGTCTTTTACATAACCCCATAAGAAATAGTCGCAGGGCTTTAAATCTGGACTACGAGGTGGCCACGGCTTAAGCACAAGGTTTTCCTCACTTGCACGGCCGAATCAATCGTCTAGGAAGATGTTCATCCAGATATTTTCTGACCTGTAAGTGCCAGTGAGGCGGAGCTCCATCTTGTACAAAAACGAAGTTATCACTATCTTCCTGTAGTTGAGGCACTAACCATTCGTGTAACATGTCCAGATAAATTACTCCGGTTATTGACACTTCGTGAAAGAAGAACCTTTTCACGAGATAAAGCGCAAAACACGTTAACTTTAGGAGAATCGCGTATATGTTGTAAAGTCGCTCTTGGGTTTTCTGTGCCCCATATCCTTACATTATGTCTATTTACTTTTCCACTAATGTGAAAGGTACATTCGTCACTGAAAATTAGGCGATTAAAGAATGTGTCATCATTTTCGAGACATTGTTGCATCTCCAGACAAAAATTGTTACGTACGACTTTATCACCGGCATTTAAACTTTGTACTAACTGCAATTTATACGGTTTCATTTTCAAACGTTTCCGCAGAATTTTCCACACAGTAGGTTAAGGAATTTGCAATTCTAAACTTGCTGATTTAGTCGATTGTCTTGGACTTCATAAATAAACATCACGAACACTATCGATTTGTTCTTTTGTAACAGGAGGTCTTCCAGTACTCTTTCTTTTACACAGACATCCACTATTTTTGAAACGTTTATACCAGTCATAGATTGATTGCCTTGTTGGTGGTGTTTTACCGTATTTTGTTCTGAAATGACGCTGCACAACAGTAACAGACTTTGTTTTGGCTAATTCAAGAACACAATAAGCTTTCTCCACTTTAGTAGCGGCCATTTTGCTAGGCTGGTCGTTGTTTTAACAGCAGTACCAACCTAACAGTTGTACCAACATAAACTTTAAGAAATTCCCTATAAACCTATCTCGCTTAATATATTCAAATACACCTGTCTGATTTTTTAAAGGCTATCCAAGCTGTCTATTTCATTTGTAATAACCCTGTATAATATATAAGGATAAAAGCGTGTCACTTATTTTCGGAATCGAATTTGAAGGTATATTTCTTATTCGTCGACACACTTCTTAATATTTCTGGGTAACTCTTGATATAGTCGTAAAATTCACAACATGCCATATTAAAATTTAACTTGATTTTTAGCTCCGAGTTTAAAAGTTGATTTCCAATTTTATTTCATTCATCTCTAGCAATTAGTCCCATAAGACTAAATACTCTTTCGCAATATGCATTTGAAATCGGAATTGATAAAACAAATGATACTAATTTGAAAGCCTCAGTACAACATTCGCATTTTTGAAAAATCTCTGCCCACTTTTTATCAATGTTTATGGATTTGGAGGAAATATCACCTAACGTTACTACATTTTGAATAATCCCTATTTCTTCATATAATTTATCTGCATCAATTTCGTCGTCCATTTTCAAAATGTTTGTAAGCTTTTCAAAATCTTTAAAAGTAAGTTCTTCTCGTAAGTTTAGAAAACCAAAATATTGGAAAACTGATTCTTCAAAGTCATAATACTTGCATAGGTAATTAATGGAACGACTTAAAAACTCTAGGGCTTGTGTTTCGAATTTGAACTTTTTATCACGTTCTAGAGTTTTAAATATTTTATTCATGAGCTACCGAAAAATTTATCTTTAATTCTACGTTCTAATTGTGATTTAAAATTTTTCATTATATTGTGAAGGTCTATTGAATTTGTATCTTGATTTTCTAAAGTTAAAATTGTTGTCTGAAATACCAAAGATACGTTGTGTACAAAAAATAGTATAAAATGACAAGAACCTAGGATTTAGGTATATTACTCAAATAATGAAGGCAAATAAATTATGAATTAAATACATCTATTTTCCTCCATTTGTAAGTTGTAGGTAGTAATTTGTACTAATATTTTTTACTTACCTCTCAAATAAGCAAATATTATGATGTTATAATATAGGTACAAGCTACACAATTATTTTTTTATATACTTCGTTAAAAAACAATGTGTCGATAACTAGATATCTATACTTCTTAAATTATGGGTGACATAACAGTTTATACTACAATAACTTCAGTTTTCAATAGTTCTCTTCAGGATTTGCAAAGGTCCGACTTGATGTAGTCTACTGATCTGGCAGTCTGCCGCTACTAAAATACTAATCAGGACGCAATTCCGGGACAATCCCGGGTCCCAGTTAAAGTTTTTTTTGGCCGGGGCGGAGGACCTACATTCCGGGATAATCCTGGCGAAACCGGGAAGGGTGGCAACCGTACTTGGCTCTGAAGCCAGTGGTCCTAAAACTTCCAGAGATCTTTAACATAACCTACAGAACACCATCCCTTCCCCTCTTAAATACTAAACAAAATCTTTAAATTGCTTAGATCCTATCGCTTGTCTTTCTAATCTTATCGCACATAACTCCCGTGCTTTTTTATCCACAACTTCATCATTCATCGTATCACTATCACCGGACTTCAGAGCAAAAGGTGCAATCGCAGATGCACTTTATGGCTTATCAATAGTAACACATTGTTTATTATTATCTACGGTTAGAGAATTTTCATCTTGATCTTTAGGACTAATAACTACGTTATTCTCTGAAGGTTTTGGATGTGAGCAATTCTGTCTCAGTATTTCTTCTGTTTTTTTTTTGTACAATATATGACTTTGGCTTCGCAACGACCTGTTTAAATTTTCCTGGAGTCCTTGTTTTATTTGGAGCATTTTGAATTAACTATTTTGATTTTGTATGAACGGTTGCTTGAACTTTGCAGATCTATTGTAAAACTGCTTATATTTGGCATGGTTTTCTTTAAGTTATTCGCTAACGTCATCATAAACTTTAGACTTTAAGATGTTTTGAGAACACGGGATTTGCTCCCTTAACACTCTACTCATTAGCATCTGAGATGGAAAAAAGTTCACACCTGAAATTGGTGTATTCCTATAGCTCAACTGCCCTAAGTATATATGTTCATTACTTTCTTTAACAAACCTTTTCGCTACAGCTTTTTCTATTAAACCATTCGACTTGGGATATCTAGGACTTGAATGGGTTGTTTATATGTTCCACTTACTAGTAAAGTCTTTAAAACGGCAACTTGTGAAAAACATGTTATCCCTAATAATTGGCCTAGGTGCCCCATGTACCGCAAAAATCTCTTTTAAAACATAAATTACACTATCTGCTGTTCTAGATTTCAGCTTCTTTATCTCTATCCGTTTATTGTATAGTCTACGAGGACTTGCGATGTGAAATACCCGGGGTATTTATAATTTAGGGTAACTACCCAGGGTAATTATCCAGGTAAATACCCAAAATTCATAAATACCCGGATATTTTTAAATTTGTATAAAATCTAGATTAGAATTAAGCTAAACCTTGTAAAATCTATGTAAATAAATGACACTACTCAAACTAAGAGTCTTCCATTTATGCAAGCTTAATAAACCATTTTAACGTGTTTATGAAGCTCAAGCATAAGCAGTTTTTATTATTTATATTAGTTGCTATTTCTTTTTGCAGTATTATTTGAGCTATATTGACCGATAACCTAAACCTTGGTAACAGCGTATATTATAAAATATTAAGCATTTTTATTTCAATTATGTACTTGTGACACTTCTATAACACAAGCAAAACAGTTAAATTAGTTACACAAAACTATATGCGACTCTTGACGTAGACCTCAAAAACAGTAAATTCTGTACACAAAACAAATAAAACTTTAAATTTTTCATTGCATACATTAATGCTTTGCCTTAATCTGAATTATTTTCATCACGTGAGTGGTTCGAAAATTACATATGTTCATCTTCATCATCATCGGTATCGGTAGATAAAATTTCCGTCGTATCTTCTTCATTCATTTACAACTGAACGTCTTCAAAACCACCGTATTCTTCCTTATTTTCTGTTCGTTCCTTTTTTAACTTTAGGATGATTGATGTTGTTAAGCAATTTCCAATTATGAGACAAATAAGTGATCTGTCCGGCTCGTTCAGTTAGTGTATTTCCTTTCTTACTATGGATCCAGCTGAACGTGATGTTGCTACCACCCTGGGAGGGGTGTTAGTATATGTTCAAAATTAACTGTCAAGACTTTAGAACAAGTAATATAAAACACTTTAAATCCCTTAAGTACTTAGATCAACAGTATAATGACAATTTCCAATATTACCACCACTTGCTTACTCAAGTTGAAGCAGAATAAATACCTCTACTCGCCACCACGATGAATAATCTTGTTCACTACCTACTGCTTTACTCTATTTCTAAATTACCGGCTAACTTTATTCTGAGCCTAAGTTCGATATACCTCAGCGGATCCATTGGCCCTATAAAAGTACACAAAATATAAAATAAATATAGATTTAGATTGGCCTGTGGTATCTTTTACTCTTTTCTAATAATTTTACTATAAACATTTACTTATAAATTTCTTAAACAAAATATCAAAGGCCAAGTGCATGCATTTGGGGAACATTAATCATATATATACATTACGATACCAAACGTGATTTTAATTCGGTGGAACACCTTGATGTAAGTACAATAACCTCGGCTCAGGATCAACTTAGCAGATACGCTACGAAATTCCACGAACCTCAAGACTGGTGTCGTGTACTTCTTCTGCTCCTGGTGATAGGAATGGGGTTAATTAGGATCTCCCCTATGTAGCACTTTCCCAAGAAGATAGCTTCCAAAATAAAGCTGAAACATCGAACCAACGATGACCCAATAAGTTCTTAATACCAAACTCCAATTTTCGAGTAACGAAAATTAAATGTAGTTAATTCAACCAGAATTACGATTAAAATATTACCAGAACAAAACGTTAAAAATTTCAAATACATGAAACATATAAAGGGTACAAGCATGCCCCTCTCGCACGAAATTGGTTAATTACAAATCGGGAACAATCGCATTAAATACAATAATAAATACTTTTTATTGTACTCTAAGAACTCCACTAATAATATCCCGTAATAACTAATACGGATGACTTACTTTTCAAATAATAAATTTGAATAACATTTAGGAAGAGCTCCAAACCATTCATGCTGCTCTGTTCAGGTGTAAAATCAAAAAGAGCTTTCACTTGTCGAAAACAACTGATAACGCATTTCGACTTGAAAACCACACCTGCCACATAGTCGTCGTTAATTTTAAGAAGGATTTAAATTACTCTAAATATTGTTTTATGCTGAATAAAAATATGGAACAAACTTGTACCCTACTGCAAAACTATTACTAACCTCGACACTCCTTAAACAAGACTGAATATAATTTCTTACAAGTAAACGAAAATTGAATTTAATGAAATTATTTTACAGATGCCACTGTTGATTGTTAAAGCTAATTATTTCCTATTATAGCCATCGCGCAATAACTTCAATTACAAATTTGAAACACAATGGCATTGATGAATCTAAACAGACGTAACCCTACAAAATTGTAAACCTGAATGGTAACTGAAATTAATTTAAACTATTTGTATAGTCTTCAGAAACTACTTTAGAAATTCATTATAAATTATATACCTATTTTATATAAACAAATAATTACCATCACCTCTTGTACAATTATTAAATACGAATATATATATATATATATATATATATATATATATATATATATATATATATATATATATATATATATGTACAAAACCATGTACAGGACGATTGCTAAATCGGGCTGTAACAATGTGAGCCTGGTAAATACCTAGTGGGTAGGTAATTATAAATTGTGTATTTACCAATTGCTCTGACAATGGGTAAATACCCAAAATGTGGGTTTTTTGAGCTTTAAAAAAGACATTTAATTCAATTGGCCAACTGAAATTAGTAACACTGTTATTGTATTCAGTTTTTAAAATGTTGTTTACAAAATAAAATTAACTTCTTAGCAAAAAGAATGAATAATACCTTTTTAAATATTTTTGGCACCTAAATATTTTATAAATAGATTAATTACATTGTATAGGTTTGCTGAGCTAAAAAAAGTATTTTGAATGTGTAAAAACCCCCCAAGTGCTTATACACAGTCTAATTTTTAGTAATGAGAAGTTACTGACAACCGTTATTTCTTTTAACTAATCCTTTAAAAGCGCAGCTTTCCTGCTTAAGTATGTTTTATTTTTAAGTTGTACTTCCTTTACTTCCTTTTTGCTAATAGTTACGTGTGAAAAATGGTCAAGAAAAAGGGTTCGACTTGACAGTTTTTTAAAGAAAATAAAAAAGGTGGTGTTGGTGTTGTATGCAAATACTGCAGTACTGAATACAAATATGCTGATGTTGATAAAATGACCAAACATATGAAGTGTTTTAAGTGTCCTGAGGATACGAAGAACATTTTTGATTTAAAGCCAAATACTGTATGTACTTAAGTATCCATGTTAACAGACGCAGATAAGAAAACTCTATATAAATCAAAGCAAAAGGAGTTGAATGTAAATATGCTTTTTGTACCAGAAGAACCTGGATCAAGTTCATGTGATAGGCATATGCAATCTATCAGTTCAACATCTCCAATTACATCTGAAAGCAGTGTTAGTAACATATTTGAGAGAATGAGAAGTAATCGTTTGATTTTCAATCGACCATCATCCACAACTTCGAATATCAGTGGAGGAGGATTGGTTAATTTTTTAAATCATATGGACAGTCAGTTGAATGTAAGTAAATAAAAGAAATTATTATTAAGCTTCATGTACAAGGTAGCGTGCTTCCCAATGTTAAAATGACCATAAAAGTCATCACGCTCTACAGTGGAATCAATTTTTTTTTTTGTTTATGGCGAACCTCTCTAGATAAAACCTAAAGGTCAAAGTTTTAGTAATTGCAAACTTTAATAATTTTTAACAAAATATTTATTTTTACCTAACTCTTGCTTTCTTCTAAATTTTATTTTATTTTACACCACCTTGAAAAGCATTGCGTGAAAAATAAGAAAAGTATTATTATTTATTCTGACAGTTGCGGCTATCAAAATCGTAACACAACATTAGCCAATGCTCTAAGCTTTTTTCCAACAAAATATGACGTTTGTATAGAGCAAAAATATCTTGAGAAGGGTCACACCCAAATGAAGTGTGACTCTACTCATGCTCTTATCGAGCGTAAACTAGAAGGTCGGGAGATCACTCTTCGATATCAATATGCAGAGATTATACGCGAGGCTCGAAAGAATCCCTTTCCTTTTGATGTGGAGTATCTTACCTTCGATTTTTTCAAACAATATGATAACAAATCTTTAAAAAGATACGACTCAATTAGGCCAGGAAAAACTAAGAGCAGTCCTCTCGTTGTTGATTTGCGCTGTTTAGAATACACACCAGATGGTGCAATTCAATATAAAATAAACTATGAAGACAATTACAAAATTTTGCTTCAAAGGCCTAAATTGCCACCATTACAAAAAAACACTTCTTTTGAACCATTATTTTCTAAACGACTTCCAATTAAGGATAGCAAATATAAACATTTACAAGAATTGAAAACTGTGATGAAATACCCTGAAGTTCATGATTTTTACGATAGTTTACTAATAGAAACTGTAACTAAAATTAATAAAAAAAATGTGTAATAATTTTATTATTTATATTATAATATTTTTGCTAATGTTGTTTAATTTGTGTTTATATTAAGAGTTACGCTTATTTCAATAATTAAAAACAATGCATTATCTAAAATGTATTTGTATTCAAGTTCTTAAATAAAAGTAATATAAATTATTTGTTTATTTATTAATAATCTTTATTGTTATTATTGAGTTTTTACTTATATTTTATTATAAGGTTTAAAAAAATCAATGGCTTTTATAGCATACACTTATTTAAATCTTAATTTTAAGTTTCAAAAGGATGTAACTCGTTCGCCTTTATACGACTGAATAAAAGTTAAAAAAGCATAACCCACAGATCTCGAGTTATAAAAAGACGTAACCCAAGGAATCGACATTCTAAAACGTCGTATCCTACTTTTTAAATTCAAAGCATTTTATAATAATAAATATGTTTAAATACAAGATTTCCCATAACATTCAGTAGTTATATCTACTTAACTAGACATCTTTTAAGTATTTTACTAAACACTACGAAGTTTTTTGTGTCTCCTGTAAAATTTGCCTTGCAGGGGGATACGACCTATTAGATCTTAGCCATCGATATCAATTTCAATATATGATTGGAATATTTAAGTGAATACCATACACTGATTACTGTTGCTAATTATTATCATCATATGAGACGTTATTTACATTACCGTAAGTTAACTTATATATGTACGCGCACTCTACAATTAAGGATGCTAAACGAATTACTTATATTATTATTGCATGTACTGAACTATGGTGATTAAATGTACAATTTCAAGCAAACGTTTATCATCCTGGTAAAAAAGTTTTTGGATTAAAATGTGTCTTTATCCGACCACTTATTTTATAAAAGTAAAGGAATTATTAAGGTGTAAATTGTAGAAAATTCGGTAAAAATATTTAGGATTTAAACTTTGGCAAAAAGAAAACAATTTTTTGATTGACGATTTTGGAATGCTTGTGATTTTTTAATATTTTTGTGCCTCATGGACTTTAATTTGTACGTGTGGGTTTGCCTTTAAATTAATCACCCCATAATAAATTGAAAATTGACAGATTCCTTAACCTAATTCTCGCGTAATTTTTTTTAAATAAAACCATGTTAAGGCTCAAAATTAAACTCAGAGTTATGTTGTTTGCTACGTGTACTGATATAAACCTACAAATTTCAAATCAAATCAATCTTCTTGTATTTTAGTACTACATCGCATAACAGGGAAATAATTCACACAAATGGTATTACATGTGTCAATGTACAAAAAGCAGTTACTTTGGGTGGATCATTGGAAAAATAGGATGTTGGAATATTGCATATCTGTGTAACGTTTAATGTACCAGTTGTAGGCGTCTTTAGATAGGCTTAATTTCGTGGACAACATCACCTCGCTTATTCTTATATTAAGACTCCAGGAATCTACTAAACAGCTATACCTATCCAGATGATTTAATCTAAATATAGGCCAGTCGGTGAATATGAAACGTAAAGAAAGAATTGTGGTATAATCAAAAGACAGTTCAGAGCATTAGAGCTCCAGTTAATGTCCCCAAGAGTAACCAATATCATGTGATCACAAATACAAGCTATTTTGCGTAATCTCTTATAATGGGATCCCGGCTTTATGAAAGGTAAGTGGTATGTTCTGTCAGATAGCCGGCGTCTGTGGCTTGCCATAGCTTTGATTGTAATAATAAAACGAATATTACTTCAATAATGCTTTATTAATAGGACAAGTCAACCGCCACCATCTTGTACAATTTTCAGGGTTGTTGTTGATGGTCTTATTAGCCCTTAAGACGGTGGTCCTATAACTGCCAGGGTTCTTCAACATAACCCCCAGAACATCCTCCCCTTCCCACTTAAGTACTAAACAAAATCCTTAAATACTTAGGTCTTTTCACTTGTCTTGCTCATTGTTTATTACTGGGATTTTAATACTAAGTAATGATGGCAACAAACTATACTTTATTAATAAGGATAACTTTACAGCGTGTACAGTTACATAGCTTTAAGAATAATGCTGCCGGAAAACGAGCATTGGTGACTTTCCCTTGTCATTCTGGTCGCACTGTTTATTGCCGTGTCTATCGTAGCACTTCAATGTCACTTTAATTATAACTCACAAACATGCCCTTTTTTTACAAAACAACTCAAGAAAATTAATACATCAAACTGCTTAATTCTAGTTGACAAATCTTATACCTATACATCAACATATATTGAAACTAAACACAATTCAAATGTAATGTAAGTATAACAAAATTGTATGTATCTAGTCTTATGAACTATAAATTTAATCGGTTGGGTGGCTTTATTATTCTTCCACTTTTTGTACATATATCATTACTCGTTTCCTTTTTTAGGATATTCACAGGGCCGCTTTTTGGTACGAATGGTTCTACCTCACTATCTAAATCGTTAACCCTCTGATAATATTTCTTAATAAATGATGTATTACGTCTTAAAACTCTATTATTTATTTCAACCCAATAACTCCTGGGTGGAAAGTCAAGCTTCTTCACAATTTTCCCTTCCCCCCAATGTTTAGTTTTAACATTTTTAATTAAAACCTCATTTGGATGAAACTCGGCATGAATGTTTGCATTTTTATTGTAATACTCAGACTGTTTTAATTGATTGTCTTTCATTGTATCAATGGCATTTTGAATTACCACGGGTATTAATGAATCTAATTTAGTTGGTAACTTAGTTCGCAAATTCCTACTTTGAATTAGCTGTGCCGGTGACCACGGTAATCCAGCAACTGGACTATTTCTATATTCAAGCAAACTTAAATTGAAATCAGATTTAGCTTCATCACTTTTAATTAAGAGGTCCTTTACAATCCCTCCATATTTTTCCACTAGACCATTAGCTTTAGGATAATGCAGGTTAGTTGTAACCACACTAAAATTCCACTGTTCTGCAAACTGTCTAAACTCATAGGAGTTAAATGGCATATTATCAGCAATAACTGTTTGCAGAATACCCCATCTTGAGAATATTTCCTTGGATGCTTTAATTACGGTGGATGCGTCTTTGTTTGTTACTTTTATGGCCTCTGGCCATCTAGAATAGTAATCAACCATCACTAAATAATTCTGATTTTTATATTCTGCAAAATCCATCGCTACTTTTAGAAATGGTAGCTCAGGAATTTCATGACTAATCAAGGGTCTTTATATTTGACTTTTGAAATTTTGACAAATTTTACAACTCTGAACAAAGCTTATTAAACTAGCTCTAATCCCTGGCCAATAGAATAAACTACACGTTTTATCCTTTATTTTACTAATTCCCAGATGTGATTCATGAGCTTTACTTAAAATGAATTCTCTCAATGTTTTCGAATAATTAACCTCCGTTTATAAAATACTAATTCGTGTTCTACAGTTATTTCATTCCTGAGTTCATAAAATGATTCAGCTCTCGCACTTCATTGTTTAATTTTTTCGCCAACCTTTTTATAAAATTCTTAATTTGCCCTAACACGTTATTTTTAGCAGTTTCCTCTTAAATTCTATTAGTCTATTTTCTGAGAAGCTAATATCATACTGTTATCACATGAATTCTTTCAGTCATAGTATCATCGTCTTTGATTTGGATTTGTAAAAATTTCTAGATAAATAATCTGCTATATAGATAAATCTGCCTGGCAAATACTTTAATTGAAAATTGTATGAAATTAATTTCAATCGTAATCGCCATAGCGATTGTTTTTATATCAGCTATTTCTTTTTAATTATTGCTGTTAGCGGTTGATGATCAGTATAAACTACAACATTCATATGTCCATAGACATAGAAATGGAACTTGTTTAAAGCCCACGAACATGCCAATAATTCCTTTTCTATTTGTGCGTATTGAATTTCAGTTTGCATTAAACACCTTGATATAAATGCCACTGGTTTATTTTCTTGCAAAAGACATGCACCTAAGGCATCTTTTGAAGAATCACATTGAATTTCAATCGTTCGATTAACATCAAAAGGCATTAAAGCAGTACTGTTAACCATTTTTTTAATTTTTTGAAATAAATTATCATGGACCTCCGTCCACAACCACTCCACATTATTTTTAAGTAATTCTCTTAAAGGTGATATTACATTGCTTAAGTTTGGTAAAAAATTTCTTATGAAATTGACCATTCCCAGAAATTTCTGCAGGTCTTTTTTATTTTCAGGACTTTTTAAATCCTTAATACATTTAGATCGTTCAGGATCTGAGAGGATGCCTTTGTTGCTAAAAATTGAACCTAAATATTTAACCTCCGTTTTACAATATTGTAATTTGTCGGGATTAAATTTTATATTATTTGTTCTTGCTACATTTACAACATTCTGTATTATAATTTGCAATTCTTTTTCAGTATTTCCAGTACACAATAAATCATCAAAGTAGGGTACTACACCCTTAATATTACCAAAGTATTTATTAACTAACTTGATAAAAATCTCAGGTATTACAGACAACCCAAACGGAGCCCTTAAATAATGGCAATTACCAAAAGGAGTGCTAAAGGTGCACAACTTGCTTGACTTTTCATCCAGAACCAACTGGTGAAATCCATCTTTAAGGTCAAAAATACAATAGCATTTTTTATTAGCCAACTTGGAGCTAATTTCATCAAACGAAAAGTCCCTAACTAGATATTTATTAAGATGAGTGGGATCTATACATAACCTAAGCTGATTGTTAGCCTTTTCTACACAAACTAGATTGCTAACCCACTTGAATGGTTCTTTAGTAGGTATAATAACTCCCCTTTTTTCATATTCATCTAAAGTTACTTTTAATTTCTCTTTAATTTTAAGTGGGACTCGCCTACTTGCACTAGCTTTCGGTACAGCGTTGCTCGTTAATTTAAGTGACACTACTGCAGGAAATGAGCCTAAACCTGAAAATACATCCTCATTTGCATTTATGAATTTTACCTTTCCCGAATTTTCATTTTTACAAATATCGTTAACTCTATTTATTAAACCTAGTTCTACACAAGAATCTAGTCCTAAAATGGGAATACAAGCATTATTTTCTACTACAATAAATTTTGTAAACATTAATTTGTCCTTATAGTTTAAAGTTGCTTTGAATTCGCCACATGGCGTTATTTTAAATCCACCAAAAGCTTTCAAGTTTAATATTGGTCCTATCTAATTTGTGATTAGACAATTTATTAAAAATTCCCATTGGTATTATATTAGTTGCTGCTCCACTATCTAATTTAAAATTAATACTAACATTATCTAAGAGCAATTCTGTATGCCATTCTTTATCTGTGTAGTGAATAGTTTTAATAACATTAATCTGAAACGTATTATCTGTTTCACTTAATTCAAATGTTTGGCGCTTATCGCTACCAGTACTTTGCCATTTACAACAGACTTTAAAATGGTTATATTCTGAACATTTAAGACACTGCTGTCCCATTGCAGGACATTCGCCCTTAATATGATTACGGTTACACCTTTTACAAACAAAAGCGTTACCTCTACCGTTATTGCTAGCAACTTTCTGAACGTTGGTCTCTTCATTTGTGCCAAATCGTTTCTTTCCATGTATTTTATTGGACCTAATATCAACAACTGAAATTCTTGTACGGTCATCCTCTAGGGTTTTTCTACTTAACTCTGCAATTTCTGCTGCTTGACAGTATCCAATTACCGATTTCAAAGTTGTGTCCTCCCGCAATAATCTTGCTTGTATATCGGGATCATTAATGCCTAAAACAATTTGAGTACGCAGGATTTTGCTCTCTGCTTCCCCAAAGCCACAGGATTTCACTAAATTCCTTAAATCAGTTAAAAATACATCAAAGGGTTCACCTGGTTTTTGTTTTCTCGAGAAAAATTTATAGTGTTCCATTACCTCATTTTTCTTGGGCATACAATAAGACTCGAATTCTTTCAAAATTAAATCAATAGTTGTCAACGATGCAACATCAAACGTGTTATAAACTTTTAAAGCTTCACTGCCCATTAAATTTAACAATCTCGCAATCGGAACCGCATCAGTTTTTTTGTTGGTTTCAGTTGCTGTAAAATAAATCGATACCTGTTGTTTAAAGGATTTAAAATTTTCTGCAAGGTTTCCTTCCAGTGTCAATTCGCCTGGTTTATTGTATTCAGACATTTTCTTACACGAAAAACTACTCCAATTTTGCTTGAATAAACTTGCTTCTAACCTTACTTTCAAATGTTGCCAGAATCAAAGTTCCCAGTTAATTTTAATACGAAATATATTCATTTTCTAACGACTGCGCCATGTTTATTACTGGGATTTTAATACTAAGTACTGATGGCAACAAACTATACTTTATTAATAAGGATAACTATACAGCGTGTATAGTTACATAGCTTTAAGAATAATGCTGCCGGAAAACGAGCATTGGTACTTTCCCTTGTCATTCTGGTCGCACTGTTTATTGCCGTGTCTATCGTAGCACTTCAATGTCACTTTAATTATAATTCACAAACACTCAATCTTGTCACACATGTTTCCTGTGCTTTTTTATGTGCAACTTCATCATTTATCAAATGACTATCACTGGCCTTCAGAACAGAAGGTGCACTCGCATTCTGTGGCTTATCAATACTAACACATTGTTTATTATTATCTTCAGTCAGAGAATTTTCAACATTTTGACCTTTAGGATTAACAACTACGTTATTTTCTGAAGCTTTCAGATGTGAGCAATTCCGACTCAGCACTTTGTTTGTGTACAATTTAAGATGCAGTACATGGTGATTTTGGAAACTGTACGAGATGATCTTGGTTAAATGGGATGAAAGTTGCACAATAATGAGGTTGTCTCAGATCCGTTTTCAAATTTCAAAAATGTTTCATAGGTTACTAGATATAGGCAAAAAACACAAAATTGCCGATTTCTTTATTTGTTCATTACTACAGTGTTAATTGATATGTGAAAAATTTGAATATTATGGTAGTTCACCACTGTGCTTCACACTATACATAGTTTTAGGTAGGACATTTAGATTTTGCATGACAATGTTCATCTTTTCATTTTCTAATAGACGCCATATTGGATTTTTACATTTTTGAAATACTGACAAAAAGACCTTTCCAAAAAGGTATAACATCAATATGTTTGATTGATTCAAAACATTAAAAATCACAAAATTATGTTTTGATCGTAGTGGGCATTAATTTTCATTATGACAAAAAGAAACAATTGCTCTAAAACAGGCAGCATTCATTTACATGGGTAATGAAAACAAGAGCACGTGTAAAAAATTGAATACAAATTTCTATTAATCAAAACTTACTTAGTTATGTCCTAAGGGGTTAGCTAAAACAGAACGAATCAATACAAAATATCATTTATGCAGTTTATAATTGTCGTTCATACTTAGATAACTAAAAATTAACAACAATTAAACAATAACAATAATCAGATGCACTAAGCCCATTAATTTTTTCAAAAAAATTGTTCAAATAATCCTCCATTTGTCGAACACGCACTGACACCTACTATAAACGGCTTTACAAGATCGTCTTATTATAGTTGGAGTGATTTCATTTTGGCATCTTTTACTGTTTGTCGCAATTTGTCTACATGTTCATACATTTTTAAATGACCCCATACAAAATCATCAATACCACCATTTGTAAATTACAGCTCCTAACATGGTCGTTCATGATATGGATGGTAGTTGAATCGCTTTAAAATTGTTTTTAGAGTGAGCAAAACCTATGTATTTCTGGAATTGTTTAAGAGAGATACGAGGATTGGCGACAACTGCTTGTTAAACGTTTGTTTGTCAATTTCTTTTTGATTTGACAAAACTTCCATAATTTAAGAAGTTATTCTGTAGATACAGCTGTTTGGTTGGCGTCTTTCTGGGTATTTATTTAAATACATTTCAGCAGGCTTAGTATCATTTCTTCCAGTAAGAATAAAACATTCTAACATTTGATAATTATCTCGGTTTGAATAGCGATCCATCTCAAACGCACATACTTTGTTCACACTTCTGAATAAATTAAGCGTTTGTTGTACTGCACAACTTGAAATATTAGATACAGGACAAACTTTGACGTTTCTAATATGTAGAGAATTGTCATAATGGAAATTAATACCTACCACGACCAAAGCATAATTTCGTGATTTTCAATGTTTTGAATCAATCAAACATATCGAGGTTATACCTTTTTGGGAAGGACTTTTTGTCAGTATTTCAAAAATGTAAAAATCCAATATGGCGGCTATTAGAAAATAAAAAATTGAACATGGTCACGCAAAACTACATGTCTTAGATAAAAACTACGTACACAGTGTGACACGCAATGGTTAACTACTCTCGTACAGTTTTTAAAATTCCTATGTACTGCATCTTAAATTGTACACACTGTATATGACCTTGGCTTTGCAAGTACCTGTTTAACTTTTCCTGGAGTCCATGTTTTGTTTGGAGTATTTTGAATTAAAATATTTTGATTTTGTATGAACGACTGTCTGAACTTTGCAAATTTATTGTAAAACTTTGTATTTGGCTTGGTTTTCTTCAACTTTTTGGTTAACGCCATCATAAAGATGTTTTGAGAATACGGGATTTGCTCTCTTAACACTCTACTCATTAGCATCTGAGACGGAGAATAATTCACACCTGAAATTGGCGTATTCCTATAGCTCAATGACCCTGAGTAAATATCTTCATTACTTTCTTTACATTTCTTTATTACAGGCAGAGACAGGAAAGAGAGGTTGAGGTAGACCGAGATCAGACTTTTGCATGCAGATCGTGATAAATGTAGACTTTGCAAATTTTAGGGAAATGTGAAGGTTAGTTGAGAATAGGAAACAATGAGGGCACATGTCTAACCAGTTCCAGGACTGAAGACCTAATGATGATGATGATGATGAGAGTAATATTTCATTGTTACTTTCTGTAGAATTTACAGATATTCATTTCCTTGTACTGGCTTATGTAAATTAGAGAAAGGTTTAATTAGATGTTCATGAAACAAAATTTGGATATCTTTATGTTTTGGTACAATAGGAAGTTTATACAATAAAACTAAAACCTGTCACGACATCTGTAATTAAACCACTTCGTAGGATACGGAGTTCAATAAAACCCCTACTTAAAATACATTAAATGCACTAGAGAATAGAGACATTATTAAAAAAGTGACCAAATCAACTCGATGGTGAAAACTGAACAATACACTTCGGCTATGCCTTGATCCCAAATAATTAAATGAATCTATTATACAGAAAGGTATTTAATACCTTTGCCAGAAGAAATCTGTTAGTGTTATCAGGTAAAGAGGCGTTCTCTGTATTGGACATGAAAGCCGTGTTTTTCAAGTCAATTTAGACGAACCAAGTAGTTATATCTGTACATGTGGTATGCCTTTTAGTAGATATAGGTTTAAAAGGATGCCGTTTGGCATATCCTCTGCATTAGAGGTGTTGCAAAGTTAATTCGAAAATATTTGGAGATATGCAGGATCTTGAAATATATTTTAGCGATCTTATCATAGCATGAAACAGTGTTAGCAAACACAGACTTTAATCTTAGAATCGGTTATAAAAAGGGTACGTGAATATAATGTCAAGTTTAATCGTAGCAAAATAAAGTATAAGTCTGCGGCAAGATCTCTATTGTTCTGGCCAGGTATTACTAGGAAATAGAAAAATTGGTAAGTAATGTAAAACCTGTGAAAATTTTAAAATGTCAAATTGCAAAGAACCCTAATCCCTCGCAACATTCCAATACTTCCGTTTAGCAAAATAGGAATAGATGTTTGTTATTATGGAAAATACAGATTATTTAGTACTTGTAGACTATTACAGTAAGTGAGTAGAGATAAAAAAGCTGAAGTTTAAAACAATGGATACTGTAATTTATGTTGTGAAAGAGATTTTTTTGGTAGACGGGACACCTAGGACAATTATTAGGGATAACTTGCTTTTCACAAGTTACCGTTTTAAAGAATTTGCCAAGTGGGACATACAAACAACATGTTCAAATCCTAGATATCCCAAGTAGAATGGTTTAATAGAAAAGCTGTAGGCATAGCTAAACGTTTGTTAAAGAAATGTAAAGAAAGTAATGAAGATATTTACTTGGGGTTGTTGAACTATAGGAATACACCAATTTCAGGTGTGAACTATTCTCCATCTCAGATGCTAATGAGTAGTGTTAAGAGAGCAAATCCCATGTTCTTACAACATCTTAAAGTCTAAAGTTTATGATGGCATTAACCAAAAACTTGAAGAAAACCAAGCCAAATATAAACAGTTTTACAATAGATTTGCAAAGTTCAGACAGTCGTTTAAACAAAATCAAAATATATTCAAAATACTCCAAACAATACATGCACTCCAGGAAAAGTTAAACAGGTTTTTGCGAAGCCAAGGTCATATACAGTGTGTACAATTTAAGATGCAGTACATGGGGATTTTGGAAACTGTACAAGATACAATCTTGGCTAAATGGGACGAAAGTTGCACAATAATAAGGGCGTCTCAGATCATCATCATTTTGTTATTGACCTTACTTAAGGTCGGTTTGACGCAGCTCTAACTTCTTTTCTATTCTGTGCTAATCTAAAAAGCTCTACATACTCTTCACAACCTAAATTTCTAAGATGGTTTTTCTCAGATGGTTTTTTTAAATTTCAAAAATATTTTATAGGTTACTAGATATAGGCGAAAAACACAAAATTGCAGATTTCTCTATTTGTTCTTGCTACAGTGTTAATTGAAATAAAATGTTGACAATTTGGATATTGGGGTAGTTCACCATTGCGCTTAACACTGTGTACGTGGTTTTTATCTGGGACATCTAGATTTTGCGTGACGTTGTTCAACTTTTTATTTTCTAATAACCGACATATTGGATTTTTATATTTTTGAAATACTGACAAAAAGTTCTTCCCAAAAAGGTACAACATCGATATGTTTGATAGATTCAAAATATTAAAAATCAAGAAATTATGTTTTGGTTGTAGTAGGCATTAATTTCCATTATGATAATTGCTCTTCATACTAGAAACGTCAAAGTTTGTCCTGCATCTAAAATTTCAAGCTCTGCAGTGTAACAAATGCTTAATTTATTCAGAAGTTTGAACAGAGTATGTGCATTTGAGATGGATTGCTATTGAAATCGTGATAAATATCAAATGTTAAAATGTTTTATTCTTTCAGGAAGAAATGATACTAAGACAGCTGAAATGTATCTAAATAAATACCCAGAAAGACAGCAGTATATTTCGGCGATTACAGAATAACCTCTTAAATTATGGAAGTTTTGTCAAATCAAAAAGAAATTGACGAACAAACGAAGATAATGAAAACAGTGTTTTACAAGCAGTTGTTGCCCATCCTCGTGTCTCTCTTAGACAAATTCAGAAATACATAGGTGTAGATCACTCAATGCCAAGAACAATTTTAAAGCGGTTCAAGTACCGTTCATATCATGAATGACCATGTTAGGGACTGCACAAGGAAGACTAAATTTGAAGGATGGAATTTTGCAATTGGTACATCAGAAAACACGAAAATAAACAGAATTTTAACTATAAAATTCTGTGACCTGATGAAAGTCGATTTACAAATGGTGGTATTGATTTTTTTTATGGGGTCATTTAAAACATCATGTGTACTCAAAAATGCATGAACATGTAGACGAATCGACAAGCAGTAAAATATGCCAAAAATGAAATCGCTCCAACTACGATAAAGGTGGTCTTGTGAAGCTGTTTATAGAAGATGTCGGTTGTGTGTTCGACAAAATGGAGGATTATTTGAACAATTTTTTTGAAATAATTAATGGGCTTAGTGCATCTGATTATTGCTATTTTTTAATTGTTGTTAATTTTTAGTTATCTAAGTATGAACGACAATTATAAACTGCATAAATAATATTTTGTATTGATTAGTTCTGTTGTAGCTAGGCCCTTAGTTCATAACTAAGTTTTGATTAATAGAAATTTGTATTTAATTTTTTACATGTGTTATTAGATAGATAGATTTATTGCGGAATAATATATACAAGATACTTAACCATGTCATACAAAAAGCTTTATATTATTATGGTACTCTTTAGGTAGTCATCAATGCTGTATGGTGCAAGGCCCGTAAGGTACACTTTCATTCTGTTGACCAGTTCCCCAGTGGTCTTCTGTTGTAGATATTAATTTGGGATTTTATTGTAAATCTTGTAAGTCCAGTAATTTACTCCACTTTTACTTTTGTTCATGCGGTACCATGGTACTACTAGTTTAAAGTTGTTTTGCGTGTTGTAGCTATGTATGTCTTGGTGTGTCAATGGATGCTTTTGTAGTGCCACAACATATTTGATGCACTGAAGAACATATATTGCCGGCAATGTTAATATTCCTAGCTCTCGGAATAGTGGTTTACACTCAGTGGTTATTGGTAATCTGATAGCCCTTTTTTGTAGAATGAATGTGCGCTTAGGATGTGGTAAGCGCCCTATAATATAGTTCCATAATTTAGGCGGCTGTGTAATGGGTGCATAATAAGCGGATTTAGCTGAAGAGTGTGTGCTTATGTTGATTAATTGTCTTATTGCATATAGTGATCAGACTATTGTAACACACATTTTGTGTATGTGCATTTTCCAGTTCAATTTAGAATTATTGTGAAGCTTAGAAATTTTATACTTTCAGTGTCATTATGATGATTTACATGATGTGAGAAAATGTGTATGTTGATTTTTGTCTACGCCGATAACAGTTTAAAGTTCAAAGTATAATAGAATTTAGTTAAAATTGTTGGATAAATATACGGTCACTTGCAAATCCCACAGTATGCAGGTGGCGAGATATATCCGTGTTTACCCGACCGATTAATGACGTTAGTGCTGTTGATTGTCAACCGTCGTCGCGCCCGAGTTATGTTTTGGTGTGACGAGTGCCGGAATTTTATACTGATGCTAAAATAAGACAGATGCACATAATTTACCCTCATACAATATTCATCGAGAATCGTGGATCTTCTATATCCCAGAATTACCCTTGTTTCCTTTACTAACCTAATGTTCTGGTAAATGGATGGATGCATCGATTCAGGTGAGTGTTTATTTCATACTTGTTAATTTGTTTATCTGTCTCGTATTTATGAACATTCTATCTCACCATATAGTCCACTACTCAATCTGCTATACGCCAGGGTGGTTGCCCAAGCAGTTTTTTCTTTATTGACTTTAAGTTTATTTGTATTAAACCAGTCCGTTGCTGATAGAAGTCCGTTGTTTAGATCAGCCATGATTTGTTCGTAGCTTTCACCTGTTACCAGGATAGTTGTATCATCTGCATGTATGTAAGCCTATGTTCTGCAGTAGGTCATCAATAAATAGGAGGAATAGTAGTGGTCCAAGTATGGATCCTTGAGGGACTCCAGTCTGTACGTTTTCGATTTCTGATTGTCCTTGAGCAGTATCAGTTTTTTGTAGCCGGTTCTCAAGGTAACTTTTAATTAGTTTGTGCGAAAGTTCCACTAATACCTTTTCTTTCTAGTTTGTCAAGAAAATCATATGCAGGTCGCAATCACAGCCTTTACTGAGAATCAAGCATGCTGGTATGGTGAGCTTTTTCTTTTCGAAACCTTCATAGATGTGCTGTAGTGTTTCTACTGTTGCATTAATAGTGGATCTTTTGACCTGAATCCAAATTGATTGTCAAATAGTAAGTTGAATTTGTTTAGGAACTTCATCATTCTTATGTATATGATTTTCTCCAATATTTTGGACAGTACATGGAGAATAGCGATTGGTCGATAGTTTTCTGGATTTTTTGGTCACCTTTTTATAGATAGGTGTGATTGCGGCAATTTTTAGTAAATCAGGAAATATTCCTTCTTGAAGACTTTGGTTTGCTGCATAGGCTATTGGTGTGCTGATATATTCGATTATACATTTTATGAGGTTAGTATTTAGGCCATAAACATCTTGGCTAGTTTTGCATTTGAAGCTTTTTATTATTATTTGGATCTCGGTAGGAGTTGTCGGATATAAATA
The DNA here is from genome assembly GCA_036346225.1 of Platerodrilus igneus. Classification (NCBI taxonomy): domain Eukaryota; kingdom Metazoa; phylum Arthropoda; class Insecta; order Coleoptera; family Lycidae; genus Platerodrilus; species Platerodrilus igneus. The sequence continues at coordinate 1,915,653 of JARFIW010001373.1, read as the reverse complement.
AATAGTATTTATTTGCGTTTTTAATCGATTTAAATAATGTGAATATGGTTTTGACGCTGTTTGTAAATTGGCTGCCATTTCCTTATCAACGTAGGCAAAGTATGTGTTTAATGTGTTTGCATCTATATCTGCTTTATTTTGTTTATCCACTTTCCCAGTTTCGCAATTTATTATTTGTCAAACTTTTTTTTGTAAATTTTGACTTGTTAAGAGTTGGGTAGCATAATACTGACGTTTTTCATTCAGTAGTGCTGTTCTGTATTGACTTCTGATGTTACTCAGAAGTATTCTAGTATCTTCACTGCTTATTTGTTGATGTACATGATACATGTCCTTAAATTTATTGCACAATAGTTTTAGTTCTTTATCAAATCTAAGTTTTGCTAGTTGGATTGGTCTTTGCTCAATGGGACAGTATTTTTCATGTGCCCTGACAATTAAGTTATTTATTAGTTTCCAACTGTGGGTGCTGTTTGTACTACCATATACTTCGTGCCAATTTAAAGCTTTTATTTCTTGTTTGAAGCTGGTTATATTCTTTACAAAATAATTTCTTCTTAGTACTGTAGTGGTTTGATTATTATTTTCAGCTGTAAAAGTTAAAAATTGGGCGCAGTGGTCAGACAATGTTGCCTGTATGAAGATTCGTAGTGAGTAGAGGTGTGTTGTTGCTGCTCTTCAACTAAAGCCCTGATAACGGTAAAAGATTAAATATTTACAAATTAAATATATATCAATTGCCTTGACCATTTCGAATGGACCTGCACCTTGCCGAAGTTCTAAATTACTAGAACAGGTGAAATGGCTTGCGTGTTCTAATGAGCTAAAGAGCCAAACTACAGGTCCAACCAAAGTAGTAGGGTCGTTAGTGAGGAACCAGACTAAGACAGGTCCCCGAAAGAGGGCAGCGGCTCTTTCGGTACTTAGATTGGCAGAGACCATAGGGGTCGGTATGGCAGTCTAAGACACACTACCGCGATGTGGAAGGCAACGGAAACCACCACATTATCTCCCAAGTACACAGCGTACCTAAATTATAATAAAATGATGGCATTCTCTGGGGTAAAAGATTCCGAGTTAAAATAGTCCCCAGTCGGATCTCCGGGAGGACTACTTCGGAGGATGCAATCGGAAAGTTAAAAATAAGAGTCGGAACACTCTGCGAGTCGGAGCGTGGAATGTTAGAAGTATGAAGCAAGTAGGTAAGCTAGAGAACCTAAAATCGAAATGAATAGGTTATCACTAGACATAGTAGGGATCAGCGAAGTTCGGTGGCCAGAGGCGGGGATTTTGGAGTGGAGACTTCAGGGTAATTCATACAGGAGCAGAGGAAGGAAATTTGGGCGTGGGGATAGTTATGCAGAAAAGATAGGATACTGTGTAGAAAATTACTTACAAAAGAACGAAAGAGTACTCATGGTTAGATTAGAATCTAAACCGGTAAACACAGTAATAATACAAGTATACATGCCCACCTCTAGATACACTGACGAAGAGGTAGAAGCCATCTACAAAGATATCGAAGACATATTAAGATACGTAAAGGACATGAAAATTTAATAATTACGGCGGATTTTAATGCCGTGGTAGGTGAGGGTAGGAAGGAGCGGTAGTAGGTTTATTTGGTTTAGGCACGAGAAACGACAGGAAATAGGCTGGTAGAATTTTGTGACAAGAACAATTTAATCATCACAAACACATTATTTCAACATCATGCTAGAAGCGATATCGTGGAAGATGCCAGGAGATAAGGAAGATATCAAATAGATTACATTCTTGTTAGACAACGGTTTAGGAATCAAGTAAAGACTGTAGAAGCTACCCAGACGCAGATATAGATACTGACCACAACATCGTAATTATGAAGGTAGCACTTAAATTTAAGAATGTGAAAAAAGAAACGGAAAAAGGCACTTGGACTTAGAGAAACTAAAAGATAAAGATATTCTAGAAAGATTCGAAAGAAAGTCAACTGAATTGCTCAAAGATATCGGGAAAATATCTGATACTAAGGAAGTAGAAACAGAATGGAATAACATTAAATCCAGCCTAGACATGGCGGCCAGAGATATTCTGGTGTATACACAAAAAGAAAATAAGAAACCATGGATAACAAAGGATATCCTGAATTTAATAGAAGAAAGACGAAAATACAAAAATAAATCAGACGAAACAGGAAAACAGAGATACAAAGCCATAAAATGGGAAATTATTCGAAAATGCAGGAAAGCTAAAGAACAATGGATTGATGAAAAGTGCAAAGAGGTACAAACGAAGATGGAAATAGGAAAGACAGATGAAGCTTACAAATTAATTAGAATGAATTTTAGGGATATAAAACCGTATAGCAAAAATATAAGGGACGCACAAGGAAACGTCATCATAGAAAACGTAGAAAGTGGGTAGATGGCAAGAATATATAGGAATTTATATGCAGGAGAGGAACTAACTGCATTAGAACAGGAATCAGACATTGAAAATGATGACTTGGGATATCCTATACTTAGAGATGAGTTTGAATTAGCATTAAAGAGTCTGAAAACGGTAAGGCGCCGGGTACAGATAAGGTGCAAGCAGAAACTCTAAAAGCGCTGGACAAGCAGTAACAGAACGTCTCTTCCAACTTGTAAGCTATATGTATGAGACAGGCGAGATACCCAAAGATTTCAAACGTAGCATCATAGTAACTATACCAAAAAAGAAAGGCGCGGATAGATGTGAAAATTTTCGAACAATAAGTTTGACAGCACACGTGTCAAAAATATTAACTAGAATTGTGCAAAGACGAATGGAAAAACGGGCAGAAGAAATACTAGGAGAAGACCAATTTGGGTTTAGGCGAAACAGGGGAACACAGGAGGCTATTTTAGCTCTGAGAGTGATAATGGAGAAAACAATAGAAAAAGGGGAAAGCGTGTATATAGGGTGTGTAGCATTCGACAATGTAAAGTGGAAAAAAATGTTTGAAATACTCAAAAAGATTGGAATGAGCTATAGGGATAGACGAATAGTACATAGCTTATACAAAGAGCAAACAGCAGTAATAGAATTAGAGCAGGAACGTAGAGAAGTAAACATTAGGAAAGGGGTAAGACAGGGATGTGCCCTATCCCCATTAATTTTTAACTTGTACATTGAAGAGGCAATGAATACTGTCAAATTTAGGAAGACATTTGGAATTACTATGCAGGGACAAAAATTGATATGCTTAGATTTGCAGATGATATAGCGGTATTAGCATCTAGCAAGGAAGAATTAGAAGCTGCTCTTAATGAAATGGAAACAGTACTAACAGAGAGATACGGTATGAAAATTAACAAAACTAAAACTAAAGTTTTAGTATGCAAAGGTGGGGAAAATAAATCAAAAACAAGGATACAAGTATGTAACACGAACTTACAAGAGGTTAAGGATTTCTGCTACCTAGGAAGCCAAATAACGCAAGATGGAAAAAGCACAAAAGGTATAAAACAAAGATTAGCACAAGGTCGTGCTACATTTAACAAGAAAAGCAACTACTGTGCTCAAAGACCACAAACATAGAAACAAGGAAAAGATTGCTTAAAACATATGTGTGGAGCACAGCACTGTAGGCTGTGAAGCCTGGACAGTAGGAGAAGCGGACAAGAAAAGGTAGAAGCATTTGAAATGTGGTGCTACAGACGTATGATGAAGATATCATGGACAGACAAAATTAAGAACGAAGAGGTACTAAAAATGGTAGGGGAAGAAAGAAATATGTGGAAAACGGTAAAAAATAGGAGAGATAGGATGATAGGCCACATACTACGACATGAGGGAATAGTGCGGAATATATTAGAGGCAGAGATAGGAAAAAAGAGAAGAAGAGGCAGACCTAGGTTAGACGACTGCACACAGATAGTAAAATATGTAGGCTGCAGGAATTTCAGGGAGATGTGTAGGCTAGCCCAGAATAGAAATTAATGGAGGTACGCATCCAACCAATCCCAAGATGGATAAACTAATGACGAGAAAATAACTGTGCTTAAACACGATGATTATTATAAGTAACTACAAGAATTGGCTTGACAATATTCTCGAATATTGTTAAGGGTGTGAAAGGATTTACTGGAAAACCATTATTTCGGCAAATGTCTAAGTGTTGGGGGATCTTGGTAGCCACAGGTTGCTTAACCCCCTTCACTGAATCTCTGTGAAATAGGGCATAAAATTAGAAAACAATAGAAGGGAACGAGCTGTATACACATGCTGTGTGAGAATTTCAGGGAACTATGTAGGCTAGCTCAGAATATAAATAAGTGCAGGTACGTGTCCAACCAGTTTTGAGACGGAAAACCTAATGACGAAAAAATAAGCGCAGATAAATCTGATGATTAGTATAAACAACTAGTTGTTGGTTGCGAAATACCTGCAACTAATGTTGACTGTGCGAAAAGATATATTGGAAAATATATTAAATCGGTAAATGGTTAAGTGTTGGGGGAACTTGGCAGCCACAGGCTGCTTACCTCCCTTCACAACCACTGAAGGTCGGAGAAATAGGGTATATAATTGTAAAACAATAGAAGGTGACCGAATGGCATCTAACAAGAAAGAACATCGCCTATGAGGAAAGACAACAAACATAGAACAAGAAGAAAATTGTTGGAAGCATAGGTGTGGAGCACATCACAGTATGCCTATGAAATACGAGCAGTCTGAAACGCAGACAGAAAAACGGTAGCAGCCTTTTGAAATGCTGTGCTTCAGATGTATGAGGACGATAGCATGGACAGACAAAGATAATAACAAATAGGAAAAAAGAGGTAGATGTTGACCTAGATCAGATAGTGGTAGATGCAGACTGTGCAAATTTAAGGGAAATCTTTAGGTTAGGTCAGAATAGGAAACAATGAGGGTACGCGTCTAACCAGTTCCAGGACTGAAGACCTAATGATGATGAATTGCCTTGAATATTAACATTACATGTACTTGTTTGTCTTTGAAAGATAACAAAGCAACGATCAATTTTATAATATAGTAATTAAAATGGTCTTAACAAGAGAGGACCAGCAGGAAATATCAAATATAGTGCAAACCACTCTTGAATCTTTTTTTAAGACACCTGGGTTCATAGACACTGGTTGATCGAGTGTGTAATAAAATTGAGTCCACTTCTTACGTTTTAAACCGCGAATTCTTACAGTTAAAAGTTCATAAATACATCGCGCAAGCGCGAAATAAGCGACGTCACGGGCGGTTGGTAGCGCTAATCTTATACAGATTTGGCGCGCCCATCTATCAATGACGTCACCAATGCACAAATTATATTACGCAATAATCGGAAATATAAATTTAAGACAATAGTTCATATCAGCGAACAAATTAAACAATGGACTACTTACATCAGAAATCCGAACGTCCTGCGGGGTTGAGCTAAAGTTGGCATCTATTAAAGTCCATCAGGGCTCCATTCCGGAGGGATTAAAGATGGGGACTGCTCCGGTGCTGTTAGCAGAGCATGGACATCCGGCTCGTCTAGGGTCGTGGAGTACGGTTCGCCAATGGCTGCAAATTTATTCCTACCTATGTAGGGAATGGACAGGAATACCAGGTATAAGGCGACAAACAAAGATAATTAGTCAAGGGAATCTACATAGATAAAAAACAAGGCACGATACGATACCTCAAACGTCCACTCCACTCGAAGGTTCAGGCAAAAAAGCTACGTTAAAGCGTCTAACGGAAACTTCACCCCACTTTTGTCTTTTACGCGTCAGCGCGAAGTTATTCGTCCAACCCACTTTTGACGTAACGGAAATACGTGCACCGCGTCTTTTGAATTTATGGCGCGAAACTTCCGCACATCAAAATTAAACTAAAATAAATGTTTAAGGGCCCATTTGGCACGTAAGACACTATCTTCGATAAGTTAGAAACTGCCAATAAGGATGCAGTACGGGCTATAGCATCTGATTTTGCGGATAAATATGACTCGCTTGAAATGTATTCTCGGCGCAATAATGTTCGGGTTTTGGTGTTCAAGAAAGTGAAAATGATGATATTGAAATGAAAGTTATAAATTTATGCAGGTCAAAAAACATCAACTTAACTAGTGAACATATAGCTAGATGTCATAGAATTGGCCCAAAGCTACACGGTAAACCTCGAGTGATTATAATAAAATTTATCAGTCATAGGTATAAGATCATCATGATGGCTAATAAGAAATTGTTAGACGGAATAACTATTAAGGAGGACTTGACCAAAGTTAGATACCAATTACTTAAACAAGCAGCCAGTAAGTATGATTGGAAGAACTGCTGAACATATGACAGTATCATAAATATAAAAATTGGAGATACGAGACACTTTATAAATAACGTGCGAGAATTAAATGCGTTGGGTGCATTACACTAATTTTGAGAGTAAAGTGCCAGCTGTACAATATGCAATGATCATTTGGACTCGATTCTTTTCACTTTTAATATTAATTTTGGATTAAGAAATTATCAATCGGATTGCAGTAGTTTAAGTTAATTTTAGAATAAGATTATCTGTTTGTTTTGCAAGAATTCTGATAAAATATTATAGTTGGAACACATGCTAGATTTGTATACAAATTTGAAATATCTCTTTTCAATTTAAATTGAGTTGACTTTTTGTTATCTTAAGGTCTTTTTACCGTACTTAATTTTGTGCTGGATTAATAAATTAACCGTTAAATTATATATTATGTCCTTAAATGTGAAGAGGGGCGACTAGTAGCACTCCCATTTCGAAATTACATCATTTAATATTTATTATCAGAATGTGAGAGGTTTAAAAACAAAACTGAATGACTTTTATCTAAACCATACTCTTGAAGACTATGATATCATTATTCTTACAGAAACGTGGCTTGACGAAAATGTAAGCAATACTGAATTTTTGGATGACAAATATGTGATTTATCGTTGCGATAGGGATAAAATACAATCAAATATAACACGTGATGGTGGAGTACTGATTGCTGTAAAGGAAACAATTAAGTCATCCCTTATAAGTAGTGATAATAACTTTTTTCAATCTGTGATGGTTAAAGTATTGTTAAATGGAAAACAATTTATATCATCAGTTTACTTTGAACCTAGCTCTACACGTGCGAAATATGAATGTTACTTTAACAGTTTTGATACACATCTGCAAACTATGCTCTGTTGTGATATTATAATTGTTGGTGACTTTAACATTCCCGAGATGACCTCAAGTTCGTATAACTTGCATCAGGGTTGCTCCATCTCAAAAAGACTAGATGACTTCTTAACAACTTTTAATTTAATTTCGTGTAACGATGTAACTAATACTAAGGGTAGAACACTTGATTTAGTGCTTTGTACTGTAAGACCCGATATAAGTCAAGATTGCATGCCAACTGTGTGCATAGATGCACACCACCCACTACTACTCTTGAGGTATTCAATACCAAAGTAAAACGCCAATAAACATTTAGCAGAAATCGCCGTAAATAGGTGTACCTACAATTTTAATCTTGCTAATTTTGACCTACTTGTAGATACTTTGTCAAATATTGATTGGAACGTTCTAAATCAACAGCAGGATGTTAACACTGCATTAGAGATTTTTTACATAAATATATATGTGTATTGACATTTCCGTTCCTAAAACAAAATTATCAAAACATAAATATCCAAAATGGTATGACTCCGAATTAATACGCCTTTGTAAACTAAAAATATACTTTCTGTATACTGTATACCATCCTATATATATAAAGCTTGCAAAGATATCCTTTTATACCCTCTTTTAATAATATTCAATTTAATTATAAAATCTGAAATATTTCCAAATACCTGGAAAATTACAAAAGTCACCCCAGTATACAAAAATGGGGATAGGCGATTGTTCTCCAATTATCGTCCAATATCATTATTATCTACACCAGCTAAAATTCTTGAATTCATTCTCTACGATAAAATATACAGTCACATCAAAAGCTACATAACTTTGCAGCAACATGGTTTTGTAAAACAGCGTTCCACTGTTACAAATCTGTCTATATTCTGTGATGATGTAGCAAAAGCACTTGAAAATAATATTCAAGTTGATGTTATATATGCGGACTTTTCAAAGGCGTTTGATAAAGTAGACCATTGTATACTGCTAAAAAAAATTACATTATAGGTAGAACGCAGTTTGTTACATACAGAGGAACGTCCTCAGAGTACTATCTAGCCGCATCGGGTGTACCGCAGGGATCAAATTTGGGACCCTTCCTATTTATTATATTCATTAATGATCTGCCTAACCGACTACAATATTGTAACTGTTTACTTTATGCGGACGACCTAAAAATATATATAGAAATTAATGTTGCTACAGATAGACTCCTCATACAGTCAGATATTAATTCGTTATATCAATGGAGCATATTAAACAAATTGTATTTTAATACCCAGAAATGTTATTGTGTGACGTATTCTTTGAACATATATTTTATACCATACCTGTACAAGATTGGCACGGATACACTACAGTTCATTTACATTTCCAATGCTCCACCTGTAGGTACTACATTGGCCAGGAGGCGAGTTTTTTGTTGCCTGGAAATTTAGAATTTTGCCGAACCCTTGCCGTTCCAGGCAAGGTAGGGATCTTTAACGTGCGTGACAACACTCACACACGGGACCTCCATTTAACCTCTCATCCGAACGAGGGCGTAATTTTTGTGAAAAATGCTCACCTGCCATTTTTCAAGCAGTCGGCCGTGTCGGGATTTGAACCCGGGACCTTGGGATCCGTAGTCTTACGCTTACTACATTGATCCACGGCGACGCCTACGGATACACTACAACAGGTTTCGGATATAAAGACCTCGGCGTACATTTTCAATTTAATTTCAAATTTGACATTCATTTGGAAAAGGTTCGTAAAGTTGGCATCTATTAAAGTCCATCAGGGCTCCATTCCGGAGGGATTAAAGATGGGGACTGCTCCGGTGCTGTTAGCAGAGCATGGACATCCGGCTCGTCTAGGGTCGTGAGTACGGTTCGCCAATGGCTGCAAATTTATTCCTACCTATGTAGGGAATGGACAGGAATACCAGGTATAAGGCGACAAACAAAGATAATTAGTCAAGGGAATCTACATAGATAAAAACAAGGCACGATACGATACCTCAAACGTCCACTCCACTCGAAGGTTCAGGCAAAAAGCTACGTTAAAGCGTCTAACGGAAACTTCACCCCACTTTTGTCTTTTACGCGTCAGCGCGAAGTTATTCGTCCAACCCACTTTTGACGTAACGGAAATACGTGCACCGCGTCTTTTGAATTTATGCGCGAAACTTCCGCACATCAAAATTAAACTAAAATAAATGTTTAAGGGCCCATTTGGCACGTAAGACACTATCTTCGATAAGTTAGAAACTGCCAATAAGGATGCAGTACGGGCTATAGCATCTGATTTTGCGGATAAATATGACTCGCTTGAAATGTATTCTCGGCGCAATAATGTTCGGGTTTTTGGTGTTCAAGAAAGTGAAAATGATGATATTGAAATGAAAGTTATAAATTTATGCAGGTCAAAAAACATCAACTTAACTAGTGAACATATAGCTAGATGTCATAGAATTGGCCCAAAGCTACACGGTAAACCTCGAGTGATTATAATAAAATTTATCAGTCATAGGTATAAGATCATCATGATGGCTAATAAGAAATTGTTAGACGGAATAACTATTAAGGAGGACTTGACCAAAGTTAGATACCAATTACTTAAACAAGCAGCCAGTAAGTATGATTGGAAGAACTGCTGAACATATGACAGTATCATAAATATAAAAATTGGAGATACGAGACACTTTATAAATAACGTGCGAGAATTAAATGCGTTGGGTGCATTACACTAATTTTGAGAGTAAAGTGCCAGCTGTACAATATGCAATGATCATTTGGACTCGATTCTTTTCACTTTTAATATTAATTTTGGATTAAGAAATTATCAATCGGATTGCAGTAGTTTAAGTTAATTTTAGAATAAGATTATCTGTTTGTTTTGCAAGAATTCTGATAAAATATTATAGTTGGAACACATGCTAGATTTGTATACAAATTTGAAATATCTCTTTTCAATTTAAATTGAGTTGACTTTTTGTTATCTTAAGGTCTTTTTACCGTACTTAATTTTGTGCTGGATTAATAAATTAACCGTTAAATTATATATTATGTCCTTAAATGTGAAGAGGGGCGACTAGTAGCACTCCCATTTCGAAATTACATCATTTAATATTTATTATCAGAATGTGAGAGGTTTAAAAACAAAACTGAATGACTTTTATCTAAACCATACTCTTGAAGACTATGATATCATTATTCTTACAGAAACGTGGCTTGACGAAAATGTAAGCAATACTGAATTTTTGGATGACAAATATGTGATTTATCGTTGCGATAGGGATAAAATACAATCAAATATAACACGTGATGGTGGAGTACTGATTGCTGTAAAGGAAACAATTAAGTCATCCCTTATAAGTAGTGATAATAACTTTTTTCAATCTGTGATGGTTAAAGTATTGTTAAATGGAAAACAATTTATATCATCAGTTTACTTTGAACCTAGCTCTACACGTGCGAAATATGAATGTTACTTTAACAGTTTTGATACACATCTGCAAACTATGCTCTGTTGTGATATTATAATTGTTGGTGACTTTAACATTCCCGAGATGACCTCAAGTTCGTATAACTTGCATCAGGGTTGCTCCATCTCAAAAAGACTAGATGACTTCTTAACAACTTTTAATTTAATTTCGTGTAACGATGTAACTAATACTAAGGGTAGAACATTTGATTTAGTGCTTTGTACTGTAAGACCCGATATAAGTCAAGATTGCATGCCAACTGTGTGCATAGATGCACACCACCCACTACTACTCTTGAGGTATTCAATACCAAAGTAAAACGCCAATAAACATTTAGCAGAAATCGCCGTAAATAGGTGTACCTACAATTTTAATCTTGCTAATTTTGACCTACTTGTAGATACTTTGTCAAATATTGATTGGAACGTTCTAAATCAACAGCAGGATGTTAACACTGCATTAGAGATTTTTTACATAAATATATATGTGTATTGACATTTCCGTTCCTAAAACAAAATTATCAAAACATAAATATCCAAAATGGTATGACTCCGAATTAATACGCCTTTGTAAACTAAAAATATACTTTCTGTATACTGTATACCATCCTATATATATAAAGCTTGCAAAGATATCCTTTTATACCCTCTTTTAATAATATTCAATTTAATTATAAAATCTGAAATATTTCCAAATACCTGGAAAATTACAAAAGTCACCCCAGTATACAAAAATGGGGATAGGCGATTGTTCTCCAATTATCGTCCAATATCATTATTATCTACACCAGCTAAAATTCTTGAATTCATTCTCTACGATAAAATATACAGTCACATCAAAAGCTACATAACTTTGCAGCAACATGGTTTTGTAAAACAGCGTTCCACTGTTACAAATCTGTCTATATTCTGTGATGATGTAGCAAAAGCACTTGAAAATAATATTCAAGTTGATGTTATATATGCGGACTTTTCAAAGGCGTTTGATAAAGTAGACCATTGTATACTGCTAAAAAAAATTACATTATAGGTAGAACGCAGTTTGTTACATACAGAGGAACGTCCTCAGAGTACTATCTAGCCGCATCGGGTGTACCGCAGGGATCAAATTTGGGACCCTTCCTATTTATTATATTCATTAATGATCTGCCTAACCGACTACAATATTGTAACTGTTTACTTTATGCGGACGACCTAAAAATATATATAGAAATTAATGTTGCTACAGATAGACTCCTCATACAGTCAGATATTAATTCGTTATATCAATGGAGCATATTAAACAAATTGTATTTTAATACCCAGAAATGTTATTGTGTGACGTATTCTTTGAACATATATTTTATACCATACCTGTACAAGATTGGCACGGATACACTACAGTTCATTTACATTTCCAATGCTCCACCTGTAGGTACTACATTGGCCAGGAGGCGAGTTTTTTGTTGCCTGGAAATTTAGAATTTTGCCGAACCCTTGCCGTTCCAGGCAAGGTAGGGATCTTTAACGTGCGTGACAACACTCACACACGGGACCTCCATTTAACCTCTCATCCGAACGAGGGCGTAATTTTTGTGAAAAATGCTCACCTGCCATTTTTCAAGCAGTCGGCCGTGTCGGGATTTGAACCCGGGACCTTGGGATCCGTAGTCTTACGCTTACTACATTGATCCACGGCGACGCCTACGGATACACTACAACAGGTTTCGGATATAAAAGACCTCGGCGTACATTTTCAATTTAATTTCAAATTTGACATTCATTTGGAAAAGGTTCGTAAAGCGAGTTATAAGATGTTGGGTTATATTATATTATAGTATTCATTTTACCTCTATAAAAAAAAAAAAGCTTTTGTGTGTTGTTTAAGGCGCTGATACGACCCAACTTGAAGTATGCCTCAATCATATTGGCCCCGTATAAAATAAAGGATATGAAGATAATGGAGAAAATACAAAAAAAAAAAAATTCTAAATACATTTACATAAAAAAATATAAAGTTGTACCTGCATTTGAATCTTACGCGCCACTTGGGACAGAGTTCAATATGACAAACCTTGAAATTCGTAGGTGTATTCTTGCGTTAATCTTCCTGTATAAGATATTTAACAATAGTATAGATAGCCCAGATTTATTATCCAAATTTGGTATTTATGTGCCAGGCCGCGTATTTAGAAACACTGCCTTACTATATGTTGCTTGCTGCAGAACCACTGTTGGAACTCAGTCTTCAGTTCTAAGGCTTGCTAAAATCTTCAATGATGTAAGTAAAAGAACATCATGTCAATTATTTGGAGACAGTCTTGCTGTTTATAGATCACAGCTGTAAAATATGAATAGTTTTGCTAAATATGCTGTGACTGAGTAGGAAAAATCACTCACATCCTGATAGTAATATCGATTAAGAATTAAACTTTGTATATAATTAAGTTTTAACTAAGTAGTAACTGAGCCCTTATTTTGTTACTTTGTTATTAATTTAGTTACCATATATTTATTCAGATATGTGCATACAAGTGCTTTGTATAATTGTAAATTAATTTGTTGTAGTATTCTCATTAAGTATCTGTTTCGTTGTAGTTACCTAAGAAACATGTAATTAGGCTAATAAGCCTGTATGTTTCTTATTAAATAAATAAATGAAGAATAGTTCAAAGTGGACAGTTTAACGAAGATATTGTCTATACAGTTGTTTTTCCTTGTGTGCTCAAAAATAGTTTGGGTTAGGTTGTGACTTCTCATAACATTTGCAACTTTGTTTTTTGAGAGAAAGTTTACATTAAAATCTCCCACAATGACAATATGCTTGTAACCATCTGTTAGTTTCGCAAGAAGTTAATGTAACTTATTACAATAGATTTTTATATCACTATCATAAGTTCTGTAGATACATATGATTAGTGTGTGTTGCTTTACAGAAGTATAAGCAGAATTCAAAATGTTTATCTGCTGCCAGATGGTATAGTTTTTTCTTGGGATTTATTTGTATTGTGCTTTTAGCATATATTATTACACCTCCATAGTGATCAGTTGTTCTACAGTGATGACTGACTTGGCCATAGTTTGGTAAATTATAAGTCTTAATTTGGTCTTCACCTAGCCAATGTTCACTTACACATATGATGTCAGGATAGTTATTTAGCTGTACGAAATGTTCTAGTTGATGGAGTTTATTCTTCAAGGATTGTATGTTAATATGATGTACAGTCATTGTAGTTGTTTTGGTTGAGGTTTCCCAGTTTTCTAATTGGTTGCTGACCAGGACTCTGTTCTAAAAAATGCCTTCCTTTGATGAAATTGAATCGTTTGTATGCAACCCCTTGTGGCCAGAAATCGTCATTGTACAATGTTTCCTTATGCGAGGGCTCAAAACCTGTCATAAAGCATTTGTTGTCCTTAGTTGTTCCTTTCGTTGTCAATAATTTTACAACGGGTTCTGCTTCAGTTTGTTTTTTAAATAATTTTGTATAGTTTCTTCTGTAACATATTCTTTTATACGTGATACAAATAGCCATATTTTTTGAGGACAATTTTTTTCTCACGACTTGCAAATCCTTCAATTTTGTCAGTATCTGACATTTCAGCCTTTCCAATTGGAATTGTTTTGATGATTGGTTTTTACCTATGTGTAACAACCTTGTAGTCATTTGTATCATGATTGGAGATTTCATTGTATATTTTATTATTGTTTATGACCGTATCATCTCTTATGTTTATTGGATCTGTCGTGGTACTTAAGTGTTTTTCAGTTTCACAATTAATCAGGCTGTTAGAAACCATTTGATCTGGTTTGCTGTTTGTGTTCCGTATTGATTTGTTTGTGATATGTAAATTGCAAGGTGAATTTAGCATATGGGTTTTATTGATATCTAGAATATTGGTCTTTGTATTGGTTTTGTTTACCTTTGTTTATAGGTACTTTATTTTATCAATTAACAGTTTGTTATTTTCTCTTAGGATGAAATTATTTTCTTTTATCATTTCACATTTTTCTTGCAATTCCTTTATTATTATATGTAGATAACTATTTTCACTTATATTTGCTTTAGTTTTGTATGTTGCACCATGTGCCATTTCACCATGTTGATCTTGTTGGTTTATTCCCATACAGTTGCTAAAGTGTCTGGTTGCTAAGCATTGTGGATGAAATATTTCTTTACACTTTTTACATAACTGAGCTTTAACTACACTCTTTTTGCAATAGTTACAAATTTTTGGTAAGTGAACTACCATAATATCCAAATTTTTAACATTTTATTTCAATTAACAATGTAGCAATGAGCAAATAAAGAAATCGGTAATTTTGTTTTTTTTGCCTATATCTAGTAACCTATGAAATATTTTTGAAATTTGAAAACGGATCTGAGACGACCGTATTATTGTGCAACTTTCGTCCCATTTAACCAAGATCATTTCGTACAGTTCCTAAAATTCCCATGTACTGTATCTTAAATTGTACACCCTGTATTGTACACAAAAAAAGTACTGAGACGGAATTGCTCACATCTGAAAGCTTCAGAAAATAACGTAGTTGTTAATCCTAAAGGTCAAAATGTTGAAAATTCTCCGACTGTAGATAATAATAAACAATGTGTTAGTATTGATAAGCCACAGAGTGCATATGCAAGTGCATCGTCTGCTCTGAAGGTTGGTGATAGTAATGTGACAAATGATGAAGTTGCGGATAAAAAAGCACAGAAAATATGTGTGACAAGATCAGGAAGATAAGTGAAAGGACCTAAGTATTTTAAGGATTTTGTTTAGTACTTAGTTGGGAAAGGGAGGATGTTCTGGAGGTTATGTTGAGGAACTTTAACACTTATAGGATTACTGTCTTCAGGGCCAATAAGACCATCAACGACGTCGCTCAAAATTGTACAAAATGGTGGCGGTTGAATCATCCTATTAATAAAGCATTATTGAAGTAATATCCGATTTATTATTACAAGTCAAGCTATGGCAAGCCTTCGTAACCAACGCAGATTCAAACTTATCAACTATAAAATAAGATAGAAATACCTGCATTCGCGTTGCTTTAAAATTGCCGCTTACTTATTCCAAGTGGCGCTGCTTCCTTTATAAATTCTCAACCTCTTGTTGAGAATCTACTAATTCTTGAACACGGCACTTTCACGAAGACACTTTGGAACTCAAAACTAAAAGTAGAATGCACTCTACTTTATCTCAAATCGTTACAACTGAACATTTTTCATGCTACACTGGTGATCATTTTAACATCCTATGCTCTCAACACACTGGATGTAACTGCCCTGTACTTTCGCGCACATGCGGACAGCTGACCAACTCTTCACGTTAAAATTGCTAGCCTGGGCTTTCAAACTTAAACTATAACGTATTATCTATAACAAGCCTGCAAATTCCAATGTTACGACTCGAGGAAATGCAATACAAAGTAATAAAAATATAATATTAAATAACTAGATTAAAATCCAGGGTCGGGCCTGGCTCACCACCCCCCAAATTAATTAGATAACTAACGGTTACTAATTCATTTTACTACCCCTAGACACCACGAAATCAACCGGTGCTATATTTGGTTTCAAATTGACAATATTCTAGATGTCCAAAGACAAACCCGTAGCGTCATCTTTAATCTCGTAGGAGTTTGGGTTAACTACCCTAACAACGGTAGCAGGGCCTTTCAAGAGCATCAAAAAATTCTTAATGATTTTATTGTCCAGAGAGGACTAGAGCTGTGTTTGCACCAGTACCTTATTCCCTTGCTTAAAAATAGCCGACGAACCCCTTTCTGATAGCAAGCCCTTCTACGCTCTGCCTTAGTGCGCAACTTTTCCCTCGCCAACATACAAAAATCCTTCACCTTTGTAGGAATGCTCGGAAATTCTATTCCCTTAACAAATTGATTTTTTGCGATAATCCAAAATGAACCTCATTGGGGGGTACACTCCAAACTTTCGTGGATCTTTATTTAGCCACTTACAAACCTCCTTTACTACTTGAGTTCATTTCGAATGATACTCATAACAACACACACGTAAAAGTAGAACAACCTCTTTATTTGTCCTTTCCGTATTGTTCCCTTGGGGGAAATAAACCCACGTATGAACAATCCTAATTCCTTTCTCCCCAACGTTTTCTTCCATAATTTCCTCGTAAAACACGTAGCATTATCGCTGAGAATAGCACTCGGTTGCCCTACTTCCGGAATATACTGATTTAATAAACAACCCACAATACTTTTAGCCGTTCTCCGTTGAAGGGAGTAAAGTCTTACCAACTTCGAGAATCCGTGTACAACTATCAATAACTGTACCACTCCGCCTCTACCTTTCAACAACGGACCAATAAGGTCTACACAAATTAATTCACACGACCCTTTGGGAATCTGCCAATAAGAAGCCGTAAGATCAAGATTTGACAAAAGGGATGAGCTACAAATTGAAACAAATTCGTTTGGGATGGGCGGGATGACGTGGTCCCTTTTAATTTTAAATGATGGGCGTCCATACACACCCGCACCGACGAATCTGCCTTCTTAACAACCATCAGTGGGCTTCCATATTCTGTCTGACTTTTTTCAATACCTCCCCCCTGACATCATCGCCCCGATTTGCTTTCTAACCTCCCCTTTGTAGGCATACGGCATGGGATAACTTTTCAAATAAAAAGGGGTCTTGTCCTTCATGTTAATAAAATGCTCATAACCACGCATAAGACCCGGTTGTTCTGAAAATACTGCGCTATAATCCTCTAACAACCCGAATAATTTTCCTTTTCAGTTTGGTTAAACATTTTGGCCCTTTGAACAACCTCCCACATTTCTTCTTCCGAATATCTTTGTCTTTGATCATTCCTCACTCTCTATCCTTACCTCATACACTCCTGGTTTAAAATATTTCCCAATACACGTTTTATTCAATTTTATCGTACATTCCTTTCCCTCAAATTCACCTTATAACAAAAATTTTTCAAAATCCATACAGACCGCAAATTGCGTCATCCAATCGCAGCCCAGTATCACTTCTCTAATTAATTTTGGAACTACAATACACGCAAATCGGAACCCTACTCCATTAATTTCAAAATCTAAATAAACCTGTTTTTTTATTATTTGAGCCTTGCCCTGTAATGCCCCATAAACTGTTACACCCGAAGCAGGCAAAAATGGGATCTTAGGATCCACTTCTAAAATGTTTTCAAAGGGTTCTCCGCTAATGCAGCTCATCATTGAGCCTTTATCAACTAAAACATTAACTTCGAACCCTTGCACTTTATATTCTATGACTGGCAGAACAATATCCTCTTCTCCTTCCTCTTATTCATCCACTGCCAAATCCTCGTTACAACGATTAAACAGCGTTGCAACTACTCTGTTTCTCTCCCTATCTCCCTCTGGCGCATTTCGATAATCACTATCTCTTTCCCCCTGCTGCTCCTGCGGTCTATTATTAGCTCGATTAGAAATATCTGGATACGAACCCCCGATCTCCCATCGTAACGCCGGTCCTGCCTCACCAGACCTCTCGGATTACTATTTAAATATGCATATCTTGCATTAGCATCGACTTCATCAATCCTACGTAAAAATCTCTCCGCATCCTCTATTGTTTTCACTCCGGAATTTATAATACCCCTACAAATATCAGCCTCAAAATGATTGGCCAGAATATCAATAATTTCTTCCTCTTCTAAAGGTCCTTCTAAATAAGCCGCCTCCTTACACCGCTTCAAAAAATAATCAGCGCGTGATCCCCTCTCATATCTACCATATTTAAAATCCTGGAAAGCCTTCCGTTGGGTTTGAGCATCTCAATATACATCTAAAATCTCCGCTTAAAATCTGAAAAATCCCTACACGTGCGCCCCTTAATCTTACCCCAATCTGCCGCAGATTCCTTCAAAATCCCCAAAGCTCAAGTTAATCGCTTTTGTTCATGAACCTCTGCCTCTCGATATAATGACTCCAATTTGTTGATAAACATCATCAGATTAGTTCTCCCATCAGGTCTAAAAATTATCAATCCCCCCACCATACTCAAATACTAAAGATTGCCGGTACTTGGTGCGATAAAAGTCTCGTCCTCCCTTTTTTCAAAAATATTACTCTTTCCGGCTACTTCGTGATACCCTTCTACGTTCCCCTGATTAATCTCACTTCGTTCTGACTTAGTTTTTAAAGATCTAATTCCTATCTGAATTTCCTCTAATCCTTCATTTAATTTTCTACTTTTTTCAGCTAAAATTTCAAAATTATCACTCAACACTTCAATATTAGCTTTTAAACTTGAATTTATTTCTTTCATTAAACTAGCTATGTTTTTAAATACTTCCTTATTTCCCCCTTAAACTTTTAATACCGCATTTTTCTTTGATTTCATACCTCTTCATCGTTCTAACTTGTGTTACACTTCGGTCTACACCCTAAGGTCTACTTTTAAGTCCCGGTGGCAATGTATGAGAGCTACTACGGCAGTTGGTAACAATGATAAATAATTGCAAAATATTGCGCCATAAGCGGTTACGTCATTTTTATGATCAAATTATTATCACATGCAAAAAACGTTTATTTTAATTATAAGAGAATGACACAGGTACTCACGTAAAACTGTTGAACTCTTCACACATGGCAGCTACTCTCGCGTCAGTTGGGCGCTGCGGGCGTCCTTGGACGTTGACGGACGTGGGCATTCTTTGCCAGCGTCGCCGTGGATCAATGTAGTAAGCGTAAGACTACGGATCCCAAGGTCCCGGGTTCAAATCCCGACACGGCCGACTGCTTGAAAAATGACAGGTGAGCATTTTTCACAAAAATTACGCCCTCGTTCGGATGAGAGGTTAAATGGAGGTCCCGTGTGTGAGTGTTGTCACGCACGTTAAAGATCCCTACCTTGCCTGGAACGGCAAGGGTTCGGCAAAATTCTAATTTTCCAGGCAACAAAAACTCGACTCCTGGCCAATGTAGCACCTACGGGTGGAGCATTGGAAATGTAAATGAACGAGCATTCTTTGCCCCCTTGTCGAATCCAAATTCAAATTTGTTTTCTTCTTCTGTAGCGGAACGGTGAAGGAACTGGTATGAGGAACGATAATTAGGTAGATAAAAGGAAACCTACATAACCTGAAAGCGAAGACAAGGTAACGGCACAAAGATAAAACACTCCCTCGACGTCCGGTTCACTAGTCTCGACGTGTCGGATGTCACCACTCCTCTTTCACTCTGCGTCTGCGCAATCTCGAGCGCCGACGCAACTAACTAAAGTAACGGAAATGCACGCACAAGTCTTTTAAATTATTGGCGCGAAATCACTTACAAATTAGGAACTTATAGAAATGTTTATATGACGATTTTCGGCATGTAACACTTGTTACAATATTTCTTACAACTAGTAGTACCAAAATTTATTTTCTATCCTCTTAAAATTTCATGATCCACTAGCCCCTTAGTTTGGGACGCCAATGAACTAGACTCAGGGGTTCGCTAACTCGTTTCTTATGGGTTCTCTTCGAGGGTTCTTTGGGATCATGAAATCTACAACGAAAACAGACTCGACTTCATCTTAACTTACTTTTAATTCAGTACCCAAATTAGGACAGATTACACAAAGATAAAAGCAAATGACACCCAGCTAATGTTTCTCGACTAAACTAACACTAGAATTAAACTCAATATTAATTTTGGTAACGTAACCAAAACAGTTACTAAACGCGCTTTGTATTTATAGCCTAACAACTCCTATATCTAATTTCTACTAATGCAAAATCACAATGATAAAAACGGATTCAATAACCCTGCGATTAAAGAAAGTTGCCTTAAAGGTAAATAATATCTAAACTTCCCACCCCACTAAATTAACCGTTTGTATCAAACACATGCCTTGCGGCTGAGAACGTTTTATTCGCCGAGGGCCCAGTAAACTGTCACAAAAATTTCGTAAACAAAACGTACAATTCTCCAACACAGCATACGTTGTGGTAACAAACCAAAAGCACAATGACGCATCAATTTGCGTATCTACGTTCTAGACAAACTCTACTTAATAAGCAAATGTTTCGTAACCAACGCAGATTCAAACTTGTCAACTATAAAAAAAGGTAGAAATACCTGCATTCGCGTTGCTTTGAAATTGCCGCTTACTTATTTCAAGTGGCGCTGCTTCCTTTATAAATTCTTGACCCCTTGTTGAGAATTTACTAATTCTTGAACACGGCACTTTCACGAAGACTCTTTGGAACTTAAAACTAAAAGTAGAACGCACTCTACTTTATCCCAAATCGTTACAACTGAACATTTTTCACGCTACACTGGTGATCATTTTAACATCCTATACTCTCAACACACTGGATGTAACTGCCCCATACCTTCGCGCACATGCGGACAGTCGACCAACCCTCTACGTTAAAATTGCTAGCTCGGGCTTTCAAACTTAAACTATAACGTATTATCTATAACAAGCCTGCAAATTCCAATGTTAGAACTCGAGGAAAAGCAATACAAAGTAATAAAAATATAATATTAAATAACTAGATTAAACTCCAGGGTCGGGTCTGGCTCAACTTATACCAATTAATAAAGTAATATTTAAAATAATTCAACAACCTTATAATTGGTAACTGCAAAAATACAAAAATAAAATGCAGATGCCACGAACACTGCCACAAATTATGATAAAGAATTATTATTCAATTGAAGGAGAAGTTCAGTGCTACTACAAACAAATGTGTTAGAATGTAGATTCTATCTACACTTCTCAAAAACTGGACTATAAAAAAAATAGACTGAATTTGGAGCGTCCAACTTTATTGTTAGACAGGCAAAAAAACTGTTACATGAAAAAGGTATCATGTCGTCCTCTGACCCAAAGTCTGGAACATTGGGCCATGGAACGCGAGTACTACGCAGAGAATTTTACTAAAATGATGAGATTAGACATCAAATCCTTGGTAGATAAGACTTTGTTTCAATCAAAAAAGATGGCAAACATATCCATGTTCAAAAGTATATAACTGATTACATTAAAGGAATCATATGTACAATTATGGAACATTATACTGATTAGAGAATTGGATTTTCTAAATTTTGACCTTTTGCTCAAGCATTGTGTTCTTCCTGGATTCGCGGGACACATTCTGTGTGCGCTTGCATTAAAATGGCAAATTAATGATGGCTAATTTGTGTAAAATTGACAAATGGCGAATTCCCGATTGAAACATACAAACATGTAACAAGCAATATAATTTGCAAAACACCCACAAGTAAATATTACTTTGGAAATTGTGTTAATTGCCCAGGAAGTGATGATTCGAAGGCTCGGTTTGAAGAAGATTCTAAACTTAATAGCATCAAAAATGTGAATTTCAAACAGTGAATGCAAATTGATAATAAGTGTGTCCTGGAAACTACTACAAAACCGATGGAAGTTTTTGGATTTTTTGTTTGTTTGCCAAAACTTTTAAGGCACTTTTTCATCGCTGCTCAACAATCTTTATATTTGCGACACTTAAAAACAAACTACCTCTTTTAGTCAAAGTAATTACCATGATTTAAATAATTTCGAAACTGACAATACATACGTAGTTTTTTTTAATGAGTAGGGTTAAAAAATCCGTTTTAAAACTCACCTATTGGGACTTTACATCATTTTGTTTGTATATTATTTGTTCTTATATTTATTATGGTCCCAATAAGGCTTGTAATAATAAACTTGTACTATTATTAACATTGAATTAACCTTTAAAAATTTAACAGTTACTATGTCACCCAACTCTGGAGGACGTTATTTGATTACTTAAATACACCCTTGAGCTATTTAGTAGGTCAACGGCGATCAATCAACGATTTTCAATCTCACTAAAATCAACTAACTTAGATTCATTTGCCAAATGGATGTTCTTGTATAACATGCAAGTACATTAAAATGAACAATTTTCCAATGTTACAAATAACGATGGTATCTGTACAAGCAAGAAATAAACAGCCTATATAAATGATACACTTAATACCGCCAAATACCTAGTCACTGTAAGAGAGTTACAAAACAATCATTGAATTTCAGAAAATTTTTAATTACATACATTGTTAAAATTTTATTACACAATACAGTAATAATATAACTTATTATAACAATTAAAACAATTAAAAGTATAAGAAACAAGAAATTTGTCAAATTTATACGGTTGGTGCGACCAAGAATGAAGCGGCACATGAAGCCATGCACACTCCTTGTAGTACATTGCATGCTAACACGGCAGCAGGAACTCCAGCACCAGCAGTAACTGTACCTGCAACTACCCCAGCTGCTGCATTGCAAGCGACCCATGCAGCATTACACGCTGTTTGGCACAAGCTAAAACCACCCACAAGAGCTAAAGGACCAGCAGTAGTAAAGTGAATGAAACAGAATATGGCGAAGAGCTGGATGATTTTCATTTTTGTTCAGTCTAGAAGTAAACAACAAAATTAAATTTGGTTATAATCATTGGTTGAAATACTATGTGTGAGATGCTACATAATATAAAATAAAATACTATATATTGTAAGGAATTGTTTAAAAAATATAGTGGAGACAGACATAATAAATCACATAATATTAAAATAGTATAATGTAAATTAAACACCTGCAGTGTACTTAACATGTCTCATTATTGTAACGTCTGCCGTTTAGTCTGCATTTGACCAGAGTAATACATCAGATGGTAAATGACGCATTTGTTCACACAAAATGATTGACAGCCACCTTCCGTTTGACATCTTAGATGGATTTGATTGATCGTTGCAAGAGTTTGCATGTAATAGTTTTATTAAGCTTACGATGGATGTTATTTGCATATTTTGGTATGTTCTCAAAGTGACCTAGAGCAATTGAATAATGGTTATTTATTATACAAGGCAAAAAAGAGCTAAATTTTAGCTCGAGGTGTCTTTGTCTCCAGACGCGAAGCGGAGGGAGACAAACACAGAGAGTTAAAATCTTATATTTTACCCATGTATAATATACTATTTTTTTCTGTGACAGGCAAAATGTGATTTAACATTGAAAAAATAATACAATATATCAAAGTTAAAAAATCAATCCATGTCAAATTTAAAGTTTCAAACAAGTAGTCTGTTGTACTTATGGGGGCACTTAGACTTGTATTGCTAAGAAAACATGTAAAGTAATCAAATATGTGTCAATTTAATTCTGCGAGTGGTTTCAAAAATTGCTTACGTAAGTTGTTTATATGGTTGTTTTGAACGCGACGAAGTTATGATCTTCGTATTCTTACTATTTGCATATACCCGGGAATAAAGTACTCATTTTTTTTCCCGGGGAAAAAAGTAAATTCATAAAAAGTGACATTTTGTTAACTGTCAAGAAACATAAAATGTAAAATTTTTCCCCGTCACAGAAAAAAAGCCGCTATGCACTTTAGTTGTTCAGTTCTAATTAAAAGCTTGGATTACAATATTGTTTTTCTTCAAGCTATAAAGTAGCTATATAAATTAGCAGTACATACTGTTAATATGAATTGCCCAAGTGAGATAAATTATTGTAGAGCGATTTACGGTGATTTGCTGAAGCAGATCCCATGCACTTTCACAAACGAGGAATCTGAAGACTTGTTTAAAGGCAGTCCGGGTTGGTTCGACAACTTTAGGAAAAGGACCGGCATTCACTCAGTCATCAGGCATGGTGAGGCAGCAAGTTCGGATGTTAAGGCAGTTGAGGTTTACATCAAAACGTTTTCCGAACTGATAGAAGCCAAAGGATATATCCCCAAGAAGTCTTTAACTGTGACGAGACAGGGCTTTTCTGGAAAAGGATGCCGAATAGGGCTTATATAACAGCAGAGGAGAAGACGATGTCAGGTCACAGACCCATGAAGGATAGATTAACTCGTAGCACTTTGCGCCAATGCGAGTGGCGACTGCAAAATCAAGCCTTTGCTAGTATACCATTCGGAAAATCCTAGAGCCTTTAAGTCACATAAGATTTTAAAAGAAAAACTGCAAGTTATAGGGAGGGTGTTACGTGCAAACCGAATTTGCACTTAAACATGTTTTAGTTTAGTTTTGTTGTACGGAAGTTTCCCGCCATATTTTCAAATGCGCGAGACGCGGGAGTTTTTAAATGGACTGAGCGGTGCTTCCGGCACGTCACAATAGTGAGTTTGCGCAAGTGTGCTTATCCCCATAGGGGTAAGGCAATACTAGAGAAAGGGTGGGGGAGTTTCGCGGTTCTCGCCCTGAATCGTGGCTGTTTTTGCCGAACTTTGAAGTGAAACAGTCGTGCCGGGTGTGATATCTTATCGTATCTATGTAGATTCCCTTGTCATAATTATCTTTGTTGTCGTTCCTAATTAACCTGCTCCTGTCATTTCCCTACATAGGTAAGTAAATTTGCAGCACCTCGAGGCCATTGGAGCAGCCCACGACCCCTATGTCCGAGCTCTACCAACAGCACCGGGAGCCGAGCTACCGTAGCGGACTTCCTGCCGGTTACCGGATTCCTCACGTGAGTAAATCCTCTAATTTTACCGACCATATAAACATTCAAAGCTAGTATAACAGATTATTACACTTAGATGGTGGTACATTGAAATGGCGATAGATGGTTCTTAAAAGCCTGTAATACAGTTACCAAAGTTCAAAAGATACATCGCGCAAGCGCAATGGTTAAAAGCGATGCTGCGCCCTGGCGGCCGGAAACGCAAACCCCTTTTACAGGTTTCGCGCGCCAATCACCATGACGTCATCGACAATTTATATTACGCCATAATTAGAAGTTACATAAAATTAGAACAATGAAAATTAGAGGATTTACTCACGTGAGGAATCCGGTAACCGGCAGGAAGTCCGCTACGGTAGCCTCGGCTCCCGGTGCTGTTGGTAGAGCTCGGACATCGGGGTCGTGGGCTGCTCCAATGGCCTCGAGGTGCTGCAAATTTACCTACCTATGTAGGGAAAAGACAGGAACAGGTTAATTAGGAACGACAACAAAGATAATTAAGACAAGGGAATCTACATAGATACGATAAGATATCACACCCGGCACGACTGTTTCACTTCAAAGTTCGGCAAAAACAGCCACGATTCAGGGCGAGAACCGCGAAACTCCCCCACCCTTTCTCTAGTATTGCCTTACCCCTATGGGGATAAGCACACTTGCGCAAACTCACTATTGTGACGTCGAGCCTTCAAAACTCCGCGTCTCGATTTGAAAATTGGCAAATTCAAAATCTCAATCGTTTTGTGGGTGGATAAACCTGGTGTTTGGCCCTTCAGTTAAAAAATATCTACAGCAAAACAACCTACCCATGCAAGCCCTTCTCGTCCTCGACAATACCCCTGCTCACCCTGTTACGTGCCAATCAAATTGGCCCTTAAACATTGTTTTTAGGTTAATTTTGATGTGCGGAAGTTCGCGCCATAAATTCAAAAAACGCGGTGCGCGTATTTCCGTCACGTTAATAGTGGGTTGGACGAATAACTACGCGCCGACGTGAAAAAAGACAAAAGTGGGGAGAAGTTTCTGTTAGACGCTTGAACGTGGCTTTTTGCCTTTGATCTTCAAGGAGTGTGGTCGTGTCAGGTATCGTATCGTATCGTATCGTGCCACTTACCACTAAAGTGTATAAAGAGTGCAGGTGTTATGTTAAAGTGCTCTGTAAAATAAATTAAATTTATGGTGCAATAGTATCATTTTAAATATTGATTTTTGGCATAACAGTGAAACTAAGGATGAAGAATCTAAAAGTAAAATTTTGATAAACTAAAACTCAAAGGTTGTGTAAACAATTTTAAAATACTAAAATCCTCAACAGTAAATTGTTATCAGTTAACCTTTCTATCAATTGCTATTTTATTGAAACAAGTGTTAAATATGGTTGATAATGAAAAATGTGGCAAGTGTAAAGTTGATAAAGATAAATCTCAAAAATTCCAGTGTGATAGTTGTAAAAGGGTACATTGTGAATCATGTTCTGAATTATCTGCATCTGAGATAAGATGTTTACAATTAAAAAAACGCAGATTAATATATTTATGCGAAGAATGTGAAAATGGCCTGTTGAAAGTGCCAATATTAATTAAGGAAATTAATGAACTTAAAGTTGAGTTGGAAAAAGTAAAAAAATTAGCACAAGCTAATAATACATCTCAACAGGCTAACATTTTCTCACTGGAAAATAATATTGAACTAATTAGTGAAGTTCAAGAAAGACAAAAAAGAGCATTTAATGTAATTTTATATAATGTTAGGGAATCTAATGAAGACAACTATAGTGATTGTAAGAAAGAAGATTTGGATAATGCAAAACATGTGCTGAAAAACATGGATGTGGATTTATCTAAGATCAAGGCGTTTAGAATTGGTAGGCGTACAGAAACAAAAATACGCCCGTTAAAAATTATTTTGAATTCTGTAAATGAGGCACTGTTACGGCTACTTTTGATTGATAAGTTGCTTTCAATGTAATAATAACTGGGCGGGGATAATCTTGGTAGTTACCATTATAAATTGTGCCCTCGACTAACTCATTTGAGGCCGCACAAATCTCTACACAAAAGGGGGGTAAGTTAGTGGGTTGACGCAAGAAAAGTTTTACAACACTTACAGGTTTAACGAATATATTTAATTAGTATAACATTAGGAGAAACCAAAATTGTTAGATTCTTACCTTATCTACTAATAACCAGCCGGTGTACGCATGAACTTGCTTCTTATAAGTACCTACAGAATTTACATTCAATATACGCATTTATACATATTGTAAAATACAGCACAGTAAAACAATCTGATCAAGATGATCCAAGACTATTTATAATTACATAATATACCTTACTTTGCCTAAAGGATCTGCTCAGCTTGGCGACCTGAATATACTTCGGTGGATACGGACGCACAGACTCCAATTGAAAGGTTACTTTTAATTGCGACCTGAACTTGAAATCTTTTCCCGAAGGTCGAAACCTACGAAAACAATTTGCTAAAACAACTGACTAAGTTTGGGTGCAACACCCTTTTGTGTTATTATTAAAAATTTTTTGTTGTTAATAAAAAACATATATAGAAAAAATCAACAGCCATAGTTCTGTAATGCAACTTACACAAATTAATTATTAGGAAGGTAAACACTGTATTTGAAAATTTCGTGATTAATAAATTAATTAATTATTTTGATTTATTTACCTTTTCTGGATTGAAGCAATGATCAGAGAAGTGTGCGCGTTATAATAATTCTGCAGAAAAGGTTTCTTGTAACGGCCTCTAGTCGCTGCCAAAAATGGCGGTCAAAGTAGATTCGTAAAATCCCCAATAAACGGGTGGTCCAAGTTTCCAACGGCTAAACCACAAGCCAGACGATGTCTTCATACACCAAACGGAAACTCGTGAAAAAGTTGCAAGTATAAAAATCCCAAATTGGAAAAGCTCAAACACAGCTTTCAAAAATACCTGAAACCACGTTTCTACTACGACCTTCTTGTCCAACAACGAACTTTCAAATGTCCCACCGACCATCCACGATCGCACCAGGTTGGCTGGTTACCGAAACACGAATTAGAACATTCAAAAATGACCAATCAATAATTAAGGAGTAATGAGAAGTGATTGGTTTTGTTAACAAAGTGTTAATGTGCTCCTCAAAGTATATTAAAATTAACTGATAAAAAGTGCTACTTATATATCAAATTTGGTATCATCTTAGAGCTAACTACACAGGCTTTCAAACTACTAAACTTTTTATAAAAGTGCATCACAACTATGATATCAACAGATAACTAACATTTTAAATTGGTAGTATACAAACTTTTGGTTATTATCAACAGTTATCTTCATAATAACTAGCTCTTATCTCTGCAATTACAAGTGCCACATTGTTTTGTTATTGTACAGGACTGAACCCAGCAAATTGAAAGAAAGTTATTTTGGAAAATATGCAAACATATTTTTGGTAAAAGTATTAATAATAAGGGTATAATATGCAAGTTTGTTGGGAATGTAATCTAAATATAGAAGATGACAAATGTTGTGAGTGTGATGGGTGTACAAAAATAGTACATTTTGACTGTACAGACTTATCAAGTTCTGAAATAAGATGTATGCAGTTAAAAAAAGGAAGAGTTTTAAAATTTTATTGTTCAAAGTGTGAAAAGCAAGTGACTGAGACGAAATATGTACTTGGGAAGTTATGCAAAATTACAATCCCTGGAAAGAACTCATGAGGAATTTTTAAAAAAGTTTGATGAACAGGGTAAAGACTTGGTAGAAATAAAAAATAAATTATTCGAACAAAAGTGTCCAGAGGCAGAATTCAATGTTAATAAATTGTACAGTGCAGTCACTAAACGGAATGTATCTCAACCTCCTATAGTAATAATAGATAAAATTGGTGGAAAAACAGACTCTAAGGAAATCCTTAAAAAATTGAAAGATAATATTGACCCTGTTAGTTTAGAAATTGGAGTAAGTGTAGGGAAAACTACAAAAAATGGTGGTATTGTTATTGAATGTGAAAATAATAGGGCAGTAGAGGTGATGAAGACAACTATATCACAAAAAATGGGAGAAGAATATACAGTAAAGACTCCATTAAAAAGACTTCCAATGATAAAAATTATAGGAGTAGATGAAAGTGACAAAGAAGGCATTTACAAAAAAATAATAAATCAAAATAAGTTAGATGAGCATAAACAAAATTTTCAAATGAATATTAAGTATGAAACCAAAATTGTTAAAGGGTTATTCAACATTATTGTAGAAGTGGATACAGATACATTTAAATACATTATGAGAGAAGAACTATTGAGAATAGGATGGAGGAGATGTAAGGTATTAGAGCATGTGGCAATAAAAAGATGTTATAAGTGTTGTAAGTTTGGGCATATTGCCAAAGAATGCAAAGGGAGTGTAGTGTGCCCACGGTGTGCACAATCTCATAATGAAGCAGATTGTCAAGAAAGTCAATTTAAGTGTATTAACTGTGTGGAAGCAAAAAGTCGTTTAAATATAGAATTAGATGAACAGCATACAGTATGGGACTATAATTGTACATGTTTTAAAAGGATTATTGAATTACAAAAGCGTAAAATAAACTACATATAGCAATTACCTTCTAGATGTTTAAATATAACAGCAGACTATAAGTCAATAATTTTATGCTTAAATACACAAGGCTTAACTACACATTTCGACGAAATACAACAGCTAATCAATCGAGAAAAACCAATATTGGTATGTTTAACAGAAACACATCTGACAAATTGCATTGAAAGTAATGAAATAGGCATTAAAGGATACAGTTTAGGTAGGGTTGATTCTAGTTCACGACACACAGGAGGTGTCATAATTTACTATCAGTCATCTCTACAGTTTGAAATATTAAAAGAGTATAGCCTCCATTTAGAATATTGGGGTATTGTTGGTAATATTAAGTTGAATAGTAGAAGTATAAGTATAGCTGTGTTTTACCGTTCACCAAGTGGAAGTTGTGCAAATTTTCTAAACCTGTTGGAAAATTTGTTAGAAGAACTAGTAGAATCACGTGGTAGTGAAGATATCATTCTGATTGGGGATTATAATATTGATTGGAATAAAATAAATGATTTCTATACAATTAAGTTAAAAATATTGTAAAGGACTGTGGATTTGTACAACTAATTTCTGAGAGTACAAGAATTACTAAGGAATCTGAAACATTAATAGATTTAGTGATAACTAATAATAATGGATTAAAAAGTACAGTATGGCACACTCCAAAAGTTACAGATCATAGTATTGTTGTTGCAGACATTAGTCACATCACACAAAAACTCAAGTTGATGCAGAAAGCAAAATAAAGAAAATTCTTAACTATGAGGCCATAAAGAACGAGTTAATATTGGCAGATTGGAAGTATGAAATAACCAACATCGATAAACTTTATAAAACATTTTACACAAACATTAAAAATGCAATTGACCATAATTCATATGACAAGGAGGTGTCACAAAATAGTTCAAAATTATGGTTTAATGGAGAAATACAAAGAGTAATTAATATACGAAATAAATTTTATAAAAAATTTACATTCACAAGAAGTATGGAAGATTGGAAAGCATACAAAGAATGCAGAAATAATGTGATATTCATGATCCGTAGAGCTAAGATTAAATATTATGAAAAGAAAATAGATGAAAATAAAGGTAACCCAGTAAAAATGTGGAAGACTTTAAAACTTGTATTAAAAACCGAACGTATTCAAAATAGTAAGCACATTATATTTGAGAATACACTAGAAACTAATGACAAAACTATTGCTGAAAACTTCAATACTTACTTCATAAATAGTATAACAGAAATTACATCATCAATTGGTATTGAAAAGTTTGAGTTTCACGATCCAATACGTACAAGCCTGAAGGAATTAAGTACTTTTAAATTATTAAAATACATGAACTAAAAGAATTGGTATATAAGCAAGCAAATAAAAGCAGCCCGGATGGTGTAAACAGTAGAGTTCTTAAAGAACTTTTTGATATTATTGGTTATCCGCTACTAAACATAATAAATATGTCTCTTATGCATGGTATTGTGCCCAAGGACTTAAAGATATCAACAATTACACCAATTCAAAAAGTAGTATCAACAAAGAAATGCGAAGAGTACAGGCCTATAAATATGTTGGCCACAATTGAAAAGGTATTAGAAACAGTAATACATAAGCAACTGAAGCAATTCTTGGATGAGACTAATATATTAACCACCTATCAGTCTGGTTTTCGAACGAAACACTCGTGTGAAACAGCGATTCAGCTAATTATAAATGACTGGAAAGAATCAATGGATAAAGGAAAGGCAGTGTGTGCAGTCTTTATAGATTACAAAGAGCATTTGAGACTATAAGTAGAAATATTCTCATTCAAAATTGAAAAAATATGGGGTTAAAGACAATGCGTTAGAGTGGTTTAAAGACTACCTACAAAACAGGGAGCAAGAAACGAGATGGCAACGGAAACATCTAATAAATCAGAAATTGAGTGGGGTGTTCCACAAGGAAGTATTTTGGGACCATTGCTTTTATAATTTACATAAACGATATAGTGAATGTAGTGAAGGTAACAAAGATGCATATGTTTGCTGATGACACTTTAATATATGCTGAAGGTGCAAATGTAATAAACCTGATTCAATCTGTAAATAGTGACTTAATAAGAATTAGCAAATATTTAGTTGGAAATAAGCTGAAGATAAATGTTGATAAAACAAAATGGATGTTGTTAACGAATGATAGAAGTTATCAAATGATCAAAACAGAAAATAGGAATGTACAAATAGATGGGTCTGATATTGAACTGGTAGAGAACATTAAATACCTTGGCGTAATAATCGACCGAAAATTAACTTTTAAAATGCATCTACAGATGGTTATAAAAAAGTAAGCAAAAGGTTGGATTTCTGAGAAGAATTAGTGCAAAGCTATCAAGTTTTGCTCGAATAACTTTATATAGAGCAATAGTTTATCCACACCTAACATATTGCAGCACCATTTTATTTGTTTCAAACCAAGGTGATTTGGAAAGATTGCAAAAGATACAAAATCGTGCAATGAGATGTTTATTAAAATGTAGTAGATTTGCCAAAGTCCGTAAAATGTTAGAATGCCTTAATTTTTTAAATGTTCAGGAACAAATGAAATATAATAGTATGGTTTTTATATATAAAATTATAAATGGTTTGCTGCCTTCGTACTTGGTTAGCAACTTAATTAAAGTGTCAGATATACATAACTACAGCACAAGACAAGCAGACAATTACTATATATACAAGAAGAATAAAACGATAACCACAAAAAATGTATTTCATTATGGCATTAAGATATATAATACATTACCAAAATCAGTTACAAATCAGCCTTCTCAAAGAAAAAAATATATTTTAAGTTGTAGAAATGAAAACTAATTATATTATTAACTGTATTTTAATAATTTGCTTTATAGTATAATATTTTGTTTTATACTTTATTAACCTATATTGAGTTATGCAATAAATCTACTTACTTACTTAACACGCTCTAGTCCGATCGCTCAAATCCAATAACAATCACGATTATACGGAATACACCACTCAAAACAAAAATACACTAGGCAACATTTTTAAGGAATGACCTCCAATTTCATTCACGATTACCAATAAATAAGGCACGAAATTGATTGTATTCTTCGACTTATCAACCAGTGATAACAACAAGGACTTTGCATTAAATTATTAATGCAAATAATTGTATTGTTTGAAATGATTTTCTTAAAGCCAAAAATAACCTGTAACAGCACTGTCAACTTTAAAAAATAAAAATAAATTAACTGAAGGTTGTCAGCAGACGAAACAAAAATGCAAAGGGAGTATTTTAAAAAAATCAGAGATGAATTAGATGAACTGGTTGCAAAAGGTGATAATTCTAAAACAATTAAATTTATAAATAATATACCCAAATTAGTTAATAAAACGTTAAAAAACATATAATGCATCCTAATAATAATAAAAACAGTGGGGTGTTAGGTAAAACTCTTGATATTATTTACTTAAATATTAGAAGTCTTCTTTGTAATAAGTGTGAATTGATTTCGTTTATCACTCAATATAATCCAGCAATAATTTTACTTAGTGAAACCCATATAACTGCAGATATATTAGACAGTGAATTAATGATCCGAAATTATAATTTAGTGAGGTGTGATTCGAATTCACGAAAAACGGGGGGTGTGTTAATTTATATAAATCATGCTATTTCATACAAAATAATTAGTGAATACAAGGTGGATAGTAGTTATTGGTGTGTTACGGTTAAAGTGAGGATTAATTCCCAAGACTTGATAGTTGGTTGTTTATATGGATCACAGCAAATCTACATTGGAAGTTTTTTAAATGTTTTTGAAGAAATGGTGGAAGATATTTTTAATAATGGTAATAAATGTGTTTTGGTAGGGGACTTTAATTTAGATTATAATAAACAAGAGGATGGTTATGTTAAACGTTTGCAAAATTGTCTGAGTGTTAACGGATTATATCAATTAGTTAAGGTAAATACTCGCATTACAAATGATAGTTCAACATTGATAGATTATGTTATTTCAAATACAGAAATGTTTAAAATAAATGTACTTCATACACC
This sequence comes from Platerodrilus igneus, assembly GCA_036346225.1. Taxonomy (NCBI): domain Eukaryota; kingdom Metazoa; phylum Arthropoda; class Insecta; order Coleoptera; family Lycidae; genus Platerodrilus; species Platerodrilus igneus. The sequence continues at coordinate 1,881,939 of JARFIW010001373.1, read as the reverse complement.
TAAGATAACCGACCATTCAATATTAAAGATTAGTTTAGATAATAGAAAATATAATATGCGAAATCCTTATTCGTATTTCACCAGAAATATAAATGAAGAAAAATTACAAAATATTAATGACAAGTTATTTAGTTGTAATTGGCCTTTAGAAAGTGTCGATGTCAATGTTATACTTGAAAGCATAACAACTAAATGCGAAAATATAATAGATCAGGTATGTCCAATAAGACAGAAATATAATAAAGAAGGAGAATTACCATGGTATGATGAGGTAGTTAAGAAAATGGCAAGAATGAGGGATAACACATTTATTAATTTTATTGATAGTAGGGCAAAAGATAAGGCAATGCATTGGGAAAACTATAAAGTCAAAAGAAATAAAGTAGTGAACTTACTAAAAGAAAAGAAAATTAAATACTATGAACAACAAATTGACTTTTGTAAGAATGACTCAAAGAAAATGTGGAGAACAATAAAAAGTTTAATAAGTCAAACGAAAGCAATTGCGAATAATATTAGATTTACTGAAAGCTCAGTAGAATGCAAATTAGACAGTGAAATTGCTGAAAGATTTAATGAATTCTTTATCATTAGTATTGAATCAATAGTTGATATGATTGGTTGTGCACCTAAATGGAATAGTAACAATATGCCAATAGTACAAAATATTTTTAGTAATTTTAAACAACTGGGGATGACTGATTTGAGAAAAATAATTATATCATTGAAAAACAGAACTGATATTTGGCAACCAGTAAGTGGAAAGATGCTTAAGTGTATTAGTAACTCTATTGGTCACATACTACTGCTCTTGATAATTGTTTCATTGGAAACTGGGCAATTTCCTGAAAATTTAAAAATAAGTACAGTTGTACCAGTGCCAAAGGTACCTAATTCAAATAATGCAGAAAATTTTCGACCAGTTAATACATTACCAGCATTGGAGAAAATTCTTGAAATAGCAGTATATGATCAATTAAAAGAGTATTTTGAAGATAAAAAATTACTATATGTAAACCAATCAGGATTTAGGACTGTCCATTCGTGTGAAACAGCTTTGCAATTTACCACATGTAAATGGAAAATCTTACTTGATGAAAATAAATATATAGTGGCAGTATTTTTGGATTTACAGAGGGCTTTTGAAACTATTGATCGATCGATATTACTCGAAAAACTTAGGTACTATGGAATAAGAGACAACGTTTTAAAATGGTTCACTAACTATCTAAGTAATAGACGACAAAGAACCAAATACAATAATCACTGCTCATCAGAAAGGATGGTTATACATGGGGTGCTGCAAGGAAGTGTTCTAGGTCCACTCCTGTTCTTAATATATATTAATGATTTCTATCTCAAAGTGGAATGTGAATTTATGAATCTGTTTGCAGATGATACATTACTTGCAGTTAGTGACTATAATTTACAAACAGCTATATCTAAGATTAATGTGGTGCTAAATAATGTCAACATATACTTACAAACAAATAAGAGAGATTGTTAGAGAAGTAAAGTATTTGGGATTAATAATTGATGATAATCTAAGTTTCAAGAATTATTTTAAGTATATTTATAAAAAAATATGTGGCAAAATATTTTTCTTCAACAGAATATGTAAACACTTATCACTGTGGTCTAGAATCTTAATTTATAAAACTATAATTCAACCCCATTTTGAGTATTGTGGAACCATGTTATATTTGCTTGATTATAGTTGTAAGCAATCATTACAAAAATTGCAAAATAGAGCAATGCGAATAATTTTAAGATGTAATCGATATACACCCATTAACAGTATGTTATATATACTAAATTGGTTACCAATTGAGCAACAACTCTATTTCAAAAGTATGGTCTTTGTATATAAAATTAATGCAGGTTTAGTTCCAACATATTTTGAACAATTTGTTATTAAAAATAGGGATATACATGACCATGGCACTAAGAATAAGGAAAATTTTTATATTAAAAAAATACAAAAAAAACTATGAATTCGCTATTTTTTAAAATGTTTAATATGTATAACCAACTGCCAGTCCAATGTAAAGGAATCATCTAGCTTGAATAAATTTATAAGCAACTTGAGAAAAACGTTACGATGATGACAGTAGAAGTTCTTTCTTAATAATTAGACTAGAATAGTTTTTGATTTGTGATGAAATATGTTACTATTTCACCATGTAATATTATATTGTATTGTATATTGTATTATGTAATTTGATATAAGTTGTATTATTATTAGGATTAATCCTATTTATGAAGAAATATATTGATTGATTGATTGATTGATCTTTACCTATGTAGTTTTCCTTGCTTGCTTGTCTTTGTTGTCGCCCCTTATACCATGTTCCCGTCATTCCCTGCATAGGTAGAAGAAATCTAAAGCCGCCTAGTCGAACCGTACTGCACGACCTGGGTGAACGAGCTCATGATTGCCGGAGCTGGTCCGAACGCTTTGGAAGAGCGTCGGGCTTACCATCTTTAACTACCTCAAAAGGGCCCTCCGTAGCCCTGATGGATTTCAGCAGAAGCCAACTTTACCTCAACTCCGCGGGACGCCGGATCTCTGAGTAAGTACTCCATTGTCTAATTTGTTCGCTGTATTATCTATTGTATTATATTTATATAAATTTCCGATTATTGTGCAATATAAATTGTGCATTGGTGACGTCATTGGCAGATGGCCGCGCTAAAGCTTGTGTAAGCTTGGAGCTACCACCTGCCGTGGCATCGCTTTTTCATCGCGCTTGCGCGATGTATTTATGAACTTTTCAACTGTATTTATCGACGTTTTTAAACTGTAAGAATCCGTTTTTAAACGTAAGAAAATGACGTGGTTTAAACCGTAAGAACCCACCAAATCTCGAAAATGATTTACTCGAAGAGTTCAAGTTTACAAAGGTTCTCTACCTACCACCCAACACCACTCCTATCCTGCAATCCATGGATCAGCAGGTGATTTCTAATTTTAAGAAGTTGTACACCACAAGCACATTTTTCGGCGCTGCTTTGAGGTAACAGAGAACACAAATGTTACCCTTCGAGAGTTCTGCAAGGACCACTTTAACATCGTGATATGCCTATGAATTATTGATCAGGCATGGAACCCGAAGTGCCAGAGGAGGAGGAGATTGTTTCTCTGGGAAAATCCATGGGCCTGGAGGTGGATGAGAGAGATGTGAACGAACTGGTCGAGGAACAGTCTCAGAAGCTGACAACCGGGAAATTACACGATCTACATTCGCAGCAGCATACGGTGGTTCAACGAAAAATTACTATTGAAGAGAAGCCAGAGATGGATGAGATTATCTCTACAAGAGATAGAAAGATCTTGGGAATGTGGGAGAAAGTTGTAGAGTTCGTGGATAAAAATCACCCCCGAAAAAGTTGCAACTTGCCCAACTCATGTCCGCAATATCCTGAAAGGGAGGATGAAACAAACCTCCTTGGACAGTTTTTTTAAACGATCCGCAGGTGAAAATGACCAAAGCGTGACGAAAAAAGCGAAGACCAGTGACGAAAATTAAGCGCTTCCGTAAGCACTTCACTTTTTCTTTATGTTTTTATAGAATATGTATTTGTTATTTAAAAATATGTAAATGTTTCTTCTTGTAAATATATTTTTTTTTATTAAAAAACAACTGAGGTGGTTTTTTGGCAGCTGGTACGGATTAATGAAATTTCAATTAATTTCAATGTGGAAAATTTCTCCGAGATACGAACAATTTGACATACGAGCAAGGTTACGGAACGAATTAAACTCCTATGTCGAGGTACCACTGTATATACAATTTCACAACTGAAGGAACAATTGTTCGAACAATAAAGTAATCTTTCTTAGAATTTTGGCTCCTGTCGATGTTCCATTACAAAAATATGAGTCAACTGCATGACCATTTATATAAATTCACGCCAAACAATGTTAAAAGTTTTCGATTTTTTGTTTGCCTTATCTAATCTTGATCATTTAATATGTCTGTTACTATTAACTGCAGTACTATTATTATGGAATTTGCTTCCATCATTCCACATGGACTGATTCAACCATAAAACGTTTTCTTCTAAAATAATAGAAAATAACTAGAAAATCCATTCTATTTTACAATTTCCTGTTTTTAAATGGTGCATTACATGAACGTTATAAGCACAGTTGTACCCACTAATGCATAAAAGAAATATTACCAAGGTAATATTAGTGAAAATTACCTGCATTACCGAATATTCACCCGCCTAAAGCGAATCTTACTGTAGGCGTAATTTATTTTGAAATATTCCTTAAAACATTCATATTAACTTTCATGAGAACATTCCCCCGTAATAATATATAATTTTGGTAAGTTATTTTTATTGTCAAAAACAAAGGTGCCGATATTCTGTGCATTAAGGACGTTTTTGATAAAAGAAAAGCGCTCTGGTAAAAAAACGTAGAATAATGCTCGTTTGAATAAATCTTTAAAAACAGATTACTGTCATTCCAGTATAATTTGATGAATAATTGAATTTAGGGCTGTGCTTTTAAACTCTTTTTGTAAAACAAAGTATTTTTGAAATATGCAACGGGTTGCAAAAATATAATAATTCAATTTTTTTACTATATTTTTAATGTCACTAAATCACTACTCAAGACCTTCATTGTTATCATTTTGGAGTTGTAACCTTTTATGACTTAAGCTAGAATGTAATAATTTTGTTGTGGTTATATAAAAATCTCAGTGAAATAGGGCATAATATTAGAAAACAATATAAGGGGAACCGAGCTGTATTGCTGTGTGAGAATTTCAGGGTACTATGTAGGTTAGTTTAGAAAATAAATAAGTGCAGGTACATGGCCAACCAGTTTTGAGACGGGATACCCAATGGCGAAAAAATAAGCGCAGATAAATCTGATGATTAGTATAAACAACTAGTTGTTGGTTGTGAAATATCTGCAACTAATGTTGACTGCGCGAAAAGATATATTGGAAAAAATATTAAATCAGTAAATGTTCAAGTGCTAGGGGAACTTGGCAGCCACAGGCTGCTTACCCCCCTTCGCAACCACTGAATGTCTGAGAAATAGGGTATATAATTGTAAAACAATAGAAGGAGACCGAACTGCATCTAACAAGAAAGAACGGTGCCTATGATGAAAGACAACAAACATAGTACAAAAAGTTGTTGAAAGCGTATGCGTGGAGCACAGCAAGACAGTATGCTTACGAAATACGAGCAGTCTGAAAAGTAGACAGAAGAACAGTAGCAGCCTTTGAAATGCCGCGCTTCAGATGTATGAGGATGGACAGACAAAGGTAATAACAAATAGGTTATAGAAACAGTAAGGGAACAAGGATATCTTTGGGAAAAATATGAGAAATAGAAGGGCAGAATACGTTCTAAGGCATTTTGGGGAATAGTATGGGATATATGACAAGCAGAGATAGGAAAAAAGAGGTGGATGTAGACCTAGATCAGATAGTGATAGATGCAGACTGTGCAAATTTCAGGGAAATCTGTAGGTTAGTTCAGAATAGGAAACAATGATGGTACGCGTCTAACCAGTTTCAGGACTGACGACCCAATGATGATGATATAAAAAATTCTTTTCGGAACAGAGGTATTAAAGCAATAAAAAATAAATGAAAAAATTCGCCAAATTTATTTATTTGCAAATTTAGATTTTTCAATTTTTAAAAAGTCCTTGGTCCCATATGGAAAACAACATACCATTTATTATTTTCTATTTCACGACATGTGGGCATTAAATATTTGTTCTAATAATGTATCCTTCATTAGCTCTTGATTCGACCAGTACTAAAGTTGTACGGATTTCCAAAGTTCGCTTTGAATTTAAGGGCTTTCCTTTCGATAGTGTTAAGGCAATTCTTTTGTGTGATAATCAATATGCAATACATTTTTCAAAGGATATAATAGTGAACAACCATAATAAGCATATGGATATGAAATATCATGTAGGTATCTGGTATTTTAGGCAGCAATGATAATTGGTGTGATAGGCATTATCGGAGCAGTAATGAACTTAATAATGCTAAATTCACATTTGGTACACAAAATTTTACGTGGTGGGCAACTCGATTTTAATATTCTTTTAATTTCAGACATTGATTGGGAATGCAATATTTATTTTGAACATCAGCAGTCAAGAAATACCAATAACAAGGCCGAATCAAGACAAATCTTTATAAATGTGCGAAGGGAATAATATACATTAAATTCTGAAACTTAACAATAATTTGTTCACATTAAGGATGAGAGTGCTTATTACAATTCCATATATTCAGTGCATATATTCACATATGCAATATATCCAGTGCAAGATCTGTTTATGTAAAATAAACAGTGAAGCGTAAATATTTTGCTAAAACTGATGTACGATTATCAAGGCTATTCGCTATCGACATTTGTTTAATTTGCATATTGATTATATTGTCCAGTCAACATACCCCTCGTTGTTTGGACATTTTTTTGCTAAATTGCTATAAAGAATTGAAAAGTTTAGATTTAAAACCACCCTTTGCAAGAAAATTTTTTTTAAATATATCTCTCTTAAAGGTCAGCTTTTCAAAAACCAGCAAATTTTATACCTAGTTGTTCATTAACTTCCATGTTAGATTCAACTATCAAATTTAATAGGCAAAATGTTTTACATTAAATCAAACAAAACAAGTTAAACTTACTTACAAATCAGAATTTTAAGGTAGCCTGATAGGAATGACTATTGCATATTTAAAATTCAAGAATAATGTAGATCAAATCAAACAGAAGTTGGAAAGTTTCCTGCATTCAGTGAAATGTATATTCAATTATCATGTCCGCTGGATAAAAACTAATCTCGTATGCCCCTGTGTATCCACCTTGTCAACAAAAGAAGCAATCAATGAAACCATCACATTTGTTTGTGCTGTCAAAACCACATACCTAGCTAGTATAAATAAACTAATCTAGGAGGCTAGTCATTCAGCTTAAAATAACTCCTTCTATCCCAACTAAGCCCCCAGGAATTAAAAGTCAATAAGTAATTGCAGTTGAACCCTACTTTTTACATAAAACAATATTAGACTAAAACAGAAATACTAAAATTAGTTGTTAATTATAATTTGGACATCTGTCATGTATGCAAGAACTAACCATATGGTGTAACCATTATCAAATAGATAAAAATTTATATTTTATAAAAATATTAAATTTTCATTAGTGTTGCAATTTGTACAATAGTCACTGAAAATTAGAATAGAAAACGTCCTTACCTTTATAAAAAATATTCTGCAAGGAACAAAAATTATCTTTACAAAACTACACATCAGCAATAAAAATTACCGGAACTGCTTCGGGTAATCTACATTCACATTAGGGGAAACCCGTAGTTAAAATTAGCACGTGATATCATATTAAAACAAAACGAAATCACAACAGTGTAAATAATCATCATGATTGAATATTTAAAATAATAGAAATTACATGTAATTAATTTCAACTTACCAAAAAAAAAGATGACTAGTTAACTTCTACAACTTGCTTCTTCAAAAATTCAAAATACATATGTAGTAAAATGTGAAAGGACAATGGAATTTATATACTTCCTATCGGAGAGGTTCGTGAGTTACGAAAAATAACGAATGTTGGAATTAAAGGTAGTTCTATACGACCTAAACACAATAAAATTTAGTTACATTTCAAATGTTGAAATTGACGACCAATCAAACAACTATTGCAATGCAGCCACTTAGAGCATAGAATTTATGCAGTTTGTTTCTAGAAGTTAAGTGTGGAAGCAAAAGTGAATTGGATTGAGCAATTATCAGTCATAAGGTTATTGATTTATTTTAATTATTACTTGCTGTATTAATTGGTATAAGTAAAGAAAACATTTCACATATATAAATACATATTCATTCATCATGATTTTTCCTACAAGGGCTATATTTTGCGAAACCCCTTCTTTATGTAAGGAAAATATTAAAAATTGATTGTCAGTTTTAAATAACAAACAACTTTAGTTATGTTTCCAGAAATATAGTTGTTCATACTTTTTTTAAATTATTTATTTTATGTATTTGTGGTTATCTAAAGTTTTATATCGCACATTTAAACTAAACAAATATGTCAATTTTAATGTACGATTGAAATACTTAAGTGAATACCATACACTGTTCACTGTTGCAAATTATTATCATCATGTGTGAGACGTTATCTATATTATCGTAAGTTTATTTATATATATGTACGCACGCTACAATTAAAGATACTAAACGAATTACTTATATTATTATTGCATGTCCTGTACAATGGTGATTAAAGGTACAATTTCAAGAAAACGTGTATCATCCTGGTAACATCTTTTGAATTAAAATGTGTCTTTATCCGACCACTTATTCTATAAAAGGTAAGGAATTATTAAGGTGCAAATTATAGAAAATTCGGTAAAAGTATTTAGGATTTAAACTTTGATAAAAAGAAAATAATTTTTCGATTGATGATTTAAGAATGCTTGTGATTTGTTAATATTAGTGCATCAAGAACATTAGTTTGTACGTGTGTTTGCCTTTAAATTAATTTCTATAATAAATTAAAATTTGACAGATTCCTTAACCTAATTCTTGCAAAATTTTTATAAAGAATATAATTTTTAGGTTTAAAATCAAACTCAAGAGTTATGCTGTTTGCTACATTACTGATATAAACTTAAAAATTTCAAATCAATGTTTTCGTGTTTTAGTACTGTACCACATTAACAGGAAGTAATTCTGCAGTATTACATATGTGTCAATGTAGTACCTTTGGATAGGGCATTGGAAAAATAGGGTGTAGGAACTCTGCATATCTCTGTAACGTTTAATGAACCCGCTGTAGGCGTTTTTAGATAGGCTTAATTTCGTGGACAACATCACCTTGCTTGTTATTATAATAAAAATTCAGTAATCTACTAAACAGCTGTAGGCACCCAGATGATTTTATATAAATATAGGTCAGCCGATGAATATGAAACGTAAATGAAGAGATGTAGAATCACAAGACAGGCAATAGCAATAGAGCTCCAATTAAATTAATGTTCCCAAGAGCCGCCAATATTATGTGATCACAAATACAAGGATCCCGGCGTTATTAAAGGTAAGTGGTTTGTTCTATCAGATAAGCCGGCGTCTATGGCATGTAATAATAAAGTGCTTATTACTTTATTAACCCTAGCATACTATACTGGTTTTGATATACGTATCTACCATACTGTCGTAAATTTTACGAGCATTAAATAACCATGGTATAACAGCTGCATTTTTATTTAAAATAAGGTACAAAATTAATAATAACTTATTTAGATATTCAGTAACACGAAAATGTAATAACACAAAATAATTGTTATTGTGAGGCACATTCAGTACAGTAATTCCAGCGATATGTTCCGCATATTGCGTGTTGACACTGCATGCAATATGTAGTGGTCATATGTCTTAGTTTACTCGGGCAGTAAAAGCAAACTCAAAATTGAGTTCAGTGTCCAAGGTTATCCCTAAATATTTAACACTACCACTGATATTAATCACAGTATTGTTCACTTTCAGATTTACTTTTTGTAGCATGCTTGCCCGTTTACAGTATGTTTTCGAATCAATACAAGGCCTCAGTTTTTGTTGTATTTAGGATTAGCCCATTATTTTGCACCCACCTGCAGACTGCAGAAAATTCTTTGTTCAATTGGATAATGGTGTTATTGACAGATAATATGTCACTGGATATGTATCATCTGCATACTATAGTGATGTGAGCTGGGTAAATACCTAATGGGTAGGTAATTATAAATTGGGTATTTACCCATTGCCTTAACAATAGAATGGGTAAATACCCAAAATGTGGGTTTTATTGAGCTTTAAAAAAGACATTTAATTCAATTAGGTAACTGAGATTAGTAACACTGTTATTGTATTCAGTTTTTAAAATGTTGTTTCAAAATAAAATTAACATCTTAGCAAAAAGAATCAATAATACCTTTTTAAATATTTTTTGTACCTAAAACATTTTATAAACAGATTAATTACATTGTACAGGTTTGCTCAGCTAAAAAGTATTGTGACCCCCCCCCCCCTCCCCGTGCCTATACATCTAACGTTTAGTAATGAGTTTTTAGTTACTGACAACAGTTATTTCTTTTAACTAATCCTTTAAAAGAGCAGCTGTCCTGCTTAAGTTAATGTTTTATTTTTAAGTTTTACTTCCTTTTTGCTAATAGTTACATGTGAAAAATGGTCAAAAAAAAGTGTTCAGCTTGGCAGTTTTTAAGAAAAATAAAAAAGTGGTGTTGGTGTTGTATGCAAATACTACAGTACTGAATACAAATATGCTAATGTTAATAAAATGACCAAACATATAAGCAAGTGTTTTAATGGATGCAAAATTCTTCATCGGTCTCAATATGCTCTGCATGGCCTTAACTACTGCAGTCGTACTCGAAGACAAACCAAAAGGAATCACTTTAAATTGATAAATATGCCCTTCTACAGAAAAATCCGTATACTTTTTTGATTCGTGTTCTAGTGGAATTAGCCAAAACGAATTTTTCAAATCGATTTTCAAAAATATTTATTATTATCTATTATCGTTAATATCGTATCCATTGTTGGTGGACTATTGTATTGCGGTTTTGTTCTCTTGTTTATTTTCCTTGCATCGAGACATAGCCTGATGCTATCATCACTTTTCTTACTTCAACTAGTAGATTTACAAAATGCGGGTTTGACTTCTCAATGATACCCTCATTTAACATTTTATCTATCTCTTTTCTCGCTCTATCCCTGTATGCTGCTGGAATAGGATATAACTTCGTGTTAAACGGCTCCGTGTTCACTGATTCTAATTTATGTACATTCCCTGTTGTAATTCTGGACTCTGATCCTATTAATTTGGAATGTTTTCTTAATAATGCGTTCACCCCATCTTTCATCTCTTCTGGACATTTAATTTATTCATCTAGATCTCCTTCTATATCTACTTAACCTTCAATTTGATTAATATTCAAACAGTCACCTTTGACTTCGATGCTTTCTTCGTCATCCCATTTAATACATTCCCCCTTACATCTTACTTCTTTTTCTTCTGCATTAATTTTTAATCCCAACTTATCAATAATGTCCATACCTAATATCACATCTATCCTTAATCCCGGTACCACTATTAATTCATTTTCAAATCTTACCTTTCCCACTTCACATTCCAGAATTACCTTTTTATTAACACTTGCAAATCTCTTGATGTTCGGTGCTATCAAATTACACTGCCTAACATGCATATCTTCTCCATTAATCTTCCCCATTTAACAAAATCTTCCGACACAAGCGATGCTTCTGCTCCCGTATCAATCAGTATCTTAATTTTATTATTTTTCACTTGCAATTCAATTATCGGTAATAAGTTTCTATTTAAATTGTTTTCCACTTCATGTTTAATATATTAGCGTTGGTGTTCGTATCTATCGATTATCAAGGGCTTGCTTGGTTTGTCCTCTTTCAAAAATCCTGACTCGACGTAACTGGTCTTGCCTGACTCGTAATTTCAGGGTAAGTGTGGTTTGTTCTCCTTCGTTGTGCCGTTTGTTCCACATGTTCTCTTTGACGCTCATATTGATTTATGTTCCTGTCGTGGTTGGTCTGCTCTGTTTCTCTCCTTGGGGTGTTTCCTGTGCTCCAATTACGTCTAAAATTATTGTAGTTATTATAATTGTTTCTGTAGAAATTTCCCCTATAATTGCAATTATTTCGCTGGTAATTCGATCTATTTGTTTCTGCTCTTTTTTGCGTTCTAACACCATGCACTTGTTGCCTTTCTATTCTATTTTCCACTATGCTATTCTGTCCCAACTCATCACAGCATTGTAAATATTCCAGGAATATATCTCGATCTACTATATTTTGAATTGTAATGTATTGTCTCACCTCTCTCCAAAGTGTCCCTTGTTTTGTACTGCTGGTTGTTCCCCCAAAAGTGCCCTAAAAATTTACCTTCAAATTCCTGAAATGTTTCTATTTCACTCTATCAAACCAAATCAAATTTCCACGTGTCCTTTTAATATTGATCTAACTAAGTTTAAATTGTATCTTTCGTCTGTTGATCTCTGTATTAATGTTTTGATATCATTTAAGAGACTTCCCTATAGTAGGGGATAAAGAATACTACTATAGTAAGCCTGCTTATCGTAAAAGGCGATTAAAAGACGCAGCTAGGGGCAGCAGCCTTGCTGGCTAAAAGATATTGGAGGAGGGTCGGTTGGTCTCGGGCGATCCTCGATAATTTACAAGCTTGTTGGGGTTGGCCGTGACGGATACGGCTTTTTGCTAAAATCTTTAAAAACTGCGTTGTGGAAACATATGGGAGCCTACCACAATATTTCCCAGGTGTGCGTGGCTTAAAACACGAAATACATATGATGGAGAGCTCACAAGTAAAATTCTTGTCCGGAGGTAAAATACTCCCTCATTCGGATCTCCGGGAGGAGGTACTTGGGGCTCGTCATCATAAGAATATAAAACAACAGTTCGATTTAGTGATAGGGACTTGGAATGTAAGGTCATTACTTAGAGTAGATAAGTTAACGAATTTATTAGTCGAAATGAGAAAGGAAAAACTGGACATTTTAGGTATTAGTGAGGTGAGATGGCCAGATAGTAATGACTTTTGGAAAGATAATTATAGAATAATTACAACTTCTTCAACTAATGGACAGGCAGGGTTAGGAATAGTGTTAGGTAAAAGAATAGGGCATAAAGTTAAAGAGTACTTACAATTTAGTGATAGAATAATTATGGTTAGATTGAGTACAAAACCCACAGACACTGTTTTAGTACAGGTTTACATGCCAACAACTCAGTATGAGGATGAGGAAGTAGAAAAGGTATACGAGGATATAAATAGTATAGTGAGAACAGTAAAAGGAGATGAGAATTTAATAGTTATGGGCGATTTTAATGCGTCAGTGGGAGAAGGTAGTGAGGGAAAAATGGTAGGAAAATTTGGGTATGGCAGACGAAATGATAGAGGAGAAAGATTAGTTGAGTTTTGCCAGGAACATAGATTAGTAACTGTAAACACCCTATTCAAACAACATGTTAGGAGAAGATATACCTGGAAAGCCCCAGGTGATAGGGCTAGATACCAAATAGATTATATTTTAGTTAAACAAAGATTTAGAAACCAAGTTAAAACTGTCGTAGTTATCCAGGGGCTGACATAGATAGCGATCATAACTTAGTTAAAATGAAGTGTAAACTAAAATTCAAAAATTGAGAAAGGTTAAAAGAGAGGATGGGATCTAGGTAAGCTTAATGATAGTAGGGTAAAGAGGAATATAAACAAGTATTAGATAATAAGAGCAAAGAGATAGCTGTAGGAGGAATGTAGGAAATAGATGGAAAGAAATAAAACTGACTGTACATGATACAGCAACACAGACTATAGGTAAGAAAAAATAGAAGCGAGAAAACCGTGGGTAACAAAGGATATAATAGATTTAATAGAGAATAGAAGAAAGCTTAAACCTTTCAGAGAAGTGGATAGTGAAAGTAAGCAAAAATATAATACAGTTAGAAATAAGATAGTACATGAGTGTAGAAAAGCTAGAAATAAATGGATGGAGGAGAATTGTAAGGGAATACAAGATGATTTGAGAGTAGGTAAGACAGACAGGGCTTACAGGGCAGTTAAAAAGTTTTTTGTGGAAGATAGGAAAAGATATAGTGGTATTAGAGACGAGAATAATGAGCTTCTAATAAATAAAGTTGAGGCAGCAGATAGATGGAAAAGATATTTAGAAGATTTATATAAGGGAGACGATATGGATGAGTTAGAGTACGACCAAGAAGAGGATGTAGAAATAGGGTTCTCAATATTAAGAGAGGAATTTGATAGAGCTGTTCGGAATCTTAAATTAAATAAAGCGCCAGGGATAGACGATATTCCCGCAGAATTAATAAAATATGCAAGTCAGAACCATTTCGAATGGACCTGCACCTTGACGAAGTTCTAAATTAATAGAACAGGTGAAATGGCTTGCGTGTTCTAATGAGCTAAAGAGCCAAACTACAGGTCCAACCAAAGTAGTAGGGTCGTTAGTGAGGAACCAGACTAAGACAGGTCCCCGAAAGAGGGCAGCGGCTCTTTCGGTACTTAGATTGGCAGAGACCATAGGGGTCGGTATGGCAGTCTAAGACACACTACCGCGATGTGGAAGGCAACGGGAAACCACCACATTATCTCCCAAGTACACAGCGTACTTAAATTGTAATAAACATGATGGCATTCTCTGGGGTAAAAATTCGGAGTTAAAATAGTCCCCATTCGGATCTCCGGGAGGGACTACTTGGAGGATGCGATCAGAAAGAGAGTCGGAAACATTCTGCGAGTCGGAGCGTGGAATGTTAGAAGTATGAAGCAAGTAGGTAAGCTAGAGAACCTAAAAATCGAAATGAATAGGTTTTCACTAGACATAGTAGGGATTAGCGAAGTTCGGTGGCCAGAGGCGGGGATTTTTGGAGTGGAGACTTCAGGGTAATTCATACAGGAGCAGAGGAAGGAAATTTGGGTGTGGGGATAGTTATGCGGAAAAGATAGGACACTGCGTGAAAATTACTTACAAAAGAACGAAGAGTACTCATGGTTAGATTAGAATCTAAACCGGTAAACACAGTAATAATACAAGTATACATGCCCACCTCTAGCTACAGTGACGAAGAGGTAGAAGCCATCTACAAAGATATCGAAGACATATTAAGATACGTAAAGGTCATGAAAATTTAATAATTACGGGGATTTTAATGCCGTGGTAGGTGAGGGTAGGGAAGGAGCGGTAGTAGGTTTATTTGGTTTAGGCACGAGAAACGACAGGGAAATAGGCTGGTAGAATTTTGTGACAAGAACAATTTAATTATCACAAACACATTATTTCAACATCATGCTAGAAGACGATATACATGGAAAATGCCAGGAGATATAGGAAGATATCAAATAGATTACATTCTTGTTAACAACGGTTTAGAAACCAAGTAAAGACTGTAGAACCTACCCAGAAGCAGATATAGATACTGACCACAACATCGTAATTATGAAGGCCGCACTTAAATTTAAGAATATGAAAAAGGAGCGGAAAAGGCACTTTGACTTAGAGAAACTAAAAGATAAAGATATTCAAGAAAGATTCGAAAAAAGTCAAATGAATTGCTCAAAGATATCGGAAAATATCTGATACTAAGGAAGTAGAAACAGAATGGAATAACATTAAATCTAGCCTAGACATGGCGGCCAGAGATATTCTGGGCTATACACAAAAAGAAAATAAGAAACCATGGATAACAAAGGATATCCTGAATTTAATAGAAGAAAGACGAAAATACAAAAATAAATCAGACGAAACAGGAAAACAGAGATACAAAGCCATAAAATGGGAAATTATTCAAAAATGCAGGAAAGCTAAAGAACAGTGGATTGATGAAAAGTGCAAAGAGGTGCAAACGAAGATGGAAATAGGAAAGACAGACGAAGCATACAAATTAATTAGAATGAATTTTAGGGATATAAAACCGTACAGCAAAAATATAAGGGATGCACAAGGAAACGTCATTATAGAAAACGTAGAGAAAGTGGGTAGATGGCAAGAATATATAGGGAATTTATATGCAGGAGAGGAACTAACTGCATTAGAACAGGAATCAGACATTGAAAATGAGGACTTGGGATATCCTATACTTAGAGACGAGTTTGAATTAGCATTAAAGAGTCTGAAAAATGGTAAGGCTCTGGGTACAGATAAGGTGCAAGCAGAAACTCTAAAAGCAGCTGGACAAGCAGTAACAGAACGTCTCCTCCAACTTGTAAGCTATATGTATGAGACAGGCGAGATACCCAAAGATTTCAAACGTAGCATCATAGTAACTATACCAAAAAAGAAAGGCGCGGATAGATGTGAAAATTTTCGAACAATAAGTTTGACAGCACACGTGTCAAAAATATTAACTAGAATTGTGCAAAGACGAATGGAAAAACGGGCGGAAGAAATACTAGGAGAAGACCAATTTGGGTTTAGGCGGAACAGGGGAACACGGGAGGCTATTTTAGCTCTGAGAGTGATAATGGAGAAAACAATAGAAAAAGGGGAAAGCGTGTATATAGGGTTTGTAGATTTGGAAAAAGCTTTCGACAATGTAAAATGGAAAAAAATGTTTGAAATACTCTAAAAGATTGGAATGAGTTATAGGGATAGACGAATAGTACATAGCCTATACAAAGAGCAAACAGCAGTAATAGAATTAGAGCAGGAACGTAGAGAAGTAAACATTAGGAAAGGGGTGAGACAGCGATGTGCCCTAACCCCATTGAATACTGTCAAATGCAGGAAGACATTTGGAATTACTATGCAAGGACAAAAAATTGATATGCTTAGATTTGCAGATGATATAGCGGTATTAGCGTCTAGCAAGGAAGAGTTAGAAGCTGCTCTTAATGAAATGGAAACGGTTCTAACAGAGAGATACGGTATGAAAATTAACAAAACTAAAACTAAAGTTCTAGTATGCAAAGGTGGGGAAAATAAATCAAAAACAAGAATACAAGTATGTAACACGAACTTACAAGAGGTTAAGGATTTCTGCTACCTAGGAAGCCAAATAACGCAAGATGGAAAAAGCACAAAAGATATAAAACAAAGATTAGCACAAGGTCGTGCTACATTTAACAAGAAAAAGCAACTACTGTGCTCAAAGACCACAAACATAGAAACAAGGAAAAGATTGCTTAAAACATATGTGTGGAGCACAGCACTGTCGGATGTGAAGCCTGGACAGTAGGAGAAGCGGACAAGAAAAGGTAGAAGCCTTTGAAATGTGGTGCTACAGGCGATGATGAAGATATCATGGACAGACAAAGTTAAAAACGAAGAGGTACTAAAAATGGTAGGGGAAGAAAGAAATATGTGGAAAACTGTAAAAAATAGGAGAGATAGGATGATAGGCCACATACTACGGCATGAGGGAATAGTGCGGAATATATTAGAAGCAGAGATCGGAAAAAAGAGAAGAAGAGGCAGACCTAGGTTAGACTACTGCACACAGATAGTAAAAGATGTAGGCTGTAGGGGTTTCAGGGAGATGTGTAGGCTAGCCCAGAATAGAAATCAATGGAGGTACGCATCCAACCAATCCCAAGATGGATAAACTAATGACGAAAAAAATAACTGTGCTTAAACATGATGATTACTATAAGTAACTACAAGAATTGGTTGGGCAATATTCCCGAATAATGTTAAGTGTGAAAGGATTTACTGGAAAACCATTATTTCGGCAAACGTCTATGTGTTGGGGGATCTTGGTAGCCACAGGTTGCTTAACCCCCTTCACTGAATCTCGGTGAAATAGGGCATAAAATTAAAAAACAATAGAAGGGGAACGAGCTGTATACACATGCTGTGTGAGAATTTCAGGGAACTATGTAGGCTAGCTCAGAATATAAATCAGTGCAGGTACGTGACCAACCAGTTTTGAGACGGAAAACCTAATGACGAAAAAATAAGCGCATATAAATCTGATGATTAGTATAAACAACTAGTTGTTGGTTTGAGAAATATCTGCAACTAATGTTGACTGAGCGAAAAGATATATTGGAAAATATATTAAATCGGTAAATGGTTAAGTGTTGGAGAAAAGACAACAAACATAGATCAAGAAGAAAATTGTTAAAAGCAAATGTGTGGAGCACAGCACAGTATGCCTATGAAATACGGGCAGTCTGAAACGCAGACAGAAAAACGGTAGCAGCCTTTTGAAATACTGTGCTTCAGATGTATGAGGACGATAGCATGGACAAACAAAGATAATAACAAATAGGTTATAGAAATAGTAGGGAACAAGGATATCTGGGGAAAAGAGAAATAGTGGGGCAGAATAAGTTCTAAAGGCATTTTGGGGAATAGTATGTGATATATTATAAGCAGAGATAGGAAAAAAGAGGTAGATGTAGACCTAGATAAGACAGTTATAGATGCAAACTGTGCAAATTTCAGGGAAATCTGTAGGTTAGTTTAGAATAGGAAACAATGGTGGTACGCGTCTAACCAGTTCTAGGACTGAAGACCTAATGATGATGCAAGTCAGAAAACTTTAGACAGATTATATGCACTAATAAATGTAATATATGACACAGATGAGTTTCCAATAAATTTCGAAAAAAATATTATTATTCCAATCCCAAAAAAGTCAGGAGCTGATAGGTGTGAGAATTTTAGAACGGTTAGTTTAACTTCTCATGCTTCCAAAATACTAACAATAATAATTAAAAATAGAGTAGAAGCTTTGACTGAGAATTATTTAGGCGAAGACCAATATGGTTTTCGTAAAGACAGAGGGACTAGAGAACCGATACTAATGATTAGGGTAATTATCAAAAAGGTTACAAAAAATAAAAGATTCATTTCGCATTTGTAGATTTAGAAAAGCATTTGATAGGGTTAATTGGATTGTTATGTTCAGGGTTTTGCGAAAATAGGAATTTCTCATAGGGATAGAAAAATTATTTACAGTCTATATAAAAACCAAAGCGTAGTAATTAGATTTGATGAAATAGAAAAGGAAGCTAAGATTAGAAATGGTGTTAGACAGGGTTGTATACTGTCTCCTTGATTTTTAATGTTTATATTGAGGAAGCTTTAAACTTAGCTAGAGAGAGAAAGAGATAGGTATTAGTGTACAGGGACAGAAAATAGACATGTTACGTTTGCAGATGATATAGCCATTATAGCAGAGTCTAGAAAAGAGTTAGGAGAGTTTTAAATATTTTAGATGAAATACTACAGAGTAACTATAGTATGAGAATTAACTCAGTAAAGACAAAGATAATGACAAGTGAGTTACAGCCTAGTTCTAAACCAAAATTAAAAATAGGTAATACCGAGTTAGAGGAGGTAGATGAATTTTGCTATTTAGGTAGTATAATTACAAAGGATGGACGTAGCAGAAGGGATATAGTAACTAGAATAGCTCAAGCTAGAAAAATGTTTTTAAAAAAGAAAAACTTACTAATAGCTAATAGTATTAGTTTAGATAATAGAAAAAGTTTTTTAAAGTCGCATCGTATGGAGCGTTCTACTATACGGTAGTGAGACTTGGACAATTAAAGAAGTAGATAAGAAAAAGATAGAAGCTTTTGAAACTTGGTGTTATAGGAGAATGTTAAAGATTAGTTGGACAGATAGAGTAACAAACGAGGAAGTTTATAGAAGGATAGGTGAGGATCCCTGTATGTGGAAACAATTGAAGGTCAGGAGAGATAGAATGATAGGGCACCAGTTAAGACATGAGGGACTATTTAGTAAAGTTTTAGATTATAGACTACCAAATAAAAATAGAGTAGGAAGGCCTAGACAAAGCTATATTAGTCAAATTATTAGAGATTTAGGTTGTGAAGGCTATGTAGACCTTTTTAGACTAGCTCAGAATAGAAAAGAATTTAGAGCTGCGTCAAACCGACTTTAAGTAAGTTCGAAAACAAAACAAAAAAATAAAAATCAGTTAACTAAATGTCACCAGGACATAACTCACAATTAGTTAGCGGTCTGGCATGTTGGTAGCGTTTCTTTGCTTAAGCCTTACCATAACATATAATTTAACACTTTTCCTTTTTGAAGCGGATAACCAGGTTATATTGCATTTCCTTATAAATGGTAATCATGTAAACATGTTAGAGTTCTTTAACAACCATCAGGTTGCTAATATCTATGTAGAGTCAGCTGGATAGGAAAAAGATAGAAGGATATAGGAAGACCTAGACCAAACTATATTAGTCAAATTATTAGAAATTTAGGTTGTGAAGGGTATGTAAAGCTTTTTAGATTAGCACAGAATAGAAAAGAAGTTAGAGCTGCGTCAAACCGACCTTAAGTAAGGTCGAAAACAAAATGATGATGATGATGATTAAGTGTCCTGAGGATATGAAGAAAATTGTTGGTTTAAAGCCAAATACTGTATGTACTCAAGTATCCACGTTAACAGACACAGATAAGAAAACAACTCTATATAAATCAAAGCAAAAGGAGTTGAATGTAAATATGCTTTTTGTACCAGAAGAACCTGAACCTGGATCAAGTTCAAGTGATAGGCATATGCAACCTATCAGTTCAACATCGCCAATTACATCTGAAAGCAGTGTTAGTAACATCTCTGAGAGAATGAGAAGTAATTGTTTGATTTTCAATCGACCGTCATCTACAACTTCGAATATCAGTGGAGGAGGATTGGTTAATTTTTTAGACCATATGGACAGTCAGTTGAAAAGTAAATAAAAGAAATTATTATTAAGCTTCATGTAAAAGGTAGCGTGCTTCCCAATGTTAAAAAGACCTTAAAAGTCATCACGCTCTATGGCGGAATCATTTTTTTTTTGTTTATGATAAACCTTTTTAGATAAAACCCAAAGGTCAAAGTTTTAGTAATTGCAAATTTCAATAATTTTTAACAAAATATTTATTTTTACCTAATTCTTGCTTTCTTCTAAAGACACACAAAAATGACAAACGCTCCCAAGAAGAATTTTTATGAGCTTACAGTTTCATGCACTTAGGTCGGTACTTATGTCCCTACAATTTAAGTAATTTTAATCAAAGGCTCTTCCTTAAATCGAGTTGAATTACGTGTTATGTGTTGTGTAATTGAAAAGAGTTGCATTTTAATATGCAGTCTTTTTTGTTTCAGGAAAGCCTTAACCAAAGTTTAGCTAAAGCTATTTTCGTAAGTGGTGTGCCCTTGTCAATAATTGAACATCCACTATGGATAGAATTCTTCAAAAAAATTCGTCTATCTTACAAACCACCATCGAGGTATAGCCTTACTTACACGTACCTTAAAGCTCAGTACGCAGAAATGCAAAGTGGGGTTACAAATCAGGTAAGTGACTCAAAACATTTACATTTACAATGTGATGGCTGGAGTAACATCAGGAATGAATCAATAATAAACTTTGTTGTTACAAAGACAGAGCCACTGTTTGTGAAATTTGTCACAACAAAGGAGAACAGATACAATGCACCTTACTTAGCCGAGTTGATAATCAACGTAATTGAAAATTATGGTGTGAGAAGTTTTTGGTAATTATTGGAGACAACGCTTCCAACATGCGAGCTGCCTTGGCGTTGGTAAAGAAGAAGTACCCGTCAATTGTACTATTAGGTTGTCTAGCTCACCTTTTACACCTTCTTTTTGAAGACATCTTAAAATGCAATATCGTTAAATCTTTTATGGCTACTGTCGTTGATATAAAAACTATCAAAAATAGTCATGTCTTAAAAGCACTGTTTGACCGCTTTCAATTGGACAAAAATTTCAAACATATGATTTCTTTGAAACTGCCTGGGCAAACAAGATGGGCAAGCAAATTGTTCTGCTTACAGAGTTTGCTATCAAACAAATCTGTGCTTCAAACACTAGCTGTTAGCGAGGAAACAGAAATCACATCAGACATGAAACGTCGGATGCTTGATGATGGCGTGTTTTGGGTCAGAGTTGAAAAAATGGTGAACATCTTAAACCCAATAATTGAACTTATCACTGCATTTGAGTCAAACACTCCGCAGATCCACAGGGTTTTCACAAAATTTAACAATCTTCAAAAAATCTTAAAAACGAGATTCCAGAGTCTCCCCTAAAGAACTCTAAAGAGAAAGAGGTGCTGGAAAAGTTAGAGAAACGGGTGGAGTTTGGTATGGGGAAAATTCATCTTGCTGCTGATTTGTTGAATACTTCTTCGCCTTTGGGCTACAAACTATTCTTTGTGAAAAAATGAGACACTTCTCTCCGTCTATGTATCATATAATATTACACTCAGCCATAAGAAGTTATACATTAGGATTTTATACTGGTTTGATATTATTTATTCCACTACATTTAAGTAAATAACTAAAACTACAGTGTAATGTACCTTCATTGCAAGGTAAACCACTTGAGATAAAATAGGTAAATGATATGATATCAGAACAAACAAGTTATCTACAAATAATTTTTATGTCAATAATTATTTATAATTCTAGGAATTATTTTCGCTTCACTCAGCTTATCAAAAATTATAACACACTATACAATAAATACTAACGATTCAGTGGCCACACCAATAGTTTTTAATTTTGAACTGATATGGATATTTTATTACAGCATGGAACATTTTCCATAGGTCAATGTTGATCTTAATATTAATTATTTCACTAACTAAAAGTTTGAAATAAGAGGTTAGTACTAAATTAAAGAAAATGTTTGGTTCGATTTTTCGTCATCCAATTTGAGGCAACGTGCAAAACAGCAACACTTATAGATTTTAATGTAATAACATTCTTTTAGGTGTGATGTAAACTAAATCAAAGGAATTTCAATATCTTTTATTCAAAACCATTTTTCTAATTTTATGCAGTTTTATTAGCAAATAAACAAATAATATCTAAACTACAATCTAATTTTTCATAAATTCTAAACCATATTCTACAGTTAAATTTTTTTATTTGATCAACGTTAATTTTAGAAACAGTTGAACATATATAATTAACAGATCAAACGAACTTACCTAAAGTGAAGTTTGATCTGGATTATATTAGACCTCGTTGAAGTAAATAAAAACAGATGTAGTATCGCTGTTTAGGTGCTAGTTTCACACAATTTTAAAGCAAAACAAGAGATCGCTACTATATGCTCCCACTCCCGCTATAACTAAAATCCATCCGGACAAGCTTCAGTCTCCTTTAAAGCTTTATTATTTCCGAATTGTTGCAATGTAAGGGTGGGACTTATTTACTTCAACAAGGCCTAATATAATCCAGATCGAACTTCACTTTAGGTAAGTTTGTTTGATCTGTTAATTATATTGCGGCCTTGTTTCGTAAATAAGAACAGATGTAGCTTTTTAAAGTAAATTGCAACAGTTTTGAAATTGATGAAGTATATTTGTAGAACTAATATAAATGAAAGATATATGCATATAATGAAGCGCAAACGAACAGTTACAGGGAAATATTTATTGTTTTCTAAGCTACACTAATATAAAAATTTCCCGAGTGCTTTACTTAAAACTAGGTTTGCAAATTTATCCGCATGTCTAACTAGTCGATTATAAAATCGAGCAAAGTGCTGGACTTATCAGTCCAGCCTGCTGTAGTGCAAATCGTGTCGTTAGCGGCATCCGAGATTGAAGCATGTCATGTGCTATGGGCACTGAAAAGGTTGGTATTCAACCCACTTTTCTTCAAGATATTTTTCAACCACATGCTTAATATCTGAGAGGTTGTAGAAAGGGTTTGTGAACAGTAATAAAAATACAATCAGAAGATCCTCTCAATTCCTTCATACTATTCAGATACACTAATCGAGTTCTCGCAGGGCAAATCCTTGATCTGAGTTGAAAAATGGCAAAATAGGAGTAGGTTGAATCCTACCCTTCCCCGAAGACTTCAACCTATTTGGAATCTTAATCTCAATTCTATCTTGAAATTGGACTATGTTGGATATTTGTATATTAACTAAAGTTTGTACTATTTGTCCTGTACCTAAGGCTAATATAATAGCTAATTTATATGTTAAGTTCTCCAATGAGGGATTGAGAGTGTTCATAGTCTTTACATATTTTAGAACAATATCAGGATCTCATGTTTGATTATACTTTGTTAGTGTGGGTCGTAAACCGTGAACACCCTTAAAAAAACCTTTGATTCTAAAATCTGAGCTTAACGATAAATAAACCTAAGATTTGTGATAGGGCAGCTCTATAAGAACTTAAGGAACTAAAGGAGGCCCCGTTCTTAAATTATATAGTTAGAAATTTTAGAAAATTCTAAGTTTTCATTAGTTCTATAAGTCCACCACAACTTAAGACCCACATTATACTGTTGCATAGTGGAGTTAGATGCAGAAGCTAAGCAAATCTCTAACGAATCTTTTGGGACATAATGCTTGTTTGATAAGATCCCTGCCGCCAGGGAAATTTTTTGCCATATAGGATGTGGTTTCCCTCTGAAAGAAAATAAATTCTTATTAGGGGAAAAGATAATTAATTCTCTTTCTAAAAGAGTACAAAACTGTGGATACCATGGCTGCGAGGTCCAATGTGGGATTACTACAATACCCCTAGCATTATCTTGAACGATTTTTTGGAGGACACGAAGAATTAGAGCAAATGGTGGAAATGCATAAAAAACATTACGTTCTAGGTCATGGTGAACGCATCAGACGTAATACTTCCTGCATCCCCAAACCATGAAATAAATCGCTTGCACTTAGAATTGGATTTTGTAGCAAATAAATCTATATCTGGTTGTCCAAAGTACAACACTATTTTTTGGAAAATGACATCGTTTAATTCCTATTCCGTTTCCCTAGATAGCATACGACGTGATTCTGCATCTGCTTCAACATTATCTTTTAACAGAATATATGATGCAGATATAAAGATTTTACGGGTTTCACACCATTGCCAGATAGAGCGTAATAAACTATCCAGTATTGGATATTGTACACTACCCATTTTATTGATATATGCTAAAACTGTTGTATTGTATACCCGAGATAAAATATTACAATTTACCAGGCTATCCGGAAAATGTTTTAAGGCAAGATAAACTGTTTTCAGTTCTAGGAAATTAATATGATGTTTTTTGTCAGATATTGACCAAAATTTATGGCATCTGTGTTCATTACAAAAAGTGCCCCAACCTGACCTGGTTGCATCTGAAAATATTTCAAGTGCATATGAATCGATCTTAATATCATTTTGTGCGCATTTCAAGTTTGCTTTCAATCAGTTAAAGCCTTGTTTAAGAGATGAGGGTAAAACCATCTTGACATTATAATGTCCTGAGGAGTGTTTTAATGCTAAAAACTTCTGTCGTTCGAATAGTTTTGTATAAATCCAGCCATACCTGATTGCTGGACAGATGGAGGTTAGCATGCACAAAAATCTTTAAAAATCCTGTATTGAGCAGCTATCAATTTGTGACAACCTGTTTATGAATTTTATGACTTTACCAGCTTTTTCCTTAGGTAAGGAAATCTGCATATTAATAGAGTTGTAAATGAACCCTAAATATTTTACTGAATGAGAAGGAATTAGGTTGCTCTTTTTGTAATTTATTATAAAGCCCCGTTTCTGTAGAGCTGGTGTTGTGCACCTTTTATTTTCTATACACTTTTGGTATGATTCTCCGACTAGGAGGAAATCATAAACGTATAAGGGAGCCCCCTATTTCGGAGATAAGACAGTAGAGGTTCCATTAATTTTGTAAATACATAGGGTGCATAAGCTATGCCGAAAGGCAAACAGTTGTATTGGTACAGATTACCGTTAAACGTGAAACGTAAATATTTCCTAGGTGAGTCACATATGGGGACCATAAGATAGACATCTTTAAGATCTAAAGTCGCCATAAACATATTTGGTTGAATAATTTTAGAAACTGGTTTATGATCTTTTGATTTAAAATGACAAGACCATAAGTAAACGTTAAGTGATTTAAGGTTTAAAATCAATCGAGTATTGGCATTGGCATTGGCAATGAGTATTGGCATGGCAGTATTGGATCCTGTACCGGCCGCCGCCCCATTTGAGTTCGACGACAGCGATGTTCACAACGTTTTACGAAAAGTTATGGCTTTCTCCTGTGGTCCTGATGGCATCTCAGGTCGGCTGATTCGTGTTTGTGGCAACTCCATCGTGCCTTACTTAACTATGCTATTTAATATGTGCATTAACAACTGTGATATACCACCTGAATGGCGCAAAGCGTACGTGGTGCTTATTCATAAAAAGGGGTCTAAATCTCAGGCAGGTAACTATAGGCCCATTAGCCTAACATGTGTTATCTATCGTGTATTCGAGAGGATCCTAAACCGCTATATAATGTGTATCCTAATTTCTACTAATTTCTTAAGCCCGTTCCAGTTTGGCTTCAGGCCACAGTACTCCTGTGAGGCTGCTCTGGCCTGCTTTGTACAAGACATAGCTGATCATCGCGACAATGGAATACCCGTTGATGCTATTTTTATCGACATGGCTAAGGCATTTGACAGTGTGCCCCACAAACTTCTTGTAGAGCGCTTGTTTAAAATTGGTCTTGACTGGCGAGTACTATCCTGGTTAAAGATTTTTTTATCCGGTCGCACGCAACAGGTCAAGATTGGAGATTCTTTATCCGAACCAGTTGAGGTTACTTCGGGGTGCCGCAAGGTGTACTTGGCCCAACTCTATTTTTGATCTTCATTAACACCATAGTAAATAACATATCATCCACTATTAGACTCTTTGCTGATGACATTGTCCTCTATAGGGCAATCAAGACTAAAGAAGATTGTAATGTTCTGCAAAAAGACCTGGCCCACCTCACAGCTTGGACAGAAGCAAATGGGATGCTCATTAATTGTATCAAGACAGTCTGGGTCGCATTAGGCTCAACTTCATCTGCCTACTCCTACAGACTGAGTCTAACTACCCTCACTCCAACAGACAGTTGTAGATATCTGGGTGTTATTATCAACCAAAACCTGAAGTGGAATGAGCATGTTCTTTATGCTATTTCTAAAGCCAATAAGCAGCTAAACTTTCTCAAGTACTGTCTTCGTGGTGCTTCCTATGAGACGAAGCGACACGCATACATTAGTCTTGTACGTCCTACGTTGGAGTACTGCGCATCAGTTTGGAGTCCGCCAGCTAAGTTTCTTGCCTTAGCCCTTGAGGCGGTTCAACGTAGAGCGGCTCGGCAGGTGCTGAATACTTACGACTATGTAGTTAGTTGCACTGCACTCTTACAATTCTTAGAGTGGGAGCCGTTGGTTTTACGACGTGACCGAAGACTGCTAGTTTTGATTTACGAAGCCATAACTAAATTGCCCTCCTTAACGGAGACTGATAACCGTCTACGTGTGGCCAACTACATCTCACGTAATGACCATTGGTGTAAGATCCAACGTTCGAAATTTGCAAGCTCCTTTGGTGCAAACTCCCCAGTTGGCAGGGGTATCGTATTGTGGAATGTGCTGCCTCAGTGTGTCTTTGACCCTTTCCCTGGAACAAAAGCCCAATTTACTAACCTGTTAGATTAGTATTTCTTGGTTTGTTTTATAATTGTAATTATATTGCTACCACCGCTGGCAACAGCATTGTATTGATAAATAAATAAATAAATGACTGCCATCTGGTTTTTGCACAACAAAAACTTGCGATACATGCTGGACTTTACATGGTGTGATAATACTCACAGCTCCTACTATAAATAACTCTTCAATAGAGTTATGTATAATTTTGGACCACTTAGGTTGTTTGGGAACCGAATTCTGTGTGAGTTTTTCTAAAAAAGGGATTTCCAATCCCGAAACGTTGGACAAAATCACCTTGTCTGATGTTAACGCTTGCCAGGCATGTAAAAAATATAGTAGTCTGCCAGTATATTTACTACCACTAACCTTATCTTCAATTAGCGTTGATGTCTCCGTCTGCCCAATTTTGATTTGCGAGCTTCTTGGTAAGGGATTTGACTCGTTGTTGTTCTGGCCCTTCTCCAATAGTTGGATTGATATGCATTGTCTGTGTTGGGGCGCTGATAATTCGGCCTTTGTTGATAAGGAGCTGTCTCTATGTTCGATCCCACTCGGGTTCCTTTGATTGGACGAGAGGGATCTCTGAAGTTTAACGAGGAGGAAGTTGAAGGCATCTTCAGAATTTTAGGCCTAACTAGCTTTAATTCGGAACTTGATCTTTGCAAGTTTGTCGCTGCCTTTAAGCGATCTTCAAGTTCTTCACCAAACAGCGAGTTACTAGGGGCAGCACTTAGAGTGTCTCGGAGTTTCTTATTTAAATTTATAAGGATTAGTTCTTTACGTGTAGTAGTCTCAGATTGAAAGTAGTCACAAAGAATCCGTCCAGTATCACTTTGAAGTTGTATTAATTGGAGATCTTTCCCTTATTCCTTTGACAATTGGACAGTAAGCGCCTGGCCTAGAGCAGATATACACCAGGAAATTTGCTCTTGTTTGTGACTCAGTCGTTCATCTCTCTGGAGAACCTGAGCTGCAAGAGCACCCTTGACCTCCGGATTTAGCTGAGGCACATCAAATGCGAAAAATTCTCAGGATTTACATACTTTTGTAGAAATTCCAGTTTTACTTCAGTACTGAGGTCCTGAACTAATATATCATGCCAGCGAGACTGCCTTATGTATAGGTAGCCCCTGCTTCGACTTTTGCGGTAATTCAAAACCTAAAATGTGTAAGATGCTTTCTTGTAATTCATCAGTTGGCTCTTCTTGCTGTAAGCTTGAATTTTCATTGTTTACTTCCATGAAATCTGAATCAAATAAGACAAAGGTCTTATTATCCCGATTCATAAATTTCAGAATTAGGTGTATTTTCACTAAACCCATTAGTGAATAAAATAATTTTCGCTAAACCAATTAGTGAAGATAATTTAAAGCTGATGAATTTTTTGAAGTAATGTGTTATCAAAAAACTCAAAAGTTGTTACCAAAAACAACTAATACCAATCGTACCAAAACGATTAGAGAAGTGATGTTAGGTAGGGTTCACTTGTTACATTCACCATTAAGTACAGAGGTATCTGACTCAAAGGTGTCTGGTACGGATAATCGAGTCGGTGAAGCATCTACATACTCTAGTAATTCTACATCCGCAGGTTTGTTACGTGCCAAAAATTTTGGCACTAGACATTTTTAAATAAGTGTTAATATGAGAGGATTTCGCGCCATAAATTTAAAAGACTTGTTGCGCGTATTTCCGTCAATTCAGAAGTGCGTCGCGCGAATTTCGCGCCGACGCGTGTGGACAAAAAAAAGTGGGGAATATCCGGAAGACGCTTAGGGACTTGCCTTTGAAACGCGAAGAAGTGTGGTTGGTCGGGTATCTTACCGTGTCTTTTTCCTGATATGTAGGTTTCCTGTGTTCCTAAAATTTATCGTGCACTACACTGTCTCCTTTACCTTATTTATCTACATATAGGAAGAAGATATAAAATTTGGACCGCAACCTGGCCTAACAGCAGCCCACGAACCGAGAAATAACGAGTCCACGAAGCCCCGCAGCCGCTAGCCTGGAGCAATCCTGAAGGAAGCACGAGCCACCATCAGGAAGTAATTCTGGAGGAAGCTTTACCTATTCACGTGAGTACCCCTTAGGGGGACTTGTAAATGTATATATATATATATATATATATATATATATATATAAAAATATATAAATACGTATTGTAATAATTTGCATATTGTGTGACGTCATTGACAATTGGCGCGTAATTTCCACATTAAGTAATATCGTTACCAACTGTCCTTTGTGTCGCATGTCCCCTGTCGACGGGACTATAATAGGTTCACAATTAGAGTTGGCCCTGATGACCTCGTGAATTGCTGTCCATATCATCTAATCGCCACTGTATTTCTGCAAGGCAAAATTCGATCTATTGATTTTCTGTAGAAACGCTACGACTTTTCCGTTGGTGTTTACTGTCTTTAGGCATAATTGTAATTAACAATTACAAAGCTATTCCGACTGTGTGGGAGTGTAGCATGTGCCAACGTTGCACACAAACAAAGACTGAAGCTTGTCCAGATGGATCTTAGTTATAGCGGTAGTGGGGGCGTATGGTAGCGATCTCTTGTTTTGCTTTAAAATTGTGTGAAACTAGCACCTAAACAGGGATACTACATCTGTTCTTATTTACGAAACGAGGCCGCAATATAATAACCATTATACTTGGAAATATCTTGAATTCTATTAAGTGTTAAATACAACTTGGGCAATTGTTAACTCGAGAACGAGGAGTGAACTATTAGTAAAATGCAAAGAATGTTATGCACTTAAGCACATATCTATTCTGACATGTACTCCACACACCCATCAAAGAAATGGCATCGCAGAAAAGGTGGTAGGCATAATTAAACAAATTTTAAGAAAAAGTTTTGAAGAAGATTATGATTTCCGTGAACTTTACTAGAGTATAACAATACACCTATTAGGAATTTAAATGTGTCCTTGTCGCAACTTTTAAATAGCAGAATAGTAAGAACACAAATTCCAATAATAAACACTCAATTAGAGTCTAAAGTTCAAAATCATATTTATAAACAGTGATGCGATCACAAACAGCAAATTAAAATTCAATATGATAATTATAATAAAAGGAAACCAGTCGACTACAAAAAGGGAGATAAAGTAGTAATAAAAACCACAACTGATAAAACTTGGGACAAGGCGATAATGTTAGAAAATGCGAAAGAGCATAGATCTTATTGGGTAAAGAGAAATACCAATCAAATCAGACCATCACATTTCAAAATTAATTCTAAAGTAATAGTCATTGAACTCGAGCTATTTCCATCGGTTGACCCCGAATCACATCCATGAGGATCAACAGGAATATAACTTGCCACTTGTAATAAAACAGTAGGTAGTAATAGTGATCGTAGCAGTAGGAATGCTAATTATGCAATAAGTGCTTCGAACAAGAATGACCTCAAGGTATCACGATCCGGACGCACCTTTAAGCCATTGGAACGCCTTAATCTTTGAGGAGATAATGTTTGACAATAGTCGGCTTACGGTTAACTATAAGCTGTGTTTGATACACTCTATTCATTATATAGAATATATTTGTTAATCGTCACTTGCTTTTTGTATGTTGTATGTCAGTAGCTAAAGAAAGTCCTCTGTTATGTTTCTATAATAAAGTAAATTAAAATGTGTTCATTACTTTAATTAAATATGTGGACATGGATATTAAAACAATGGTTACATAGATTGTTAATAAATAGGGGACACATAAACATAAAGAATTATGAAGTCATTAAAATAAACTCATCTGAATCGATGCATCCGCTTAGCAGAATATTAAAATAGGAAACCAAAACAAGGATTATTGCGGAATTTTTCTGACCCATGAATCTAGATTAATTAGGTGATGGTGAATTATACCCATATGTACCCTTTTGGTTTTAAATATAACAAAATACGGCACTCGTCACATCAAAAAAAGGAATGCATAGATGGTTTATTAACAACTCCGAACTTAATCAGTCATGTAAACAAGGATAATTTTTGCCATATGTAAATTATGAGGTTGCAAGTGACTGTATATTTATGTGGAAATTTAAGTGATTTTTATCCGATTTTGGAATGATAAAACAGTTATCGGCATTAACATCTTCGGCAGGACCACTACAAATGAAAATTCATAGTGAAAGTATTTCTATATTAAAAATACAAAAATAAAAATAGCTTTATGCAATGATGTTATCGAACTTAAAGTAATTAAGGCTAAATAAATTAACTAAAAAAAAATGGAAAAATAAATCAATTTTAATTCACAGCATTCTTTTATTGCGTCACTGTAATGGCAAAGGGCATAGTTGGATCAGTGGTCGGACATATGTATTAGAACTTTTTACTTGGGCTATCCGACCCAGGCATTAAGTCTATAATGACTAGTGGCCATTGTAAAGGAGGGAGTGTTGAAAAGGTTATCAATTTGCATGATTATTGTTATAAAATCATTGACCTTTATGAATGTACATAAAGGAATGGTGTTTTTAAAATGTACTATGGATCTAATTTAAATAGAGTGTGCTTTACTTAATTTACGCGTCGGATATTCACAAGGCTATAAAACATGTAAATATCCAATGCTTTGCTGATGATACTGAACTATGTTTTTCATACGATCCAGAATTTGTTGATAATGCTTCGAATCGGATCAAAAATGACCTTCAGGGTCTTGTCACATATTCCTCTGATCACAACTTAAAATTAAATATTGGAAAGTGCAATGTTATCGATTTCTCTCCAAACTTTAGAAAGGAATCACCAATCAACATGGAGCAACCATTAAAGAATTTGAAGTGCTCAAAAAGTCTAGGCATAATTTTTGATTGCAAGCTCCGTTTTGAGGAGCATGTCTCGCTACTGATTAAAAAATCTTACCTTGTTCTTAGACAACTGTATAAAAATAGGCATATTTTCAACTTTGCACTAAAAAGGATACTTTGTGAAACATTAGTTTTACCTATTTTAAACTATGGCCTTATTATATATTATCCATGTTTGCTCCAGGTCACAAAAAATCGTCTACAAAGAGTGCAGAACAATTGTTGTAGATTTATCTACAGACTTCGCAAATTTGACAGAGTATCTGCAAAGATAAATGAGCTTGGTTGGTTGAAAATAGATAACTTGTTTAAATATTACATAACTGCTTTCGTCTTTCGAACTTTGTCTACTTCTTCACCAGCTTATCTTAAAGAAAAGTTAGTACTCAGAGGTGACATGCATGAAGTATTCGACATGTCCATACGTTAACGATGCCTAAATTTTGTCGTGCTGTGTTTGAAAGATGTTTTTCGTATAATGCTGTGAATATATATAATGATATACTAGCGGATCTAAAAGCACATACGCTAAAATATTTTAAAAAACACTATAAATCCAAACTAGTGCAAGAACAAGTTAAACGTACACAACTTGGTCACTAGCTTTACCATACAGTTAACTATTTCTGGAATAGTCATAATGCAATTGTTGTAGACTAACTACAAGTCAGTTGTTGTGTTTATTTATCCACAATTTCTTTATTGCAAATAATTAGTTGAAATTTGTAAAAATTGTAATTAGTTGTACTTCTTAACATTGTGTTGTAAATTACGATGCAAATAAAGGCACTACAATAATAATAATAATATATTTGATTGAGTTATTTTTGAGTGTGTGATTAGTGTGAATTTCTATTTAGGTTTCAGCATGGGGATATTGAGAGGAAGTTTTTGGATGTAACAGGTAGGTATCAATATTAATTTAGGAAATTTGAGTTAATAGGAATTATTGGAAGCAGCCGAGGGCAAGATTCGAGCTTAACAACACAATATTGTTGGCCCAACGGTAGGACACGATTTTCACAGGTTAACCACATAGTATTATGGCGCCCAACGTGGATCATGATTCCAGAGCCTTAATACATAGTATTTTGGCGACCCAAATGTGAGGGGCATGATTCCAGATAAATTTTTTTTTATTATTTCAGGAAATTGGCGACTTGAGAGGAAAATGTGGATTGTTGTAAATAATTTTAGTGATAGTTTTAGATTTAATTTTTGGGTGTGTGTTAAACGGATGT
This sequence comes from Platerodrilus igneus, assembly GCA_036346225.1. Classification (NCBI taxonomy): domain Eukaryota; kingdom Metazoa; phylum Arthropoda; class Insecta; order Coleoptera; family Lycidae; genus Platerodrilus; species Platerodrilus igneus. The sequence continues at coordinate 1,848,783 of JARFIW010001373.1, read as the reverse complement.
TGAGAAGGAGTGGCTTAGGAGTGAAGGAGTAGAAATTGGAAGTGACGATAGTGCATTGTTTGGAAAATCAGGAAAAATGAAGGAAGCAGGAGGTAGTAAGGACCAATCAAAAGGAAAAATGGAGCAGATGAATGAAACCTTAAGCGAAAAAATAGATAAGTCGACTAAGGAATTTTCTGATTTCAAAAATAGTTTAACAGTAAAAATGAGGGCGGTTGAAATGAGAGTTGAAAGGAATGAAAGGTGTATATGTGGGATTCGAAGTGAAATTGGACAGCTAAAAACGGAAGTTAGAATTTTTTGTGAAGAGGAGATCAATGGAAAAATAACTGAGGTGAGTGAGTCATGTAGAGACCAGATAGGCAGAGTTGGGAGAGAGGTGACAGGAATTAAACAAAACATAAGTGCTTTAGCGGGGGAGAGCCCAAGGATTTTTGCGAGTAATATTTTAGTAGAACAACAAATGAAATTTTATGGAGACAATAGGGTAAACCCACAAATTTTCATAAATAATATCCGGACTTTAGTGTGTCATTTTTAAGACGAATAAGCTAAAATAAATGTAGTAAAGGCTTTGTTGAAAGATAACGCAGAAGCCTGGTATAATTTGGTAGGGTCAGATATTGAGTCATATTTAGATTTTGAGGAAAAATTCCTTAAGCATTATTGGAGCGATCATAGGCAGGATCAGGTTAGGGATGATCTAATTGCAGGGAAATATAAGGGAGAAGCAATTAAATCCACCTTTGACGGATCGTCAAATCATCAAATATTTGTCGAGACACTTTGAGAGTGAGGTTAAGCAACACGTTGCTCTACAAAATGTAGTAGAAAGGGAGACATTTTTGGAGTACCTGCAAAGGTATGATGATGTAGGTTCGAGAAGACCTTTGGAGAGCCGGGACAGGAATATAAATGTAGTAGGATTCGAGGGTAAGAGAGATAATGCGTATACTCAAAGGGGGACAAATCAAAATTTTAGGAATAACTGAGGATCAAGTGGAAATTATTTCAGGAGCAGCAGCAGCACGAGGGGAGCTATTTCAACACCTGGGATACAGAGGCAACATAGTTCACCTGAAATCAATAGGAGTCGACGAATGTGGATAATAGGGAGAGATCTGAGGGACAGGACACGAACCGTAGGATGTATGCACAAGTTGTGGAAGGACAACCAGAACCTAGTGGAGAGACCAAAGCTAGGCAGAATGTATAAAGAAGGACAAACCACTAGAAATTAAGATTTATAAGTATGAACATCCACGTGAATTTATGGACATCGAAGAAGAGAAGGAACCAGAAGAAGAAGAGAAAATTTGTTTGCTGGTGGTTGAAATTAAAATTTTAAATAGGTGTGTAGGATCGTTGCTCGATTCAAGAGTGGAGACGAGTTTTATATCAGAGGAATTCGTCAACGAGTTCCAAGATGAAATTAGAAATAGAGTTATGCCGATAAAAAGGAGTCATCTAATAGCTCCTAACAAGAAAAGGTTTGCGGTAGTCAATAGTATGGTCATGTTAAGGGTACAAATTGGATTAGTAAGTTGTGAACAGGAGTTTATCATCGTTCCTGGACTAAAATTTAAAAGTATTATAGGAATGGATTGTATGAGGAAGATGGGAATTATAATTAATTGTGATGTGTTTGATGAAGGTAAGGGACATAGAGTTGCCCTGGATGAGTAGGTATGAGGTCACTAAGGATGACACTGGGTTGAATGTAAATGTGTCGGAGGTAGATGAAGAAGAGGGGAAAATAATAAATACTTTTAAATGTCAAGATGAGAAAGTTGAAGAAGTACGAGATTTATTAATGTGGTAATCTTGTAATTTAAGTTTGAATTTGGCATCATTAGTTCCAAGCAGTTAAGATAGAGGCAGGTTATGTTATTATTCTTGTCATTATGTTTATAGAAGGTGTGGTGAGAGGTTCGTTTCTAGTTTACGGTTATGTTTGTAATTTTTAAATGGGAAATATTTAATATTAAAGATAAATCTTTGTGTAGCATTATTTTTTTAATTAAATATTAGGCCATCGTACGAATTACAACAATTTCAGATATGGTGTGAGGCAGATAAATTTGGATTTCTGTCACCACGTTTTACCTTGAATTTATGAGATTGAAGAAAATAAGCAAAGCTTTCCAGAAAATATTTTTGAGAATTTTGTTAGACAACACTCGAGTTTTAATAATTTAGCTGCCGGTGTAAATCCACAAAATTAAGTTCCACAAAATAATGCATTTAATATAAACGAGTTATTAGCGTCAATGAACCAGGTTATTTCACAAAATACTATGGTATTGCAAGCCTTTACAAACAACATGAATTTACAACAAAACCAGTGGAATTATGCGGTTATACCTGATTTTTCAAAATCCATTTCAACTTGTGGGCGATGACCTTACAAAAAGTAAAAATTGGTTAGAAACAGTTGAAAGTGCAGCAACCCTGCACCACTGGCTGCCGGAATTTATTATGCAAACCTCTAGATCAAAATTAACTAGAGCAGCATTACATTGGTACGAGGCAAATCGAAGCGATATGCAAAATTGGGAGCAATTTCGCACAGAATTTGAAAATACTTTTATACCACAGAGAAATTTAACTTCGCTCTGGAAAGCAATGTCAAATCGTAGCCAAAAGTCAGCCGAAGATTTAAGTACTTATTATCATGAGAAAATTGGATTATGTAAGGGTCTGGGGCTCAGTTTTGCAGAACAAAAAGAACAAGTCATTATTGGGTTGCAGTCACGAGAACTTGCCAGTATGTTGTTAACAAAGGATCATTTAAATGGGAACGAGTTATATCACGACCTAATAAATTATGACAGAATTGTGAATGAACGGCGTAATAAATCATCAAGCAGCAACTTAAATACAAGTAAGCCTCATTTTGTTTCAAATCAGTATACCTCATTTAATTCTCGTACCGTACGAAACTATAACATGCCTCCAACGTCGCATAATTTGAAATGTTATAACTGTTTGGGAGAAGTCCATACGGTGTCGTCTTGTCCTAAACCAAAGAGAGAAAAGGGTTCATGCTATACGTGTGGTTTCTTGGATCATCAGCAACGTTCCTGTCCACAACGCACTACGAACTATCAGAGCCGTTTCAGTGGTATGAACACAAACGTACACAGCCAACGTAGTGGAAGTAACATCAATACACAGGCTCAACTGCAAGCAACAGGCAACAATAGCACAAACCTAGTTGATGTAGTACCTTCCTATCAGGTAGATTTAGAATTAAGTGTAGGAGATAATCTTCTTAAAATTTCACCAATCTTGGACACTGGAAGTCCTATTTCACTTTTATGTCAGTCTTTGATTCCAGAAAATTTAATTAACAAGAACGTTGATGAACAATGTTTGCATGGTATAAATAATTCTGTTTTAGATGTTTTAGGGAAATTTAATACCAAAGTGATTTTAGATAATAATTTAAGTCTAACTGTTGATTTTCATGTTGTGCCTGATCACACAATGAGATATACTTGTCTCTTAGGGCTATTGCTAAAAACAATTTCACTGTAACGTTTGGAGAAAAAGTTCAAATTCTACAAGCTAATAATTTTGAAAATGAACTTTTACATATAGATAATTCTGATGGAAGAGAACTTAATATTAATCCTGATCTAGATCCTAACCTTAGGCAACAATTTGTTAAAGATTTTAATCAGTTTGTGTGTGCTGAAAGACCCGAAAATCCAGTAAATAACTATCAAATGAAAATTCGATTAAAACCCAACCAAGAACCATTTTATTACAGACCGAGGCGTCTTTCATTTGTAGAAAAAGAACAAGTTAATAAGATTACAGATGATTTATTATCGCGAGGTATTATTCAGCGCAGCGATTCTGAATATGCTTCACCCATTGTATTAGTGCCAAAACAGGATGGTAGCTTACGCATGTGTGTTGATTTTAGAAAATTAAATCAGATTACTTTAAGGGATAACTTTCCAGTACCATCGTTAGACAATCAGGTTGAACAACTTAGGAACAAATCTTGGTTTACACGATTAGATTTAAAAGATGCATTTTATTATGTTAGTGTGCATCCGGAGTCGGTAAGACTTACTTCTTTTGTAACTCCTAATGGCCAATTTGAGTATCTTAAAATGCCTTTTGGGCTGAAAAATAGTCCAGCCAATTGGTGCAGGTTCATCAATATAATTTTTTGTGACCTTATTGATCAAAAATTAGTTTCGAACTATTTTGACGATTTATGTATTGCTACTGAAACTTTTCGAGAAAACTTGGAAGTGCTAAACTTAGTTTTTGACCGTTTAATTCAAAATAAGCTTGAATTACGAATAGATAAGTGCTCGTTCTTTTATTTTACTACACAATATTTAGGATACATTATTAGTAGCACTGGGATTAAACCATCATTATCAAATCTAGAAGCAGTTAGGGAATTTCCTGTTCCAAAAACTTTTAATGATGTAAGAAGTTTCTTAAGCCTAACATCATACTTTAGGAAATTTATACGAGATTATGCATTAATTGCCAGCCCTTTGTGCGATTTGCTTAAAAAAGACGTTAAGTTTAAATTTCAAGCTGAAGAGTTTGCTTCATTCGAAAGATTAAAATTGCTACTCGTAAGCGAACCAGTTCTAGCTATTTATAATCCTCATGCAGAGACCCAATTACATTATGACGCTTCAAGCCATGATTTCGGCAGCATTTTACTCCAAAAGCAAAAGGATAATAAATTTCATTCTGTTTTTTATTTTTCCAAGCAAACCAGTCCAAGTGAAAATAAGATGCACAGTTACGAGTTAGAAATGTTATGTATTGTCTATTCTTTAAGAAGATTTCGTGTGTACCTGCAAGGTATAGCATTAAAAATTTTTACCGATTGTGATAGCATAAAGCTGGCACTAAACAAAAAAGAAATCAATCCTAAAATTATGCGTTGGGCATTAGAACTGCAGAACAACTATTGTTATAGTATTGAGCATAGAAAAGCAGATGGTATGAAACATTCAGACTGTTTAAGCAGATATTCGTACTTGTCATTGGCGATAATTCTTTTGAACGCAACTTGAGTATAAAACAAGATTGTGATCCAGAAATTTTAAAGATAAGGAATTCTCTTTTCAAATCTGAGAGTAATTATTCGAAACTAGAAATGGCTTAGTTTACAAGAAAACTGATAAAGTCAAATTGTTGTTTTATGTTCCTCTTTCAATGGAAAATAGTGTGATTTGGACATACCATGATGAATTAGGTCATGTTGGGGAAAGTAAATGTTTAGAGGCAATTAAAAGGACGTATTGGTTCTCAAAACTGAGACAAAAATTAAAGATTATATCAGTAACTGGTTTAGGTGTTTTAGTTATTCTCCTTTAACTGGCAAACCTGAGGAATTTCTACATCCTATACCCAAGGGACACTACTTTTCCAAATTTTACATACTGACCATTATGGGCCACTCCATAAAACTCATTTTCGACATAAATATGTACTTTTAGTAGTTGACGGTTTTACGAAATTTACAAAACTCTACCCATGCACTAGTACTGAAACTAAACCAGTGACAAAACATTTAGATTTAGGTTCGTTTCTAGTTTACGGTTATGTTTGTAATTTTTAAATGGGAAATATTTAATATTAAAGATAAATCTTTGTGTGGCATTATTCTTTTAGTTAAATATTAGGCCAACCTACGAATTACAACATTAAGAAAACATTCTGAGCTGATAGGAGTACAAGCGAGCACAGCATTGGGTACGAGCATGTGTTGGAGGTTGATAACTCGGAACCATTCAGTACAAAAATCTATTCTATACCCGCAGCATATAGAAATCAGGTAAACCAAGAACTTGTAAAAATGTTAAAAGATGGCATAATAGAAGTTTCAAACACATTTTTTGAATCCGTTGGTGGTCGTTAAAAAGAAAGATGGGAGTATTCGTTTATGTTTGGACGCGAGAAAGATGTACATACAGAATTAATTTGAGGGTATTTGAATATAAAGAAAACAGCAAATTTGTGTTATTCTTGCTATTAAAATAGGGGGATAGTATCGTGTAATTAAGGGGTCATTGAAATATATCAGGGCACACGTGAACTCATAGGTTGAGAGCTTTTGAATAAGATAAAATAAATGTATTCAGTTAGGGAGTTGGAATATTTTTAACAATTATTTTTTTAGCTTAAGTAGTGTATAATAATGTAGTGTCAATTTAATTTAGCCAAGGATAATGTAACATAATATTTGTATAAATACAGGGCATAATAAATAATAATTGGAGTAAAATTATTTAAACGTATTTAAATTTGTCGTAAAGTGTTATATGACAATCTAAAAGCGTGAAGCAGGTGGTAAAATAACATTCCTATTTTCAAACGTAAAATCCAACTCGTTTAAAACAAAACAACTAGGGGAGATATTTCTCGGTAAGCTTGGCACCAAACAAACTTTAATGAGTTATTGGAAAAGAACAACCGTTGGAACTAATGTAAACACGGTTTGGTGGTTAAAATATTAATTTCAATCTTGAAGGTAGTATAGGAAAGAACCAAGAAAAGACCAAGACAGAATAAAAATGTATTGCGTACAAAAGGAATGCGTATACTTAATTCAGGGAACAGTAGAGTAGGGATACCTAGATAAAATGAATAATTTCAAGGATATATAAAGCAAACACGCGTCTGTTAAAAAGTGGGAGAATGGGGCCAACCAAGTTGATTGGTGTGAATTGTACAAGAAGGGCAGAGATCCAGCTAGTGGAAGCATATGTTTGAGATAAAGCTATAGATACAAGGGAGATGAGAGATGTTTGTTCAAGTTGGAGGCGTAGACAAATGAAAATGTAGAGGTTAAATTAGAACAGCGGTTGAGAGTTTGAAGCGATTTAGCGAGTATTGTTATGTTCGTTATGAAAATTCACAAGAATCCGAGGTTCGTTAGGGGTTTTTTGCTGGAACAACGAGCGGTTAGAAAAGATTTTCAAGAATTATAGGAATGGGTGTACAAGTGTACGTGCCAATTTAAAATAGGAGAGGCGGAATTTTACTTATTTAATCACTGGCACAAAAAGGGGTCTCGCTCTCTTTCGTTTTGATTTCATCCATCATTGGTTTTAATAGTTACTTTCAAGTGAACTAGTGTAATTTAATAAAAATTTATGTAGAAGCTAATAAAGCATCGTTGTGTTAAAACGTTAAAGTGGTATGTAAGTATAAAGCATATTATGTTGATATTGGAACGCACGGAAGTAATATAATTTGAAATTGTTTGGATGATGAAAAAAGCGATGTTTGAAAATAAAAGTTAATTTTGGAAATTGGAATTTTTGGATTTGAAATTGTAAACAGCGGCATGCAAGGCAGATATGGTAATTGGACCAGGGAGTTAGCTGCTAAAGTGGGTATCTACTAGACGGCAGCATCTCCAAGGAGCTAGGCGGTGGAGCACATTTAGAAGATAAAAACCAGGTAGGCGATAGAATAGAACATTGAGTGGTGAATATTTTTATGGTGTTTGTGATTATTTGGATTTGAGTTTGATGTGTTTTTATTATTATTTGCTATTTTATGAACAGACATTTATGGGATTTTAAAAGGAAATTGATTTATGAAAATAATTAATGAAGATAACCAAATGTTGTAAAGAGGTATAGAGGGCTTATTGATATTTGGTAGTGCAGAAAATTCGTATTCACTGTTATAGAGTTTTATGAGCTCATGCTAAGACAAAAGGGTAACGTAAGGTATGAGGAACGCTCTCTTACTTTAATAAAAATATATGTGTTTAAAAGGTTATCAATTCGCATGATTCTTGTTGTAAAATTTATTGACCTTTAAGAATGTACCTAAAGGAATGGTGTTTTAAAATGTACTATGTATCTAATTTAAATAGAGTGATATATTTGGTCAATTGAGTTATTTTTGAGTGTGTGATTGATGTGAATTTTTATTTAGGATTCAGCATGATGATATTGCGAGGAAGTTTTTGGATGTAACAGGTAGGTGTGAATACTGAATTTAGGAAATTTGAGTTAATAGGAATTATTGGGAGCAGACCAGGGCAAGATTCGAGTTAAACAACACAATATTTGTCAGTTCAACAGTGGGGCATGATTTCAGAGACGTTGCAGAGATTAAATCACATAATATTATAGACAGCCAAACGCTGGGGCTCGGGTAATACAGGTACCTACACAAAAAAATGTATATATCCCTCTTTATCTATGGTAAGAACAAACAAAAACGTTAGGGTTAGGTTATATTATGGACATTTCTTATATAAAGTGTTCAAAATTCCTAAATTTATACAAACATAATTCCTTGTAACAAAACTGATATAGTTCTTACAATTTCTAAACCGACTTCGTCATCAATATTTGTAATGTCATTTATTGGCGCCGTTGCCACTATCAAAATAGCAATTCCTCGTAACTACAATGACCGTATCGGTACAACATAGATTTTGCATTTATTTAGTAATTGGTGACGGAATGTCGTTTGCTACTTTTTAAAAAGTATCTTGTAAAATGACTTCATACTGACAAAATTGCAGTCTAAGCTGATTAGCATAATAATAAATGTTATTATGTGGGAATTTGTACTAGTGAGCATATTTTGAATATTTTAATTGAATGTTTTTAATGTGTTATATACTGAAACGGGCTACTGCTACCGCGTTTCTTTAATTTAAAACAAGTAATAATAATGGTCTTTATTACTCACTGTTCACAAGTCTAATTAACAGTATATGCCTTATTTATAGATGTTTTCAGTCCACTTAACAATGAAGCACTATTACACTAATGAATTTACAAGCACTAATATCTTCTTAAACTAACTTCTCTATCATAGGTCCATTAACCACTAACACAACTATTTGTTTATGCACTTCTATTTATTTATGTATACTACAATAAGCTGCAAGTACATTAGACACAGCATATCACGTTTATATATACTTCTAAAGCTCCAAACTACTATTACTCTACACGATATAATTTATATTAGACATTCAAGAATAGACTAACCCTTGCATTCATTAGCGGTCTTATATATACTCTGGATTACAAGGATGACTCATGCTCCCGTAATTTCTAGAACAATTCTGGAATCCTTGAGAATACGCCGTGCCTCGAGCGTTTGTATGTAATTGATTGCTGAAAGAATTCTCGTATCCTGAAAGGTATGCAGAGTCTACAGCGCTTGTGTGTTTGATGGGTTGCCTAGTAGTAGCTCGCAACAATACTCTTTACTATATAGCCAAACGCATGTTATACCGGACACGGAATAATAGCCACCAATAATCAAGACTTCCAGAGGTTATGTTTATTAAACTAAAATAGAGGTCTTTCAAAACCTCATGGGCTGTTGCGCAGAACACTAATTTAAGTTATTTACGTTAAAGTGCATCCTAAAAACATTATCAACTCAGCTCTAGATTTTTAATTCATCTGTTATTTATTTGTGTTTTAAGATTTGTACTTCATTATTATTGTTTTTGACTATTATTTATGAGATTTCAGTCTTGATTCAACTTTAACCAGTTTTTTCAAAACTCCTGCAACTCAGTCTACTTTTTTATTTGTAGGTATAATGAAGGTTTTAATTCATTTAGAAGAATAATGTTTGGTTTTACAGATTATTTTGTTATTTCTGAGCTTTTAATTTTACAATGAGTAACCACATGAAAACAGTTCACAGTCAAGAGAGAGAAATTATTTATAGTGTGTATAAGTTTATCAGAAAAGAATGGAACGTCTGTCATTCCTATGAATAATTTACTAGAACGAGTAGCAACAGCAACTGGAGTTGGACTAAACATAGTCGGGCGAATTATTTCAGAAGCGAAGAACAAACCGAAGAGTGGCAAATTTTTATCAGCAACGAAGAAAATTAATAAGAGAAGTCCTAAATCTAATGTGGGCCAATTTGAGGATTGTGTAGTAATTTTATAATTTTTTTAGGTTAAATTTCTATGAAATATGTATTCTAAAAAATAATAAGACAATATTTTGGCTGCCAAGAGTTTTAAAAGAAATTAGTCTGTCTATTTTTCTCCACACACGCACAGAAACATGACACACGAAAAGAACAATAAATAGTACACCAAAAAAGTTACAAGTTGCGCATATAAACATTGGTAGTTTTATCATTTATATTATGTTGATAAATTAGTGGTTATGCAATCCACATAGTATAGCGGTTGAGTTAATTCAGAATACGCATCCGGACATTTAATGTTTTTCGATTCTACTTGTATTGTTCTTTCTTTTTATACGATACCTCTCGCTTCCTTCATTGCGCATCTCACAGCCCATGAGATTTTGAAAGACCTATAATAGGACGAACAGTTATGAAAATTTGTTTTTAAGTTTTGCCCTCTACTTCCTAAATGTAAACCGGACATGCTTTATTCACCCAAACAAAAATAACGCTAGTCTGTTCTGAAAAGAACAATTTTAAATGCAAGCAAGAATAACACAAAATGCGGGACGCAAAAGGTTAATGACATGAAACAAGAACACCAACGAAAATCTAACATAACCAATACAAGTAATATTAGTTGTCAACAAATGTCTCAAACGAAGGCGGCAACATTGCAAAATTTACAAACCGAGAAGAAAACTTTTTCTGGAGTTTGAATAAGACAAGAATATTATTTGTAGTTGATATGGGGTGACGTCATTTGTGACGAAAGTCGGTTTAGAAATTGCGAGAACTATAGTTTACTAATTGAAACTAGAACATATTCAAAAACACATCGATGCGTTAACCAGTATTTAACCAGAAGATAAGGGTTAACTAACCAAAAAGTTAACTTCTGATTGAAAATCCGGCCTTTAATGATTAAAAGTAGTTAATCGTCATATTAAGAAGAAATTAGTAGAGTAGCATTGTTGGTGATTAGCTTGTAATAATTGCCATCGATTTAATTGGTAACGATACCTCAGTACATTGTAATACATTATCATTAGACTTTAAGATCTATTGGTATTTGCAAGGCTTATATAAGTCAATAAAGAACTTTTAAAAAACCAAGTTCGTTAGAATACAATTGCTTTTAAAATTTAAGAGCTCATCACAGCAGGTTACCTACCATCTGCTGTAAAAGCGCGGGTTGGGGTGAGGTAGCATAGGGCGGGACGAAATGTCGAGATGTAGATATTCATTAGAAAAGGATTTGATGTTTAATACACTTCGCCTACTTGGTTTATGAAGTGCCAGGGAACACATATAGATGGCAGTGTTGTGGAACTTATTAGTCCAGTTATAAACCTCACATATATTTTAATTATACATATTATCTAACATTTATAACGAGTGAAAACCTTTGAAATTCCGATATCTAATGTAAAAAAATATTAGGGAACAAGAAATTACAAGATTAAACATTCCTACGTTTGCATCGCACAGTTATTTTCAATTTCTAATATGCAATTGACAAAGCTGTTATATTAATTAGTTGGCAAATAAATGGAAAAACCGGATTATGGTTTAAACGTATCTCTAATAAAAATGATTGGGTAAAGTGTCAAGTGGGTTTTGATTACAGTTTGTGAAAAACTACAAATATTGGTTTGGTTTCTTTTAATATCACACCTTCGTTTCCAACGACAAAATAATAAACAAAGTGTACTGAATCGGACACGGTAAAGACTCCTATAGTAGAATAAAAATGCATGTCTTGCATTTTTAAGTAGTCCAAAGTTTGTTTTGCTTTTATTTATTTACGTTTTGCATGCAGCTTATCAAATTTTGTTCCATCACAATTGCGTATGGGAGTTTGTGAATGGTGAATTTGTACCATAATGAACAAAAGTACATTTTACGTATTGTACAGAAGTTTGAGGGTAAAAAAACTTAACTAAATATGGTTTGTGAATTCTAATTAACCCTAAGAATTTTTATTACATTATTTCTTATTACTACACAAGCCTAAATATGAGCGGAATATTACTGGCGGCTTTTTAAATTTATTTCAAACATTAATTGAACTTGAGCATAAAAATTAAACAATTCTGTGTTTATTTTTTTTACAAGTCTTACACTACTCAAACTGGGGGAATACCAATTACCTACTTCACTAAATAGGAAACCCAATAAAAATTTATATAAATCCAAGGTTTATGAAGAACAACTCATTTCTATAATTGCTGAGACGCTAAATAATATCCATAATGAAAGTTATAAATAGATTTGCGAGCAATTACAACTATAGTCGAAAACTCTCATATGGATAGTTTGATCTCAATAGATGTTTGTTGTGTTAGTTTTATATAGAGGAGAGGAGGGTATTATCGAATAGTCGGGAAATATGAAATACCGAGGTTTCGGTTCTGTTTGGTGCTGCTATCACGTGGGAATACCATGAACAACTCAAGAAAGACTTACATGATGCAGTGCAGTGAGAGTTGACCGCTTGTTGTTGCCGTACCACTCGCTACAGAACAAAGTGTGTTTTGTGATTTTCAAGAGTTTTTGCAGGTAAGTTTTCAAACATTTTAACCGACTAGTACACATCCGATTTGAACATTGATATTAAGCATAATGTACACTGAAACAATTGAAGTTCGTTATACAGTTATCGTTTTTTAGCTGACAATGTATTGTACATTAGTTTAAAGGTTCATTTTCCAAGATGGCGTGTCGGGTATTATGGAATACTAGGTATTTCATAATACCCGACGTAAAAGTATAGTACTCGACATAACCCGACAAACTATACCGAATAAAAAAAAGTTGAAAAATGAGTTTTGAGTATAATATTGATAGCTACACTAATTATTAATTATATAAATAGTAATATAACCTAATTTAAAACCAAAGTACATTTTTTAAAAGCTAAATCCATTGAAATGGAAACAAAATATAACTTTTCTGTTATTTGAAAATTAGTCTATAGTTCAGACCTTCAAATCATTTGTTTTCACGTGTGTTTTGTCTATTTAAACCTCCCCCCACTCCACCCTTAGTTGCAAGAGTTTTATATAGTCTGTGTTTTTTTTTTATTTCAGATATGCCTAGAAAGAAGGAAAATGAGGGAAAGAAACGAAAGCTTTGGAGCCAGACGCAGATGACTAAGGCTATGGAAGCTGTTCGTAAGAAAAAGATGGAGTACCTTAAGGCGTCCAAGGAATTCCAGGTTCCAAGAGCGTCTGTCTTCCGCCTTGTCAACAGTAAGGAGAAAAATGCAATGGTAACAGCCTCAACTACTCTTGGCCATAAGCCAGTTTTTTCTAAAGAACTAGAAGACAAGTTACAAAAATATTTAGTTGAAATGGAGGCCATGTTCTATGGGCCCGCAAAAAGGGATGTCTGCAGTCTTGCCTATCAACTTGCGGTTCGCAATAACATACCACATCCATTTAAGGACGAAACTGCTGGCAAAGACTGGTTTTACGCTTTTATGAAAAGGAACCCGAAACTTTCAGTCCGTAAACCCATGGGTACATCTGTTGCTAGAGCCAGGGGATTTAATAAAGAAGAAGTAGACAAGTTTTTTTGACCTGATCGATGTTGTTTTAAAAAACACAACTATCCTCCTAACAGGATATTTAATGTAGACGAAATTGGTTTGTCTGTGGTTCAAAGTAAAGTTCCTCATGTGGTAGGCCCCTTACTTCAGCTGAAAGAGGTTCTCTCTTTACCATCATTCCCTGTATGAGTGCAGGAGGTGACTTTGTCCCACCTCTTGTGATATTCCCTAGGAAGAACATGAATGAACAACTTCTTAGAGGTGCTCCACCAGGGACCATCGCATCGTGCCACCTGTCTGGTTGGATACAGACAAACATTTTTTCTAAATGGTTTAAACATTTCATAGCTGTAACAAAACCCTCAGCTAAGTCACCTGTCCTGCTTCTCTTTGACGGGCACACAACCCACAAGCGTAACATTGACGTAATTAATTTAGCAAGGGAAAGTTATGTTACAATTTTATGTCTACCCCCCCCCATGTTTTCATAAAATCCAACCCTTGGATAAAACCTTTATGGGTCCATTACAGTCTCACTATAGTGAGGAAGTGAGATCTTTTTTAAGGCATAGCTAAAGGCTCTTGAGTATTTTAGATATGATGGAACTGTTCGGTAGGGCCTACCTTAAAGTACAACGTGGGGACACAGAATGTTTTCAGCAGTAAAAATTTTATTGCTTCTACACTCACTGTTCCTAGGCCTCAGACTGTGAAACCAACAAATGACCCACTTCCATGTTCGTCTGCAAGCTCTGATTTACCTCAACCCTGTTCTGTGACTTTTGTAAATAGACTCAAAGCAGAAATGACTTGAACATAATCTTGAAAATATGGTTTTTAGAGTTAAAAATAAATATGGTTTATGAAGTCAAATTAGTTTTTCAATGGTTTAAACCTATTTCATATTACCCGACTATATCATATTAATCTCCATTTGTAACTTTTTTTTAATAATTTTTTTTTATAACAAAAACATAAATAGAATTCTTTTTTGCAAGTGTCAGTTCATTACAATTAGTTATAGTATGTACTCATAATGAAATGGGGCGTTTTATTCAAAAACCAGTAAAATTATTTTTAAAAATGTAAATGGTATTCCATAATACCCTCCTCTCCTCTAGCATGTATTCGAACCATTTCTGTTTTACAATAGTGTGTAACATGAATTTTTCCACAGCAGCACCTTGCAGGTGCATTTTTCTAAAAAATACTAATATTTGATTTATTCGATAAATAAATTGAATTGTAGTGTTGAAAATTCATAAAAATTATTCACACATTTGGGAAAGTTGCTGGTTGTGTTTAAATCGCTCTATTATCAGCAAAAAATTTTTTTCGGTTAAAAAACTTAAATGACTTTCCCACATAGACAATTATTTATAAGTAACTTTTATTAAAATCGTTTTAAATTTGAGTGCCTAATAGGAAAGAAATTTGGATCTTTAGAAATTTCAAAATGGCCCCTACTGTGATGAGCTCTTAAGCGCCATGTGATGGAGACATTTTTACGCACCTTAAATAGCTGGATTTGTAATCGTTTTCTGCTGTGCGAAATCTTAAAATAAATTGAATGCTAAAAATGAAATCGTTTGGATTTGCTATACGTGGACATCGTTTCAATAAAATGGTGAGTCAGAGAAAGCTTTTATTTTTAAAATCAGAATAAACGTATATTTGTATAAATTATGTCTGAAATATAATTCCACAACCGAGCATTTCCATTTTGGTTAAAAGTAGCGTATTACATACACACAGATGTTGGATATCATATTTCTCCCTATAAATTATGTAATACAAGCTGCTTATTGCCATCTCATAATTCTAGTATAGCTGTAAATTAGCATAACAGAAAATACTTTATAATCTTCATGGTTTACCGACCCTTCAAACTTGTATTAAAACCATCCCTAAATACTTTTAGCGGAATAATGTTAA
Source organism: Platerodrilus igneus (assembly GCA_036346225.1). Lineage (NCBI taxonomy): Eukaryota > Metazoa > Arthropoda > Insecta > Coleoptera > Lycidae > Platerodrilus > Platerodrilus igneus. Next base: position 1,833,386 of record JARFIW010001373.1, on the reverse strand, counting down.
CAGATTTGTAGTTGACCAGCTTCTAAATCTAAAACTTCAAATCTTTGTATACAATACAAAAATCTGTGTTACTTATATGTTGTTTGAACGGTGAAAGTGTCTCCACGTTTATATTGTACCAATACATTAATTGTTTTGATTCAATAAAATCGCCTCAATTTGATATTGTATTTATTCAGTTTGAGAAACACCTTTAGTTACAAATGTTGTATTTAGACTTAGTTGTAATTTTTTACTACATTGAGATATTTTACATGCCCATTTGACCGTTACAAAGTGAGATATACATTTTGCGACACTGCACAATATTTAAAGTAAAAAAATCATGCAAAATTAAAATGATTATAGACTGCATACGGTGTCATGGGTATGAATTTGTTGCACTTTCTACGGAAGAGACATAGGAACCAGATAGATAAATTAATAAGGGATTAAAGATGAGACCCACTTTTGCCTAGCTCTCTTCTTAAGGTAGCAATATAAACTGTATACTGCACTGTTGGGAAAGCTATCACATCCCCACTCGCGCTAAAGAGTAAATTTTTAATGGCCTGTAATAATCGAGCAACCGTTGACAGGCAACCTCACAATGCCGAACAGAAAGTTGTGTAAATGTTCAGAAATAAATTTGTTACGTTTATTTTGAACATCCCGTACATTTTTTTCTGTTAATAAGAAATACGCGGTCTAATAATTTTCAACTCAAATCCCTTTGGCGTTAAAAACGAAAATTAATTCAATAAATTAAAATAACCCTTTCACGTGTTAATTCATTTATCTATTTGTATCAATTTGATTTCTATTGTTACATCCTAGAGCCTAATTAATAATAAATACTCCTTCTAAGAATTCCTCAACGTAAAGTTTATGCTAAAATTAAACAGACTATAACTGGTTCTAGGTATTTCATAATTGATTCTTATGTATTTTCTATTAAAAACTTCGTCGAATTAAAGCCGCCTATTATTCCAATAAATTGTGTTTTTCCAGTTTTATTTCCTTAACAACAATATTTCTTTGAGCTCTGGTCATTAGTGAAACGAAATAAATATTTACTTGCTTTTCAATCTACACAGAGAAAACACGTGTAGAATGGTTGGTTGTTTCCGTTTTCTGTATGAAAAGTTCGTGCACGTCTTACAGCGTGGTGAGTATCTTTGGGTGTTATAAAATTGTACTTTTCGACGACAATAAATTAATTTTATTTATAATTACTATAGCTCCTTCCGATGGCCCGTAAAGCCACAATAAATGATCGCCCCTTGTTGTAATCGGGGGCCACCCCAAGGCGGGATCATGCGCATCTCTGTTTCGCACAGTTTTTACAGACGGCAAGAGCCAACCCGAAAGTGTTGACTCGAGGGTGAGTGTTTATACACTAATTTTCTTATATAAGTACCCGGTAGTTGTTGGAAACAACATATGTACACGGGTCTACGGATGCATCACCTTGTTGGGAGTAAAATAACTGTGTTTTTGTTATGTGCGAGGATATTATAATGTTTACTGATTTCTTTATTAAGATAATTTTATGTATAGAATTCCGTTCTTACAATGCTGATTTCGAGCTGTGGTTTTTAGTGGGGTAATTTTGTTCCTTTTTCTTGTTTGAAGATTAATATAGGGGGTGATCTAAAAATTGCAGCTCGCCATGTTAAAAATGATTCCTTTTTTATTCGTAAATATGTATATTGTGTACCTACAAATTGTTCATTTTTGGTACTATAGTGCTTTGCATATAATTTTGTTTTTTTTTAAATTAGAGGTTTTTAGTTTGTAAATGTTTGACTGTGCGTGAGTGAGTATATTTTTATTTCAGGCCTCCTTAAATTTTTTTGTAGGTATAATACCTCGCCCACTCGCCGATTGAGCCCGGTCAATTTCTTCTTTTTCTTGCTCGTTTTTATTTTCTTTTTTTAGACTACGTCGCTGAACGAAGCAATATGCTTAATTTAAACAGAGTTATGATAAAATTACATATAAAAATTAAATTTGATACACGTCAAAATAACGTATTATTATCCAAATAAATGTAATCCTTTAAATAAATTACATAAAATATGAGTTGTGCAAACTCATTTTAGAGTTTTAAAATTGCGGACTAGAAGCTGCTTGTAGTCCCTTTGGGACTATGTTGGGTGCCATTTATCCATTATGCCGAAGATTTCTTGAATAGGGTAGTTGAGCAAGTTGAGCAAGTCGAGTGAGTTGAGTAACTTGAGACATCATAAAAACGACTTGGAAGAGTTGATCTTATCAAGACCACTTCGTCATAGTAGACTTTGTCGAAACAACAATTAGGAGTCGATCGAATCAAGATCACCTCACCCTAGTAGACTTGGTCGAAATCACTTCGGAGAGTTGATCGGATCAAGATCACCTTGCCCTAGTAGACTTTGCAAAATCACTTCGGGGAGACGTTCGGATTAAGATCACTTCTCCCTAGTAGACTTTATCGAAATCACTTCGGGAAGTCGATCGGATCAAGATCATTTAGCCCTAGTAGACTTTGTCGAAATCAAGATCACTTCGTCCTAGTAGACTTTGTCGAAATCACTTTGGTGAGTTGATCGGATCAAGATCATCTCGCCTTAGAAGACTTTGCGAAATCACTTCGGGGGTCGATAGATCAAGATCACTTCTTCCTAGTGGACTTTATCGAAATCACTTTGGGGAATCGATTAGATCAAGATCATTTCGCCCTAGTAGACTTTGTCGAAATCACTTCGAGGAGTCGACCGGATCAAGATCAATTCGCCCTAGTAGACTTTGTCCAAATCACTTCGGAGAGTTGATCGGATCAAGATCATCTCGCCTTAGTAGACTTTGCAAAGGAGTCGATAGATCAAGATCATTTTTCCCTAGTAGACTTTATTAAAATCACTTCGGGGAATCAATTGGATCAAGATTATTTCGCCCTAGTAGACTTTGTCAAAATCACTTTGAGGAGTCGACCGGATCAAGATCACTTTGCCCTAGTAGACTTTGTCGAAATTACTTCGGGAAGTCGATCGGATCAAGATCACTTTGCTGAAGTAGACTGCATTAAAATGTTTTCGAGGAGTTTATCGGATCTAGACCACTTCGCCCTAGTAGATTTTGTCGAAACAACAATTGGGAGTAGATCGGATCAAGGCAACTTTGCCCTAGTACATTTCGTTAAAACGACTTGGAGTAGTCTAGCGTATCTAGATCACTTCGCCCTAGTAAACTTCATAGAAAAAATAAAAGCTCTCTGCAATGTAAATAATGGAAATGTAGCTTATAAGTATTTTACAAACATAGCATTCGAAGGGATTTTTAGCAATGTGAACAATATTAGTTACGTATTGTTATTTACACAAAATAAATAACGTAGATATAAAACAGTATCGGATATTATATATAGTGGTTAAATAATCGATTGCAATAAGCAGTAATTGTAGAAAGCATAACCAACTGTTGTTTAGCAACTGAAGTCATGTTTTTAAACGTATCTTGGTCTGCCAAAGTTATCGAAATTAGGTGATTGCTTTAGTTTAAGGAATAATTAGCTTATTGTAGACCGTTGTATCAGGGTTATAATTTTTTTTGTTTTTTTTTTGGTATTTTTACACATCCTAGATTCCTTTGGATGTTAAGAAAATCAACATAAAATAAAAAAAGGAAATTTTGTTGGGCATCAAACCCCTGAAGTTGCAATTAATAGACGGAGCTGTTAACCTTACGACATAGAGGTGATTTTTGTTGAAATTCCGTTGGTTGTATACTTACATTAGAGCACGCCGCATAAAAAATATAGCAATGTCTGAATTAATTACTATTGTAATGTTTTCTTTAAAAATAGACCGCGTATATTAACGTGCGATACTTTTTTTATAATTAAAATTAATTATAACTACTATAAAGCAAAATTAGATACTTTATAAGCTTTAATTTGGGAAATTTGTAAAATAAGCCTGTCTTCAGAGATTTAGATAGTACTTAATCGTTATTTTACGCCAGTTTTAACAACCTGTTTTTGATGTTTCTCGAATTAATTGTAGTAATTTCAATAAAAGTTTTCAAAGAAACTGCAGTACTTGCGTGCAAATGGTAAATAAATCAGGTTATGGGATATAAGTATTGACTTTCGACATATATTAAAATCTTTTGGGGACCGTATACGAATTTTGTATACCAATGTTCTTTTCTCTCGCACTAACGTTAATCGACCCGTTGTTGGTTTTGTCGCACTCGGGTTTTTGAATCGAATAATTTAAAACGATCATTGCTTTTTTAACACACAATCGAATATTTTACTGCAATTTCGACAATTTCAGAAAAAGATAGTGTTGAAAATGGTTATTTGAGTAAATGTTACTTATAATTGAGAGATTGTAGAATTCACTGAAGCATATGATAAACTGATTTGGTTTTTACTTAAGTATTGTTAAATAAAGTGGTTATAAATGTTTTTGGGGTTTTGTTTGTGTATAATAAACGCTATTGGCCGTTTAAAAGGTTAATATGAAATTAAAAAAAGTAAATGTTATCGAGCACCAAACCACTTACGTTGCGAATGGAAGACCGACCTCTTAACTCGAAGACATCGAGGTGACGTTTATTGGAATCCCGTTGGCAGTATACCTGCATAAGATCACGCCACGTAAGAAATATAGCGATATCTGACCAAATCACGCCGTACTGTATTCGTTCGGCTGTTTTCGTAAACAAACGTCAAATTTAATAAATAATTATTTTTTAAATAAATAGCCCGTGAATATTAAAAAGCAACGGTTTCGTATCATAATAATCAATTATCGGTACTATTAAGCAATATTACATAATTTATAAGTTTAAATTTAAGAAATTTAAAAAAAAAGTTTCACCATAGATTTTGAAGGAACATACTCGTTCGTTTACGCCGGTTTTCGTTACCTATGTTTGATTTGATGTTTGACGTTTTTTGAATTAATTATACAAATTTTAATAAATGTGCTACGTACCTAGACGTAGCCGGAAGAAAAAAATACCAGGCTAACTATCAAACGCGGAGAGTGGAGAGATTCACCTAACTACCAAAAGAAACAAAAAAAAACACATCGCCCGCGATTATCTATTAACACATAAAAATAAATAAAGGATTTTGTACAAACAAGCAAAAAGAAAATAAATTAAGTGTTACTATTTCACAGCAAACAATTATATAGTACGGACAATTTAGGAATTTAGATACGAAATGCGCATCTCGTGTTTCACATAAAATAAAATAAATCAGTAGTAAATAAACCTGTGAGAGCATTTGTCAAGCGTTTTTAAGATTTCACCTAATACTTTTTGTAAAATAACTAATTAGTAGGAAAAAATTAACGAGTGAGAGCTTTTGTCAGACATCTTTTAAATTATACAGAGTACCGTTTGTAAAATAAACCAATAAGTATAAAAGAATAAGCGTGTGTCTGTCCAACATTTTTAACAATGGTACATCACACCTGTAGAGCGATAATATCGATTAGCAGCAACAAACAATAGTTCTACAATGTAACGTTTCTTGTCACGTAATTACACCAAACGCTGATACGGAGTATGCCGTTGATACACACAAAAGAAAACGAGTTGCATACCTGTAGGTGTCCGGATACTTAGCTTGCAATCAGTCGGGGTGAGTCAATACAGAAACGCCGCGGTATCCAGGATCCATTCACCCTGCCATCGTAACTACAGCAGCGATCCACAGACAAAAGTATCTGGTCCACGGCAACGAACAGGTGGGCCTACACAAAGAAAGACTGATTTGGCCTTCAGCTAAAAAAGCAATACCCGCAAGACACCTCCTAGTTGGCGAACAAAAAAAACAAACGTGCATTGCTTTTGAAATATGGTGACGAATGATGTAGAAAATACTTCGACGCACAAGCTGCAGAATCAAATTCAACATTCGTTCAAAATGACACCAATTCGAACTGCAAATCATCGCTTATCGAAGCGCGATTAAATCTGGAAAACACGCTATCAAACAATTGTTTTAACGGATAGTGCGTGAACTTATTTCAACAAGTCCTTACATTGGAACAATAGAGAAAACCATTATACGCGGTCGTAATGTATACCAAGATAACGGGTACCTAAAACAGGATATAAACTATTTAATTGTAGCATAAACTTGTTGTTTCAAAAGCAACTAGATTTAAGTTGAGGAATTATTAGAGAGTGCATTTATTATTAATTATGTTGAAGGATTTAACAGATTACCGGATATATAAAACAAGGCATAGGCTATTTAATTTATCGAATAAATTTTCGTTTTAAAAGCAAAAAGAGATTTGAGTTAACCAGGAAAATTTTAAACCAAAATTGGAACGTAACAAATGTTTTAAGGAAACACTGTAGTATCAGCTTGCAAACCGTTAATAAGTTGTAGGATACGGATAGTGTTTTTTGGTATGTATTAAATTAGGTATTTTTAGAGGCCAGATACGAATTTTGGAAACCAACTCGATCTTTCTTTTCTCTTGCACTAACGGCAACCGACCCGTTGTCGGTTTCGTCGCACTGCTCGTTCGGCTTTTCAGATCGGAAAATTCCGAGGGATTTTAGCTTTTTTAACACGTACAGAATACGTCTCTTCGATCTAATAAATTTAAAAAAAAAACCCTATTTCTCCCTTGGTATTGAATTGGATTTTTCGCGATAAAAACCACCCTATGGCATGCACGCAAAAATTCCCCACCAAATCACGACCCGCCCGCACCCCCAATACAAATCTCCTCGGACGCAAATCTCTATTAGCGATCGATTTGCACCTCAACTTTAACACAGAGACGGACTGGACGGTTTTTAAGATATGGGACCTAGCAAGTAAGTTAGTATCATCTAAATGTCATAGTATAAAACATTTTGCAATGGTTTTTCGTATTGTGTAATAGTGCAGCGTAGCCTAAGTAATTTTAGGATTTCGCATCTTAACTTACTCCGTATCTCTTAGTTTTAAGATAAATAATTTTAGTATATATGATTTTTTCAAACTACTTTAGTCATTGTGGGTGTCTGGTTTTTTAAAATTCAATTTCCTTTGGGTCTCAGATTTAAAGGTTGCTTAATTTCGAAAAATTTTCTTTCGATAGCGTTGTCTCGTTACACTGAAACAATGTTGTTTCGTCATCGTCACCTCAAAAACGTCAGATAACATCAGCGTAACTCGAAGAAACAACACGAGCTTATGATAAGCGTTAGTTTTTACTTAGTGCTTTAGTCTGTACGAAGTCTAAGCTAAGCTAAATATAATTAATTAATAAAATGTTAAAGTAGTTTGTGAAAATGCAGAATAGTATTTCTTGTAAAGTGTGATGGATTTGTTTTTCATCGGATTAAGGTAACTACCGTTATTATTTATAACACAAATAAGTTATAATAAAAAATTTGTATTCCAAGTTTTTCATCATTACAAGATGCTCTTTGAATAATAAAAGGTGCAATAAATCATCCTCTAGATAAGCAGGAAAATAGAAGCACCGGTGCAGTGAACATTATTATTGTCATCTTGTACGCTTTATAGTAACGTAGTAGTAATAAAAATGTAAAGTAAATTACACCTAACTACCTCATTCTTATCTGAATGGGACAAGTTTAATTGTGTCTAAAATATTAAATAAAAAGTTTATGGAGATGTTATAGTGAACACTTCGTTGTATTTTTAAAATTTTTCTATTTTACAAAGCTTGCCTTTAACTAACGGAATAAAATACGCCAGGAACTCGAACATAATTTTATATTAAATTTTAGTTATGGTTATACTGTGAAACTACAATATATGAAAAAAAAATAGACAATTTACCATGTACATTGTCATTATTTGAAAACCAGCAGTATATTTTGAAAACTAATAATGAAGATTACATCGCGTTACCGACGTGTAACAAAAATTTTCACTCCATTGACAATTATTTATACAAAAATACAGCTCAGAGTACGTTACTATGAGTGTAGTTAATAAAATAGTCGGAATACAAATATAACAAAATTTATTGGGAACATACAACTAAATTTACATTACATTCTCTCAATGTAACCCCTACATTTGATTTTCAATGCTTCGCCCAATGCTACTACGTCGACCAGGACGCGAGATTTTGGTACCTGAAAAATTTTAAATTTTGCCGAGCCTTTGCTGTTCCAAGCAGGGTAGGAAACTTTAACGTGCGTGACAACACTCACACACGGGACCTCCAATTTACTTCTCATCCGAACGATGGTGTATTTTTGTAAAAATGTTGGCCTAATGTTTTTGAAGCGAGCGGGTCGGGATTCAAACCCGGGACCTCTTTGTCAATATAACTCCTACATTTGATTTTCCAATGTTCTAACCAAAGGACTACATTGGCCAGGAAACGAGTTTTTTGTATATGGAAATTTTGAATTTTGTCGAACCCTTGCGGTTGAAACGAGGTAGGGATCTTTAACGTGCATGACAACACTCACACAGGACCTCCATTTTACCTCTCATCCAAACAAGGGTGTATTTTTGTGAAAAATGATCACCTAACATTTTTCAAGCGGACCGTTTCGGGATTCGAACCCGGGACCTTGGGTGTAGTAGTCACATACATACCACTACGCCACGGAGCCGCCTTATCAGCATAACCGCCAGAAAAGTTCTGTAGTTTTTTTCACATGACAGGAAATCGTACGATACATGTGGCAAGGTGTTGTCGATTGATGGCAGCGACGAAGCGCCCATCAGTCAGAGTGTTATATATTTTATTAAATCTAACCCACAATAAAATAAATCGTGGTAGATTTTATATTACCTATCGAGAATTCTTATGTAACTGTAACAAGCCCAGGGTAAGGTTAGGATGGAAATTGGCTTTTAGTAAAAGAAACCTCTTAAGACTTTTAGCTAACTGAGTTTTTGGCCCACGGTCGCATGAGATTGAGTCAGTGGGTATATTAAAGTTGAAAGAAAATAAGATAACGGACGCCACCTAAATTTTTTTATAGAGCAACTGACTAAATCGATTTGCTTAAAAGAAAAATTTGAAAACCTATGTTATCACTGACCACTTTAAATACAAAGTTTGATTGCCACAAATATGATAGTTACATCTGGTCGTCTTCTTCAATGATCTAACGATGACTAGGGCGACTCTGAAACATAATTACTACCAACATAGATATCCTATGTGTTGTCGGACGATAAGGTGATCTAGATATGGTAATTATAGGGAAGGACCATTTGCTTTTTGTAGCAATACCGATGGCAGTGTAGCGGTTATGTAATAAATAAAGCAACTACGACAAACTACTTAATAAAAGATATAAATACCTTAAAGCCTGTGCCGCTCTGGGCAATAAAAGTCACACACAAAAGGTTAGCGGACAACCAAGAACACGCACGTTGGGTGTGGTGTCGCTTCTAAAAGCTCTCATACAACTGTTTTCTGTAACGGTTCGAGTACGACTGATGTCACTTCACGCGCTCCCACTGCCGGCATAAATGTTTCACTAAACTGTAGGGTACCCGCACTAATGGTATTTATTGTCACCAATACCAAATTGTTCGATGATGACGTAACATATCGCCCACCAAATTCATAGAATTTTGAAAAGGAGGGAAGTAGGTTGGGTGAAGGAAATCACATGGGATTTGACCTTGCTAGGAAAACAGATAACGAAAGATAGGGTGGTACACTACAGCGAGCGATATCACCAACTATTCAAAATATAAAAATATATATGTAAATAAACAAATGTTTAAAAATAATATACTACCATACATGTAAGAAATGTGTATATACATCTAAACATAAAACAAAATTAAAATACCGGTAGCGGTGCTAGTTTGACCAAAGGTCGTTTTAATGTGCCATGTGCAGTTTTGATTTCAGCGACACGTATAATACCGTCCGCACCGGGAAAGGTATTAATAATACGACCAAACTTCCATTGAAATGGAGAAAGCTGGTCGTCCTTGATGAAGACAATAGTGTCCTTTTCAACTTGTCGCACACCTACCTTAGAGTGCCATTTAACCTTCTGATTCAGAGTATGTAAGTACTCATGTCTCCAGCGAGCCCAAAAATCTTGGTGGAGTTTTTGCAAGAGTTTCCACCTGCTCTTTAATGATAAAACATTGTTTGAATGGTCCTCATCTGGTGGTGCAGAAAGAGGTTCCATAGTTAGGAAATGACCTGGTGTTAAGCAACGCAAGTCATTTGGATCCGAACTCAAAGAGCAGAGTGGCCTTGAATTTAAAACGGATTCAATTTGAGTGAGAACTGTGTAAAGTTCCTCAAAGGTAAGTTTTTGTTCGCCGATTACGCGAGCTAGGTGTGTCTTTACCGGCTTAACACCGCTTTCCCACAAGCCACCGAAGTGAGGGGCGCTAGGTGGATTAAACGACCACTTTATCTTTTCTGAGGTTACTGCACTATGCAGATAACTCGTAAGCTGACGATAGGCACCTACAAAATTAGTTCCGCAATCACTAAATATTTGAGAACAGCGTCCTCGACGTGCTATAAATCGTCGCAAAGCAGCAAGAAACGCGTCTGCCGACAAATCCGAAACAAGTTCAATATGTGCAAAACAAACAAAAATACAAATATAGGCCTTAAGAGTTTTAGAGCCTCGTAGGCGGTTGGCCTTTATTAAAAGAGGGCCAGCAAAATCAACACCAACAATACTGAACGGTTTCATTTGGGTAATACGTGCTGCCGGTAGGTCTCCCATAGGAGGAGTTACCAGGACCGGTTTGGTACGAAAACATCTATGACATGATGATAAACAACTTCGGATTGAGTTTTTAATAGAAAGAATCCAAAAATTCTGTTGTATAAGATACGCTGTGGTATTAACACCGGGATGGTAATACCTTTCATGAGTTGACCGAATGATAAGTTCGGTTAATCGGTGCCGCTGAGGCAATAACGCAGGAAACTTTTCGAAATAGGAAAGCGAAAATGTGTCAAGCGCCCACCTACTCTTAAGATATTTTGTGGATCAACAAATGGAGAAAGTTTTCGCAAGTTTTTAGGTAATTTACGGTTGGCCTTGATCGAAGTTATTTCCTTTGAAAATGTAACATTTTGTACATGCCGAACGATAATCATGAGGGCATTGTGTAATTTAATGTCTGTTAAGGGACCCGTATGACGTTGAGCCATGGGTTTAGAAAATCTATAAATGTAAGCCACGATGCCTTGGATTTTATATAACACTGAAAAGCGACTTAGTAAAATGTCAATGACGTTTGGATCTGTTTGAGCGACAAATGTTAGGATCTTCTTTTCCGTAGTTACCTCAGCAATTGAGGTTGACAATGTTGGTTGAGGCGGCCACGAGTCACTAGGGTAGTGAAGCCATTCAGGCCCCGCCCACCATAGCGAACATGAAATAACCGCGCTTGGCATTAATCCCCGAGATGCAGGATCAGCCGGATTATGTGACGATTTAATATAAAACCATCGACTAGGTACAATGATTTCTTGAATGTGGCTAACACGGTTTGCCACAAAAGTTTTCCAACGAAAAGGTGGAGAACGTATCCAAGTGAGAGCGACCGTAGAATCACTCCACGCTGAAACATCGGAGATTTCAATCAAGCCTTGATAAGACCGAATGGTAAAAGAAAGTAACTCTGTTACGGCACATAATTCCAAACGTGGAATTGAAATGCGCTTAATTGGAGCTACTTTTGTTTTAGCGGTTACAAACTGTACAGTTATTTCTCCAGTAGTTTGATTTATGAACTGAAATATACTACCGCTGCATACCCTACCTCGCTAGCATCGCAAAACCCATTCAAATGACAAGTAAAAGGATCCGAAGGGGGTAAACAACGTGGTAACTTTAATGACGATAATAACGGCAACTCTTCTTGATACTGCTGCCATTGAGACGAAATGTCTGCTGGTGGGATGTCATCCCAATTTAAACCTAACATCCACAGATGCTGGATTAGGCGTTTCGCAAAAGTGTTAGTGGGGCTAAAAATCCTAATGGATCATATATTCTGGCAACTTGCGAAAGTATGTTGCGCTTTGTACATATTGGGTTTAATGGTTTAACCCGAAATGAGAAAATATCTTCTGTAGGTGACCATTGAAGACCTAATATTTTTATTGATTCGTCAGAATCGAAATGGAGAGAAGTATATTGGCAAAAATCTGACGGAATGCCTTCCAAAATAGAAGCTGAATTAGAACTCCATTTTCGAAGTTCAAACCCAGCCGAATGTAAAAGTCGGATAAGTTGATCTTTGATTTCTCGGGCCGATTGTATAGAATCTCCACCGGCGACGAAATCGTCAATATATAGATTTGACCGTATAGCCTCAGTGGCTAACGGAAACCTTTGCCTTCGTCAATGGCTAATTGCTGAAGGGTTTTAATGCTAGATAAGGCGATGACTTAATACCATAGGTCACTGTATTAAGCTGATAAGTCTGAATGGGTTCTTCTGCGGAGAACCGCCAAACAATTAACTGAAACTTTCGATGTTTTCGGTAACCAAAATTTGTCGATACATTTGGCGAACATCACAAGTAAAAACGAAACGATGAGTACGAAATTTCAGTAAGATTGACGAAATGTCGTTTTGGAAACTAGGTCCAGCCAATTGAGTGTCATTATGACACGTTGTTTTTAGCCTTTGCAGAGGCGTCAAAACCACACAAATTTTAGAAATATGACCTTCCTCTTTAAACACAGAGTGATGGGGTAAAAATAATTATCGTTCCCAACGGGCGGAGAATCGAGTAATGCCATATGACCCGCATCAAGATAGTCCTGCATGAAATTGTTGTATTGGGCGCGTAGGTCCGGTTGAGCATGCAATTTGCGCTCCAACGAAAATAGTCTTTTTTTAGCCATCTCAAAGCAATTATCAAAAACGGGCAAAGTATTGTTGAACGGTAACGCAACAATAAAACGACCGCTAGAGTCACGAAAAACGTGTTTTCAAAATCAAATCTGCCTTTTCTTCTTCTGGAGAAGTATAAGACTTGTATGGCAACTCTTCTATCTCCCAAAATCGCCTTAGGGTCTGGTCGATAGGATCTTCTACAGAAGTAAAAAATGCTTGGACAGTATCAGACTGCAAGCTTTTTGTGGGACCAATAATAGTCCAACCAAAAATTGTATTTATGGCGGCAGGCTGAAGAAATTTGCCATGTATAACACCGCCATTGATGATGAACGGATAAACATCTGCTCCAAGCAGCATGTCAATAGTTCCTGGAGAGTTCCAGGTCGGGTCTGCAAAGTGCAGGCCGCATAAGTGTTCCCAATTATTAGGAACTTCAACGCTAGGTAATTTGCCAGATATTGACGAAAGCACAAAAGTTGTGACTTCTAGAGATTTTTCAGAGTCTAACATAGAGCGAATGGTGCAGCTGACGGCACCCCTATTGACCGCTGAAGTTGTCTGCCCAAGTCCATAAATCGGAACTTGAGAACGTATGCGTGGAAGCCAAAGTTTGCTCACGCAATCGTCTCGAATAAAGCTAGCTTGGGAGCCAGGGTCTAAGAATACCCTGATCGGTTTGTATCTACCAGAACGATCTTGAACTTCCACAACAGCAGTGGAGAGTAAGACAGTAACCCAAGGATTTAAATTCGTCTGTGAAGACAAAACATTTGCCGGAATAGGAGAGCTGACTGCGTCCTATTGGCATTTTTATGCATAGGTGTAGCGGTTGGTTCAGCTGAACGGCTAGAAGCAGGTTGCACTTCAAAATGTAGCAAGGTATGATGCGGCTTGACGCAAGTTCGACAAGAGTTATAGGATTTGCATTGCATGGACGCATGGTCTGTACGTAAGCAATTTAAACAGAGGCGTAAGCGTTTGACAATGTCGAAACGTTCTGTCGGAGTTTTCTTTAGAAACGATTGACATCTGTAAATTAAGTGATTGCCCTTGCAAGAAGGACAATGGTGCGAAAATAAATTCTTTGAGTCATTGGAGCTAATTGGTGTGTCCAGTGAAACTACGTTAGAAGAAACTCTTAGTTTAAACTGAAACGCTGAGGATTTCTTAGGCACTGATGTGTGAGCTGTATGAACAGTCGTCGAATAAGGAACAGGTACGGTTGAAGAAAAGGTTTCCAAGGCTGCACATTGTTGAGTTAAAAAATATCTCAAATCATCGAAATTAGGTATTTCCTTCGGATCCGATTGGAGTTCAAAGCATTTTCTAGTAAACGGATCCAGTTTTTCTAAAAGAAAATCGACTAGAATGAAGTTCCAATGTTCAGTAGGAAATTTTAAATTAGTTAGAACAGCAAGGTTCTCTGAAAAACAATCAATAAGTGCCCTAAGTTTCTTAGGGTCTTCTGATTTTAAAGGTGGAAAGTCTTTCATAGCTTTCCAATGCAAAGTTGCTAATAAACGTAGATTGCTAAATCGCTCACGCAAGGCATTATATGAAATAATAAAATTATCCCCCGAAACAGGTACAGATTTAATAATTTTCAAAGACTCCCCGCTACAGCAATTAATAAGGTAATTTAATTTTTCAATATTGGTCAATGACGCATTATTATAAACCAGACTGTCAAATAAATCAATAAAGGATGAGAATTCAGTTACCTCATTAATAAAATGTGGGAGCTTTAACGGTAACAATTTTGATCCTGTACTGCTTGGAGCACTTTCCGTAATTTTCGGTGCCCGCATTTCTTGTATCGTTTTAAGATGCAGCAGTATGCAATAATAAGCGGCATCTACTTCTTTCCGTAAAGCGTTGTAATTTAATAATTCTGCCTCGTTACACAACGCTAAGACATCAATTAAAACTCTATTAAAATTGGAGTAAATGTCATTTACTCCCCTTGTTTGAATATGGAATAACGTTTTAAACTTGAATCACTCTGTATAGCGTTGCCCAGTTCCAAGATCTCGATAATCCTTATTTTAAATAATTCGAGTTGTGCTAAATCTGTCTTTTTCGGAGCCATAATGACACTGTTATTCTGAAAGACCTACAATAAAATGCTGTAAACGGTAACTGCTTAGCTGTGCACTGAGGAATATTAAATATTATGGGTTGTTCAAGGCACGAAAATGTAAAATAGCGCATAAATCAATAAATCACGTTTATGATTATTAGCCTGCAATGGGTCTTAAGAACCACGTCGAAAACCTAGCGGTTTGTCAAATTCTTACAAAGCGTTTAGATAAAATTTACAGTTTACAACGGGCGGCCTTTAAAATGAAAGATCACAGGAACATGTGGCTAACATATTGCAAGAAAGGTTGCAGTTTTACAACTTTATTACCCTTTGCAGATGTATTCAATATATTACTGCAAACCGACTGAAGGGTTGTATGTGATACTAAAAACGCGCAATGGCTTTTAATGCAAATTAGCAAATTTTATATTAAAGGATTTGTTTGTAATTAACCGCTTGCTGGTTTAATTACGGCGAAATCGCTTAATTTAATTTAACGAAAGTATATAGCTAATATTTACACATTTTAATCCGCTAAATATGGGGTTTAACACAAATTTAAAGCTAAAGTAAATGACTAAAAACACGCTCGCTGGAATGCAAAATAATATTCAGTTTAGGACATGCGTATAAAACCATAGGACTAGTTAAATTCGGATCGTATGGACCAATAAATGTTGTGGGATGATAAGGTGATCTAGATATGGTAATTATAGGGAAGGACCATTTGCTTTTTGTAGCAATACCGATGGCAGTGTAGCGGTTATGTAATAAATAAAGCAATTACGACAAACTACTTAATAAAAGATATAAATACCTTAAAGCCTGTGCCGCTCTGGGCAATAAAAGTCACACACAAAAGGTTAGCGGACAACCAAGAACACGCACGTTGGGTGTGGTGTCGCTTCTAAAAGCTCTCATACAACTGTTTTCTGTAACGGTTCGAGTACGACTGATGTCACTTCACGCGCTCCCACTGCCGGCATAAATGTTTCACTAAACTGTAGGGTACCCGCACTAATGGTATTTATTGTCACCAATACCAAATTGTTCGATGATGACGTAACATATCGCCCACCAAATTCATAGAATTTTGAAAAGGAGGGAAGTAGGTTGGGTGAAGGAAATCACATGGGATTTGACCTTGCTAGGAAAACAGATAACGAAAGATAGGGTGGTACACTACAGCGAGCGATATCACCAACTATGCAAAATATAAAAATATATATGTAAATAAACAAATGTTTAAAAATAATATACTACCATACATGTAAGAAATGTGTATATACATCTAAACATAAAACAAAATTAAAATACCGGTAGCGGTGCTAGTTTGACCAAAGGTCGTTTTAATGTGCCATGTGCAGTTTTGATTTCAGCGACACGTATAATACCGTCCGCACCGGGAAAGGTATTAATAATACGACCAAACTTCCATTGAAATGGAGAAAGCTGGTCGTCCTTGATGAAGACAATAGTGTCCTTTTCAACTTGTCGCACACCTACCTTAGAGTGCCATTTAACCTTCTGATTCAGAGTATGTAAGTACTCATGTCTCCAGCGAGCCCAAAATCTTGGTGGAGTTTTGCAAGAGTTTCCACCTGCTCTTTAATGATAAAACATTGTTTGAATGGTCCTCATCTGGTGGTGCAGAAAGAGGTTCCATAGTTAGGAAATGACCTGGTGTTAAGCAACGCAAGTCATTTGGATCCGAACTCAAAGAGCAGAATGGCCTTGAATTTAAAACGGATTCAATTTGAGTGAGAACTGTGTAAAGTTCCTCAAAGGTAAGTTTTTGTTCGCCGATTACGCGAGCTAGGTGTGTCTTTACCGGCTTAACACCGCTTTCCCACAAGCCACCGAAGTGAGGGGCGCTAGGTGGATTAAACGACCACTTTATCTTTTCTGAGGTTACTGCACTATGCAGATAACTCGTAAGCTGACGATAGGCACCTACAAAATTAGTTCCGCAATCACTAAATATTTGAGAACAGCGTCCTCGACGTGCTATAAATCGTCGCAAAGCAGCAAGAAACGCGTCTGCCGACAAATCCGAAACAAGTTCAATATGTGCAAAACAAACAAAAATACAAATATAGGCCTTAAGAGTTTTAGAGCCTCGTAGGCGGTTGGCCTTTATTAAAAGAGGGCCAGCAAAATCAACACCAACAATACTGAACGGTTTCATTTGGGTAATACGTGCTGCCGGTAGGTCTCCCATAGGAGGAGTTACCAGGACCGGTTTGGTACGAAAACATCTATGACATGATGATAAACAACTTCGGATTGAGTTTTTAATAGAAAGAATCCAAAAATTCTGTTGTATAAGATACGCTGTGGTATTAACACCGGGATGGTAATACCTTTCATGAGTTGACCGAATGATAAGTTCGGTTAATCGGTGCCGCTGAGGCAATAACGCAGGAAACTTTTCGAAATAGGAAAGCGAAAAATGTGTCAAGCGCCCACCTACTCTTAAGATATTTTGTGGATCAACAAATGGAGAAAGTTTTCGCAAGTTTTTAGGTAATTTACGGTTGGCCTTGATCGAAGCTATTTCCTTTGAAAATGTAACATTTTGTACATGCCGAACGATAATCATGAGGGCATTGTGTAATTTAATGTCTGTTAAGGGACCCGTATGACGTTGAGCCATGGGTTTAGAAAATCTATAAATGTAAGCCACGATGCCTTGGATTTTATATAACACTGAAAAGCGACTTAGTAAAATGTCAATGACGTTTGGATCTGTTTGAGCGACAAATGTTAGGATCTTCTTTTCCGTAGTTACCTCAGCAATTGAGGTTGACAATGTTGGTTGAGGCGGCCACGAGTCACTAGGGTAGTGAAGCCATTCAGGCCCCGCCCACCATAGCGAACATGAAATAACCGCGCTTGGCATTAATCCCGAGATGCAGGATCAGCCGGATTATGTGACGATTTAATATAAAACCATCGACTAGGTACAATGATTTCTTGAATGTGGCTAACACGGTTTGCCACAAAAGTTTTCCAACGAAAAGGTGGAGAACGTATCCAAGTGAGAGCGACCGTAGAATCACTCCACGCTGAAACATCGGAGATTTCAATCAAGCCTTGATAAGACCGAATGGTAAAAGGAAGTAACTCTGTTACGGCACATAATTCCAAACGTGGAATTGAAATGCGCTTAATTGGAGCTACTTTTGTTTTAGCGGTTACAAACTGTACAGTTATTTCTCCAGTAGTTTGATTTATGAACTGGAAATATACTACCGCTGCATACCCTACCTCGCTAGCATCGCAAAACCCATGCAAATGACAAGTAAAAGGATCCGAAGGGGGTAAACAACGTGGTAACTTTAATGACGATAATAACGGCAACTCTTCTTGATACTGCTGCCATTGAGACGAAATGTCTGCTGGTGGGATGTCATCCCAATTTAAACCTAACATCCACAGATGCTGGATTAGGCGTTTCGCAAAAAGTGTTAGTGGGGCTAAAAATCCTAATGGATCATATATTCTGGCAACTTGCGAAAGTATGTTGCGCTTTGTACATATTGGGTTTAATGGTTTAACCCGAAATGAGAAAATATCTTCTGTAGGTGACCATTGAAGACCTAATATTTTTATTGATTCGTCAGAATCGAAATCGAGAGAAGTATATTGGCAAAAATCTGACGGAATGCCTTCCAAAATAGAAGCTGAATTAGAACTCCATTTTCGAAGTTCAAACCCAGCCGAATTTAAAAGTCGGATAAGTTGATCTTTGATTTCTCGGGCCGATTGTATAGAATCTCCACCGGCGACGAAATCGTCAATATATAGATTTGACCGTATAGCCTCAGTGGCTAACGGAAACCTTTTGCCTTCGTCAATGGCTAATTGCTGAAGGGTTTTTAATGCTAGATAAGGCGATGACTTAATACCATAGGTCACTGTATTAAGCTGATAAGTCTGAATGGGTTCTTCTGCGGAGAACCGCCAAACAATTAACTGAAACTTTCGATGTTTTTCGGTAACCAAAATTTGTCGATACATTTGGCGAACATCACAAGTAAAAACGAAACGATGAGTACGAAATTTCAGTAAGATTGACGAAATGTCGTTTTGGAAACTAGGTCCAGCCAATTGAGTGTCATTAAGTGACACGTTGTTTTTAGCCTTTGCAGAGGCGTCAAAAACCACACAAATTTTAGAAATATGACCTTCCTCTTTAAACACAGAGTGATGGGGTAAAAAATAATTATCGTTCCCAACGGGCGGAGAATCGAGTAATGCCATATGACCCGCATCAAGATAGTCCTGCATGAAATTGTTGTATTGGGCGCGTAGGTCCGGTTGAGCATGCAATTTGCGCTCCAACGAAAATAGTCTTTTTTTAGCCATCTCAAAGCAATTATCAAAAACGGGCAAAGTATTGTTGAACGGTAACGCAACAATAAAACGACCGCTAGAGTCACGAAAAAACGTGTTTTCAAAAACCAAATCTGCCTTTTCTTCTTCTGGAGAAGTATAAGACTTGTATGGCAACTCTTCTATCTCCCAAAATCGCCTTAGGGTCTGGTCGATAGGATCTTCTACAGAAGTAAAAAATGCTTGGACAGTATCAGACTGCAAGCTTTTTGTGGGACCAATAATAGTCCAACCAAAAATTGTATTTATGGCGGCAGGCTGAAGAAATTTGCCATGTATAACACCGCCATTGATGATGAACGGATAAACATCTGCTCCAAGGAGCATGTCAATAGTTCCTGGAGAGTTCCAGGTCGGGTCTGCAAAGTGCAGGCCGCATAAGTGTTCCCAATTATTAGGAACTTCAACGCTAGGTAATTTGCCAGATATTGACGAAAGCACAAAAGTTGTGACTTCTAGAGATTTTTCAGAGTCTAACATAGAGCGAATGGTGCAGCTGACGGCACCCCTATTGACCGCTGAAGTTGTCTGCCCAAGTCCATAAATCGGAACTTGAGAACGTATGCGTGGAAGCCAAAGTTTGCTCACGCAATCGTCTCGAATAAAGCTAGCTTGGGAGCCAGGGTCTAAGAATACCCTGATCGGTTTGTATCTACCAGAACGATCTTGAACTTCCACAACAGCAGTGGAGAGTAAGACAGTAACCCAAGGATTTAAATTCGTCTGTGAAGACAAAACATTTGCCGGAATAGGAGAGGCTGACTGCGTCCTATTGGCATTTTTATGCATAGGTGTAGCGGTTGGTTCAGCTGAACGGCTAGAAGCAGGTTGCACTTCAAAATGTAGCAAGGTATGATGCGGCTTGACGCAAGTTCGACAAGAGTTATAGGATTTGCATTGCATGGACGCATGGTCTGTACGTAAGCAATTTAAACAGAGGCGTAAGCGTTTGACAATGTCGAAACGTTCTGTCGGAGTTTTCTTTAGAAACGATTGACATCTGTAAATTAAGTGATTGCCCTTGCAAGAAGGACAATGGTGCGAAAATAAATTCTTTGAGTCATTGGAGCTAATTGGTGTGTCCAGTGAAACTACGTTAGAAGAAACTCTTAGTTTAAACTGAAACGCTGAGGATTTCTTAGGCACTGATGTGTGAGCTGTATGAACAGTCGTCGAATAAGGAACAGGTACGGTTGAAGAAAAGGTTTCCAAGGCTGCACATTGTTGAGTTAAAAAATATCTCAAATCATCGAAATTAGGTATTTCCTTCGGATCCGATTGAGTTCAAAGCATTTTCTAGTAAACGGATCCAGTTTTTCTAAAAGAAAATCGACTAGAATGAAGTTCCAATGTTCAGTAGGAAATTTTAAATTAGTTAGAACAGCAAGGTTCTCTGAAAACAATCAATAAGTGCCCTAAGTTTCTTAGGGTCTTCTGATTTTAAAGGTGGAAAGTCTTTCATAGCTTTCCAATGCAAAGTTGCTAATAAACGTAGATTGCTAAATCGCTCACGCAAGGCATTATATGAAATAATAAAATTATCCCCCGAAACAGGTACAGATTTAATAATTTTCAAAGACTCCCGCTACAGCAATTAATAAGGTAATTTAATTTTCAATATTGGTCAATGACGCATTATTATAAACCAGACTGTCAAATAAATCAATAAAGGATGAGAATTCAGTTACCTCATTAATAAAATGTGGGAGCTTTAACGGTAACAATTTTGATCCTGTACTGCTTGGAGCACTTTCCGTAATTTTCGGTGCCCGCATTTCTTGTATCGTTTTAAGATGCAGCAGTATGCAATAATAAGCGGCATCTACTTCTTTCCGTAAAGCGTTGTAATTTAATAATTCTGCCTCGTTACACAACGCTAAGACATCAATTAAAACTCTATTAAAATTGGAGTAAATGTCATTTACTCCCCTTGTTTGAATATGGAATAACGTTTTTAAACTTGAATCACTCTGTATAGCGTTGCCCAGTTCCAAGATCTCGATAATCCTTATTTTAAATAATTCGAGTTGTGCTAAATCTGTCTTTTTCGGAGCCATAATGACACTGTTATTCTGAAAGACCTACAATAAAATGCTGTAAACGGTAACTGCTCAGCTGTGCACTGAGGAATATTAAATATTATGGGTTGTTCAAGGCACGAAAATGTAAAATAGCGCATAAATCAATAAATCACGTTTATGACTATTAGCTTGCAATGGGTCTTAAGAACCACGTCGAAAACCTAGCGGTTTGTCAAATTCTTACAAAGCGTTTAGATAAAATTTACAGTTTACAACGGGCGGCCTTTAAAATGAAAGATCACAGGAACATGTGGCTAACATATTGCAAGAAAGGTTGCAGTTTTACAACTTTATTACCCTTTGCAGATGTATTCAATATATTACTGCAAACCGACTGAAGGGTTGTATGTGATACTAAAAACGCGCAATGGCTTTTAATGCAAATTAGCAAATTTTATATTAAAGGATTTGTTTGTAATTAACCGCTTGCTGGTTTAATTACGGCGAAATCGCTTAATTTAATTTAACGAAAGTATATAGCTAATATTTACACATTTTAATCCGCTAAATATGGGGTTTAACACAAATTTAAAGCTAAAGTAAATGACTAAAAACACGCTCGCTGGAATGCAAAATAATATTCAGTTTAGGACATGCGTATAAAACCATAGGACTAGTTAAATTCGGATCGTATGGACCAATAAATGTTGTGGGATGATAAGGTGATCTAGATATGGTAATTATAGGGAAGGACCAATTGCTTTTTGTAGCAATACCGATGGCAGTGTAGCGGTTATGTAATAAATAAAGCAACTACGACAAACTACTTAATAAAGGATATAAATACCTTAAAGCCTGTGCCGCTCTGGGCAATAAAAGTCACACACAAAAGGTTAGCGGACAACCAAGAACACGCACGTTGGGTGTGGTGTCGCTTCTAGAAGCTCTCATACAACTGTCTTCTGCAACGGTTCGAGTACGACTGTTGTCACTTCACGCACTCCCACTGCCGGCATAAATGTTTCACTAAACTGTAGGGTACCCGCACTAATGGTATTTATTGTCACCAATACCAAATTGTTTGATGATGACTTAACACTATGTATCTTACGGACCAGTATGAGTATGTAATCTTTGATTTAGCTTCAATTAGTTTCCCACTATATCGTGGTACACATTCATCATCATCATTTTGTTATCGACCTTACTTAAGGTCGGTTTGACGCAGCTCTAACTTTTTTTCTATTCTGTGCTAATCTAAAAAGCTCTACATACCCCTCACAACCTAAATTTCTAATAATTTGACTAATATAGTTTGGTCTAGGTCTTCCTATATCCTTCTATCTTTATCCTATCTAGCTGGCTCTACATAGATATTAGCAACCTGATGGTTGTTAAAGAACTCTAACATGTTTACATGATTACCATTTATAAGGAAATGAAATATAACCTGGTTATCCGCTTCAAAAAGGAAAAGTGTTAAATTATATGTTATGGTAAGGCTTAAGCAACGAATCGCTGCCAACATGCCAGACCGCTACCTAATTGTGAGTTATGCCATGGTGATGTTTATTAAATTATGTTATGGTAAGGCTTAAGCAACGAAACGCTACCAACATGCCAGACCGCTAACCAATTGTGAGTCATGTCCTGGTGACATTTAGTTAACTGATTTTTATTTTTCTTTTTGTTTTGTTTTCGAACTTACTTAAAGTCGGTTTGACGCCGCTCTAAATTCTTTTCTATTCTGAGCTAGTCTAAAAAAATCTACATACCCTTCACAACCTACATCTCTAATAATTTGACTAATATAGCTTTGTCTAGGCCTTCCTACTCTATTTTTATTTGGTAGTCTATAATCTAAGACTTTACTAAATAGTCCCTCATGTCTTAACTGGTGCCTTATCATTCTATCTCTCTTGACCTTCAATTGTTTCCACATACAGGGATCCTCACCTATCCTTCTATAAACTTCCTCGTTTGTTACTCTATCTGTCCAACTAATCTTTAACATTCTCCTATAACACCAAGTTTCAAAAGCTTCTATCTTTTTCTTATCTACTTCTTTAATTGTCCAAGTCTCACTACCGTATAGTAGAACGCTCCATACGTACGACTTTAAGAAACTTTTTCTATTATCTAAGCTAATACTATTAGCTATTAGTAAGTTTTTCTTTTTTAAAAACATTTTTCTAGCTTGAGCTATTCTAGCTACTATATCCCTTCTGCTACGTCCATCTTTTGTAATTATACTACCTAAACAGCAAAATTCATCTACCTCCTCTAACTCGGTATTACCTATTGTTAATTTTGGTTTAGAACTAGGCTGTAACTCACTTGTCATTATCTTTGTCTTTACTGAGTTAATTCTCATACTATAGTTACTCCGTAGTATCTCATCTAAAATATTTAAAAACTCTCCTAACTCTTTTCTACACATTCGGGTAAGTTTAACCTTTTAAATACCTAACAAAATTTGGAGAAATTTAATGATTACTGAGTAATGAACTGAAGTCAAAAATAACTCTATATTCTCTTTTAAGACAAGCAATGAACATTATAAATTATAAGTGTACTTCATAAAAAAATTAAATTCTTATAAATGTAGTTTCTTGAATCAGATATTTAACTTTGGACATTATTTTTCATAATAAATAGTCTGGGGTAGCGTTACTACGACTATACAATTTTTAGAGAATTTAACTTCTGGCAAATATTATCAGTTGATTAATTAATCTAAGTTCAAATTTGGTATTTCAAATTATCGTAAACAAGATAACTATCATGATTGTATGTCTGCATATATACAACCGGTGAGGTATAATTTCTAAGGTTGAACACACTATTAATTGCAAAAAAATTGTTGTACTCATTGTACTTTACACTTTAACAGAACGAGGTTTTAGTAAATTAACTAACAAAATTATTCGTACAAGCCGTAATGAACTGTATACAGCAACCTGAGGTAGTTACAAGCTTCAAAAAGGAATTCATTACATGCAAAGATTACGTAATGAACTTTGCTACGGCAGCCTTATCTTAGAAACTAATACATTCTTACCCATAGCAGCAATGACCTATAACCTTCAAATGACATGTACATCAACTAAACACGCCAGGTGCAGCTGCATAGCGAAGTCGGCCATATGTCGAACAAAATTGCTTACGCATTTATAATTTAAACGACTTCCATAAAATTTAATTAAACCAAACCAAATAAAATATGTTCCAGATGATCTAAGCTTACATCGAAATTACGTGGAACTACATCAAGATGATAACGGAGTTATCTACGTTTTCAGAGTTGCACTGTAATAAATTGTATAATTAATTTCAATATGATTACACATTTAAACAAACCGTCGCCAGAAGGAGTTCGTACACTACACTTTACACAAGTTGTCACGGACAACTTTTAGAATAGTGTGCCTTTATCACGGCGTCTTTGCCAGGAAAACTTGATTTCCCTGACCATCTTGAGTGTTTTTTAAACACACCAAGCGACGTTTCAGTTCAACGAAGAAACGAAAAGTGACAATCGGTCACGAATCGTCGAAACAACTTGAAAATCTTAGATACTACAAGACGTAGGAGCACGCTAATAGGTTTGCATACATGTGATCAGTACGGACGATGTGGTATGTAGTAGATTGTAATTGTAATTAAAATTGAAGTGTGCCTTGAAGTTTATTGGTTATTAAATATGCAATATTGAATGAATCAATAATATAAACGTTGTTGAATAAAGACTAAAATAATAGATGCACCGCGGTAAAGTTAACGAATAAATTTGAAGGAAAATTTATATGTTACAAGAGTACAGATGCCACGTCAGGAAATCGGATGACTAAGAGGATGCCTTCAATCATATCAGATGAATACGCAGGGTGTTCCAAGACCTCCCAAAGTCACCGTCGTAATAGAGTTGTTACACTGTGCCAGTGCGCCACATGACAATGAGTGTTGTCACGCATCTAGGTAGTGTTTTCTAATACTCTAATTTTAATTATGCCACAGCTAGCTCAGTTTAATTCACACAGAGTGCACAACGTTGCGATGATCAAATAATTTACCCCTTTTCCCTTAAATCTTACCTGCTTCGTGTGATTAAACGAAATCGATCAATATTTGTATAATAATAAAAAAAAATATCTACACTTCACAATTTTGTAATCTGACAAATTGAAAGTTATAAAATAGAAAATTGTTTGAAATTTATGACGATTTTAGGGTAAATTAATAAAATTTGCGTATATTTTTGTTACTGAAGAGCGATTTAGAAGAGGATACACGGCAATTTATGGCGACCCAAAAGTGAGGCTCGAGTTCCAAATAGAATTTTAACAATTTTATTCCAGGAAAATGGCGATCTGAGAGAGTTTTGTATAAATTTAAGAATATTTTGAGTGTGTGTGGGAGTGATTTGAACGCATGCAGAGAAAGGAGTGGTTTAGGAGCCAAGGAGTGGAAATTGGAAGTGACGATAGTGCCGTGTGTGATAAAAATTCAAAAATGGAGGAAGCTGGTGGTAGTAGGGATCAGTCGAGGACGGAATCAGGAGAAGCTGGAAATGAATTAATTTTGAGAAGCGCTAGAGAGGATGAATAAAGAATCTAATATGAAATTTGATCAGATGAGTGAGACGTTAAGCGGGGTTAGAGAAGATTCGAATAGAAAATTTGACCAATTAAGCCAGGAATTAGGGGATAAAATAAAAAAATCGACGAGGGAATTTTCTGAGTTTAAAAATAGCTTGACGATAAAAATGGTGGAAGTTGAAAATAGGGTTGATAAAAATGAGCGTTATATTAGAGGTTTAAATCAGGAAATGGGACAATTAAGGACTGATGTGAGGATTTTTTGTGAGGACGAGATTAATGCTAAAATGACTGAGGTAACGGACTCGTGTAAGGATCAGTTAGGTCGGGTTGAGAGAGAAGTGACCGGAATTAAACAGAATGTAGCGACTTTAATGGGGGATAGTCCAAGGTTTGTAACAGGTAATGTGTCATTAGAGCAACAGATGAAATTTTATGGGGATAGTAGGGTAAACCCGTAGATATTCATTAACAATATTAGAGGTTTAATAAGTAATTTATACGATGAACAGGCAAAATTAAATGTTGTAAAAGCGTTACTAAAAGACCATGCTGACGCTTGGTACAATTTAATAGGACCTACATTGACTTTGAGGACAGATTTTTGAAACATTATTGGAGTGACCACAGACAGGACCAGGTACGAGACGATTTGATCACGGGTAAATTTAAAGGAGAATTTTCAGGATGTAGGGAGCAATATGCTATACGAAAGTATAGCATAGTGAAACAACTAAACCCACCACTGACGGACCGACAGATCATAAAATACTTGTCGAGGCATTTTGAGGTTGAAGTGAGACAGCACGTAGCGTTACAGAACATTGTGGACAGAGAAATGTTTCTGGAGTACCTGCAGAGGTATGAGGACGTTAACAGTGGACGATCTAGGGAAAATAGGGAAAGACAGGTAAACACGGTTAGGTTCGACAACAAACGGGACAACTACGCAAGACGAGGGAATAATTTTATGTATCAGCGACAAAATTGGGAACCGCGACAGACATTTTATAGGAGCAACAGTGTAGGTAGGGGACCTGCACCTAGACCGAGACCAATGAGACAGAACAGTTCACCGGACATGAGGGGGACTGCAAATACAAACAGGGAAGGTAACAATACGGACAGGGTTGAGACGCCAAGGACATACGCGGAAGTAACAGCAAGACCAGGACCGAGTAGGGAGAACAGACCTGGACAGGATTTTTAGAGCAGGACAAACCACTAGACATCACTGTGTACAAATATGAACATCCTAGGGAATTTTTGAAAATAGAAGAAGTAATTGAGCCAGAAATTATAGAAAAATTTTGTTTGCCCATAATTGAGATTAAAATTATTGAGAAAAATTTAGAAGCATTATTAGATTCAGGAGCTGAGGCGAGTTTGGTATCGGAGGAATTCGTCAATGAAATTAAAAATAAAGTGTGTGACAGGATAATGCCAATAAAAAGAAGTCACCTGGTAGCGCCGAATAAAAAACGATTTGCTGTTGTGAATAGCGTGGTTATTTTGAAAGTAGAGTTAGGTTCAGTAAGCTGTGAACAAGAGTTTATAATTGTACCTGGGTTAAAGTGTAAAGGGATATTAGGGGTCGATTGCATGATGAAGTTAGGGGTTATAATAGATATGGAGAGGAAAATAGTTAGGATTGGGGATAGGATATTGCCCTGGAAGGCAAGTTATGATGTCACGGAAGATGACATGGGGTTATGTATTAATAGTATAGAGGGAGATGATGAAGAAGTGAGAGAGATCGACTCCATTAAATGCCCGGAAGAAGAGTTAGGAGAGGTACAAAATTTATTACAGAAACATTCAGAATTAGTAGGGGTAGAGGCATGCACAGCGTTAACTATGCACATGTTTTAGAGGTAGACAATTCTGAACCATTTCATGCAAAAGTATATCCAATACCGGCAGCATATAGGGAGCAAGTGAATCAGGAGTTGACTAGAATGTTAAATGATGGCATAATTGAGTTTTTAAATACGCATTTTATAAATCCGTTAGTTGTGGTTAAGAAAAAAGATAATAGTATTCGTTTATGTCTGGATGCTAGGAAGATAAATCAGAGGACGAAGCTACAATTCCATTGTCCACCGTCCATGGACACACTTTTGACGAAATTAAGTGGCAAATTTATATTTAGTAAGTTAGATTTAAGGAATTCGTTCTGGCTAATTCCATTACACAAAGATTCTAGAAGGTATACGGGGTTTTCCGTAGAAAGGAGAGTGTACAACTTTAAAGTAGTACCGTATGGTTTGTCGACATCGAGTGCAATTTTCGAGTTTTGGAAAATTAATAAAATCCTCGAATGTTTTTTTTACTCTGGCAAGGCTTTTACCAGAGTTCCACGGCAATATATATATATATATATATATATATATATATATATTGCTGTGATAAGATGTTGTTTAAGGGTGTACTTTATAGTAAAGGTCGTTTAGAAATCAGAAATTACCATAGGCAGCAGAAAACTGCATTTATTTAGTAAAGAATTGAGAAATGGAGATAGTTTGTATATAGTAAGCAGTCAACACCCTGTATATAAAGTATAAATAGTTTTAAGTGACGCAAATACATACAGGAGGGCGTATAGTTAGCGTAGAAACCAGGAACACATTCATTAGGTAAATAGTAAATGATTAATACCCTGTAGATAAAGTTTCAGTTAATTTAGGCAATGCAAATAATGATATTTTTCAGTAGAAGCACGCGTATTTCATATGTAAACATAATGTAGTGTAATTAGACACGCATTCAAAAGAGTTCCAAACGATTAGATTAATACGGAGATAAGAAATAAAGCTTCAGGAAGCATATAAATGCGTACAAATAGTTAACCATTTTTGATAAGAAAGAAGATTAAAAATTGCGTAAATAACAGGCAGATATGAAAATTAAAAGTCGAATTGCATCAGTTGTTTATGGAAAAGCAATTAGATTCGTCAAAACACCGCATGTTTGATAACGAAGACAGCTGCGACCAGGTCACAATTATTGGAAAGCATAGAAAATTGCATCAGAAACTACTTTAAATGTAATTATTTGATTGGTTAAAATAAGCGACGAGTTTGTAGACCATACCCACTGACGGAGTAGGGGAGAAAAGATATATTAGCAGGTACAGTAATAACGAAGACAGTTTTCAACTCAACAATAGGCCGAGGTGCGCCACTATGAAATAAAGTGATACGTAATAATAATTCAAAGTGAAAAATTGTAAAAGTGCTAAAATGAAAATTACGATTGCCGATTAAACGTAAGTAGATTTTGGGTGAATTTATTTTAAACTATAGGGCTTCTGAAGCCGGGGAGAAAAATACAATTTCCGAGTCCGTGGAGAATAAATGTAATTTCGAGTCAGAGGACAATGATAATAAGAATTCTATTTTAAAGCCGGGGAGAAAAATACAATTTCTGAGTCCGTGGAGGATATACTACGATTTCAAGCTTGGGAAAAATAAGCGATATTCTGAGAATAGATGGTATTCTAAATTTGGGAAAATTGATAAGAAGTAATAAGTCTGAATGAGATGACAATAAATTGAGGTGCATAAGTATAAGTTAATAATGGTAGTCCAGAGGGTGATGGCAATGATTTAAATGCAATGGTTCAAGCGTGTGGATAGACAATATTTCGAATGGGCATGTAATAATCCTGAATTGGGGGAAAATAATTTTTATTCAAATGGATGGCTTAATGCATGGGAAATATTAGTGGATGCGTCAATTGCAAGAAAATAGACCAGGTTAGATTTTTAGTTGTAAGACATTATTTTTCTATAATTTTTATTTGAATAATGAATTTGCTTAATATAAATTAATGTGACGAAGTTCACCAAAACAAAGGATTTGAATACGTATAAAGTGCGTGATACGAAAAGAGGTTTAGAACGTTCTACACTTCGTTTATAAAGATAATAGGTTTTTTTGGTGACTTTGGGTTTTGATTAAAAAGGTATATGATTTTGATAAATGAGATTTACAACATTAATTAATTGAAAAGTGTATTTTAAATAATTTACAAAAACTGTACATAATACTTGTTTTATTATATAGAATCGAATTAACTGAATTTTATAATTCCAAATAAATGCTAGTCGAGGTCATAAGATAAATATAATGGGAGTGATTTGATAATTTAAATAGTTCAAGGAGGAGCTATAAGTTGAATACGAAATTGATAACAAGTAAGGCGGTAACGTATCAAATTTTGTTATTGGTAGACAAGGTTGGTTCAAGATAAAATCCAGTTTAGTTTCTGGAGGGAATTTATAGCAATATTAATAAGACAGCCCAACGTCGGAGAACGATAATTACAATTCTTGTTTAAACATAGCAATAAAAATATGGTCGCCCAAACAATGGGGCGCGATTAATTTAGGGAGCATAGCAATATTAATATAACAGCCCAACGACGGAGCTCGATAATTCCAGTAGTTCATGGCAATATATATATATATATATATATATATATATATATACTGCAGTGAATCTCTCTAAACCAATTCTCACCCCACGGATTGGGCGTCATAAAAGTGCAGTGGAATTCCTCTAAACCAATTCGAGATCGCCTTCGTTGGACCGACATAAAATTTTTTGAAAATACAAAATAAAACAATTCTTACTATTCCTTTGAAACGCCTCCTTATTTCTGCACACCCTGGTTAGCTCAGAAATCTGCTTCTTCTTGAATACCTACCATCCTAAGTACATTCCTTTCTCACAAACACAGTCAAATGAAATTACCACTCAAATAATGCAACAAGACATACAACCTTTTTATTTACACATATTAACAAGTTTCCATTAGTAAGAAAATATTTTCACATTGGTACATACAGTTTGATAAAAACTGTTACTATCTCAATCTTTAAACTTTTAAAATTTCATGATTTTAACATATTTCAACAATTTTATTTTAGACGAGTAGATGGGCCCGTCGTGCAACCCTAAATTGATTTTTAATCTGGTCTATTTTGAGCACAGTATAACCCAGTTACTCTAAATGCTTTTAAACCTCGCATTTTTATTTAAAATAAAGCTAAAGACCCGATTACTCCTTACAACAACATTTTTATATCATCAATAACCATTTTTAAATAATCAATATTAATTGTCCTGTACATATACCCTTTTAAATGAGTTTTTATAGTAATAAAATACACCCCCAATAAGTCAAAACACTCAAGCACAAAATATCAGCACAAATGTTCAAGCAAAAGCAAGAAATTATTTTTCTTAACCTGGAGGAAGCTTCGTCCATCGTAACCTCCGAAGATGTGTACCAAAAACCCTCGTCTTTGTGTCCATATACTTCGTAATTATGCTTGGATCCAACTGATCTCACTCACTATCCAAATCTCTGCAACCACCTTTAATATTTCTACCTGGATAATGGTCTTGACCAAGCTTAACCTACCAAACTCACTATACTTCTCGCACACTTGTTTCTAATTTTTTGCTTCGCTTACTCAAGTACCATCCTATCATTAGATTGTATCGTGTAGTAAGAGCACCTTTTGTAACGCTAGCACCCACTTGTGCAAATCACTTTTAATACACTTCCGGTACGTTACTAACAGATTTATACACTTTAAAATAGAATGTTGTATGCTACTTCAACGAATAAACAATAATCAGTACAACGTAAGAGCACGTAATAGCAATTACGTAAGCGATCTAAGAGCAAGAGAGATTTAATATCTTTCTTAGTGTATTTATACGCTTTTCAATACCTGCACGGAACCTTTTTTCATCAAAAAGCTTTTTTTCTAAAACCCTATTCTCCAAATTTTGATCGTAACGAACTTCAACGTCTGAAAAATTCCAAGTTTATCGTTTTGTTGCAATGAAATTAGTTCAATAACATCAACGGACAGAGCTTCTCAAAACTGCTAGCCTTAGACCAATGATATTGCTTTTCCCCGTTATAACGTTCTACCTCTTAGCTACCTCTCTTCGTTTCATCCATATTTATTGTCTCTTTCAAAACCCCTCTCAAGCTATAGAAAATCGATATTGTGTTGGCTTTCAAATCTCCCGTATATTTTTGACATGTGTTGTAACCAACGTTTTCTTATACGTGTTCTCTGTCTATTTTACATTATAGATATTTTATTTCACTTAGTCGTCAAAGCATTTGTTGTTTTAGCAGCTAGTCGGACCGACCGTTACAACCAATTCTATAGAACTCTGTCTCAACGTATATTTCAGTTCTTTGAACTTGACATATAACTAACAGGTGTTTCTTCGAAGCAACTTGTCCGTTTAAAATAATAATTCCGAGTTTTACCACTTCTTAGGATTTGTATAACGAACGTTTTCGTTTATTTAAATGGAAATATGCGTTTAAATTATTGATTTTTTATACTCAAAAGCTCCGTTTGTTATCCCATGCACTTGATTTAAACTATTACAACTAATTATGCGTATCCTTGAGTTTTCATGTACCCTAAAGCTTCTATCCGTTATGCAATTTTACATTCCAATTTAAAAATAGAAAAATATCTTAATAACTGTCCGCTTTTACTATCTAAACTAATTAATTTGGCGCGTAAATAAATTGTTTCTACTTCCTATATACACAGTTGTTAAAAATTTATTATCTAGACCTATATACCCTTCTTAACCTATAATTTCCACTACAATATATATATATATATATATATATATATATTGTAGTGGTTTTAAAAGGTTAAATTTAACTATAAACAAAGCAATTTGAAACACCCTGTATAGAGGAAACAACCAGAATTTACGTGCGAAATTTATTTCATTTAGTTCAGTTTCATGTAACAAGTATTAACAAAAATTTTACAAATAATGATTAAAATTTAGTAGGTTCGCAAAGAAAATAAATTTTAGAAGCCAATGCAATTTATTTATTAATTTAATGGAGTTTAATTACGTCTAATACACATAAAGGCATGAAAAATTGATAAATCCAAGGCGAATAACTTTCATTGGTAACAAACAAATATATCGGTTGGGTTGAAATACCATGAAAAGAAGCTCCTAGAAATGTTGTGTTAAAACGTCGGTTAATTAAACATCTGCATGTTTTCTAAATGTCAGGTTCCTCTTATTTTTATAGATAGCAAACAAGTTTCAAAGAATATCGGGTAAACGGTTGGAGGGTTCGCGTAAATGTTAACTAAAAATTTCCTTAAAGTGCAGAAAGGATAGACGGCCAATGAAATGCTTCGGATTGAGACAGGCATAATATTAGTGCATTTCAAAAAGCACGTATTCAGTCCACATGGGGTAAATAGAACGCGGACAGTAATATCGATTCTCTACCACTCCAACTAGGTTAGAAGGAAACATATAATATGCATAAGAAAGGGTCAGCGTTAAGATAGGCGGGATTTTGAAGACGTCAATGGATATACTATTGGTCGATATCGCTAGTTGTACAACAGGCAAACACGGGAATATTTGAAGTCGGGTTTATTAGAAAATATCGTAACGACGCGCTAAATTTTGGAGATTTCGAAAACGGCTGAAACAAAATTCGGGGAAGTGTTATTTTAAATTAGATTTTTCACGGTAAGAGTGGCCGAGAAGTTACAGTCGAAGCATATAAATACTTGACGAATTAGCACGGCTCGCTCTCTTTTAACTTCGTTCTCTTAGTACTTTCATCGCTTTAGATTACGACCGAGCTTGAAAGTATATAAAATTATTTTAAATTAAAAGGTACAGTGTTGGCCTCATAATTTGATACGCGAATAAGTGGCAAGTCTAAATTTTAATTTGAGGTGCAACATTTATTTTAAACAAGCTCGGGAAGTGACGTGAAGTAACGTAAATTTAAAATTAAATTAAACGAAAGTACGCAAGTATAAAAGAAGTGGAATTAATTTGGATTTGTAATTGGACGCACCGGACAAGCAGCACAACTTAAATGGGGTTCTTCTACAAATAGCTAGAAGCGGACAGCAGAGCAGAGCGAAACAACTTTACCGCATCGTCAATGGAGTGGAGGTCTTCAAGAAATTCCAGGTAACGCTTTAAAATGGTTGTTGTTTTAAACTATGAAACTATGAAAATTGTGTGACGTGCGAGAGTAAATTTTGAAGGGATTGTGCATTATTTGCGTATTGAAAATAATACGTATGACTAACTTTATTAAGGTATTTAAATAGAAATCTAAATGTGTATATAAAGCTTATTAACGTTTCATCAGGAATTTAAAATTTTTATTGTTACGAGTACATGGGTTTGTTTTTTTGTTTGTTGGACATGATTTAAATTTGTAAATTTCCCAATTGTCGTCATCGGTCTCGGTGGCGTAATTGGTAAACGCATGGTTCCGGCAAAACCAGGATACAGGTTCAAGTCCTGTCAAAGACCTTATATTTTCCATCTTTCAATTACTAGCTCGATTTGAAATGATCATTTGGGCTTTGCATAAAAGTCTAAGTTATTATTTCATCTTATTCACTGCATATATATATATATATATATATATATATATATATATATTGCCGTGTAACTTCTCTTAATCGAATTTCAGGAATTTGGCCGTCATAAATTTGCCGTGTTTCCACACTGAATCGAGCCTCAGTAACAAAAATACATTTGAAAATTTATTAATTTTCTAAAAATCGAAAATTGCCCACAATAGAAAAATTTTTCAAAAAAAATAATTTTTCACCCAGATTCCTCTCTTCATCACCTTAATTCTTCAACCGCTTTCCTGGCTAGCTCAGTTGGACCTACTCTTGGATACCTAGATTCACTATCATACTTTTTATCGTTCACGCACACTCAATAAAACCACAAAATAATACAACAATCATACAATATTTATTTACCACTATTTACAAATAAAACTTCAAGAATATTTACATTTCGGTGCTCAAGTTACACCTCAATAAATTCTATTTTTTGTAAAGTCCAGTATTTTAACTAGAAATATTAAACACATTGAATGTAACCGGAGTAAATGGGTCCTGAATAATACCTTATTTTTCGTTCTTCATTTATAATTAATTTTAATTAGGACACTCTGGAGTATGGTGAGCTCATGATATCCCAGTTTTTTGTATGATTAATGTATGCTCTTTACTTAGCATACGCTTACTGCAAACAAAAAACCCATGTTCTCGTAACAATAAAAATTTAAATTCCTGATGGAACGTTATTAAGCTTTATATACACTTTTAGATTTATATTTAAATACCATAATAAAAGTTAGTTATACGTATTATTTTCAATACGCAAAATAATGCAAAATACCTTCATAGTTCACTCTCATACATCACAACAATCTTCATAGTTTATAAAAACAACAAATTCTAAAGCGTTACCTGGAATTTCTTGCAGATCTCTACTCCATTGACAAAGCCGTTAAGTTGTTTCCGCCCTCGGTTTCGTGGTTCTGCTCTGCTGGCCGCTTCTAGCTATTTGTAGATGAACACCATCTAAGTTGTGCTGCATGCTCTGCCTTCACGATGCTTTCAAATCCAAATCCAAATTTATTACACTTCTTTCATAATTGCGTACTTTAGTTAAATTTAATTTAATTTACGTTACTTCACGAGCTTGTTAAGATATATGTTGCACCTCAATAAAATTCTAGACTCGACACTATCCGCGTATCAAATTATGAGGCCGACACAGTACTATTTAAATTAAAAATTTTTATATACTTACAAACTCGTGGTAAATTTCTGTTCGTAGTCTCAAGCGATGAAAGTACAGTATTGCCCGAAATAAACAGTACTGAAATTGTAATTGTTTTGTATATTTAAAAAATACATATTATTGACACTTTATTATATGTTCTAAATGTGCACATCCTCGTTCGAGACAGACTTCATAACGATGTTCTAAGTTTCTGGTCATGTTATTGAATAAGGGTTGTCTCAGGGCTGCGAAGAAGACTCTAACGGCATCCTTTAATTCATCGATGGTTTGTGGTGCCCGTTTGAAAACGGCATTTTAGCCATGCCCCAAATGTATGCGTCTGGAGGTGTGAGGTCTGGAGAATGTGAAGGATAAGGGAAGTCAGTAAATCGTGATATGAATTTGCTTGGAAAATGTTCTTGAAGAAATTGACGAATTGCGGCAGCAGTATGGCAAGTTGCCCCGTCCTGCTGAAAAATTGGTTTCGAAATGCCAAGTTACGTGCACGACAGAATTGACGTAGATCAGGGATAAATCGTGTTAAAATTTGTCTGTACCTCTGTTGATTAAGTGTCACTTGCCTACCATTCTCTTCGATAAAGTACGGACCAATGATTCCGTGTCCGGAAACAGCACACCAGACACTCACTTTTTCACTATGTAAAGGAACCTCTTGAACCTCATCGGGTCTGGCAAAGCCCAGAAATCGATTTGTGCGACGATTCACATAACCTGACAAGTGAAAATGTGCTTCGTCTGAAAACCAAACATTTTCAAAAATTCAGGATTTTCATACTGTAACGCGAGAATTCTGGCGCAATATTCCACTCTACTGCGATAATCCCGAGGATGTAGTTGTTGATGTACCTGAATCACATACGAAAATGTACCCAGCTCCTTCAGGATTCTTTGAAAGGAAGTTCTTTTAAATCAAGTTGTAACGCTGTCCTTGCCTGGCTGACTTTCGGATTTTCTAAGATTTGCTCAAAAACACGTTCATGGTTATTGTTGTTGTTAACTGTCCTGGGACGCCCTGAGTTTCCTTTTCGTTGGCACAATACACTACCTGTATTTCTAAACTTTTCAATAACCTTCAAAATTACAGCATTACTTGGAGAACGTTTATTAAACCTTTGTGTGAATTGATCAGACACGTATAGCAAACTTGCACCATTATGTCGGCCGATTCCGTATGAACGAAAATAATGCTCTACCAGAAACACTTTCTCCTCTGTACTTAACACCATTTTTAACAATTAGGCCCTACTAATTACTTGTTTGAGGTTTACTTGACAGGTCTATACTAGCTAACTTGAGTGTGGCAGCGCACGCATAAAAACACCGCCAACTTAGTTTCAGTACTGTTTATTTCGGGAATACTGTACTAAGAGAACGAAGTTAAAAGAGAGCGATGCTAATTCTTTTAGAGTATTTATACACTTCGAATGTAACCTCTCCAGACCCTCCTAACGCGAAACATTTAATTAAACTAATTCGTTCTTCAAATTTTGGTTCAACGGTCTTCGAAATTTTCGAAATTTAGCGCGTCGTTATTATATTTTTCGAAAAGCCCGCATTCAAATTTTCCCGTGTTTGTCTGTTATACTACTAACTATATAGACCAATAAGATATTCAATGACGTCTTGAAACCCCGCCTGTATTAACGCTATTCCCTCTTATGCATATTCTATGTTTCCTTCTAACCTTGTTTGAATGGTAGAAATCGATATTACTGTCCGCGTTTCAAATTAACCCATGTGGACTGAATACGTGCGTTTTGAAGTAAACTGTTATTATGCCTGTCTCTTTCCGAAGCATTTCATTGATCGTCTATCCCTTCTGCGCTTTAAGGAAGCTTTTAGTTAGCATTTATACGAAACATTCTACCGTTTACCCGATATACCTCGAATACTGTCTTTTATCTATACAAATTAGGGGAACATGACCTTTCCAAAACCTGCAGGTATTCAATTAACAAACGCTTTAACACAACATTTCTAGAAGGTTGCGTTTCAAGGTATTTTATATTCAACGGCTGTTCGTCTGTTAGCAACGCGTTTTACCTTGGTATTATCGATTTTTCAAGCTTTTATGCGTATTAGACTTAATAACCCTTTCAACTAAACTCAATTAAATTAATTAATAATTTGCATTGGCTTCCACAATTTATTTTCTTTACGAACCTAACTAAATTTTAATCACTACTTGTAAAATTATGGTAATACTTGTTACCATAAATTCACTAAATGAAATAAATTTCGCACGTAAACTCTGGTTATTTCCTCTATACAGGGTGTTTGAAATTGCTTTGTTTATACTTAAATTTAGCCCTTTAAAACCACTACAATATATTTAATACAAACGTTAAAATTAAAAAGTATTGTAGTATAAATGCGCTTTTCAAATGAAAAACAACAGATGATTCTGCACAGACCATCATAATTACTAGAACCGGTCCTGAATATATACATGAGACTGAATGCGAATGATAATTATAAATAGTGTTATTGCTCATTTATAAGAGAAAATTTCTCTTATAGATGAGCAATAACAATACTTATAATTATCTAATCTTGTTAAAGTCATTTTTATGTGCTTTTAAGTTATTAATTCTAGGTAAATTGACACTTCATTGCGTCACCCGACAAGCCGCCACTAGTGCATAACAGTTAAGCATCTGGAAAAATGCTTGAAGTATATTGGTGAAAACCTTTTGCTTTATCTATGAAACTTAAATATATCTTTTAAGCATTTAAAAAATAAGGGTGTGGTTTAGTAAAGGCTTATCTAAAAATGACAATTGAATTCAAAGCTCCGTTCAACTCTTCAATTTGTAAATAACACAAGCCAACAAAAATATTTTTTTTGAAAACTTTTTTCACGTTAATAGGTGATGTTTATAGATTTTTTTGAGCTGAATTCAAATCTGGCCTTGGTTTTTTTGTATCACGCACAGTTTTTGAGCAATCTGTTTTTTAATGATATAGTATAAAACCACTATAGTATATAGGGAAATTAATGAAACGCTATGTTAAATCATAAGCATGGTTTGTATTTACAGTAAAAACAGTGACCTAATGTGCCATTATAGGTTTATATTGATATTACAGGTTTCACTTGTCAGCTGCAGTTGGTTTATACTTCCGTTCTCTTTTTTCTTTGAAGATTCTTATGTAGCTTTTTCTTCTTGCTGAACTTCACGATGAAGTGACCAACAATAGTCCCCCATCATGTTGGTGTTCCAGCGGCCCTGGTAGCGTTTTTCCATCACTTTAATGTCTTGGTGAAAACGTTCGCCTTGCTCCTCGCTAACATCTCCCAAATTGTCAGGGAAGTAATCAAGGTGGCTATTCAAAAAGTGAACTTTCAGGCTCATCAAACATCCTAAATTTTTAAACTTCTTTAACATGTTAGCTACAATAGAAACATGTTCTGGATCTTTTTTATTCCCCAAGAATTTTGTAACGACTTGCTTGAATGATATCCATGCTTCTTTTCATTTACGGTCATTGTGGATTCAAAGTTAACGTCAAACATCATTTTCTAATGTCAGGTCCGACAAAGACGCCTTCTTTTAGTTTAGCTTCTGAAAGGTGTGGAAACTTTTGGCTGAGATACTTAAAACACGGTCTATCTTTAGGCAGAGCCTTAACAAACTGTTTCATGAGTCCTAATTTTATATGTAGAGGTGGTAGGAGCACGTTTCTTGGATCTACAAGGTTTTTGCGTAGAATGTTCTTCTCACCTGGGTTTAAGGACTTCCTCACAGGCCAGTTCTTTCTGCACCAATGTTGATCCCTAGCCCTACTATCCCATTCGCACAAGAAACATGGAAATTTGGTAAAACCAGCTTGCTGACCAAGTGGCATGCATGTTACTTTTAAATCACCACATATCATCCAACCATGAGCAGAATAGTCTATTTTATTCAACACTATTTCTAGATTTTCATAACTTTCTTTCATATGTACAGAATGGCCAACAGGTGTAGATGCGTACATGTTACCATTGTGTAATAAAACTGCTTTTAAACTTGTTTTGGATGAATCCATAAACAGCCTCCAGTCTTCTTTTTTGTATTCAATACCAAACTCGTTCATGAGACCAGAAATGTCTGAGCAGTACACTAAATCACCTTCTTGTTTAAAATACTTGGAAAATTGCTGCTCTCTCTATCTATACACATGAATGCTGGTTCCAATGGCTAACAAGTTCTTTTCTTTCAGTCTAGAGCCAAGCAATTCAGCCTTTTCTTTAGTCAAGCCCAGATCCCTAACCAAGTCATTAAGCTCGATTTGTGTAAACAATTTAGGCTCTACATTTTCAGTAGTACAATGGAATTCTTCATCATCTTGTTCATTTGACTCGGATTGCACATCAGAAAGTACTTCAATAGAATTTAAATCATCTGGTGGTTCAGGGACCGGTAAATCTACACTGTGCTTTACTGGTCGGATGGCAGACGGAAGATTAGGATAGCTTATTACCTTCTTGTTTTTTGAGTTATGACCAGTAATATCAACACTGCAAAAATAGCAATCATCAGAATGATTTTTCGGCTCCCTCCATATCATAGGAACAGCAAATCTAAAGGTTTTTCTCTCCTTTTTTGACCATTTTCTTAGACCTTCAACACAAACATAACATACCTTATGTGGTGCCCAAGATTTCTCCTGATCACCAAGTTTAGTTCCAAAATATGATAGATAAACCTTTTCACAAAGTCTGTAATGTTTCTTTGGTGTTTTTAATCACAAACTCACCACAAATATAACAAAACTGTCAGCAGAGTTTTTACAACCGCGATTAGACATTTTACTGAGCACACGTACTAGAAACGTTAAAGTGAGAGGTTAGGTTGACAGTAAAGAAAACACCAGCTGTTTGACCAGCAAATGTTTTTTGGCAGTGCTACCAACATCATCTACATCCATTAGACCTACTTTTCCAATTTACTTATAAATATTATAATACTATAAATCTGTTTAAATTCTTTAAATATCGCTAAACGCAAAAATCTCGAAAAAAATGCATTTAACTATAAGATGTGAAGAAATGGTAGGTGATTCAGTTTTTTAAGCATCATATTTGGATTCAGCAACTTAAAAAACATAATAAAAAGGTATATTCATTAAAAAAGTTTTTTCATCGTTGGCCTGTGTAATAAATCGTTTACAAATGGGTTCAAGCGCGCACATGTACTGTCACATAATACCGTACATGATTCAAATAATTTTTATTACCCACGAAACACTAAATTAATGCAAATATTCTGGACAAGGTTTTTCCGTAAAATCTGTGTACTAAACCTAATTTCATACAATTCAACGGATACTCTGCATTTTCTTTCAACTTCCGATCGATATACAAAGCAGCGGAACTACAGACTACAGCTCATGACCCCCTGCAAGTACGCAACCTCTAATTACTGACATCATATTATTAAATATCATATAAGGTCTCATATATTGTTCAACGATAACAACCAACCACCATACGAGACTATAAATCGTTACAGACGTTCCAAGAAATATGAACCTATTCAGAGGTATATAGAGCATACACAATAAACATATTAACGAACGAAATTGAAATTAAAAACTATTCAACTCCATTGCATGTGAATATATAATACTATAATAAAGTCCATCATTTTTAATTTTAATACTAGTATTTTATTCTTGACATAACAATGTTCTAAAGAAGACGCCCCACTTCAATTTCGGTGATAAACGTAGAGGTACTTTAAATAAAAGCTACCTCAGCGTAGTTCGATTCACTACTAATAGATAATAAATCCATAGATTTTTGTACTAGTTATAGATATACAAACGTAGTTTTTTATAAGCATCAACAACCTTTAAATGACTAAAACAAAACCCACTTTTCAAAGATATTAGCAAATTTTTATGTTGTTTATCTGAAGTGTTGACATAATATTTTGCATGACGGAGTAAATGAATGAACTAATAAATGAATGACTGCAATAATGAATACGCGAGGAAGTGAGTAAGTCAGTGAAGCCTGAGTGGATGACTGAAAAAAAGAGGAATGAATGCTTGGCAGAAAGTGGGTAGGTAGGTGATTTGGTGCGCAAGGGAGTAAGTCTGTGATCGAGTAATTAACTGAGTGTGCGAGTGAGCTGGCGTTGGAGTACTCGATTAAGTGAGTGAGAGAGTTAGCGTGTGAGTGAGTAAGTAAGTGACGAAGCGAACGAATAAGCGAGAAAATGAGTATGTTATTAGGTGAACGACTGGACAGAAAGCGGAAGTGTAAAGGAACAAAGGAGTAACTAAATAAGTGGCTGAGAGAGTGTGAATGTCTGAGTGGCTTAGTGAGAACGTAATTAAGTGATTGGGTAAGCAATCGAGAGAGAGAGAGAGAGAGAGAGAGAGAGAGAGAGAGAGAGAGAGAGAGAGAGAGGCAAAGAGAGATATGCTACATAACAGCATATGCCATTTACTCATCTGACATCCTTGTGGTCAGAACTACGTCAAAGTTTCTTACCACTCGTGTGCGAATGACTCCCTCCGCTCCTCTCCTTCCGACAATAAAGTTTTGAACTTCTTTTGGGATTTCTTAAAACGTAAATATAATCATTCCATGTGATTTTTGGTATATATATATATATATATATATATATATATATATAAATATATATATATATATATATTTTAAAGATAATGACCTTCTAGTAATATTAAATGCTTTAATGGGTTTGAGGTCAGCTGGTAAAAAAGAAAACTCTTTTATAATGCCTAAATTTTCGGATATATTTAATCCTTGATCACAGGCTTCTAAAAATGTTACAAACAACTAGGCTAAATTATATAAATATTAATTGAACTTACAAGATGAGTTGTTAAAAAATTAACATCGAAGTATTAAACATAACTTTTTAGTTTTTCACTTTTAAATGTAAGAAGGATATATAATTTGTATAAGAAAAAATGTAAAATTAAAAATTATGTCAGATTTTGAAATATTTCAAATTTTCTGTTTTAATAGGATACCTGATACCTTTGTTTAATGTATAAGTTATGTTGTATGTGATAGTTGTTGTTTGTATGAGTCATTTAGCTAATTTAGATCACAAAATAGATTTCAAAAATCCAAAAATTTTAGAATTAGAGAAAGATAAACAAAAAAGACTATTTCTTGAAATGTATCACATTTTTATTTCAAAAGATAGTATAAATAAAAAAACTGATATTAGTGGTTTGAGCTCGATTTACACATATTTACTTAATTTTAAAACATAGCTACATAGCTAATGTAATATTTGTTAATATGTTTAACGTTATAAATACATAGACACATACACACCATACAACCTAATGCATACGCATACACACACACACACAAACAAACACACACACACACACACACACACACACACAACGCACACGCATACAAACAACAACTATCACATACAACATAACTTATACATTAAACAAAGGTATCAGGTATCCTATTAAAACAGAAAATTTGAAATATTTCAAAATCTGACATAATTTTTAATTTTACATTTTTTCTTATACAAATTATATATCCTTCTTACATTTAAAAGTGAAAAACTAAAAAGTTATGTTTAATACTTCGATGTTAATTTTTTAACAACTCATCTTGTAAGTTCAATTAATATTTATATAATTTAGCCTAGTTGTTTGTAACATTTTTAGAAGCCTGTGATCAAGGATTAAATATATCCGAAAATTTAGGCATTATAAAAGAGTTTTCTTTTTACCAGCTGACCTCAAACCCATTAAAGCATTTAATATATATATATATATATATATATATATATATTACTCAAATTTAGACCAGGGTAGAAAATTAATTTAGGACATCAAATAATTTTAATCACCGTGTATAAGGAAGCTTTGGGAAAAGTACGCATAATTAAAGGCCTACTGTGAAGAGTTAAATCATTCAATTAGAATGTAGGGTTTGTATAGAATTTTATTAGATAATACCCGTTATTAAAACCGTGGAGCATAAAAATTTATTCGTTTCATTAAAAATAAGGGATTTAAATTATTCACTAGACGCTTTCTATAAAAAGAAGCAGAATTAAAATGCTCAACTTGTATGTAATTTAATTGTTACAAGTATAAAGAAACAAATAGAAATTACGTGCAAAATTTATATTAATTAATTCAAGTTTTAAGTAACGGGTATTAAACAAAGTGTACAAATAATAGTTAATATTTAATTTGTATTTACTAAAAATTAAAGGGTAGAAGTCAATGCCATTCATCATTATTTTAATTGGAGTGAATTGAACGATTATTAAGGTATTATATGCATAAAAGCTTTTAAAAACCCAATAATACCAAATATGAGACGCGTTGCTAGCATACAAATATATCTAGAGGGTTAAAATACGTAGAATTTCCAAATCGTAGAAGTATTACGATTGAACACCTGCGTATTTTTAAATGTCAAATTCTAATAAATTCAAGCTGATAAACATGAAAATTCTGCGTATATTGCAAACGGTCGGATAAACCGTAGCTTATATTAACATAGGAATCCACGTGGACTGAAATAACCGATAGTAAAGAATATCGATTTGCACCACTAAGGCCAGGTTAGAAAAAGACGGATAAAATGCGCAAGGCAGAGACACGAAAAATAAAAGGCGTGATTTGAGCAACGTCACTGGGTTTGCGATTGGGTGAAATAAGTTGCAGATATGAGAGGTGAAAACACAACAATTTCCATACAAAATTAATTAGTTGTTCTCGGACGTGTTTGCGAGCCGTGTGAAAATTCTTGGATTTTCAACCTGGCGCGAGTGCAAATTTTGTAGAATCGCGTGCCGAGCTGTCGAAAAGAGAACAGAGAATGCGAAATTCTAAAAATTGTCCGTTGAGGTACAAATCCGACGTGCAAGCAAGACAGTTATATAAACCCGGACTTTAAACAGTTTCGCTCTCTTAGATTTTCGATTTTTATTCAATACTTTAAACAGTTTTGCTCTTTATTTTTTGCCGTTATACCATACTTCAATCAGAATACGTGCTACGATACAAGTTATTATGCTTTAGTGCACTTACAGAATGTAGATAAAGGTAATAAAGTCTAGTTATATTTGCGGGTATTACTGTACCAATTATCCCAATTAGTAGCGATAAATAAATACATTGAAGTATGCAGTTTTTATTATAGCGTGAACGAATTATGAATTGCTTTGCTATTTTGTTCGGAAGTGAGTAATCAAATGTTATTAGTAAACGTGATTGGATCTACAAACAAGATTTAGATATACATAGATGCGTTCCTGAGAAGCCCTGAAACTTTTTAAACGAATGGTGTTGTAGATGAA
This sequence comes from Platerodrilus igneus, assembly GCA_036346225.1. Classification (NCBI taxonomy): domain Eukaryota; kingdom Metazoa; phylum Arthropoda; class Insecta; order Coleoptera; family Lycidae; genus Platerodrilus; species Platerodrilus igneus. The sequence goes on along the minus strand of JARFIW010001373.1, from coordinate 1,788,481 downwards.
TTTTAAAAGGCGACCAGGAATCTGAGGACGTAAACATAACCCAGTTGGAATGGTGAAATTAGCAAGGACGATGTACATTGAAGCCACGAGTGCAGTAACCTTCAGGTAAATTATACAATTTTGTTCGAACTTTGATGTTTTAGTGTGTGTTGGATATCTTTATAATTTGTTTGATAAAAAAGTGGACAGTGGTGAATTTGTATAAACAACAAATTTTGAATTTTAAGGTAAAATTTTCTTGTTTAAGTAGAAAGGAGTATTTAGCAGTTTATGTTTTGATTATGATGAAAATTTGGGTCTGTCTTTGAGCTCAATTAGACTAACCTGTTTAATTAACGTAAAGGGGTGGAAGATGCTCCCTTTTATTCAGACTTAGGTCTGCACATATTGTAACTTAATTAGTATGCATCCTACCAGGAGTTTAATTCTGGATGCAAATTAAAAATGATGACAAATTTAAACTTGAAATTTTATGATACTGAAATTTATGCTGAAATTTAATTTTGAAATTTTAATGTATTATAAATATTGATGTAAATAGAGTTAACGTTGATGTTTGTGGTAGGAATGTGTTTTTTTTTTTTTATGAATGAGGATGAAAGTTTTAACTAGGTGAGCAGCCGAGGCGGAAAGAGTAAAAAGGCGACTATCTGAAGAGATTCAACAGGGCGAGAATCACAGCAAATCTTGGTGCCCAATTCAAGAGGCTCGAATATTTTTTTTTACTTTGGTGAGGCTTTTTGTAGTAATCTCAGCAATTTTGACGGCCCAACGCTGGGGCTCGATTCGAAAACCTTAGTTCACGAATAAAGGTGAGGTATCACAGTTATATATATATATATATATATATATATATATATATATATATATAGTTATTAAGATGAAATGAAAACCCAACTTTGTATTTAAAGTTGAATTACCATTTCAAATAGAACTAGTAATTGAAAACCACTAAAAGAACGGCTACAGCAGGATTTGAACCTGCAACCTCTGATTCTCCGGATCAGTGCTCTAACCAATTGAGCTATCTAGCCCAATTGTTTAGATGATGTTATACTTAATACTACTGAAGCTTGGCCCTTGTTAATGATTTTCAATTACGTCTTGCATTTAAGGAGAATCAGAGGTTGCAGGTTCAAATCCTGCTGTAGCCGTTCTTTTAGTGGTTTTCAATTACTAGTTCGATTTGAAATGGTAATTCAACTTTAAATACAAAGTTGGGTTTTCATTTCATCTTAATAACTATTAATATATATTAAGCATTCATTTGCATTCCAAATGTGGATTATTCTTCTCTATTAATAATTATATATATATATATATATATATATATATATATATTGCTGTGGTTCGCGGGGACAGTCTCTGGATCTCCCTAAAAACCACTCGACCCTCAACGTTGGGCCGTCATAAGATTGCTGTGGTTCGTGGACTTATGAGTTTGACATCGCCAATGTCAACACTGATTTTCAAAAAAAATAAAAAAAATTTACAAAAATATTCTTAGCCTGTTGATTTCTTGCTTCAAGAATCTTCAGCAGCTTTCCTGGCTAGCTCAGCTGTGCTTCTTCTCGGATACCTAAATTAACAATCATGCTTCCTTCTCACTCGCACACCATTCAATAAAATCACCAAATAATACAACAATCATACAATCTTTTATTTACCGCTATTTACAAACAAATTATTCACAGGTATACACAGTTTGGTACACTAATTACAACTCAATAAGTGATATGTTTTAAAGTCCTTGTTTTAAATTATTATTTGCAAACACATTTAATACAATATAAGTAGATGGGCCCCAAATAATACCCTATATTTATTGTACACTGGAGTATGGTGAGCTCATAATAACCCGGTTTATTAATGTATGCTTTTTACCTTGCATAAAATTACTACAAAACTAATAGAGCCATGTACCCTTAACAATCCCTTTTAAATTCATAATGAAATTTAGTAAGTTTTACATACACCCTTTTTCAATATTTTGAATAACATTAATAATTGTCAAGTAATTGTATCTTTTCCGATACGTTATATAACCATAAATAACCCCCATGTTCACTCACACATCTCCAAATAATTCCAAAAGTTTATCAGATAACAGAAAATTCCTATAAGTTACCTGGAGAATGCTTCAAGCCTCCATTCCTCCGACGATGCTCACCAGAACCCCTTGGCTTTGTGACTATGCACTCTGATACCCCACATATTCATAGATGATAACTCCAATATGCACCAAGCGCCTTGCTTCCAAACACCATTCCATAACAGCATACAAACTCACGTATATTATACTTCTATTTATTAATTTACTAGCTTGGTATGGTATTAGTTAGACCTCAGTTAATTTAATTTACTCGACACTACTTACGTTAATAACTATAAGGCCTCAACTACCAAGTTACAAGTGCTAGTACTACATTTACTGAATTATGAATAATTTTTAATACTCACAAGAACTCTACTATAACGTCGGTCTATCGTTGTAAGTAGTATAAACAATGAGAATACAAAGACAACTCTACTAATTCTCTTAGAGTATTTATATTGTTCAACATGCCACCTCTAGGCCAGACTTCACGCGAAAAACTTATTTTAAAATAACACTTCTGCAAATTTTGATATAACTAACTTAAAGTTTCCAGAAATTCACCTCGTGGACGCGCCGTATGATCCGAAAATCGCTTCCACCTGTCGCATGTTCCTCCGTTTGTAAAACTATCCGTTTCAACCAATGATTCTGTTCTGTTTCGTCATGAAACTCCGCCTGTAATATTTTTATCTCTGTCTTATGCATATTTGATGTTGCGTTCCAAACCCCATTTGAGTTATAGAAAATCGATATTGCTGACAGCGTCTCATTACTCCACGTGGATAAGAACGTGCGTTTTGAATGCCAATGCTTTTATATCCGTCTCTATCTGTAGCACATCACCAATCGTGCATCGCACCCGCTCTTCAAGAACTTTGTTAGCTTGTTATTCGAAGCAACTGACGGTTGAAAACTATTTTTTATGAAGCCCGCTTTATTATGCTGATAATTTCGAAGAAGGTAGCATTTTAAACATGCAGGTGTTCTTAATTATAGACCGTTTAAAACAACAATTCTTGGAGTTTATATTTCACCGTACTGACGTCTGTTGTTACCAAGAAACCTTTTGCTTTGGGATTATCAATTTTCTTTACCCTGGTGTGTTTTCCAATGCTTTTATATGTTGAATTAAAATAAATTAAATTAATTATGCGTTTCTATTTGTTTTTAAAACTAGTTTTCTTTATGTACTTCTAACTTTTCAATCATTAATTATAAAAATTCGTCAATACTTGTCCGTTTAAATTAAATAAATTAAATAAATTTTGCGCGTAAATAATTTGTTCGTTTCTCTATACAGGGTGGTTGAAATTGCATTGCTTACGCCAAATTTAACCCTTTGAATCCAAAACAATATATATATATATATATATTGTTATGATATAGGCCCCACGATTGTCGTACCATAAAATTTGCTATGATATTCGATTTTACGATTAATGAGCCTTAATGTTATGAAATGTTAGATTAGGATTTTTTACCCCGACTAGCTTATTGAATGGATCTTATTGAATCAAATAAAGCAATTCTATAATTCACAATATAATAATGAATAATATTTACAACACTCAAAATGTTTGTACAGAATATTTACATATACCAGATTTATGTTTTTCTGAAAGCCAGCAAAATATCTTTTAATTTATTCAGGGACCTTCAAGCGTTCCAAGATCTCTATTCCATATTCACAAATCTTTAAGTGACCCTTTTTGATGACTCTTTACAAATATACAATGTAACAAATATTAAATCAAAACAGTTTTCAATAATAAAATGTATTATGATTGCTAACCTGGAATGGGCTCTGTAGTTCCACCCTAGTCTATGATCTGCATCTCCTTTTTGTGCTCGGTTTGCTTATTGATATGCCGGCCCCATATAAGAATCGGCTCCCATAAATCGCTTCCAATTAAAATCGTACCAAGTCGGAATTAGAATACGTTCATTTTAAATTATCTCCAAATTTAGAATATGATCAAAGTTAGAAGTCTCAAATTAAAGTTGTCTCAATTAAATATTCCAAATTAAAGTCGAAATTAAAATCCAACTTTACATGTCAGAATTAAAAGCTCTGTTTTATTAATATTAGAAATGAATCTAATTAAGTCGTTTTACTTACGTCTATTAATCAATCGGCTTATTTTCGTTGCACAAATTCTCGCACTTTTAATTCTGATTTATTTTGGTTTATACTTCACTGGTTACGTAAGCTTTTAACATCTTTGAACATAGTCGTTGCTCAGTTTGAATATAGAATATAGACCTGTCGCTTTGTCACCATCGTATATATAAGCCCTACCTTTAATTGATTTCATTGGCTTGTTGACGTTATAGGGCGATACTTCTACCTTATCTCGCGTACCTCGGGATTTTTACAAATTATTTAGTTTAAATCTTTCAATGCATGCCTTGTCTGTCACGCACGCATCCCGCATATCGTGGTATTACTCGAAAATTTTCAACTTTTGACTTTTATTAACTCACGTATTCGAATGTTTGTTAAATTTTATCGTCTAAATTGAATCGCCTGGTGCTTATTTAGTTCTACAGAATATTGGATTTTTGAACAAATGTGTTTTCTTCCAGTCACGTAACGATTTTCTAGTGAATTGTTTAGAATGCGTGTACGATGATATTTTCGACGCAATTGTTTAATGTTTGTAATGCCAATTTATCTATGCTTGCCGGTAATTTAATTTTGATGCAATTTGTTGCGTTTTAAAATCTTATCTTTACCTGTAAACTACACTTAAACATCTTTATGTTCTCATGCATTTAATCCCGTGTATTTTATATACAGTGTCCTCTCAATTAACAATATGTAGAGTGACCGTTTTACTATTATGATTTTTGAAATTATGACTTAACCTACCCTTAAACTACCCTATTATTATAGCATTATTCCCCCAAATTAAAATAAAAAATTTTTGATCAATGCCATTTTTGGCGCCCATTTGTAAAATTCTTCTATTTTTATTTTGTACGCAAAATCTAGTTAATCCTATCTCTAAATTGCCATCCTAAATTCTATCTACACCTATCTTAACTTATGATTATTATATACACAAGGCTCTGTACTAAACATTTTATCTCCCTAATTCCTATCTATTTATACTTTTCCCATTTTTCATAAATGTATCCTCTCTTCATATTTTTAATGAACCACTACTATTTATCTATACTTCTACTTATTTACCTATACTTTTTCTTATTTACATCAACCTATACTAAATATTGTTTTCTTCGAATATTTCTACTAAACTAGTTTCTATTTACATTTTTCTTCCTCTTTCCATCAACCTATACTACTCCGACTTTTGCTAAACCTATCCTAATTTCTTATTAGCCTATCCTATTTTGTGATTATATCCCTATTTAATTTTCCTATTTGTCTATACCTTGTATGTACACCGTTCTCCATTATCAAGAGTTTTCTTTCTGCAATAATCTTATTTTTTTTATTTCCACTACACACTATCTTTTCAAAATTATTTTCTAAAGTTAAGTTATTATTTGCATTATTTTTCCCCCTAATATATCCTACTTCGTATCCCAAAATTTTTGTTTCCCCCTGAAAGAATTCACACTTCTTCTTGTTTGCTTTTCGCCCTAAATTTAATTTCAACAAAATTCGTTCGAAATCTTTTCTAAATTTTAACATAACACTCCAAAATTCTTCATACGGTTCCCATATCACATCCCTATTTTCTAACAAACCAAAAGGAACTACTTCACATATATAAATTTGCCTTTTTATATTAAAAACCGATATATTTTCTGGTTTCGCGTTCGGGTGGAATTACTTTAAACGGCTCCGTGTTTATAACTTCTGATTTATTCACATACCCCGTTGCTATTCTGGATTCTAATTCTGAATTCTTTATTACTGATGCCTTCACCCTATCTTTCATTTCTTCTGGACATTTTATTTCATCATTAATATACCCCTTTACATCAACTTCACCCTCAAATGGATTAATATTTAAGCAGTCTCCTTCGACTTCAATACTTTCCTTATTATCCCATTTTATACATTCCCCTTTTACATCTATTACCTTTTCTTCGGCATTTATTTTTAATCCCAACTAATCAATTATGTCCATACCAAATATTACATCTACTCTTAACCACGGAACTATTATAAATTCATTCTCAAACTTCATCTTACCTACTTCACATTCCAGAATTATTATCTTATTCAAACTTGCAAATTTCTTGCTATTCGGTGCTATTAAATTAAACTTCCTAATAGGCATCATTCTCCCCATTAACTTTTCCCGTTTAACAAAATCTTCAGACACTAACGACGCTTCTGCTCTCGTATCAATGAGTATTCCACTTCTACTATTTTCAATTTTCAATTTAATTATCGGTTATAAGCTTTTATTCAAATCCTTTTCCATTTCACATTTTATATATTTGCGCTGGTGTTCATATCCATTAAATCTTAAGGGCCTTACTTGGTTTGTGCTCATTCAAAAATCCTGATTCGACGTAGATGGTCTTGCCTGAATCGTAACTTCTGCATAGGTATGGTTCGTTCTTATTGGTTGTGCTGATTGTTCCCGATGTCGTGCTTGTAGCGTATACTGATTTATGTTTCTGTCATGGTTTGTTTGCTCTGTTTCTCTTCTTGGCGTGTCTCTTGTGTTCCAATTCCTTCTAAAATTATTATCGTTGCAGTTATTGTAATTATTTCTATAAAAATTTTCTTTATAATTTGATCTATTATAATCTGCGCTTCTTTGCATTCTATGTTTTCTCGCTGTCTTTGAATCATCCTACCTTCCGCCACACGACTCTGTCCGAACTCATCACAACGTTGTAGATATTCCAGGAAGATCTCCCTATTTACAATATTTTGAATCATCACATAATGTCTTATCTCTTCTTCAAAATTGTCTCGCTAAGTACTTTATGGTTTGTGTTTCTTCCATCGGAGGATCGAATTGCTTTGCTATACTGAATTTTTGTATGGCGTATAACTCTCGTGTCATCCCTATGTTCTGATTATATTTTCCTGTAATTAAATTATCTCGCGCTTTGTATTGTTGATTGTCCCCCCAAAATTTTCTTAAAAATCTATTCTCAAATTCCTGAAATGTTTCTATCGCATTTTCCATCAAGTCAAACCATATTTCCGCGCTTCCTTTCAACATTGACCTAACGAAATTTAAATTGTACCTTTCATCCGTTGATCTCTGTATTAATTTTCTTATATTATTCAGAAATATTTTTGGATTCACCTTGTTGTCTCCGTAAAATTTGGAATATTGTTCAACTGATATTTCCGGTCTATTTATCTTAGTGTAACGGTCCTGATTCCTACCAGCATTTTCGAATTATGAATTTAAATTACCTAATTTTCTATTTACATCATTAAGTCCTATTTCACAATTTCCCTAAATTTCCCGCATCTTTTTACCTAAATATGTAATCCGATCATTACTTTCCTTTTTACACGTTTCCTGATCTAATTTAACTTTCCAAACTTCGTCCCGAACTTTATACACAACGTCCATCATTCTAATAAATTTACTCTCAAATTGTACCTGCATTATCGCGATTGTCTGATTCGCTTCTTTTAATCCGTCGCTTATAATTTTTATTTCGCCACCTAACTTTTCTCCATTTTCCTTAATCTACATCTTAATATTTTTCATGGTCTCTTCGCTTTTGTTCATTTTTTTATTTAAGGCTAATAAAATTGACATCATTTACGATTGTTGCGATATCTGTTGTTCTTCACTTTGACTTTGCGTCAATTGTTGCCCTTGCATTTTCATAGATACATCCTGTAAAATTACGCCTTCTTAGACCCCAATTTCTACCCCTTGGTTTTTTAATGCTTCTCTTGTTTCCTTTATTCGATTATCCATTTTTAAATTTGTAAAATTTTTAATAATTCAAATTCCTAACCCTTATTAAATTTTATTCGTGCCTCTACAATTTTTTTATTTCTACATCTCTTTTTGTGGTGTTCGTGCCCCTACGATTTGGGTCGCCATAAAATTTGCTATGATATAGGCCCCACGATTGTCGTACCATAAAATTTGCTATGATATTCGATTTTAGGATTAATGAGCCCTAATGTTATGAAATGTTAGATTAGGATTTTTACCCCGACTAGCTTATTGAATGGATCTTATTGAATCAAATAAAGCAATTCTATAATACACAATATAATCATTGATAATATTTACGACACTCAAAATTTTCCTTTTTGTACAGAATATCTACATATACCAGATTTATGTTTTTCTGAAAGCCAGCAAAATATCTTTTAATTTATTCAGGGACCTTCGAACGTTCCAAGATACCTATTCCATATTCATAAATCTTTAAGTGACCCTTTTCGATGACTCTTTACAAATATACAATGTAACAAATATTAAATCAAAACAGTTTTCAATAATAAAATGTATTATGATTGCTAACCTGGAATGGGCTCTGTAGTTCCATCCTAGTCTATGATTTGCATCCCCTTTCTGTGCTCGGTTTGCTTATTGATATGCCGGCCCTATATAAGGATCGGCTCCCATAAATCGCTTCCAATTAAAATCGTACCAAGTCGGAATTAGAATACGTTCATTTTAAATTATCTCCTAATTTGGAATATGATCAAAGTTAGAAGTCTCAAATTAAAGTCGCCTCAATTAAATATCCCAAATTAAAGTCGAAATTAAAATCCAACTTTACATGTCAGAATTAAAAGCTCTGTTTTATTAATATTAGAAATGAATCTAATTAAGTCGTTTTACTTACGTCTATTTATAGATCGGCTTATTTAATTCTGATTTATTTTGGTTTATACTTCACTGGTTATGTAAGCTTTTAACACCTTTGAACATAGTCTTTGCTCAGTTTGAATATAGAATATAGACCTGTCGCTTCGTCACAATCGTATGTATAAGCCCTACCTCTAATTGATTTCATTGGCTTGTTGACGTTCTAGGGCGATACTTCTACCTTATTTCGCATACCTCGGGATTTTTACCAATTATTTAGTTTAAATCTTTCTATGCATGCCTTGTCTGTCACGTATGCATCCCGCATATCGTGGTATTATTCGAGAATTTCCAACTTTGGACTTTTATTAACTCACGTATTCGGATGTTTGTTAAATTTTATCGTCTAAATTGAATCGCCTGTTGCTTGTTTATTTCTACAGAATATTGGATTTTTGAACAAATGTGTTTTCTTTCAGTCACGTAACGATTTTCTAATAATGAATTATTTAGAATGCGTGTACGATGATATTTTCGACGCAATTGTTTAATGTTTGCTATGCCAATTTATCTATGCTTCCCGGTGATTTAATTTGGATCAATGCAAAGCTGAAACTAAAATCATATTGCCTCTATATTCCTTCCTTAAGTTGAATAACCGTTACCTTAAATATCTAAAACACCTAATTAAATTTTTAATAAATGGTATCTACACACGCAGCTTGACCTATGACCTATATATCTATTTTTAACCTACAAATTACACGATATTATATATATTTTCAATTTTCCATGTATTAATACGCATAACTGGCGAGTTCTGAAGTGAGCCGCTGTCAATTTGACGACGCTTTGGCGAAATCGCATCTGCCATCTTCAGACTCTATAATTTGAGCGTTGAATGAAGACTGCCGCAGGCATAGAAACCAGCAAATACTAGTCTACATCGTTGAACAACCTGAAAAACATATTTTGTTAAATCAGCCATGCAGAAGAACTACACAATGACATAGAACCGCACCAGAAATCAAGTAAGTGCAACGGAACATGTCCTCTAGCAGTATATATAGCAGGACAAAGGAACACTTTTTCATTCAATGTTCAATCTACAGAGCCTGAAGATGCTAGGTGCGATTTTGCCGAAACGTCGTCAAATTGACAGCGGTTTACTTCAAAACCAGCTAGCTATGCAGAATAATGCCTGGAAAATTGACAAAACAGACAACGTTTGCGAAATCTCAAAATTAACACACACATATATTGTTACAATTTTTCCTTTTAGAAAAATTTGTACCTTTTGTATTTGCATTTGACGTTTAAATGAGCGCCACTACATTTAGTAAAAATAGGAAACGTAGAACCCAAAAGAAATTGATACTATGTAACAGTTTTTTTGACCGCTACACTATATCAACAAATTTTAATTCTAATAACTCAAGTAAAGTCATTAAATTATGCAAACCATTTTTAAAACAAACAAGTATCGATATTGTATGTGCTAACCGCCATACAGTAATGTTGGTTCGGTTGCTAACATCAAGCGCAAAAAGTTAATATAACTATTATCAAGGCCAAACACCTTTCCTGTTTAGTGTATAGCACATTTGCGCTCACTTTTGCCAGAGCTCTCGTAGAGAAAATAATGGAACCACTAAAGGTTCTGGCGTGTAACTTGCGCCTAGCTTTTTGTGCGAAGTACAGCCTTAGTGCGCTAAAACACTAGGCTTTGTGATTTTAACAATGGTAAGAATTAAAATAATAATTAATTAGATCAACTAAATATTTTGTTGTAGCGCTCTTATCTTCTCTTATTTTTTTTTTTGGAAATTGCCCTTTTGATAATTTAACTTATAGAGGATGTTCGTTTGATAAATTTCGCTTCTCATAATTACACTCTTCGTAATTTTATTTTTAATAATCTTCAATATTTTTCTTAAAACGTTCCGCTTAAAAGTCGATTTTACATGATTTCTAATAAATAACTTTGTTTCGATTATTAATGAGATTAACTCATTTAATAATTTTTTGTACATTTGTGTAAATAACACAGAAAACAATTCTTTAATGACTGCGAAAAAGTACGATAAGATATGTTTTTAAACGTTTCGTAGAATTTGTCAACTAGAATTTTATATTATAATTAACAATTTTAAAAAGTCGTTTTGTATTATCTGGTTTTACAAAACTAAAGCAACGAGTAGGCTGTATTTAATAGAAGATAAAATTCTACTTTTACATCGGTGCATGTAAAATACGAACATCCTTCAACCGTACGATGGATAGTTGGATTTTGTGTTATGTTATGAAAAAGCACTAAGTTGGAATGTAAAAGAAACGTTCTACAAAGTAGGTAGAAATTTTTATGGTTTATAAATTAAGTCCGAAGACGCTTTTGAAAGTATTGGAATTTTATTCGTCCAGTTCGTGCGTATAACAAAAACGCATGGAAGTTAGCATGGTCCAGTCCAAGGGTCACGCAGCTGTTCGTGTTCGCTGGAACATGTGGATTTGACGTCACTTGTTTTCTGAAAATGTATGTATAAACACCTGCCCAAACATGTTGTGAAGACAACATGTAAAGAACACCTGCAGAGCCAAGGTAAGAGATTAAATTATTCTTGCATCATGCCTACATTTGGCGACCTTTAATACCAGGTTGCTTCAGAAAATATTTTGTAACTATCTATTTTGACAAATTCATTTCGCATATTAAAAAGGAACTTAGTAGATTTTTGTTGACAATATTAGTTCAATACAATTACAGTTATTAAATTTTATAAAATAATGTGAACCTAAAGAGTTCTTGTTGATGTTTCATTTACGCATGATTTCACTTACGATTTTTAAATAATGAATTAATAGAGAAGTAGCTAAAGTTTTATAAAGTGTAAACAGAAAGAGCAGATCTGACATTTCTAGTATAAATGCAAATTAGATTTTTGTAACTAAAGTAACATTTGAAGTCTTGATATTTTTCTTTGTATATATAATTCTACTTTATGAGTAGATGAAGCTTGTATTATCTTTTCTTAAACATAAATTTTATATCTACATTTTTTATGAAAGTATAAATTTTAATTAAAAAAACAACACTTAATTTTCTTAATTAATTGTTTTATTTTGAACAAGTACGTTCAGAAGTAAGGTGACAAAGAATAAGACCAAATAGAGTAAAGTGGTAAACCCAATTTAATAAGGAGCTTCAATAGCCTTTTCAGTATTTAAAGAACAAAACCTGTGTTCATATTATTGTTGCCTGATTAACCTTTGTTGTTTTTTTAGATGATGTAGCAAGAGAAAACTTCTTGTGTCTTCATTTTTAGTATATTTAATTAAATTTTCTTTACAGCTCCTGCGTCAGCAGTTAATACGTATACCTCCTTAAGGACGCCCAAGTCCCCCTTAAGGAAACCCTGTGTTTAAAATTACAGACTTGGTGGCGCCCTGTTTAAACCCCTGTTTTGTCAAGAATCTAGCCCTAGTAATAAAATAATGCTTTGTAAAAAGAACCACGATCAATCCTCATAAGCTCTGCCCAAGGAATAGACCCCTAGCATAGTCGGAAGATAATTGCGTTCCATCATTTTAAGGGAATCCTTTCTTAAAGGTTACCGGTCACATTTGGAGATATAAAAATAACCCTTAACTATTTAACCCCTCCAGTAAGAAAATCTTGTTATAACTAATAAGAAAAATAAAGTACATCGATGAGACACCTGAAAGAAATTATAAGTTTAAAAATAAGACACATGAGGCAGTTATTTTAATAACACGTGTCTACTTTCTACACGATTTTAGGATCGATTCCCAAGTTTTAATAATACTTCTATGTTATTTCAACATTGCCTTAAATGTTACTTAAATATTACACTAAATCGACGAAGATGATACGTCAAATGCTACACTAACAATTACTCTAAATGCGCTATAGAAAGAAACTAGAATCAATGGCGTAAATCTATTTTGGCAATACAAACCATCGTTAACTAATTTCAAAGGCTGTCAGTGGAATAGCTTGACGACCTCCTCAACACTATTCAATTAATACTCTCAATTCTTAGGTCGCCTAATGATCCATTTTGCTTCTTAAAGGATAACCTTTCACTGACTTTTATGATAAGGGAACAGTTGCACGAGTCGACGCGGATGGTTATTCCTGGCCACGTTTTGTTAAACGATATCTACTAGTTTGTGAATGTGTATGGTAGATGGCTGCACTAACTACATCATCAAGTAATATATAATAAACGGATGTAGATGTTTGCTTACATTGTAACCAAAAAAATTATTCATATAATAGAAAGCATTTAGGGAGTTCTAAGTTTGAACTAAGTGATTATTTGAAGTGTGTAATATTTATTAATTTTGGTTTTAATAAGTTTAGGTATGGGTACTCAACGCATATCTTGTTTTGTATTCTGGGTTGCCTAAATTTAACAGTATGCATTGATGCGTATAACAATAGCTAATCAGTTGATGATATAAACATTATATAGACGTAACATTTGAAATGTTACAATATATATTGCTATGAAATGCCCTTTACAAGCCCTACGTTGGTCGTTGATTTTTATTTGCTATGAAATGTGTCTTACCAGCCCCACGATTAGGCGTATCGATTTTTATTGCTGTGCAATTACTTTATTTCCTTTAAGCCCCAATGTTGGGCGTCATTTTTATTGCTGTGAAATTGCCCTACGATTTAAGCCCCTATATTATTGCTGTAATATGGCCCACGATTTGTACGTTATATTTTATTTGTTTACCACGACTAGCTCACTGAATGCTCGACTTCCTAATAATAAATCTTATTTTACCCTTTAAATGGATTTCAATAAAGAAGTTCAAAATCACACAATATAGTAATTGATAATATGTACAATGTTGTGTAACCTCAAAATTTTTCCTTGTATAGAATATTTACATTTACGAAATTTATGCTTTCCTGAAAGCCAGCATAAATATCTTTTAATTACCCTCAAGTATCTTCGAACGTTCTAAGATGATTTCCCTGTTTTCATATTTTTAAATGACTTTTTTGATGACTGTTACAAATACATAATGTATAGCAAATATTAAAGTTGAAACAGTCTTTAAATAATAAAATGTTTAAAAATCGCTAACCTGGAAGGTCACTGGAGTTGCCTCATAGTGTTTGTAGTCTGCATCCCTTGCTATGTCCGCTCTACTTATTGGCCATAATTATCCATTTTTGATTTCTGGTATTTTTCCTTAAATTAACTTTGAGTACCTTTTGATCTCACTTTCAGACGTATTTTTAGATTTGTGTTAAGGCTTAGATCTCGACATGAACATCGACTATATAAACTTAAATATCAACTTAGTACATAGGACATCAACAAAACTGACATCAACGAAAGTGGCATCAATAACCGCCCTGTTTTGTTAAATATTAAAATAAATGTAATTAATTGTTTAACTTACGTCTATTTGTAGACCGGCTTATTTTTTGTCGCACAGTTTTTGCACTTTTAAATTTTACTTATTCTGAATTTTAACGTTCCACTAATTAATTTCATCACGTATATTTCTACTACATTCGAGCATAGTTTGTGCTTGGTTGAATATGAACTGAACTCTTTATTCATTTCTTACTGTATTTATAAACCCTTTCTACCAGTCGTTTCTATTGGCGTGTTTATTGATCAAGGCTTGTACTTTGCCTTATATTTGGCAGAATTCGGTATTTTTTCAAAATTCCTGTCTAATTCTTGGTGACAATGCTTTATTAGTCACGTAAGCGTTCTGTATTATATGTTTAATTCTTAGGATTCCCAATTAACCCACATTCAATTACGTAATTTTATGTTTGTAGTGTATAAGTTCAAAACTTATCATATAATGAACCGCCTGGTGTTTATTTGTTTGTTACAGAATATTGGTTTTTTGAACAAAAGTATTCTTTCTAGTCACGTATTTAGTGACGTATTAGAATGCGTTTTCTTATACATGCGTTGATATTTTCGACGTAATTATTAAATATTTGGAATGCCAATTTATCTATGTTTCCCGATAATTTATTTTTGATGCAATTAGTTGCTTCTAAAACCTTATCTTTACTCGTAAATGATACTTAAACATATTATACGACGTACACATTACTATTCTAATTAAATGGTATCGGATTATTACTAAATGAGCTTCTTTCTCAAGCATTAAATCAAATATTTCTTATATACAGTCTCCTCGCAATTGACTTTTTGTAGAATAGTCGATTTACGCCTATAATTGATGGAATTATTTAATTTTCTTAAAGTTAAAAGTTATTTATGTTTATCCTACGACTCATAGCAATATATATATATATATATATATATATATATATATACTACTCTGTAGTTTAACTTGGGTAGCCCTACAAAAATACCTAAAATAAAGTCGAGCCCCACTGTTGGGTCGACATATTTATTGTGTAGCTCACTTTGGAAATCGCCAGATCGCTAATTCGTGCCCCACTGTTGGGTCGACATAATATTGTGAAGTTCCCCTTAGATTTTCTTGAACCTAAAATCAATTCCAGCCCTACAAACTGGGTGCCATAAATATTGTAAAGTTTACCTCGGCTGCTCCTTCTTGCTTGCTTTAATCTTGCTGTAATCTAAAAAAAATTACTACTCCATAATCATCTCAAAATAACGCAACTCACAAAATACATAACACTCTATTTACAAGAAATAAATATTACATTTTTAAAACTCCCTTCATCATATACAACAATATCACTTGGATTATTAACAATTCCTTTTCAAAAATGTATTTGAATTCACTAATCTTATCAAACAAATACCCTACTAAAGTAAGAGAGCTAACCCCATACCTGATTTTAACCCTTATCCTAATAGGAATACTTAGTAAAACTCTCTAAACTTGGGTGCAGAATTATAGCACTGCGAAAATAAAAATAAGCCCCCTTTACTTTGTACAATATAGCTTTACATTAATTATTCCTTACTACCTAAACAAGTTTTTATCTACATATAAAATCCCATAAAATTTTCAGTTTATCAATTTCATAAAGAATGATCACTCCAAAGCACAAACAAAATTAACGTAAACACAGCCAGTTACCACCACAAAAATGTTTTATAAAATTCATTACTTGGTAACTATTCTCCTGTAGGTATCAGCAAACCAGCCCTCGACGATGATGCCGTCTAGAAAGGCTCACGGCTATGGAACCGCTCTCCAGGTATAATCACCATCATTCCTCCCGGCACGCTACTATTCAAATCTTTCCTCATTTACCATAAACAAAATGCATCCAAACTTCCACAGTTTTCCATTATATTTCCGTTTATAAATAACCAATCAATAATTGCTGCATTCACCATTAATTTCCAAATTTTGCAACTATTTGTACGCTCCAACACCAAAACAAACTGTAGTTGGTACTTACATGCGTAATATACACTTCGCTTTTAATTCTATATTTATTGGAATATTTTCAATACATCAATTTATCATCACAACACACTAACTAGCGTGCAATTACAAATAACTATATACAATCACTTAAAAGTATCCACTACTAGAGTTATCATCAAAGACGAGCAAAGAAAAAGTAAGAGAAAGCCACGCTCCCCCATGGTGTTTATATAAGGACGAAACGTACCCCCCTATTTCTAAATTTGCACGTATTCAACAACGTACAAACAAACATTCCTAGTAAACTGCCAACCGTCTGCTTGCTTCCAGAAATTACAAGCATAACCGTCACCAATTTCAAGTGAAATACCAACGGTTCTCATTTTTCTGTGAAATACGACGTACAAACATTTAAAATTCGTTTGAAAACCGCCAACCGTCCGTGCGTTCGAAGAAACTAGCCTCAACGAAGATTGTTCTCGCTACTTCAAGTCTCTTAACTCAACCAAACATTTCTTCTAGCTTACTCTCGTATATCGCCTTGTTCCGCGTATACTTTATTTTTACAAACGTCCAGTTGGATATCTGCCCTCTCTAATACTAAAATCGTTACGCGTCTACCTGTAACGTCTATATTTTCGATCGATACAAACATCTTTCGTCTTACTCTATCTACAAGCTACAGAACTGTCTTTGTTCCCTTGTTTGTTATAAAGTCTAACTGATACTTAACCTTTGCATCTTTGTCTTTCATATGATGTGCTAAAGTCCGCCTTCGTTTGTGATATCGATCCGTACCTGCATTTCAACGTTCATTTACATTCTAGGAAATTATTAATTTTCTTACCTACCACTAACACGCTCGTGTTTTAAATGCTATATTGAAACGTTTTTTGTTTACTAAAAATATCAATCGTATGCTAAATAATATGGAAAGCTTTTACATCCTTCTACACTATCTTAAATTATAATAAAAGCTGTATTTTTATTTTGTTATGCTATTTCCTTATTACACAAATGCAAAGCTGCAACTAAAAACAAATTAACTCTAAATTCCTACTTTAAGTTGAATAAGCGCTATTTTAATTATCTAAAACACCTAATTAAAATTTTCCATAACTTGTGGCTACACATTCTAGCTTGACCTATGACCTACTTATCTATCTTTTTAAGCTGCAAATTACACGATATTATATACATATATATTAATATATATATATATATATATATATATATATCTATAAATAGTTTTTAAGATGAAATGAAAACCCAACATTTGTATGTAAAGTTGAACTACCATTTCAAATCGAATTAGTAATTGAAAACCACTAAAAGAACGGCTACAGCAAGATTTGAACCTGCAACCTCTGATTTTCCGGATCAGCGCTTTAACCAATAATAATAATAATAACCAATAATAACCATTTCATCTTAAAAACTATTAATATATATTAAGCATTAATTTGCATTCCAAATATGGATTATTCTTCTCTATTAATATATATATTAATATATATTAATATATAAAATTTAACCTTTTATTTCACAAAAGGGGCACCGGATTATTGCGACCGTATCACTGTAATATATATATATATATATATATATATATATATATATATATATATATATATATATATATATATATATTACAGTGATACGGTCGCAATAATCCGGTGCCTTGTGAAATAAAAAGGTTAAATTTTTTATTCTGTCAATTTTTATATTTTTAATTCTAATTTTAATTCTACCTCGGCTAGCTCAGTTTTTGATTACGCACGGAGCTTGCGACAATACAACAAAGCCTTTAAATTCTCCTTCTATCTCTACTTCCTGTTTCTTTAAGCCAAAACATCATTAAGTACAATTACTATAATATTCCCAAAAATAATTACAATGTATACAACGTTAATTAGAACTTGTGTTTAATAATTGAATTAAATTCTTTTAATTATTATCATTCCCAAGATTAATCAAAAAGTCAGCAAAAATTACCTTTATTATTATTATTTGAAGCCTCATGAACGTTCAGTAAACTTCTTTCATTATTTACGTAATTTATAGACGTGTATTAAAACGATCTTTGTTGACCCTCACATAAAGTTTTCATGAAAGCAATTTTTAAAATATTCAAATAAATAAAAATACAACGAAATATTCCCAAACAAATTACAACAAAATATTAATATTTGCTAACCTGCATCTCCAGTTTGAACTTGTTCCTGCTCCAACTGCTTCCGTATTCAGCTTAATAATTTTCATATATTCCTAACGTCTGCATTTTCTTAGTACTGCTTCACTTTCATGAATTATTTAAGCGTTTAAACTTCCTGGTCGAATCCAGTGATTAATAATTGAATAAAATATTTGTTAAATGTTTACATAGGATTCAGTAATCATTCAGAGTCCCTTTTGTTCAATTAAGCACATACGATCCATTAGTTATTTAGAGTCCCCACATCGAATCTAGTAATTAATTAGAGTCTTTTTGTTAATGTAGAAATTAGAATTTAATTTATAAACAACCTTTTATTACGTACGTTTTTAAAGGATCAAAACGACAAACCTCTTTTAATGTTGCGCTATCATATAATTTATTACTTATAAAATCACTTCAAAATCTTTTTACGTAAATACTTTGTTCTGTGCGTTGTGAACTATACCTTAATTCAGGGCAAACTGATTTGTTTACAAATCCGGTCGTATTTAAAAGAATCGCTTATCTATTGACAAGTTCATAGTTCAACGTTTGCGCTATTGTACGTGATTTTTGCATACAAAGTTTTGGCTATTCCTATGGAATTTTGCTGTATATCGAAATTGACGCGTTAGTTTCGGCACGTAGCATTTCGAGTTAATGCACCTATTCTCTTAGATTTTTACATTTTTGGATCACGTAGACCATTGTTTGTACAATAAATTTAATGAACTTTGATTTTATCACCATGCCGTGGTTGTTTCCAATTTCTCAGGTGTTGAATTTTAGCTTTCTAGTCACGTAGACTTAATACAATTTATGTATTAAATTATATGCGTTTTTTATCTTACGCATTTTTAAACCAGTTTGTTTTAACTGGGATTCTTAGCGTAATGATGATGCATTATTTATGGGTATTGTGTTTCAGCTTCCGTTCACGTTGTTGTATGACTTGCGAATTTGTTTAATTAAATCTTCTAAAGTACCTTTTATCTCTTAAATTAATTATGATTATGGTTTATATACAGGGCGTTGTCATCTCCTTTCCAGCCTAATCGTCGTATTTTTTATTTTCTTTGTAGAAATGTTTGGTTTTCTGAGCTCTCATGTAATTTTTATGAAGTGCACTATATATTGGTCCTAACTACTCTCGAGTGACCTTATTAATATAGCAACATATATATATATATATATATATATATATATATATATATATATATATATATTGCTGTGATACCACCAAAATACGGGAACTCCACTTTTCGAATCGAGCCTCTACGAATTGGATGTCAAGAATGCTGTGAATCCTACAAAAAGCTATTCATTACCTTAACTGTGTTGGTCCATTGACTTTCTTCTGTTCATCGCCTCGGCTGCTCCTCTAGTTAAACCTAATTTTATAACTTACATCCTCAATCATAAAAAAAAACAAACACATTCCTACCACAAACATCAACGTTAACTCTATTTACATCAATATTCACAATACATTAAAATTTCAAAATTAAAACTCAGCATAAACTTCAGTTTTAAAAAGAATTTCAAGATTAATTTTCTTATCATTTTAATGTGCATCCAGAATTAAAGTCCTTGTAGGATGCCTACTAATTAATATAACAATATATGCAGACCGGAGTCTGCGTATAAAGGGAGCATCTACCACCCCTTTACGTTAATTAACCAGGTTCGTCTAATTGAGCTCAAAGACATACCCAAATTTTCATCATAATCCCGAACATCAATACTAAATACCCCTTTCTACTTAAACAAGCAAATTTCATCTTAAAATTAAAATTTTATGGTTAGTACAATTTCACTAATGTCCATTTAAAGTAAATCAATTATAAAGTTATTCAACACACACAAAAATATCAAAGTTCAAACAAAATAGTATAAATTACCTGAAGGTTACTGCACTCGTAGCTTCAATGTACATCGTCCCTTTTGTTAATCACACCATTCCAACTGGGTTATATTTACAGCTTCTGATTCTCAACGCTTTAAAAATTTTCTCCATCACCATTTATTTAAAGTAGTTTCTGGGCTTTTCCGGAACTCATCTGTGTATATCTGACCCTTGTTTTGTGGATCCAGATACATTTATGAACCATTTAATCATTAACACCCCCGCAAAATAGCAAAGAAATTCATACTTCTTTCACCAATATACGCCAAAACTGCCTACTAATGGGTATTCATTTGTCGTAAATTTTGACTAATTAGTACAGTGATACTAACTTTTATTACCTTGTATCTAAGTGCACTCAAGTACATTCATGTTAGCACGTAAATAACAAACTGTTTTAAACCCCCAAATTTACGAGCAAACTTTAAATTATTTTATCAAACTAAAATGCACTGTTTAACGTGTTGAATCAAGTCGCGGATGTAAGAGAGCTTGTTTATATTCCCCTGGATATATATAGAAGTTTGCCCGTCTGTCGGTCGAGTCCCCAAAATGGCCAGTTCTAAAGAATTTCGCATGCTATGTTCCCATTCCGTCGCTCGCGCGTCGGTTTTTACGAATTTTGCACTCGCCAGTTGAAAATCCCAGAAATTCTCACACGGCACGCAAACATGTCCGAGAATAACAAATTGACTTTTATACAGAAATCGTTGTTTCTACCTCTGATATTTGTATCCTATTTTCAACCAATTGTGACCCTCGTGACGTTGCTTAAATCACGCCTTTTACTATATGTGTCTTTGCTCGACGCATTTTCTCTTTCCTTTTCTAACCTGTTCGTATTGGTGCAAATTGATATTCTTTATTATCGATTATTTTAGTCCATGTGGAGTGTGAAATATCCCACCTTTAGCATTTCTACGGTTTCTCCAAAATTCTTTGAAACCATTTGTTATCTACAAAATTTTCGCCGTACGTGACATTTAAACTACGCAGGTGTTCAAACATAATATTAATTCTCAGAGTTTTATTTTCTGGTATTTTAATCTTGGATTTTCACAGGCTTTTATGCTTATTATTAATAATGGTTTAATTAACTCCAACCAAAAATTGACTTCTATCCTTTCATTTTTAGCGA
Source organism: Platerodrilus igneus (assembly GCA_036346225.1). Taxonomy (NCBI): domain Eukaryota; kingdom Metazoa; phylum Arthropoda; class Insecta; order Coleoptera; family Lycidae; genus Platerodrilus; species Platerodrilus igneus. The sequence goes on along the minus strand of JARFIW010001373.1, from coordinate 1,767,028 downwards.
ATACAAATTAAATATTAATTATTATGTGTACACTTTGTTTAATACCGGTTACTTAAAATAGGGTTAATTAATATAAATTTTGCACGTAATTTCCATTTGTTTCTTTATTAGGAATAATTAAATTACACGTAGAGCTTTTTAATACTGTTTTTTTTTATATAAAGCGTCTTGTACATGATTTAAATCTCTTATTTTTACTGAAACTAATAAATTTTTATGCTTCACGGTTTTAATAACGCGTATTATCTAATAATATTCATTATACACGGTGATTAAAATTATTTGATGTGATTATTTAATTTTCTACCCTGGTCTAAATATGAGTAATATATATATATCATATATATATATATATATATATATATATATATTGATATGATAATGCCGTACTCGGTGTACTAAGTTCTATTTAACGCCACCGCTCTGTGTTTCTCTGAAATTAATCTTTTACTTTTATTATTATGCCACGGCTAGCCCTTTTTAATTTACACAGAGTGCACAACGTTACGATGATCAATTTTCTATCACCTCTTTATGATTACCTGTTTGAATTGATAAAACGAAGTCAATTAATTTCATATAATGAAAAGAAATAATATTTACAATTTCTGAAATTCTTTAAATACACCTTTCAATCAATTAATATCCTATGGATTATTTAACCCAAAATTTATATACTTTTAATTCAATATAAAGTCACCAAAAACAACATCTTTACAAAAAAATTTGGAACGTTTGAGACTTCTTTATGATTTATTACGTAAGTTTAAACGTATGCAATGTTTTTTGTTGACTCTTTACAAGTTTTGGATAAATTGAATAAATTCAGTATTAAAATTTAAATTGAAAAGATTCCTTAAAATTAAATAGATATGACCTGCCTTGTTTCGTGTTGTGGATCAACACCCCCTTGTTGTCTTCAATCGATTACCAATGCTCTGCTTTGTTAAACCAATATTTAAGTATACTTACCCCTTGTTTTCCAAAATCACCTCGAGCTTTATTTGGTACTTCTCTGTATACGCCTTAACTTTTTCCCAGAATTAAAATTAGAATTGTTTTCGACGCAGATTAGGATTCTTTTTGACGCAGATTAGAATTGTTTTATAAGTGAACCAGAATTTGAGTAGAAGCCAATTAGAATTGTCCCCTTAGGACCATAGATTAGAATTAAAATTTCTTATATTCGCAGATTAGAACCATAAGTATTTTCGATCTGGATTAGGATTGATTAGAAGCTCTATATCATACAAAATATTTAATTTAAATTAATTAACCAATTTCTACTCACGTTTTCTTAAAAAACGGCAAAAACTTTTCATATATTCTTAACACAATTTCCATGCAGCACTATCTTCACTATATTATAAACTTTATTTATTTGACGCGTAGATTTCTGGTTCAAAGTGATGTGGATTCAACCCGCTTTAAGTGGAAACTGAGTTGTCTTATCACCGGTGGTTGTTAAATAACTTTATAGTTTTACAGATTGTCGCGACTAGCCAGGTTTGTCTTTAGTACTCCCTGTATTTTTAAACTGTTTTCTGATGAAATTATTTCGGATTTTTGTGTCATCGTGTTTATTTGCGATCTTTAATTGCCTTATTATTAGTCATTGCGGCCAGACTTTTAACTTACGTCTGTTGTTTTGTATAGATAAAGCTTTTGGAAAATTGTACAAATTGAATGATGTAATGTGAATGCTGTTTTCGTATTTATTTATTTATGCGTTTTTTTTTATTAAAGCGCTTATGGTTCCAGCGTAATTGCATGCAGATTTATTAGGTTTTCTCTTATCTTCTGCGTCTTTATTTTATAAACTTGTATAAAATTCTCAACGTAGTTTTAAATACATGTACGATTATTTTTCTGCTGAATACGCGTTCTATTGTTGTAAGATATGCTTACTTGCATCGTTTAAAGTTAATTACGGTCTATATACAGGGTGTTAAATGCTTGCTATTTACATATTGTATGAATTACTTATTTTTCTGCTAAATAAATGCAGTTTTCTGATTCCTATTGCTATTTATGGTTCCTACATGACCCTTACTACTCAATACACCCCTAAACAACCCCTTATTATAGCAAAATGTATAAGGGGTCACAAGAGATCATTGAAACCCTAATTATAAAAATAAATTCTACCAAAATATAATAGAATCCGAAAAATTAAATTTTCCGTAAATTCGTGGTTACGCTAGGTTTAATACAAGCGTACCTGTATTCATTGATGTACAATGCAAAAACACAGATTGCGCGTGTATAAATCGCCTTGTATGTTATAAGCATATTGTAAATAAATAGCGATGTCAGGTGTAACAACACGAAGACACAAATTATGAGTTAGGTGATGCTGTACTTCCCATAAGGTGTCTGTATTAAATATTACAACTTTGCTACTCCTGTCCTGATGAGCCCCAATTAGGGCGAAACGCGTAGACAGGATGCCCTCGTGACTGAATTTGAGTCATTTGCCATTAATTCTTTTTTACTTTGTATTAATTTAAGACTCATTAAACTTACTTATCTTTTAAATTATAAGTTTTGGCTATGGAAAAAGATGGTTGGGTCGGATCTCCTCCATGTCGACAGTTGTAATGCTCTTGTTGCTAGCTCTTAGTCGGTAGACCTAAAATTTAGATCTTCCGCAAAATCTGTAGAATCTCCACGTCGTTCGTTCTGTAAGTGGAAAGCTAAATGCGTAACAATTAAGTCTTTTAAAGAACGTCAAACATGTACAAACCAAATATTACAAATATGTGACAAAGAAAACTATTTTTTACTGTTTTCCACATATTTCTTTCTTTTCCTACCATTTCTGGTATCTCGATGTTTTTAACTTTGCCTGTCCATGATATTATATCTTCATCTTACGTCTAAACACAACATTGTAAGAATTATACCTTTTTCTTATCCGCTTTTTCTACTGTCCACGTTTCACAGCCGTACACTGCTGTGCTCGACACATGCTTTCAGCAATCTTTTTTTGTTTCTATGTATGTTGTTTACGAATATAGCATATGCTGTTTATTGTTAAATACAGCACAGCTTAGTGCTAATATTTATTCTTTTCTTTTGTGCTTTTCCCCTTATATTGCTTTTAAAAATATACCCTATTTCACCGACATTCAACGGTACGCGAAGAGGGTTGAGCAATCTGACGGCTATTAAGATTTCTCACCACTTAGATACTTACCGAATCAATAGTTTTCTAATTACTCCTTTCGCACAATCAGCATTTGTTTAGAATAGTGCAAAACCAACACGTGCAGTTGTTTACGATAGTTATTGTGTTTAAATACACTTACTTTTTCATTATTATGTTTTCTGTCCTGAAACTGGTTAGAGGGGTACCGCCATTGATTTCTTCTCTGAACTTACCTATACATTCCTTGAAATTCTCACAGGATACATTTTTCACTGTCTGTGCAATAGTCTAATCTGGGTTTACCTTCAACTTTCTTTTTCCTCTGCTACTAATATTTCTCGCACTATTCTCTCATGGCTTAGAACGTGTCCTAGCGTCCGATCTCTTTTATGTTTTATGTTTTTTACACATTTCCTTCTTCTTCTAGCACTTCTAGAACCTCCTTGTTCTTAACTTTGTCTTTCCATAATATCTTCAGCGTACGTCTGTAGCACCACATTTGAAAGGTTTTCATGTTTTTTCTATCTGTTTTCCTACTGTCCGCGTTTCACAGTCGTACAGTGCTGTGCTCTACACATATAGTTTAAGCAATCTATTTCTTGTTTCTATGTTGGTTGTCTTTGAACATAGTAATTGCTTATTCTTGTTAAATGCAGCACGGCCTTGTGCTAATCTTGGTTTTATATCTTTTGCACTTTTCCCATCTTACGTAATTCGACATCCTATTTAGCAGAAATATTTAACTTTTAGTAAGTTGTCGTTTCTTATTTTTATACTGGTTTTTGACTTATTAAGCCCTCCTTTACATACTAGTACTTTAGTTTTATTTTCGTTCATCTTCATATGGCATCTCTATGTCAGTGCTATCTCCATTTCATTAAGAGCTGTTTCTAACCTCTCCTTGTTAGATACTAATACCGATATATCATTAGCAAATCTAAGTATATCAAGCGTTTGACTTTGCATAGTAATTCCAAATATCTTTCTGCATTTGATAGTATTCGTTGCCTCTTTGATATGCAAGTTAAAAATTTACGGTAATAAGGCACACCCAGTCTCGCAATTTTCCTCCTTTTCCTAATATTTACTTCCCTACGCTTCTGTTCTAATTCCATTTCCGCTGTTTGTTCTTTGTATAAACTATGAACTATTCGCCTATCGCTATAACTCATTCCGATCGTATTTCGAATATTTTATCCCACTTTACATAGTCGAATGCTTTTTCCAAATCTACAAACCCTATATACAGGCTTTCTTCTTCTTCTATTGCGTTCTCTATTAACACACTTAAAAATAAAATGGCCTCTCATCTAAACCCAAATCGATCTTTGCCTAGTATTTCTTCAGCCCATTTTTCCATCCGTCTGTATACAATTCTAGTTAATATTTTTAACACGTGTGCTATCAAAGTTATTGCTCGAAAGCTTTCACATCTATCCGCACCTTTCTTTTTTGGTATAGTGACTATGGTGTTACGTCTGAAATCTTTGAATCTATCGCCAATCTCATACATATAGCTTACAAGTTGGAAGAGACGTTCTGTTACTGCTTGTCCAGCGGCGTTTAGAGTTTCTGCTTGCATCTTATCTATATCGGGTGCCTTACCATTTTTCAGACCGTTTAATGCTAATTGAAACTCATCTCTAAGTATAGAATATCCGAAGTTATTCTTTTCAATATCCAATTCCTGTTCTATTGCTGCTAGTTCATGTCCTGCATATAAATTCCCTGTATATTATTGCCATCTATCAACTTTCTCTATATTTTCTATAAAGGCATTTTAATTAGTTTGTATGCCTCGTCTGTCTTTCCTATTACCCTTCTTAGTTTGTACCTTTTAACACTTTTCATCAATCTATTGCTTTTTAGCTTTTCTGCATTTGTGAATAATTTCCCATTTTATGGCTTTGTGTCTCTGTTTTCCTGCTTTGTCTGGTCTATTTGTGTATTTTTGCCTATTTTTTACCAAATTGGTATTCGTAGCTTCGTAATTTCCTTTTGTTTATAGCCCAGAATATTTCTGACCGCCATATTTAAGTTGGATTTGCTATTATTTCATTCTGTTTCTACTTTCTTAGTATCAGATTTTTTCAGATATTTTTCAGAAATTCATTTGACTTTCTTTTTTTAAATCTTTCGTGGAAATCTTTATCTTTTAGTTTCTCAAAGTCAAAGTGCGTTCTTTCGTTTCTTTTTTTAAAATTAATAATTACTATATTGTGGTCAGTGTGTATATCTGCTTCTAGATAGCGTATTGCTATTTTAAAAAAATTACCAATTTTTGCCGATTTTTCAGCGTCCTTTTGAAGGAAACAGCATGGGTACTTTTCACGTCCTTTTTAAATATAAGATCATCATTTGCGTATAAAGTTTACTTGGTAAGTTATACGTCAAAAACAAAAAAAAAAACTGCGATTTTTGATGATTTCTCATATTTTCCAAAAAACATTTGATGGATAACTTCAAATTCGTGTTCAGCACACCGAAAAACACAAAGTAAGCCACTGAAAATATTACACCAGAACTTTGCACTTTAAACTAGCGTTTGACTGAACTACACCGATTCTATTCATTTTGAAAATTTAATCTTAGACATCTTTTTAAGCTTGTATTTGTTCAATTAGAGAACAGAAAACAATCAAAACAACAGTCCTCTCAAAAAGAACGTTCAACTTGAGATAACAATTTTTCTTCATAAACAAATACCGATGGTGGAGTACCGTGTGTGTCAATCATCCACATATTTGAATTTTTAAAGCAGCATATCGTTTTACAAATTGTGTTGATTTATGTCTTGGATCATCGATTACAATTTTCAGAAAATATATAAGATTATAGCACACACGTCAGATAATATACGTAATCAATTTTATGTAAATGTTGTTGTTCTAACCGGCTTAAGATGTTTTTCTTAGTAATCAAGAATATATATTAATTTAAAATATTAGACAAATTAAACTTTTTTCCATAATATATATGCAATGTATCTTTGCTCTCACAAATCATTCCAATTCTAATTAATTATTCACGTGCAAATATGCAAATATTGTTACACCCTACTGCGATATATTCCAAACTAATAACGGTGAAAAAAGTATAATTATAAATCATACTCGTTTTTTAAACAACATTAAATTGAATTATGTTTCCTCGAATGCTTATGATATTTATTTTGATTTATTTATTTTACTGTTAAAATAGTATAACATCTAATCTTAATTCTATTTCTAATATAAAAATTTGTTTTTAAAACCACGAGTTTTCTTATTACTTATAAAAAATATGACGAATAGTAAACAAAATGTTTTTTGATTAGAGCAATAAATATTAGTCAACAAAGTACAAAGTACAGTTAGTTTAAAGAATTTAAGAAAAAAATTCGAAAAATTTGAGAAACGCAGTTTGAATGTATAATATTGTAGCGGGCTACTACTACCGCGTTTCTCTAATTTAAAACAAGTAATAACAAGAGTCTTTATTACTCACTATTCACAAGTCTAATTAACAGTATATGCCTTATTTATAGATGTATTCAGTCCAATTAACAATGAAGCACTATCACACTAATGAATTTACAAGCACTAATATCTTCTTAAACTAACTTCTTTACCATAGGTCCATTAATAACACTAACACGACTATTATTTATTACACTTCTATCTATTTATGTATACCACAAGCTGCATGTACATTAGACACATCATATAACATTTATGTATACTCTTGGACTTTCAAAAGCTCAACTACTTTTATTATATACGATATAATTTATATTCGACATTCTGGTATAGACTAACTCTGTACTTCATCATCAATCTTATTTATACCGTGAATTAAAAAGGATGACTTATCCTCCAGTAATTGCCAGAAGCTTCTCGGTCGCTGTAGAATATGCAGTGCTTGCGGCGCTTGTGTATGTTAGACGGGTTGCCTAATAGTAGCTTGCCACAATATGTTAGTGTAAGCCATTACAATGGAGTGTAGTTAAAATCCAACCATATTCCATTATTAATATTTTTAAACAATCGCTAAAGGTGTGAAAAACACGTTTTTCGATAATTGACGTAAAACTATAATATGTAGAGAAAAAGTTTTAAATAAAAAGCGAGATAGGTTTTGAGCCTTTTGGAGTTTCTTTCTAAAAAGGATTTCTTTCAAAAAACACTTTCATCAAATTTATTTAAACCGTAATTACAATGGTTTGACAAATTGTACGTTATATTCATTAACGTCTTAGTTTCAAAATAATCAAAGTTAAATATTACTAATTACTAATTAAAATTACGGCGAGTAGCTTGAACAACCAACAATGTTAAAGTTGTGAAGCTCGAGACTGACTGGCCATCATGGGCTCCTCAGGGTATTTATGCAATTCCTGCTCTTACATCACTTGTGAGAAATGCAGATCTGATGTCTGCTATTTCTGTATTACTTTTTAATAATCTTAATTCTAGCAATTGGTTTTTTATAGTCTATTGTGACCTGCACCTGCAATATCATGACACGTCTGGAACACAAAGTAGTTGATTCATTTCCCACGTTTGATAATGAACGTCCATTAACCTTTTATAATGTGTCCTTCAATTATACAATGTAACATTCTATTTCTTAAGACTTAATAGTTTCATTTAAATATACATATATATTAATTTGGGGGGTCTGTAACTCCTCCAGACTTAGATGTAAATTAAGGGTTGTAATTAATTTTTAAAACTCGTTGTCCTTAAGGGTTTGTTTTGATTTCTTTATTCACATTTGTTTCATTGTTCTTATATCTAAGATACATTTTATACAATAAATATGCAGTTAATAAAGTTATTATAATGATCAATAAAATTGTCCAAACACTGGGATTATCGTAATGTAATTTTGGCACTTTTAATTCACTTAAGTGTTCTTTACAACTGTCCATTAACTTTAGGGCGTGGTTGAGATCGTCTAGTTCTAGATGTTCTAGTTGCATCGGTTTTGTAATAATTTTGTTGTCTTTGGTTTGGGGAATCTTGAACTGTAGTTTGGGTAAATTTGCAAATTTCTTCGCAACTGCTGGGTTTTGGTATACTCGAATGATTTCACTTTTTAATTTTAAGTAACAGTTTTCCTTTATGGTGATCACTTTGCTCCTAATTAAGGCTAAACTGTTTTCGTCTTGGTTGCAATGAGCGGTTGCTATGACTTCTTGCGGAAATACAGCAATCCATTTGTTGTTTATGACTTTCTGAATTTTCATGTTCATAATTTGTACCGGTTTTAGCACACAGTTCTCATAGTGATTAAAGAATCGTAATAAATGTACTTCACAAGGGTTATCTGCATGAATAGCTGTTGTCGTTAATGATTGGCTTAAATATCGGCTGGGTGCCACTTCTTTGTATTTTTCATTTGTGAAACCATGCCATTCGGGGGAAGGAACTTGGTTTTGAGTATAATAACTTGGTATTGGCTAGTAACTTTCGCGGGGAAAGCAAATAAATGATAATAATAGTAATTTATCTCTACGATTGGGATTTCTATTAAAAACGTAATTTCGTGATTCTTTACATAACCCTTTACTATGGCTATCTTTTCAAATATAAGTATATTTGATTCCTAATAATTCATTTAATAAATCAATCGGTCCTATAATACTAGAATGCAAAGTGTTTAATTTAGCAAACGTTACAGCACTTTCTAGTGTGGCTAAAATTTGTTGAGTTACAGTGAGGGTTGATATCATTTGATTAAATATCGTTTTAAATCTTATCAGATCACGCATTCCTAACATTGTGGTTTGCATGTTACTTTCAAGGGTTAGTATTCTATTTGTTATGCTGTCTTGGTTTCTTACTAATTTTATTAGTCTATCATTGAATTTTATTATGCTTGATTGAGTTAAAGATATTTGATTTCTAACAATAATGTCATTCTGATTGTCAATTAATTGTTGTATCGCGTTGTCATATCATTCAACATCTTGGTTGTCTAAATTACCTGTGATGGCTTTTATCATATTACCTAATCCCTTAATAATTTCTCTTTTCTGTCCTGTGATTTGGTCTGTTGGTATTAATCGATTGAACTTAAATTCTCTAAATGTGTGTATTTTATGATTTTGCGTTGTCTACTACTGCTACGTTTTTTTCTAAAATCTTTTTGATTTTAAACGGATCTAAGTTTTTGGGTGCCGTTTTGTGTCTCTTACTTTTAAAATTCCTCTCGTACACGGCTTGCCCAACTATTTATATTGACGTTTTCATTGCGGGTCTTTGTAATACGTTCTTTATTGTTATCTAATTTAGTTTTTACACTATTATAGGTAATTTTTAATTTATATTTGTGGTCTTTGGCGTACTGTTGATATACTTCTTCATTGTAGTGTACATCGTAAGGGTTACGGAAATCTGAGTGTCGTAGTGTTAATTCGAGGGGTGTAAAATTAGTTGATGAGTAAATTGTGTTGTTGTAAGCAATTAAGGCGTATGACATTAAATTAGTGATATATTTTTTCTTATAGGTGAATCTTAACAGTCTAATTTGTTCTAATAATGTTAAGTGAAATGTTTCAATTAATCCATTTGTTACAGGGTGATGTTGTGTTGTAAAATGAATACATATTTCATGAAGTTCTAAGGTATATTGTATGGTTTCGTTTCTAAATTCGCTTCCATCGTCTGAAGTTATTGCTTCGGGTGTATCGTAAAATGTAAAGTATTGTAAGATTCCTTGGGTTACATCAATGCCGTTTTTTGAAATAATGGGTATCGCTTGGCCTACTTTGGTGAATGCGTTTACGATTGTTAGAAAGTTTTGAGCTTCTACTACCAAAGTGTCTGCATGTAATTTTTGAAAAGGTTTGTCGGGTGTTATAGTTAACATTAAGGGTACTTTTGGTGGTAATCTGTCGTATTTTGCCTTGTCGCATAATTCACATTGGTTGATAAAATCCGTGGTTAATTCCTCCATGTATTTAATGTGATATCTTCTTATGAGTTGTTTTAATGATTCGTTAATTCCACAATGATTGGTTTTACCTTTATGTTGGTTTCGAATTACGTCATTTATTTCGTCTGGGTCATCTAAAGTAATTAATTTCCGTGTACATCTGATAATATTGGGTCCTGAATTATTAAATAATTTAATATATAATTCTGAAAATCGTTTGTACAAATGTTCTGTGGTGAAATAAAAGTAAAAACTTTTTCTCTGGGGTATATTCCTTTATAATTTTAATAATTTGCGCTTCGTTGTCATCTTTTGTTATTTGAATATGGTATATTTTTCTATTATCGGTTTTTGTATATTTTACCGGGTCAGAGTTGGTTAAAACTTCGGTGATTATAAATTGGTTTGGTTTCGTATCTATTACTTCGTTTAAGGTTGAAATTGCGGTTTTGGTTTTTCATTTGTGTTGAGTGTATAGTGTCTATTTCTTCTAGGTCTTCCCTTATCTCTGTTTCGTCAGCAATACATATAACTGACTCTGTCTCTATGGCGTTGAGTTGTGTTCTGCTCAATGCGTCTGCATTATTGTTATACATTCCTTTCTTATATATGATTTCGTAGTCGTACTTTTCGAATTTAATCCTCCATCTCTGTAATTTTGAATTCGGTTCTTTGAGTTTACATAACCATGCTACTGGTCTATGGTCGGTGTATATGTAAAATTTCCTCCCAATAAAGATATGGTCAAAATATTTTGTTGCCAAAATTATGGCTAATAATTCTTTCTCAATTGCGCTGTACTTCTGTTCTGTTTCATTTAGCGTCCGTGATGCGTAGCTGATTGGTTTATCACTGCTTACTTTTCCTTGGTTTAATACTGCGCCTAAAGCAATGCTAGATGCGTCGGTTGTTAATGGTTTTGAAAAATCAGGGTATTTAATAAGGGGTAATTCGTAAGGACACTTTTAGGTTTCGCTATTGCTTTAATGAATTCCGGTGTGTGTTCGATTTTATTACCTTTCTTCAAACAATTTGTTATTGGTTTGGTTATTTGTGCGTAACTTTTGATAAATTTTCGGTAATATTCGCTGAGTACTAAAAATCCTTTTATTTTTTAATTCGTTTTTGGTAAGGGGTAATTTAATACGGCATTCGTTTTGTCTGGGTTTGGCATAACACCTTGTGGCGTTATAATGTGTCCTAAAAATGCTACTTCCTTCTGCAAGAATTCGCTTTTGTCTAATTGAACTTTAAAATGAGCTTTTCGTAAACGTTCAAAAACTTCTCTTAATCTTTCGATGTGTTCCGCGAATGATGTCGAATATACGATTATATCGTCCAGGTACACAAGACATTTTTCGTTGTGTGTCCCTCTTAAAATGTTGTCCATAACTCTATGGCGGGTACGTTTTTTTAGCCAAACGGCATGCGTTTGTAATCATAGTGTCCTCTGAGTGTACTGACTGCTGTTGTAGTCGTGTCTTTTTTGTCCATCTCCACTTGGTGGTATCCTGAGGCGAAGTCTAATGTCAAAAATATTGACACTTTCCTAATTTGTCTAGAATCTCAGTGATATCGGGTAGTGGGTATTTATCGTCTACTGTTTTCTCGTTGAGTTTTCTGTAATCTATTACCATTTGGAATTTGCGTTTGCCTGGGGAATCTAATTTCTTTAGCACAATTAGTACAGGGCTGCTCCATGGTGAATTCGAATGTTGAATGATGTCTTGCTTTAATAGGCCTGATACCTTTCTATCTGCTTCTTCGTGACTTGTTTGAGGTAGTCTATAAGCTTTGGTGAAAATCGGTTTATCATCTGCTAGTTCAATGCTATGTTTGACTGTTGGTGAAAGTTAAGAGTATTCCTTCGCAATGGAATATATCTCGGCATTCGAAGCATAAGTCTTTAATTGCTCTCTCCTCTTCGGTATTAATATCATTATTAAAACGAATATTAATTAAATTTTCTTTTAACATTCTTTCGTGTTCTGTAAGGTTGGAATTGTTTTCTGAGTCTTCGTCGATTTCCATCTCGCTAAAGTTCATTTCTTCTACGTCTATTGGTTTTGTTAGTACTACTTCGATGGGGTAATCGTTTGAGTTCAGAATTGTCGTAGTAGCGTAACTGTTTTTTATTTGTATTAACGCGGTGGGTGTTTCTACTCCTTCTTGGAATGACATCCGATGTCGCTTTTTGAATTTAGTAAGACTCTTATTTGTTTTTCAGTCCTAGGCTCGATGGTGTATTTTTGGTAGGTTTGAATGTTTTCGTTTTGGAATTTAATGGGAATTTGTCCGTGTTTCGTTCTTAATAATCGGTTTTTTATGTCAATATTTGCTCCTAATTTTCTTAGAAGATCCATGCCTATCAATCCGTCATACTGATCGTTAAATTCAAAGATGCAAAATTTGTGTTTCATTTTTACGTTAAAGGTTTTTGCTAAAGGTATGTTTGCAATAAATTGGTGTAATGTCGTTTTGTGTGCTGTTTTGATTTTAAAAGGTTCTCTTTCTACAAAATCTAAATAATATTTCTGTACGGTTTTGAGGCTGATTAAAGTTTTTGAAGATCCTGAATCGATTAATAATTTAAGTTCCCCACGAGGTATTTCTATATAAGGTAAAATTTGTTGATGAATGTTGATTAAATTTATTACATTCTATTGTATTTGCATCTGTCAAACTGAAAACTTGAGCACGGATTTTCTTCGTCGTCCTCTTCGTAGCTTTCATAAGGGTTGTTGCATTCGTTACTTTCTGCACGATTTGTTTCCTCGTCCCTACTGGAGTTTGCATAATTATCCGTGTCTTGATTATTAAAATCTTCTACTTCTTGGTGGAATACTTCCTCGGAAGGGAAGTTTCGTTTTTGGGCGTAATCGGGTCTAATTTGAGTTATTTTAGTATTCTGTCTGGTGTTACTAGGTGGAGTGTTTGTAATAAGTATTGAGTTCTTGTTGTTATTCGGCATCAGTGTATTTTTGTTGACATTTACGCCGAATGTTTGCCATGCTCGATTCGCATTCTGTTTAAATTTTGGTGTAAATGTGGGTTTTGTAAAGTTTGAATTAAATATTGGTCTTGGAAGTTGTCGTGGTAGATTGTTGAAGTTTGTGTTATTAAAGTTTGGACTGTTTATTCGCGAATGATTCATTGGTGCGTTAAATGGTGTAAATTTCGGTTGTGTTGGTATTTGTCTCGCCGCTTGTATTGTTTTAATCGGTGAGTAATTTTTATTCGCGTTAGGATTATATATTCTATTTCTGTAATACATAACTCTTCCTCTACAATTAAATTCATTGCTTCTTCTAAGTTTTGGGGATGTTGAAATCTTATTTTATCTGATAATCGTTTGGGTAACACGAGTTAAGGTTCGTGGCTTCGAGCGGCCCTTTTTAAAAAGACTCTTTGAACTTTAACAAATTCATTTTTGATTATACAGAAATTAATGGGTATTTTTGACAAACTTGAATAATTAGTCTAAGTCGAAACACATTAATTAATTGTACAATATGAACTATCTACGAACTGCAATGTAAAAGCTGAACGTTCGATGAACTGACTGCAAGTGGAGCTCCCGGGCCTTATATAATCTCCCTACCCCTTCAAAGTTCTGTGGGAACTTGCAGACCTAATGTCTGCTTACACTTGACTCTATTCATGATACATAGTTGCTATCTTAAAAGCTATTCATAATTACAATGTTGCAGGCTTAATTCTGCGTAATCTCGGTACGTGACTTGCTACGACCGTCTGTGAACTGACATCTGCAGTGTCACTTATCCTTGTGCTACTTTGTAGCGCTTCCGTTTCCATGAACGTTTATAAACTGAAATAAATTGTAATAATTTGTCTTTTATGACATTGTTGCACATTTTCTAATATTTTCTAATAACTTTCTTAAGTATTAGTTTTATAGGTATAACAAGTGGGGGATCACATAACTCGCGTTAATGTAAGTGTCTAACGCCATTTCGCCGCACATCTTTGTCTTTATTAATCGTATGTTTAGGTCCGGTTCCTCGATTTTTAGTTTGGTTAATATTAAACTTCGTACGTTTTGACATCTCATGCCGAATTGATATGGTGATTGGTTAGCTTCCATTCGTAAATTTATTATATCTTTTATGACATTTGATATTACGTTGGTCTTCTAAATATGCTATAAATATCCATTTGTAATCGTCCCATTCCGTAAGGTCATCGCGATTTGCAATAAGGGTCAAAGCTCTTCCGGCTAACTTGCTTAAAATCAAGCGTAAAAGCCAAACATTACGTTCCACGTCAGCTTGTTTATAAGACGACTTTAAAGATATTTCACAAGCAGTAATGCAAATACCTAATAAAGCTTGGTTACCGTCATATGATGGAATTGAATATAAGTATAATTTCATGTTTTCAGAATTCATTTTTATAATTTAATTCTAGGTTACTTCAGTCGAGTTTGTATTAAAGTTATTTAAAGAATCACTTATCGTTACGTATAGACTTCTGCTAAATAATTGTTTCATTAAATTGTTGCAATAAAAAGTACATAAAATGTGTTTAATTATAAACTTTTATAAATATGATAAAAATCAAGTTTTTCCGATTTTTCTGAATAATTGCTGCAATAAAATGGTACAAAAAACTGTGTTATAATTTTACACTTTTGTTTTGTTTTTGTAAATTTGTATACCGTATCTCTCTGTTAGAACTGTTTCCATTTTATAAGAGTAGCTTCTAACTCTTTCTTGCTAGATGCTAATACCGCTATATCATCTGTAAATCTAAGCATATCAATCCTTTATCCCTGCATAATAATTCCAAATGTCTTTCTGCATTTGACAGTAATCAAGTCTTTTCGATGTACAAGTTAAAAATTAATGGGGATGGGGCACATTATTGTCTCACACCTTTTATAATATTTACTTCTCTACGTTTCTGCTTTAATTCTATTACTGCTTTTTGCTCTTTGTAGTATTATCCGTTTATTTCTAAAACTCATTCCAATCTTTTTGAGTATTTCGAACATTTTTTTCCATTTTACATTGTCGAATGCTTTTGCCTGATCTACAAAGCCTATATAAACGTTTTCCCTTTTTCTATTGTTTTCTCCATTATCACCCTCAAAGCTAACGAGCCTCCCGTGTTCCTTTGTTTCGCGTAAACTCAAATTGATCTTTTTCTAATATTCTTTCAGCTCGTTTTTCTATTCGTCTTTGTACCATTCTGATTAGTATTTTTGACACGTGTGCTGTTAAACTTATTGTTCAAAAATTTTCACATTCATCCATGCTCTCTTTTTCGGTATATTGGCTATGACGTTACATTTAAAATCTTTGGGTAACTCGTCCGTCTCATACATATAGCCTACAAGTTGGAAGAGACGTTCTGTTACTGCTTGTCCAGCGGATTTTAGAGTTTCTGCTTGTACCTTCTCGGTACCCGGTGCCTAACCATTTTTCAGACCCTCTAATGTTAATTCAAACTTATCCCTAAGTATAGGATATCCCACGTTATCCTTTTCAATGTCTGATTTCTCTTCCAATGCTGTTAGTTCCTCTTCTGCATATTAATTCCCTATATATTCTTGCCACCTAACCACTTACTTTATATTTTCTATAATGACGTTTCCTCTCGCGTTCCCTATATTTTTGCTATGCGGTTTTATATCCCTAAAATTTATTCTAGTTAGTTTGTATGCTTCGTCTGTCTTTTCTATTTCCATCCTAGTTTGTACTTCTTTGTACTTTTCAATAATCCATTGTTCTTTAGCTTTTTTGCATTTGCGAACAATTTCTCATTTTATGACTTTGTATCTCTGTTTAAATTCAGGAAATCATTTGTTATCCATGTTTTTTTTATCTTCTTTTTGTGTATATCCCAGAATATCTTTGACCGCCATGTCTAAACTGGATTTAATGCTTATCCATTCTGTTTCTAATTCTCTAGTATCAGAAATTTTCTCGATATCTTTCAGCAATTCATTTGACATTTTTTCAAATCCTTCATGAATATCTTTATCTTTTAGTTTCTCAAAATCAAAGTGCCTTTTTTGTTTTTTTTAAAATTTTTAAATTTAAGAGCGGCCTTCATAATTACGCGGTTGTCGTCAGTGTCTATATCTGCTTATGGATAGCTTCTATAGTTCTTTACTGGAATCCTAAACCGTTGTCTAATAAGAATGTAACCTATTTGATATCTTCCTAAATCCCCTGGCATATTCCACGTGTATTGTCTTTTAGCATGATGTTGAAACCAGGTGTTTGCGATGGTTAAACTGTTTTTGTCGCAAAATTTTATCAATCTATTTTTCCTATCGTTTCTCGTGGCTAAAGCAAATAAACCTACTACCGCTCCTTTCCTATCCTCACCTACCACTGTATTAAAATCCACCGCAATTATTAAATTTTTATGTTCTTTTACGTATCTTAGTGTCTTCGATATCTTTGTAGATTGTTTTTACCTTTTCCTCACTGTGGCTAGAGGTGGGCATGCATACTTGTATTAATATTGTATTTACCGGATTAGATTCTAATCTAACCCTGAGTACGCTTCCGTTCTTTTGTAAGTAGTTTTCTACACTCTTATCTTTTTTCGCATCATTATTCCCATACCAGAGTTTCCATCCTCTGATTCTGTATGAATTACCCTAAAGTCTCCACTCCAAAAGTCCACCGTCTCTGGCTACCGAACTTTACGGATCCTTGCTATGCCTAGTGCTAACCTATCCATTTTAATTTTTAAGTTCTCCAGCTTACCTATTTGCTTCATACTTCTGACATTCCACGCTCCGATTTGCAGAGTGTTCCCGATTCTTTGTCTAAATGTTCCTATTACATCCTCCGAAGTAGTCCCCTCCCGGAGATCCGAATGGGGGACTATTTTACCTCTCGAATCTTTTACCCCAGAGGATGACTTCATCTTAAATACAATTTAAGTACGCTGTGTACTTGGGAGATAATGTGGAGGTTTTCCGTTGCCTTTCACATCGTGGTAGTGTGTCTTAGAATTCCACACCGACCCCTATGGTCTCAGCCAATCTAAGTACGGAAAGAGCCGCTGCCCTCTTTCGGAACCTGTCTTACTCTAGTTCCTCACTAAAGACCCTACTACTTTGGTTGAACCTCTAGTTTGGTTCTTTAGGTCATTGGAACGTGGAAGCCATTCCGCCCGTTCTAGTAATCTAGTACTTCTTCAAGGTGCAAGTCCATTCAGAATAGATAATAAATATTAATTAGTATTTATTGCCGTTTTGCCAAAATTTGGCGATTCTGCAGCACTACAGCTTTTTCAGAGAAACTGCCACTGCCATGTATATTTAGAAGGAACCGTCCTCGTGGTACAGTAATCTTCTTAAAACCATTCATAAAAAATCGCGTTAACAGAAAGCAGAGCTTACATGGGACCTTCTTATCTAAAGGTATAGATTAAAAATGGCGATACTCCCGTTTTCTTCTAAAACCCAAATTACTTGTTTAAGGAACCGAAGACCAACTAACGAAATGACCTCGTGTTGTCTGTTATATTGAGCAAAGTTCAAACAACCATACGTTAAAGCATTAGCTTTGTTTATTTATTTTAAATAATACTCGACTCTTAATTGGACAATACTGCAAACGCTTGAATAGTAATTAATATTATGGAACTAATGACCGACTTAAACAATTAGTACATTAAGTGTAGAAAAGCAAAGAATCTACGTATTTATAAATCTCGACAAAAAGTATGTTACATAAAACTAATTTAGCTTAAAAGTAGGTACCTCATTTTATAGTACCTACTACCCTATTTCATCATACCATTTAGATAAAATGGGGTACTCTACATCTTTTCAAAATCTTCGCAATTTTCACAAAACTGCTAAAATTAAAGAGTAATATATTTTACTTATCAAACTAGTCACAGAACTGTA
This sequence comes from Platerodrilus igneus, assembly GCA_036346225.1. Lineage (NCBI taxonomy): Eukaryota > Metazoa > Arthropoda > Insecta > Coleoptera > Lycidae > Platerodrilus > Platerodrilus igneus. Next base: position 1,749,059 of record JARFIW010001373.1, on the reverse strand, counting down.
TACATTCGTATTAGTCACATGAATTTATTCTTAATACTTTTTGAATTATAAAGCACGATATATTAAGCACTCCATTTTATCCACCTCTCTCCTAAAAATTAAAAATTGTATGATTCAACCAAAGTTTAGACGAGAAAATTAATAAATTTATAATTCAAATAAACAATTTAATAAATTCTCATGCATTATTCATCACTGAAAGTATAAAGCATTTGGCTTATATCGAAATTGGAATAATTTACCGTTTAGAAATCAAAAATATTATGTGTTAACAGATGAAGCTACAGAACAAGCCGATTGATTGCCCATCAAAAGTAATTCTAAGCTCGAATTCACAATTTTCTACCGAATAAAGACGTCATTTAAGATGTGGCAAAGCGTTGGAAGCTAAATTAGTGTCTCAGTTTCACTTAAAACCCAAATATAGGTTAATGCAACTTTATGGCTTCTATTTTACCCGAAAAGAATTTAGTTTTAATTACTGATAACAAAGTGCCTACGCTTTATTGCCTAATTTACATGATCCCAAGTTGGATATCGTTCTTTGAATGTCTTTTAAAGATCTTACCTTTAAAAGTGTCGTCTTAATTGCTACTTCTCACGCCAACAATTTTCGCATAAGACTAGCGCCGTTCCAAAGAAGAAAATCGCAAAGTTTAGTTCTTCTCTTTTTCGGCACGATGCATTTTTCGATTAATGATGCATAAAACGCACATATCGACAAGTTTTGATTGTTAGTTATATATGTTTGGAGGGGTAAGATGTGTTGAATTGATTGGCTCGTGTGTCCAGGTAGTAGTACATATAGGTGGGCAGGTGAGACTGATACTGGGACCACTTTATTCACAAGCCGCTCGGTCGTTTCATATAGACGTGAACGCGAAAATCATCCGGCGAAAAATGCGCGAACGCCGATCGATTTCTCCAAATTCAAAAATAAACCGCGCGACTTTCAGATTCATCCAATTAATAAAATCCTAATTAAACGGCAAGACAGAAAGTGTACCTACGATATTATAAAACAGCCATTAACATAATAAAACAATGTTTAATGAGTGATAAAAATTTTTTTAAATGTAGATTTAAGCGAGGTGTGTACGGAAACTCATCAAATCTGTCGAAATTTTATTGTTGAGTATATGTCATGTGTAACGGACACAATAGTTTCACCGCCGCATTGTTAAATTATTTGTGTTATTGTGGACATAAGTGATTTTTTTTCGTTAATAATGTTTAATAGTGATGGTCTTTTTCAACGGATGACGGATCAGTATGCGGTGCGCTAGCGATTTCATGCTCGCGCTTTGCGTGCTGATTTTCTCCATTCACACTTTCAGGTGACAATTTTGCTTTTAACTGTAATTAGACTAAGCTTCCTAGCTGAATCTTTTCAGCGCACTGAGTATTCTAGCTCCTTACTTTTCAGTTTACAGAAATCTGAAGAAGTCCACGTAAAAATCACCGGATCAGCTTTTCTAACATTCTTCTAATATTCGCTATTGATTTTAAATCACTAATCCTAAAGCAAGGTAGCACTAACAAATCATAAACAGTTACTTATATTAATGTCGCTCGAGACTGCCAATTCTTCCAATCTCATTTACAATTACTTTGGAAGCTGCTTTAATTAATTTTTTTCTATAAAAGATGGTTTGTTAATCTCTTGGGTGACTTAAACTCATAAATCATGTGACCAAATACTCTATAATTTTAAAAAATGCAAATCTCATAATTTAATATTCAAAACATCATCGAGTTTGTTTATAGCCGTATTAATTATTGAGCAAGTTCGTGCTGTAGAACAGGATAATTTTAGTACGAGTTCAACTAATAAATGTTAAAAGTCGATATTTGTTTAATAATTAATTAGTGGTAAAAATCGTTACTACATATGTTTTAGCGTTATTTTTACCTAACGATTTTTGCCTTTCGAATCGTTTACCTATCTGCAAGGACACTTGTATATAGAACTCTGTTTGATGAATAATTAATGACTATACTATTCAAAAACGAATATGTATCATCTACATTTACAGAATTGCATAAGTAACAACTTTTACAATTGCCAATGAGCTTTAATTTACACTAAATAGAATCATGCGTAATGGCAATTTTAACTTTTGAATGCCTTCTTTACTTATTGAACGCAAACAATTTTTTGCCAATTATTTCACTGCTAAAATAGACGAATATCTAACGACTACGTGTTAATTATTAATACCTTAACACGCATAGAGAAATCCAAAGTTGCTTTGTTTAACTCACGTATCATCAATCTTTAGACATGTGCATGGAAATCGAGGTCCGCTTAGGACAATATATCGTACCTTCTCGAGAAAACCGACAAAAGTCAAAAATAATAAATTTTTCAGTAGAGACTAAACTGAAGATTAACAAAATAAGTTTTCAGTAGCAAAATACTGTAGCAGTCAATTTTGATTAGAATTTGCTAAGCTTACTACCAGGGGCAGACTGGCCTCAAAAGATCCTATTGGCGATTATCATTTTTGGTCCGTACTTTTGAAGGGGGTTAACAACTTCAAGTAGACAAAATAAAAAGTCAGCTATCAAACTATAATTTTAATGACTGTAAAAAACAAAAAACACATAATTCTTAAGGCAAAATATTTTAATGCTCTAAGGCCCTATACAATTACCTTGAGCTGGATGCGATGTTGTTTATAACATTCTCATAATTGAATTTAAAATCTCTTTCCACGTGGAGTAGGATGAAATCTTCCAGCAAGCTTTGGTCTAAAGAAGATCTGATCCTGTTCTTTATCATTTTCAATACAGAAAACACTCTTTCAGATGAAACTTATGTACATGATAAAACTAAAACATGATATAAACTTATATAGAAAAAATTAACGATGACTATTTATCTTTCAATATATTTTCGCTGCACTATCCATATAGCTATTGGATCTTTCTTTATAGTTATATTTGTTAACATCCTCATCAATTACCATCATCTGAATCTTTTTTTAAAGGAATAAAAATCTTGTTAATTAGGAATGGCCCGACGTAGAAACGTGACCGGCCCGGCCCGGCCCGAGGCCTGACTCGAAATGAAAATTGAAAGCCCGGCCCAGCGGGCCGGACCGTCCCGGCCCGAAATTTCGGGCCGACCCGACTTTCATTTAGTGAATGAGAGGTTTTTCAGTTGTTATCCTACATCAAATACATCCCAATTTGTTTAATTTTAAAAAAAGACTACGCACTAAGCGTTACAACTAAAACCCACAGCATATATCTAGTCTGCGATCTATTTTATTTTAGACCCTTCTGTAAGCAGGTTACGCTTCTCCATATTTCTTTATAACTTCAGCAAAAAATCAGCTCGAAAGGAAATGCGGTTTCATTACAGGCGTAATTTAAATCTAAAATTCCGAATTTGCTGCCTGTCATTTTCATCTACCCAATTTTGCTTTAGCTTGATATTTGCTCTAGAATATGCGAACACTTTTATGGTTATTTCACTGAAAACTAGAGTTTGTATTATTCAAACCTTTTCATAGTTTGTAATGTTAATTAAGCGAAACTTGTTGTTGAAGCTTTGAATAAAGAGAATGTATAATTTTCATAGCGTGAGAATTAAATAACCTCGTCTAAACTACAGTATTTTCTGTTTTCTACCCACCGTGTTTTTACTTTTCTTTACACCGGCCAAATATGTAATCGTAGCGGTGCCACTGGAGAATAATAAATCTAATAAATATTAAATAAGAAGAGCGATGGTACTTGCCCCTAGGGATGGACTCGGGCCGGGCCGGGCCGGGCTTTTAATAAGCCCGACCCGGCCCGACGCAGAAAGGTAACTGGCCCGGCCCGAGGCCCGGCCCGAAATAAAAATTGACGGCCCGGCGGGCCGGGCCGGGCCGGCCCCATTTTTATTCAGTGAATGAGAAGATATTTTTTTCTGTCGTGTTCAACAAGTATCTATCACTCTTTTGTTTAATTTAAGAGTATAATGATTTTGAATTACAATCAAGATACTTGTGGAACATATCGTAGTATATCATTTGATTTTTGATTATGTTACGTACCTAGACGTAGCCGGAAGAAAAGTAAGTACCAGGCTAACTATTAAACGCGGAGAGTGGGGGGATTCGCCTACATACCAAAAAGAAACAAAAAACACATCGCCCACGATGATCTATTAACAAATAAAAATAAATAACGGATTCTGTACAAACAAGCAAGAGCAATAAATTAAGCGTTACTATTTGAAAGCAAAGAGTTAGGTGATATGAACAATTTAGTACATTAGATACGAAGTGCGCATCTCGTATTTACACAAAATAAAATTAATCAGTAGTAAATAAACCTGTGAGAGCTTTTGTCAAGCGTTTTTTACGTTTCACCTAATACTTTTTGTAAAATAACTAATTAGTAGGAAAGAATTAACGTGTGGGAGCTTTTGTCAGATATCTTTTAAATCGTACATAGCACCGTTTGTAAAATAAACTAATCAGTACAAAGGAATAAGCGTGTGTCTGTCCAATACTTTTAACACAGGTACATCACACATATAGAGCGATAATATCGATTAGCAGCAACGAACAATAGTTCTACAATGTGACGTTTCTTGTCACATAAGTACACCAAATGTTGATACGGAATATCCCATTGACACACACAAAAGAAAACGAGTTGCATACCTGTAGGTGTCCGGATACTTAGCTTGAAAACCGTCGGGTGGTGAGTCAACACAGAAACGCCGCGGTATTTAGGATCCATTCACCCTGGCATCGTAACTACAGCAACGACCTACGCACAAAAGCAGTTGGTCTACAGTCTCCTAGTTGTCGAACAGAAAATAAACAGACGTGCATTGCTTTTGAAATACGGTGACGAATAATGTAGAAAATATGTCGACGCACAAGCTGTAAAAGCAAATTTAACAATAGTTTAAATAACACGAATTCCAACTGCAAATCCTCGCTTATCGAAGCGCGATTAAAATTGGAAAACCCGGGTTTTATCAGATAGCGTGCGACCTTATTTCAACAAGTTTTTACATTGAAACAATAGAGAAAATCATTATAGGCGGTCGTAATGTATACCAAGATAACGGGTACCTGAAACAGGATATAACTATTTAGTTGTTGCATAAACTTGCCGTTTCAAAGCAACTAGATTTAAGTTGAGGAATTTATTCGAGAGCGTGTTTATTATTAATTATGTTGAAGGATTTAACAGTAGAAACAGAATTTATTCGAGCGGGTATTAAATTAATAAGGGAGAAAATAGGGTAATTAATTTATGCTGAAAATAAACGTAACAATTCTTTAAAAATCCTAGAAATAGGTAAGAAAGGTACAAAATATTTAGCAATTTTCAATGTTTATGAAATTGTACGCTTAACGCACCTTATAACCTTATAATAAATTTGCGTCCGCTTTATTTTGTCGTTCCTACTTCAAAGAATTGTACTAAAATTACCTACTTGAAATTAGAGAGTTGTTGCAAACTCATTCCAAGCAGACTTTATTAAAAGAATCTTCAAATAAAGTATCCTTTTTTAAAAGTTTGCATCCAATCTAAAGGAGTGTTAGTGCAAGTGTTTTTTCCCTTACTCTTTATTCTGACATATATATTTAGTATTCTATATCTATAGGTTATGTTTTAAAAATGAATAAAGAATTAATCTCTTTTGTGATAAGGTGACCTATAATACACGTTTAACTATATTGGAAAAAATCAAAGAAATTGTATTCACACAAAGATTAACTTTTTTTTATTATTTGAGTCTTTTATTTCCCATTGATTCGATAACATTTGTATGTGTTGTCAAAGTGTTTTCACGGAATACTTTTTGAGTTTACTTCAAGACACTGTTTTTACTCCTTTCCAAGCATATAGCATATCTGTTTTCAAAAGGATTTTTACAGTTTACTTCTAGGAAAAGCATTACAAAACAGCATCCTCGTATATAAAAGCGGTGACGTTTTATATCTTTTTCGTGTTATAAACTTGGACATTATATTTCTAAATTTAATTACGGAAACAACACTACAAAAAACCATTTATTTCGCTATATTTATACACAAAGCAGACAATTAAATGTAAGTTTGAACGTTAAGCATTTGGCATATGTCAAAATTAAGGCGTAAAAGCATTCCCTGCCTGTATTTAAATTAAATAAAGGTGTCCTGTATTTTAATAAAGTACAAACATTAAAGGTGTAATTGCGCATGTGTAAATGTCAAATAAGGAAAAACTTTATTAAAAAATTGGTAAAATGAACTTTGCAATAACTCTCTAGTGTTATAGGCGGTAGACATAAATTATACACGAGATTGATAATATCGACCTTCGCCGCATCATTGAGATTTGGAGTATATACATATACATAATATAAATCGTGCAAACTTTTGAATTATGAATAAATCACCTAGTTTGATGTTCTTGGGCATCTTTAACTTGCCTAAAGTACAACATGAGGAACATTAAATAGGACTAGAAAAAATATTCGGTACAAGAAGTGTTATAATATCACGTCTCATTTACACTAAACAAGACGAAAAACTGATTATTAATAGGTTCATGAAAACACTACGTGAAAATATAATTAAGAACGTTTACTTACTCAATGTGAGATAGAAGTGTAGGGACGATGGAGTATCTACTCGTGCGTTTTTCGGCCCGAAAAGTTCGGGCCGGCCTGAGTCGTTTGGCCCGGCCCGGCTCGAAAAAAAATAGGCCAGGCCCGGGCCCGGCCCGAATAAAGTAGTCAACGGCCCGGCCCGGATTCGAGCCCGAAATCGGGCCGGGCTCCGGCCGGGCCGCCCCGAAAGCCCGAGCCCGAGTCCATCTCTACTTGCTCCCTCGCTTGTTCTCTGAGCAATTACGGTAAAACCGCTCTGTTTTATAAAATATCATAGTCTATGCGAATTCTTCATCTTTGACACTATTTTATTCGGTTCAGTAATTATTGAGGAAGTTCCTTGAAGGACAAATCCAGTGAATGTTTGTTAAAAGCTGCAAAAATTACTTATTAGAGATACCCAGTTATGCGTTTACAAACTCCTGGAGCAATCGAGCTTATTAGCATTTTTCTCACTTTCGCTAAAACTGTTAGTTCGCAAACATTAACCGTCAAGCAAATACAACACTGCTCTAACAAAATTTCTTCTAATTTATATCCCCTCGTTGGCGACGGCAGTATAATGACTTTATATGGCTTTTTGCACGCCCCACGTTGTTGGTGCTACGTGTACAAAATTCTTTTTATAGTAGTAATCGGTATTATGCGGAGGTTTCCTGAATGTGATGACAGTCGAAGGTGAAGTTGGTTGGTAAGTGGCTAAGAAAAAAGAAAACTCTTATTTAGGTAAAGGACTATCTTTGAACATTACTTCATTGCTCCGGCATGAGACGTGGTTGTTCCCTACATTTTATTTTCCAATGCCCCACCCGATGGTACTACATTGGCCGGGAAGCGAGTATTTTTATTACCTGGAAATTTTGAATTTTGCCGAACCCTTGCTACTACAAGCAAGGTAGGGATCTTTAATGTGTGTGACAATACTCACACACGGGACCTCCATTTTACCTCTCATCCGAACGAGGGTGTATTTTTGTGAAAAATGCTCGCCTAACATTTTTCAAGCGGACCGTGTCAGGATACGAACACGTAACCTTAGGAGTAGTAGTCACACACATACCACTACGCCACGGAGCCGCTGACGTGGTTGTCCGCCGATTTTGTTTTGTCACTCAAAATACTAAAAGGGGGGCACCACGGCGTTTACGCTTTAAGAATACGAAAGCAAAAGCAGTGGGGAAAACGCACAAACCCTTTGACTCTTATACGAATCTCAACCATAAAACTGTTTTACTAACCCTTTTTACTCTACCCCTGAGAAGAAAATATATAATTAATTAAATCAAGAACACCGTTTGTGGTTCTCCACCTAGACACAAATAAATACAAAATACCACTTTACTAGAACATAAGTAATCTGTCGATACTCTAAGTTTGGAATATTAACTTTAGAGTCATAGACCACTATGAAATAAGCAACTCTTTTTAAATAAATATTTAACTCTATTGGTAAATTTAATTAATTATCGTATTTACGAAAAGGTTATGACCGTGCAATAAATAGAATCATAATCAGTTTTGCAACACAAAGCAAGTTCTGGCAAATATCACTCGGAAGCTATTTGAAAATTCATCAATAGGTTTTCAGTCCTGGAACTAGTTATACGCATACCTCAATTCTTTCCTATTCTGAGATAGCCTATACATTTCTCTGAAATTCCAACAACCTACATCTTTGACTATATATGTGCAATAGTCCAACTTAAATCTACCTTTACTTCTCTTTTTTTGCTATCCCTACTTCTAATACATTCCGCACTATTCTCTCAGACCTTAGTATGTGACCTATCATCCTATATCTCCCATTTTTTACTATTTTCCACATATTTCTTCCCTCCGCTACCATTTCTAGTACCTCTTAACTTTGTCTGTCCACGATATTTTCACCATGCGTCTGCAACACAGCATTTCAAACACTTGTAACTTTTTTTCTATCTGCTTCTCCTACTGTCCACGTTTCACAGCCGAACAGTGCTGTGCTCAATTCATATGCTTTCGACAATCCTTTCCTTGTTTCTATGTTTTTGTCTTTGAACATAGTAGTTGCTTTTCTTGAGTTACAATCAAGATACTTGTGGAACATACCGTATTATATCATTTGATTTTTGATTCTTTAAAAAATCCTAGAAATATGTAGCAAAAGTACAAAATGTTTAGCAATTTTCAATGTTTATGAAATTGTTACAGACGGATTTTTATAGCCTTTTTACTTTGATGAGCTGTAACTTTTGAAGAGAATTGAAGTTTGATCTATAATTTGATTATCTTTGTTCTGGTTCTTTTAAATTTTTATTTGACCGACTGACAAATCGTGTCAAAGTTCAAGATTTAACACTTGGTGAATTACTGAATGCTAAAAACTAAATAAATTGTTTATAGGTCACAGTTTAAACGGTACCAAACTTCTTCGGTTAATATCTCAAACAATTGAAAATTGGTACCTAGTGTTATTAGAACTTAAGGAACCTGAAAGTCAAATAATATACCGAATGTTTCCTTAAAAAAGTTGAATTTTCAAATTGTGGAATATAGAGGATAGCTTATTCTTTAGAAATACATATTATCTGATGGAATAGAAGTAAAATGAAGTAATTGTTTATTATAGTCCATACGCGACTATTATAGTCTAAGGTATAACCGTTAAAGTCCCGCGCGCGCGTGTTCAGAGCTACTACGACAGTTGGCAATACATAATAAACACGTACATAAGATTGCGCAACAATATATTACGTCATAATTGCGTCTCAAATTGTATCACATACCAAAAATGTTTACAGTAATACCAGAGGCGCCTTTAAGAAAAATATAAAATATACTCACAAAATAATGTAGAACTCTTCACGACCTTGCAGTTATTCTTGCGGCAGGAGCCATATTTATTTTTATTTTGGGCGAGGGTCGGGCTTCGCCCTCGTTGAAGCCAGATTGCTTTGTCTTCCCTCTTCTTTCTGTAGCGGTATGATAGAGGAATAAACCAGGTAAGGAACGATAAGAGGTACGATAGAGGAACCTACATTTTAAGAGAAAGACAAGAAAAAACGATACAGCTGAACTTCATTGTTCGACGTCTCGTTCGCTAATCCATGCCGTGTCGGAATCCGCCACTTACTTCCTCCCTCCACGTTTGCGCATTTTCTTGTGTCGACGCAACTGTCCGAAGGGACGGAAATACACAAGTCTATTTTTTAAAAATATATGGCGCAAATTTACTCGCAAATTAAAAAGTGTGCAATGCCAATTTGGCATGTAACATGTTTTAGGTTAAAAAGTTTTTTAAAAAAGGTTTATATCAGTACATAGTTCCTTTTACATATCAATAAAATTTTATTTACTTTATCCCTTTTTTATGGCATGAGTTCGATAATGGCATTATTATACATTTTCCCGCAATAAATAGAAAACTTTATCTGCAGCTAAATTCTACTATTCAACAATAAATTAGGTGATAATCATGCATGTAGCTAGGAGTAGGGGACTTAGGGGGCTAAACCCTCCTCCAAATATTCTAGCACTCCCCATGAAGGGTGTTCAGAAAAGACTAAAAATATTTTTGTATTTAGAAAATGATTAATGGCTGTTTAGTCTTTCCCCCCTCCCAACAAAAGGCTAGTTACGTTATTTGTGATAATATCAAAGTATTCAAAGTATGAAATTCAAAATTTCAAGTCTCCTAGAAGTGTCTTCTATAACTATAGTCTACGAATAGACGATTAACGTATTATTTTCGAAAGTTTTATTGAAATCGTTATTTTAAAATACACGCAGCAGTAAAGAATCTAGCGCTAATTAATATATACTGCATAGTAGCGTTTAAATAGTTATTTGTATATCAAGGCCGCGAAAATGCTTTTTAGCGTACCGAGAGAAAGTTTATCGCATAGATCGCTTGCGACGGAAGCAATATAATCTCGAGTCGCTAATATAATTTTGTGGTCAAGGTGCAACCATTTGCATGGTTTTATTACAATATTTTTTTACTTAACTGATTAAGCTATAGTTAGAATTTAGATGTTTATATAGTGGCTTTACTTCACACGTTGCTATGAAAACAATATCTTTAAAACACCGACAGTGTTCTTAAAAATTCCCAAAATATGTCAGTTTGCGCTAGTACTACATAGTTCGATTGCCTACATTATTTCAAAGCTCACGGTATTATAAACTCAGCTTTCTGATTTACTATTCAACACCTGAAAAATCTAAAAACCGGTGGGAAAATTTTTAGAGATATGTATTTTACTTAATAAGATGTAATTAACCCTTTCTTGTAATATCTTCTCGAGAGTCCTTAAGATATTTTTGTATTGTATATGTGTACTAGGATAAAATAGTAAGATTTTTGTGCTTAAGTAACTAACTGCTGAATTAAAAATCAACCATAATAAAAGAAGTAGTAGTAGCTAACCTACATAGAATTTTAGTCTTCACCTTTACCTTCGGGAAATTAGGTATAAAGGGATAAAGACCTGGATAGTTTTTGACCCAACCAACGCGGAAGAACAACTGCAGAGTTATTTGTATACCCAAAGATATTTATCTGTAAGAATAACAAAGATACACTGTTTTTGCACCTTTAGATTGCTTTAGAGAAATAGAGGCTACTTTTAATATTCAGGAAGATAAACCCTAGTGTTCATTGATACTGCTGCGATGGTTGACCAACTTGTATTGCTTTAAAACTTGTATTTTTTATTTTATACCGTTTAACATTTATTTGACAATAAACCAGCCATCCGCACGTTTGAAACAACATGGTTACTGGCACGTATCCTTAGACAAGATTTTATTTATTCGAGACGCTTCTTTGGCAGACTCAACTGAGTTACAGACGGTCTTCCACGAGTCTCTTTGTCGTTTTCTTATTGAAGCTTTGTATAGTCTTTGGTGGTTTTTATAATTCTCCCAGTCGACCATACTTTTGCAGTTTTTTGCCCTATTGAACAGTGGGTACATGGTTTTCTTCAGCTTCTGAAGCTCGCTACACCACCATGGGGTTTTGGAACGAGTAAAAGCTGTTCGAAACGGGCATGCCTGCTCAAAGAACTCTACAATGGGGGTTTGAAGAAACTCAATGCCTCCTTGTAACTCCTCTATGGTTGTTAGATTAGTCGTGTGTTGTGGTGTGTAAAGCCGTCTTTCTAGGCAGTTCACATAAACCGCTCTGTCGGTCGCTCTAGGATTCCTGTATTCCTTACAAACAACATGTGTTGTTTCCCTTATCATAAAGCTAAGCATTCTATGACCTGAAATGGTTGCTGTAAGCAGCACCTGCCAGTCCGATATGTGGTTAGAAATACCAATAGAAGCCAAGGCGAGGTCGATAACCGTCTGACTACGGGATGTAACAAACGTCGGCTCGCACCCTCGGTTTATGATCGATTATAAAACCATCTGATGGCGTTTTGTTCATCCTGAATAGTATCAGAAGACCATATAGGATGAGATGTTACTCTGCTTTCTTGAAGGGAAAATGTGGTCGATTGCAAAACCATACAATGATTTCTGCTAGTGCCAATTGTTAAAAGGACATCATAAAGGATATTTATCCTCTTTATTGTAGCACAAAAGAGTGTCGGTTGCAAAACCATCTGAAAAATACGTTTCCTGCGAAAGGGTAGCAGATCATAAGAGATGTTAGTCCTCTTTCTTGCAGGGAAAAAGTGGTCGATTACACCACCATCTAAAGTCATATTAGTTCTCTTGGTAGTAGAGCGAAAGTGGTCAATTGTAAAACCATCTATACCTGCCAAAGGTATCAGGAAATCATAAGGGACGAGATATTAGTAATCTTTCTTGTGGAGCGAAAGTGGTCGATTGCAAACCATTTAAAAAATTTCTGTTCGTGCCGAATGATATCAAAATATCTTTCGTGTATGGCGAAAGTGATCGATTGCAAAACCATCTAAAGTATATCATTCCGTGCCGAAGGAGATTATTAGGGATTGTAGTCCTCTTTCCCTCCTTGTAGCGGTTGGTTGCAAAACCATCTCAATGTTTTCTTTTCTCGTCAAAAACTTATTAGGAGATAATAAGTGACACTAGTCCTCTTTCTTGAGGGGCGAAAATAATCGATTACAAAACCATATAAGGGATTCCTGCTCGTTCCAAACAATACCAGGGGATTTTTACGTGTTAAGTAAATTAACCCGTAATTTGCATTTTTCAGTTTCCATTTCTTATACTTATTAAATTTGCCGTATTTCGCTTAAAAGCATAAATAATTTCCTTGTTTCTTGGCTCTGGCCTTGAGTAAATTATAAATTAATGGTTAAATTGTATACTTAGAATGGTGTAATATGTTAAGATGTTCCCGGAATTTGGAATTCCTCTCGTGGATTTTTTATCGTTCTCAGGGAAATACTGTGCAACTTTTATTGGAGCCAGAACTAATTCGTCGGAAATTGCGTAGACAATTTTTTATCGGGGCTCAAGTAGAGCGGTTGTATTTTGTTCGGAGTGCCTTTTAGTGTTTTTTCGATGTAGTGACATAATTACCGCCACCACCTTTCTTTACCTCATCCTTTTAGGGTACACTACAATTGGAAGATCTATGTGACGAAAATTTGATGAGAACCCGGACCACGTCTCCCTGAAAGCTCGACGAAAATCTAAGTAAAAGAACCTGTTATAACCTTGGCATAGAAACTTGCAGGCTTAAATAAAAAAATTTATAATGTAAAGGATAGGGGTGTTCAACGTGTAGTAATTAAAGTCCGAACGGGGGTTGTAATAATTTTCACCTGTTGGGTGAAACGTAATAAGATCGTAACGGGTATAAGTCCTGTGTCTTATAGGGCACAATTAATCAATTGCAAAACCATCTAAAAAAGTTGAAAATGCAAGGCATTGTCGCAACGAACTTCCAAATGTAGACTTACTTTAAAACAATTTAAAGAAATTAAAATTATTATGTTGTAATAATTATAAGTATTCAGATAAAATAAAAATTAATTCCCCGGGGGGGTCGGGTATCCGTGGTCAGATTTTGTGGGGGGTACCATATTTCGACTCAGCTATGTTAGGGGAGTCCAAATATGTATCGCACATTAATTTTGGACCTATTTGAAATTTTAATTTTCCCGACGGAATATCGCGGGGGCATGGCGTCCCCGTGGCCCGATTTCAACTGACATCAAAACTTAAGCTCAGGACACCGAGCTGAATCGATTGATGTATCACACATTGATGTCCGACCATTAGAAAGGCCTCGGACGGACAGACGGACAGACAGACGGACGACAAATCGATTTCATAAACGAACGAAGTTCGTTGAATATAATTGGTTGCTTAAAAATGCTTTAAAGGCACTTAATATATGCATAGGTACCTGTATCAAAACTTTAAATGTAGGTTTACATATTACTAAAATTATTGATTTGATTTACTATTGCTATGGAAATAATTAGTTGATTCAGAACTTAATCTATTTCTTTGCTAAATAGTCTTTCAGCGGGTACGGATGTGGCGGTGATACTAAACAGGTATTTTGCAATGGTACTAAGAATAGAAAAATGTTCTTGATTTCTTTTACACCAATATAAAATATTTTCTTTGCCATTACATCGTGGAGTAGAAAGGTAACTGTTTACTTCTTCTTCGGCTTCATTCATTTTTCTCAACCCTTTTTGATTTGTATAATCTGTCAAGGTCAAAATCGTAGTTCTTCGGTGTCGTCTGGGTCTGATGACTCTGGACTCGAAAGTGGATTTATTTGCTTCTCATTTTGATAGCGTTTGAACAAATCCAAGAAAACAGAAAACAACGTATTCTTCAATTCTTTTTGGCATATATGCCAACAAAAATCATTTTCCTAAATTTTTCGAGCAATAAAAAGTATATGCCTACGGTTAATTTGCAATAAATAAAATATGTAATTAACCCCAATAAACTGATTATGATAATGAAATTTTTTTCCTCTTCGTTGACGTCGATGTAAAGTTTAGTTTAGATGCCATTTAAAGACATCTTAACTTTTGTAGGTAATTTATATCTATAGTTCGTCTATACACAAACAGCTTATTTTGAAATTTTAAATTCTTAATTATAAAAATCAGTAAATAAAATGCTTACCTTTAACTGGTACATCTCTTTTAGAGTCTTCTGCTTATAAAATGGTTCCTTACTGGGTCCGGCCTGGTCAGCAATTGCAAATAAAATTTTATTTTCATTTTCATGAACTGATTTTAAATGACGTTTTAAATTGGTGGTGCTTGAATATTTAAATTTGAATTCCACCTTGCGTTTTTTCTTTTTGCACAACAAACAAGAGGCAGTTTTTGTATCAGTTGAAATAACACCAAACTCAAAAAATTGTTTAAATTTCCCGCGGAATGTCGACCCGATTGTCATATCAAAACGTAGGTTTGTTTGACCATCAGCAGCACGATTACCACTTTCATTGGGAGTATAATTAGGGTCTTTCACGCTATTGTCGCTATCAAAGTCTGACATGAAAGTTATTATATTAAACGACACATCATATATGAAGCAGATAAATATTATTTTAAGTGTTCTATATTTGTTATACTCGGTAGTCTATATACTACATTAGAAATAAGTGTTATTATTATATTCAAATAAAGGCAATCTTGAGTATAAAGTTGTCATCGACGAACTGAGACTGGGAAACCTAAGTAAAATTTTTTAAAAATCTAAGAAACTGTAATAAACAATTCCTAGGAAGTACAATCACTATAAAAACCAACTGTTTCTTACCTGGACTTGCATCTGCATGAAAATGTTATGTCCAAAATGTACGAGGGATTATAAGGAATGGGTACATCCAGCTTTTCGGCAAACTACCGATTTAGTGAAGATACGCGACGTTTTTAAACAACCTTACCGCATTTTTAACTTGTAGCTACAGAACTATAAAATTAGACTACGAAAGCTATTAAAGACAACACGTGGCTGCAAAATTTGCGCATATAAAAATATAAAACAGGCGTATGATTTTATGGGGTAAGCAAATCAACAGACAATTTTTGAAAAAAGGGTCGACAGTAAATTCTACAATAAACTGAAAATAGAAATTTGTTGCAAGAACGCATTGACATCGATTATGAAGCAATTTTTTGAAATAGTAACAAGCTATCTACTGACCACAACATAGTAATTATGAAAGCCATGCTTAAATTTAAAAATTGGAAAAAAAGAAACGGAAAAAGGCAGAAATACGAATTGACAATTTTTAAAAATCATTTAATCAGCAAAGCATAAATCTGATACAATAAATCGACCTTCATGGCCGTTTTGCATAATGCATGCCATAAAGTGCTAATTTTGTGTTTACCTTCCGTGACGTAAAATTATTAATGAGCTCCCAGATCTTTTTATTTCAAAAATAAATATAAAACTTCTTGAAAATCTTATTTATTAGCAGTGTAGTAAGAAATTATTGTAATAAATAATAAATATTATGTTGAAGGTTTTGCTATTAAAAAATTTAAGCAAAAACGACCTTTTTTTTAGTATTTTGCAAGCATTTACAGTCGACGGAACATTCGAAAGCTGTTTTCAACAATTTTTTAGACATTATACGTATTTTTGTTGATTACGTTAGGACAAAAAAAATACAGATTTAAAAGCACCACATATCTAATTTTTTTGCCTCATATTAACGTTATATACTTTTTGACAACTTTCTGGTTTTGTCTTCAAGCTGAAACACCTAAAAAGGAGCTAAAAATGAACCAATTTATAGCACTGTAAATAATTGACCATAAAATACAGTTTTTATACCTGTTTGAGTAATTGAAGTACACATCTATAAGATAACCGAAAACGATTTATTACAAAATCAAAAAGGTTACAATACGATCATATTAAAAATTTGAATATGATATAAAACAGTTTACAACATATAGGTTTACATGCTCTTCATAAAGTTTCGGTTGGAAATTGCACGTTTTTTAATAGTAGGTCTCCCTTCCGTCGGAGGTCGTGAATTCGAAAATTACAACAATCCTACCTAAAAGAAAAATTCAAATTTATCAGCTTCTGGTTGAATAAACTACTGACACACTAACCTTAATTGTAATACTTAGACAAGCTTTCCACTAATTGCAACAAATTGTCGAAACTGACAAGCCAAAAAAGGAAATTTACAGCGTAATCATGCTATTTTGAAAGCATAACATTAATATGTCAATTTTTGTGGTACGATTGAATCTGAGCAGTTTAAATATGCTTTAAAATCATATTGAAGAAACGTGGCCCTCTAGGCAACTGGTTTTCGAGGAATATTACCTAAAAAAGCAAAATTTATGAGCCCGTAATTTAAAAGAATCGTAAAACACTCGCCGTAGTTATCACTTTTATTTGGACCCACCATTAATAGTAACAAATTATTCTACCGCGGTGAATATTTAAAGACAAAAATTAGAACTAAAACGTATCTCTGCATCCTGAAACAAATACACTTTCGTTAGTGAAATCTAATAATGGATAAAATTGATAATTCTACTTTGTTTTTCTTTACGTTTTTGCTTGTTCCTCTTAGTTTGTATAATTGAATTCTAAAATTAAAAATCATAAACCTCTCGATGATTTAAAACAAAGACAATTTTTGTTAGTCAAATTTGATTATGTTCAAAATTGATATTTTTACCTACAAATTTTTGACGTTTGGAGTATATCTATAACGTATAGGAATATGCTTGAAATAAAAAAAAACTGAAATAAAATTAAAATCCAATTAAAATATTGGCAAAAGGACGAAGTGCCCTGAACTGCATTTTTAGTAAAAATGTCGCATAATTAACAAATGCAAATTGAAACTGAAATCGACGCTTTCTCGATTCTCGTATTAAATGTCCTAGAAAATTTCTATTTATGACCACATCTGTAACATAGATGGCGTTTCTTGTCGTTTAAAATGGCAAAAAAAGAACGCCTCAAATATCGAACCCGTAACGTCACACGTGTAATTTGGATCTGTTAGCGCAGCGCAATTTCGCTCGACAAATATGGCACTTTCTTTGTTGTATTTAATGTGCTACGAAATATTACGCAAAATTATGCAAATTTCACGAAGAATTGTACCTTTTGGATCGGGACCGTTCGTTTTCGCTGAATAAATTTAATATTTTTGTTAAAATAGACCGTCTATATTGAAAGGTGATATGTTTTTAAATTGCTGATCGATTTTAAAGCTTAAAAATAAATATTAAGTATTTTATGGCTGTTTATTTAAAAATGTGTTTGACATTTTTCGGATAAATTGTATAAAGCTTGCCTACAAATTGTAGAAACCACCCCACGCAGGGCGAATCTTAGCCGAAAGCAGATTAGTAATTATTACGGACGGCAAGATACCGAATCTTTATCAAAAATTTTATTTAACTTATAGGCCAGTATCAAGACAGCAAACAGAGTCTTCATGGAAATAAGTTTAGATTTGGAAGTAGTCAATTCGAAAGTTTTAAGACATTATATCAGCTTTTAGTAAATGCACAAGTAATTTGTAATGCAATCTATTAAAAGTGTACTAAAAAGCTGGTGTCTTGATTATTAAAAAACTAAATCTAACGCCAACACTATACAACTCAGGAAGCTCATCTCAGTAAGTAGACAAGGTACCTTCGTTCTAGTGCAAAAAGTGCAATTTTCCCATGTATTTTCTTATGGAAAAATCTAAGGTCTATTCTGGTAATTTTTGTACCAAGCATTGAAATCCCCATAAGGAGGAATTGAGGGTCAATTCAGGTTACTTACGTCTATTACATTCAGTTTTTAAGAATAGGATAACACCAATATAAATTATATAAAATTTTATTGCGGATAATATATTTTCAATCAATATTCTACATTTGCAATAAGTATTATATTTCCTCTTCCTCCATAATTGAATAATGTCCAACAGGTAGTGGTTGCATATGAACCAGGAAGCAAGTGGCGTTTATTATCGTTCGGGCTTAGGGCAATCTTCTCCTGAGCGATAGTGTGAACTAGATGCTTGGATGATTGAATTAGATTCTGCGTTACAAGTACTTCCTTGTAATTTTCGAAACAATCAACATAATCTTCAAAAGTAATTCTATTCTTTATCACTGATCTTTTAATCCCTTTAATTTTCTTTGTAATACCAAACTCCCGGATACCAGGTGATTCTTCCTCTTCTCGTAAGAGTTCAGCTTATTCTTCCTCGGCTGTCTTAAAAATCCTCGTCGCATACATCTTTGATCGTAACCCAATCTGTCATAAGTCGTCCATTATTTTCAACCTTCATCATCCCCAATACTTTTTTGTTAATTAGCGTAATTCCATAAATGTTGTTGGCAGGATAGTCGGAAGTATCAAAACGTTGCCGACAATCCCGCTTCATAGTTTCATAAGGATCCTGATTTACTATTTTATAAATTAGACTATCCGTATCCGTTTAAAGAACTCGGCACCCATCTCCAAAAGCGGCGTTCATATATCCATAGTGGAAATCGTAGATTGTCAACTTGGCTATGTCGAGAATACACATACCAGCGTATATAGATTTATTAAAATATATTTCAGATTTAAGTAGTTCCACAGCCACAAGGTTTTATAGAAGATTGTAACATTTTTGAATAACGGGCTAGATATCCTGGCTTCGGCTTCATATCTTCCGTCCCAGTTTTGCACAAGTTTCACATTACAATGTTTTCGCTTGTTCTCCATCGTTTTCCCAAAAACAGCATTGTTCATTAGCTTGAACAAGTTCTTCTCAAACTCGTTCTTTGCTTGTTTTTGAAGTTCGGTATTGAGATCAATGTAAGATTTTAGCCAGCAGCTTTGTTTAAATTTTAGCACCCTGTGAATAGCTTTGAATTTAAGTCCAGTTTCTAAAGCTTGTTTCAGATTTCTATAATGGCTCACATATCTTGTTTTAGCATTTAGTGTAGCCATTAATTTGGTAGTTTGAGTTTTTGATACAGGCGGTTTTCCAGTTTTCGGATCAATGTGCTCAGGACAGAATGGGATGTCTTTATGTACATCATGGATAGATTCCGGATACTCCAAATCCACCTCCAAGATATAGCCATCATTCGCATTATCAGGTACTGATGTCACGTCGATGTTGGTGTCCACCCATTCAAATCCTCCATAGGGTAAGGGCTGGCTCATCGCCCATCCATATTGATTATTAACATCATAGTACATAAGATACACATCGGGACTGGAAGGATCATACTTTGATAAATATTTATTGTTCGCCGATGCACGCCGTTCTGAACATACTTAACTAAGTCCTCCCCGTATACCCTTTTCTATAAACAATAGTTGATCGATATCAGTCAGTAGCTCAAGTCCCTGTCTTGTATGCCTTAACATTCCATCCCAAGTGTATCGTGGAAGGGTGTAATAGTGGGCGGGGTCTAGTCCATATGTTACATGACAACTTACACAGAACTGTTCAAAAACTTCAGCCAATAGCAGCACATCAATCTTGAGATACAAGTCTGAATACTGTCCCAAGTTTTGAATATCAAATACTCCCCACACTTTTTGAGCATGCGCATGCTGCTTCTTAGTAATTCTTATACCTTTCAGCATGTTGTAAAACTCTTGTTGACTAGGTTGTTAAGTGTAACCCAACTTTTCAAAGGAATCGGTAAAATCATATGGGTATACACCTTTTTTTAGTTAATAATTCAAACTTCTCATTTGTCAATCCAGAAAATTCATCTTTTAATAACGGATATTCGTTTAGATATGAAGCCACTGTTTCTAAGGATGAGCTCATAAAGCGGAAACTATCGATGAATCTGTAGTTGATCAAGTTTTCAGGAATATATTTTGTGAAGGAGATATATTTATCTTTTGTTACTGGTAACGCTTCCACACGACCATCCAAATCTATAGCAATACTTTTAATTATGAAATTATAAGTATTATTAGTTGAGAGCACACTGTATATAGCAGTACAAGCGATTAAAACACATATCCAAAAGTAGCTACGAGCAAAGATAAGAAATTAAAAATGAAACGAAACGCATTAAAATTAAATCAGTGAAAAACCTGCATGAATTAGCTAGATAAATATTCAAAAAGTGCGTTAATATATCATCTTAAACGCACGCAGAAATAATGCATTATTTGAAAAGCGTACGTGATATAAAAGTATCACATTTGTTCAAAAATCCAGTTTATTAGGAAATAAACAAACACCAAATTTATTCCATTCAGATTAGAATAAGGCCAACAACAATAGTACGTGATTTTATGAACGAAGATTCCTGGGATTTCTGAATTAAATGTGAGGTATAATAATGAATTACGTGACATTTTTAACGTCGCTTCATGCAATTGAACTATACAATTGGTAAAGTTTCCCAAAATAACAAGAGATAAAAAACTTGTCTCGCCCAGCACGTGAAGTCAACAAATCGCAAACAAAAGGGGCCGATCCTATAAATATGAAGACAAGTGAATAACGA
This sequence comes from Platerodrilus igneus, assembly GCA_036346225.1. Taxonomy (NCBI): domain Eukaryota; kingdom Metazoa; phylum Arthropoda; class Insecta; order Coleoptera; family Lycidae; genus Platerodrilus; species Platerodrilus igneus. The sequence goes on along the minus strand of JARFIW010001373.1, from coordinate 1,728,035 downwards.
GTGAGTATACTTTTGAAACTGGGTAGTCACTATACTTGAAAGTGCTAAATATTTAAGTGAACAGTAAATTAAATTAAAGTGAAAATTAAAGAGTGTATAATTGTGCAAGCGAGCCGTACTTCTAAAGGCGTAAGTAGATCAGATTTAGTGATATTATACCATTTCTAATAATAAATAAAACAGGGCTCTCAATTACAATCTCAATTACAATTTCAATTACAATCTCAATTACAATCTTAATTACAATCTAAATAACGACCCTAATAAAGATCTTGTTACGATTCCTGTTAAAACTTTTAATAACGATCAATTACGATCTTAATTAAAATTTTGGATACGAGACTCTGGAGAATGCTACCTGTTCAAGCAATTTGATAATCTCTGAAAATGGTAAATATTCTATTACGGAAATGAAAAACCTTTCATTGGAATAAACTCATCCAATAACGATTTGGATACTAATTTGGTTGGATGTCGACTTCAATTCTTGGGAATGCAGAGCACCTACTGAACCACTTCAGGTTAGATATTTTGAAATAATTTATTTATAAAAACTGTTTTTATCTCAATAATAATTCAAAGTGTAAGAGCCTACAAATTGTGGTTTCTTGTATAAATTTATGAAAAGTAATAGACATCTTGAAATGTTTCAAAAAATCTCTAAATGTAATAAAAAACTCGTTTTGCTGGCTTGATTTTCTAAAAATCTGATAGATGTAAATAATTTAAAAAGGGAGAAGATATTTAAAAAGGTTGTAAATATTTAATCATTATACTGTGTATTGTAGAATTGCTTTATTTAATTGAATCAGCTAGTGGAAGCAAAGAAAATTATAAATTAACATTTCTACAAGTGCTTGAGTAATAAAAGAATAAATCACAGAATAAATATATTTGCCCAAGCGTAGGGGTTAACAGGGGTTAACACAGCATAAATAGCTCGACCCAATCGTGCGGCTAAATATTTAATATAATAACAAAGGATTTATTTTTCCTACAGGAAGATAACAGGACATAAATATGACAAGCCCAAATCGTGGGGCTCGATTATCATAGCAATATATATATATATATATATATATATATATATATATTCTTATGCTCCATACCCCTTCTCTTTCGCGCCTTTTCTTTAATTAATTTAATGATTTTATATAATGTGCAAATATTTATTTTACGTTACGTGCTTTAGCAACGTTTGGTTGGTTAATAAATCAAAACTGTTTTAAATATGCCTCGACTATATGAACTCTTTCTTCCCAGGGTATCCACCTACTTACCGTGGGTTCAGTGGTAAGTAGATGTGCAATGCCCAACCAAACTGCACTATCTTTTGTTTTAGTACCTTTTTATAATTTACATTTGTATATGCCAAATTTTATATGATCCACGTAGCCTTGTGCCAAATTAATTAATATTTCAAACTTTCTGACTTTGACGTTATATCACACAGTACTCACCTATTCTATACTTCGTTAACGGCCTCTGTGAATGCTGGCTCAAAATCCTACTCGCCGTATACGTCTTCACAAGGTTTCACTATCACTTTGAAAATCTGCCGTCTAGACTCTAGGTATTTTTGCTTTAATTTTGATGCTCCCAAATCTAAAATAAATATGACCCGAATTTAGAATTTTGAATGACCTTTTGTATTTACTTCCCCTGCGCTAATTCTTCCGGTGTTATATCTTCTTTATCTCGTACGAATCTTCTTGCTACTCTTATGCTGTCTTTTAATTTTGCTTCTCTCGTTCTAAATCACTGCTTTCTTTATCCGCTCGTTCTAAACCAATACTTCCGCCTTTTAATCCGCTCGTTCCAAATCAATACTTCCGCCTTTTAATCCGCTCGTTCCAATTCAATCCTTCCTTCTATTTAATCCGCTCGTTCCAAATCAATCCTTGCCTCTATTTACCACTCAATGCCCTGCTATACATAAAACCATATCCAATTCAATCCTAATAATATCTTCTTTAATCTTATAATTCCTATTCGATGCCTTCTGCCTATATAAATCTCGTTCCAATATCCACTTATGTTCCGCCGGTTCGCTGTCGCACTAATTCCACTCTCAAACTTGTTACTCATCGCCGCTATTAATTATTTATTCACTGTTGCTTATCCTTACTCTTCCTTTATATAAATTAATCTCGTACAATTCAAACTCATTTATTAAATCTTCAAAAATATTCAAACAATTTAGCGCAGTTTACAAACACGTCTTATTACAAAAATATTTCGAAATCGACTTCTTGTTTACTTATCCTAGGTGATAATTACAATATTTTTATGCCTACTCTTTATTACATCGTATATAAAAAACCATCCAATAACGTCGTATCACCAAGTTCGTGTCACTAGTACCTTAAACTTTGTTTTTTGCACTTTCCTTTTTATATATAATGTTCAATCATTGGTCCTAAATATCGCACAACCCTTCAATCATATTTGATCCTGCTGTTACTTATAATTTTGATGTTACATGTTTGTCCAAAGTTTGATCCTAATAAAATAAATGCCGAAATGATACACATATAACCTGGATCTGCGTGGTTAATAGTGTACAGACGCATCCGGTTTTCGTTTGGCAAATGTACGTTCTATGGCCTATTAAACTACAACTCAGTATAAAACCTTGAATACTGTGTGTTTTATCACGCCATCAAGTCATTGTTTTTACGTCTTGGCACATACATTTTAACTATCATTTCAAATACTTTAACGTATGTAAAGTACGGCAAACATAAATTTTAATTACGGGATCTGATATATGGCTTACTTTATTTGGCATACACTACCATCAACAAAACAACCCTTAGAACCCTTGTAGCTCCTACTGACACTACAACATATATATATATATATATATATATATATATATATATATATATTATAGTGGTTTTAAAGGGTTAAAAATAAATACAAACAAAACAATTTCAAAACACCCTGTATAAAGGAACAAACAGAAATTACGTGCGAAATTTATATTAATTAACTTTTATCTAAGTAACGGGTATTAATCAAATTGTACAAATAATAATTAAAAATGTAATAGCTTTGCAAAGAATTAAATGGTAGAAGTCAATGCCATGCATTTATTAATTTAATTGGAGTTAATTGAACAATTATTGATATATAATACGCATAAAAACCTGTAAAAACCCAAGGTGAAACGCGTTGCTAAACAAACGGATATATCACGAGGGTTGAAATACCATGAAACGAAGCTCGGAGAATTGTATTTAAAACGTTCGTTACGATCGAATACCTGCAAACTTTTAAATGTCAAGTTCTAATAAATTTGAGTAGATAAACATGCAGATTCTACGTATATTGGAAACGGTTGAATGTTTTAGCATGAAATACTAAACAGGGGTTAGGTAAAGTCACGTCGCCAGTCTACGTGTGTTTAGACAGCCGATAGTCAAGGATATCGATTTTGTACCACTCAGACCAGGGTAGAAAGGGACAGGAAAAACGCATAAGTAAGAGATACTCATAGGTTAGGAGGGATTTGTGAAGCGTCACTAAGTCTACGATTGGTCGATATGTTAGTTTGAGTTGAAACAAGCACAAGGATAGGGTAGCGTGATATTCTTGAAATTTTATAACAAGGTATTGAAATTCGCGGATTTAAAAATGGAGTTGAGTGCAAAATTGCGAGAATGTGTGGTGTTAACAGGGGATTTCGCGTTAAGCAGGTAGGGAGAGATTACATTCGGAGTGTATAAATGCTTTTAGAGAACGTGTTGAAGTCCCTTAAGTTTTCGATCGCTCCAAACAACGTATCTAAGTATCACGAGTTGTAAGTATTACTAAAGCAGTTAAATTATATTACAAGGTGATAGTTTCTTAATTAAATACGCGGTTAAGTGTGCCGAAATCTATAATTATAATCAACTCGTGTCGGGACATTAAGTAACGTGGTTTGAAGCATCTAATTAATGAAGAAATAATTTTAAATGGAATTTGGAATTTGGTTATACCGGGGAGGCAGTGTTTGCAGTTCAATTTAGATGGAGTTTTTCTCGTAACAGCTAGAAACGACCGGCAGAACGGACAGAAGAAATAGATGGCATCATCCTCAGAGCAGAGATCTACTATAAATTTCTAGGTAACGATTTGAATTGACTTTATAAACTGTGAATATTGGGAGAACGTATGAGAGTGAAATTTCAAGGTGGTGCGAATTATTTACGTATTGAACCTAATACGTGTAAAAACTTTATTATGGTATCTAACTAGAAAGTTGAAGGAGTCTATAAAGCTTTTAAACGTTCCATCAGAACGTGAAATTTTTGTTAAGAGTACATGGCTTTGCTTTGTTATTTGTTTTAAAAGTATGCAAATGCATAATTAGCTGCTTTATTCTGAGCTCACCCTACCCCAGAGTTTAGTTAGAGTAAAATGAATAAATAAATTATAAAGAAGAAATTTTTGAGAAGGTATTATTCAAGGACCATTTACTCCGGGTACAATTTATGTGTTTATTTTATTTGAAAATAAAATACTGGACATTATAAAATAAGTTTCTCTGAAGTGTAACGTGATCAATGGAATATGGACTATATTGCATTTCATTTGTGAATAGTTATAAATAAAAGCTTGTATGTTGGTTGTATTTGAGGTTTTATTGCTAGTGTGTGTGTATGATTGAGAATACGCGAGTGAATCTAGATACCTAAGAGGAGATCCGAATGAGCTAGCCGGAAGCAGTTGAAGAAGGCCGTTCAACCGAGGAAGAAAGGAAAACGGGTAAGGATAATTTTTTTTGGATTAGTTAATTTTTGAAAATTTGTTTATTGTCGAATTTATAAATTTTATAAAATTTTCGAAAATAATTTATGGTTGGTAAGAATCATACCCGAGTTCCACGGCATAATTTTGACGCCCAATTCGTGAGGCTCGATTCAAAAATAGGATACACAGTAATTTTGACGCTTAATTCGTGAGGCTCATTGGCGCCATTATCTATTCGTAGACAAAACAAAATCAGGGCTGTACTGATTACAATGATAACATCATTTCTAACCTTTTAAACTGACATAAATTTGACTACCATTGAAAATGGATCAAATATGATGCCAAATAATCTTCTCTTAGATTAAAACTTATAGAAGCCTAAATATTTCTAAAAGGGAATAAATCAATCCTATTAGTGTAATTTATTAATACAAAAACTGTTAAAATGAAATGTAGTTATAATTATTTCTAAGGGAACGTCACAGCTTATTTAGAATTGTGCAAAATTTGACATGAATTTATCAATTCAATTTTATATAATGGTTTATTTTGACTGTCGCCGATATCCGTACCTACACCTTCACTAACGTCATCTTGCATAGAAAAAAGATGTCGCACCTACCGTCATTGACCAAACTCTTAGACAATGTAGAAATATTAAAGGAGTTACTACGTTTCTTAGGCAAATACTTTTCCGGTAACTTCCACCGAGAGGAGTAAAAGGATATCCCAAACAATATTAGGTTTGAGGAATGAACAGTTGCCCCAGCTAGCCACCTCTGATAATAGATAGCGGAATTCTTCGGTTTCACGCGTGTTAACAATTTTGCTAATATTTCGGAGAAAAACGCTTTGATTAATTCAGACTAACTCATTTACTATTAATACAAATATGGAATAGTCCAAGCGGTTTTTCTGACCTTTCATTCAGAATTCCAAGCATGATTTCTTGAAATGGCTACAATTTAAAGTAATATAAATTCTTTTAAAGCAAATACCTTTAATAAATCAGAGGAAAAGTTATATTGGTGGTGGATCAGGCTGCTAATGTTTACATATGTATTTCTAATTATTTAAGAATTTGATCTGATTATTTTTTTTTATAAGGTTTGGCAACCTAAACGCATTAATTACGTGACCAAAAACAGTATAATTATAAAAATGCAATAATAAAACTCAATGTTAGCAGGAGAACGACATTTTTTGATGGTATTTTCATTAATGAGCAGCTTTTTTTTGAAGAACGATCTAACTAATAATATGAGATATCGACATTCAATTCATAATTAACCGACTAGTAATAAACAAGAATGTTGTGCTATTATGTTTAATGATTTTCTATACTTTCAAATAATCTGTGCACCTGCGACAAAGAATTATTATACGCCTATTAAAAATGTATGTTATGTCATAAACAATTTAAAAGAAAGTTGCTGTAAACAAGAGTATTTCTTTGGTAAATTGAACTCTAGAAGGTCAAATAATATATCAAAATTACAATTTCTTCTCTATAAGAAAAAGAAACTTCAACAAAATAGAATCACCCCATGTCAAAAATCTTTTTTAGCGACATTTAATTTCTTTGTACATCTTTACATTATATAAATGTATCTAGTTTCAAAACTAATCTTAGCCCTATAGAGTGCGTCCGCCTTTCGTTCGGATGTACAGGATTTGGCAAACTAATCCCAAAGTTCCTGGTTTCATAGTTGATAAGAACCGCTTAAAAATGTTATGCGAGTATTTTTACGAAAATAGGTCCTTGTTCGGATGACAGGTTAATATAGGCCCCATGTGTGAGAATCGCAATCCAACTTAACGATGCATACCTTATTTTATACAGCAAGGGTTCGGATGGTAGCCAAATTTTCGGGTAATTAACATTCGCGTTTTTTATGCATGCAATTTAAGAATGGAGGCGGAAGATATTTAATACTGTTGAAGGAGAATTGGAGAAGCGCTGTCTGGATTTTTACAAGTATTACTTTTTAAAATATTGTTTGTAACTGATATTTGAGTATATGTAATTTTAGTTTAAGATGCTATAAGTCTTAATTATCATCATCATTAGGTCTTCAGTCCTGGAACTGGTTAAACGCGTACCATCATTGTTTCCTATTCTGAACTAACTTACTCATTTCCTTGAAATTTACACAGTCTGCATCCTTCGCCATCTGCGTGCATTGGTTTGATTTAGACCTACCTCTACCTCTTTTTTCTTATCTCTCGTTGTAATACATTCCGCACTATTCTCCAAAAATGCTTTAAAACATATCCTGCCCTTTCATTTGTCCTATTTTTTCCTTGTTTCTATGTTTGTTGTTTTCGAACATAGTCGCTGCTCTTTCTTGTTAGACGCAGTTCGGCTTCGCTTCTATTGTTTTACAAATATATATATGATTATATATATATATATATATATATATATATATATATATATAGTATATAATAGAGAGGAATAATCCACATTTGGAATGCAAATGAATACTTAATATATATTAATAGTTATTAAGATGAAATGAAAACCCAACTTGAACCCAAATTGAAAATCGTTAACAAGAGCCAAGCTTCAGTAGTATTAAGTATAACATCATCTAAACAATTAGGCTAGATAGCTCAATTGGTTAGAGCACTGATCCGGAAAATCAGAGGTTGCAGGTTCAAGTCCTGCTGTAGCCGTTCTTTTAGTGGTTTTCAATTACTATTCATCTTAATAACTATTTATATGTATATATATGTATATATATATATATATATATATATATATACTCTATTTCTCCGATTATTCAGTAGTATGTGAAGGGAGTTGCCTGCGGCTATCAAGATCTCCCAACACTCGAACATTTGCCGAATTAACAGTTTTCCAATATATCCTTTCGAACAAGGTTTAATGTCTTGAAACTGGCTGGACGCGTACCTCCACTTATTTCTATTCTGAGCTAGTCTACACAGTTCCTTGAAATTTCGACAGCCTAGATACAGTTCGATTCCCATTTTATTGTTTTCTAATTATATGTCCTATTTTACCGAGATTTAGTAGTATGTGAAGGGGGTAAACCAGCCTGTGGCTGCCAAGTTCCCCCAACACTTAGACATTTGCGGAATTAATTGTTTTCCAATAAATGCTTTTGCACAATTAGTTGAGAATATTGCAAAACCAATACCTACCTGTAGTTGCTTACGATAACTACCAGATTTAAGTACAATTAATTTTTTCGTCATTAGGTTTTCGATCTTGAAACTGATTGGATGTGTACCTCCATGGATTTCTATTCTAAGTTTTACACATTTCCCTGAAGTTTTCAGAGCCTATTTCTTTAACTATCTGTGTACAATAGTCCAACCTAAGTCTGTCTCTACCTCTCTTAATTATGTAATAATTTTTTTGTAAGTGTATTTACCAGGAAGTTTATAATCAGAGTTCGAAACACTCTGACCTTTTAATTGATTATCTGTCAAAGAATTTTTTGGCCAAACAAACCTTATAAGCGTGAGAATCAAAGCCAGGTAAACTATCGATTAGTGAAGAGATTTAGTTCTGTAAATTTTAACCTAAATGAGGAAAGAAACAATTTGATAGTTAAGTAAATAGATACTCGTTAGAAATAATTTGATGTTTGAAAGAAACCATGCTGTAAATGTTCTATATGATTTTGTATAAGAGAAAAAATTATTTTATTGTATAGATGCCTTATGATATTGCTGTGTTTGATTTCATTCTGCAAACTCCATCAATTCCATTAAGCTAGCCAGGCAAAGTAAAGTTAGAAAGCAATGTAAGTTAACAATTTCAGATTTTACAATTTGCTGTATCTGTATCACAGCACACTTTTAGTGGCGCAACAACGCGGCTGTTGTCACATCACTCTTTTAGTGGCGCCTCAAGGTGCGGCGTTGTCACAGCAAAAAGTTGATTGACGCAATTTACTTATTTATTTATTCGTCTGCAATAAACAGGGTAAAACCCTAATTACATATTTCACTATAAACTAAATTTAAGTAAAATAATAATATAGAATAATAATAATAAAATAATATGTACTATAAATATAAGTATATAGCTAGGTACAAGTGCATGCGTAAGTGAGTGCATGTGAGAATGTGTGTGAAGATGTTAGTGTTGGTGTGTGCGCGCAAATGGTGTGTGCATGAGCGTGTGCTGGCGCCTTAATACTTATTAATAGAAGCTTGGCGTTATTATTATTCGTTATATACCAAAATGTACCGTGTGACCGTGAAAAGAGTTCAAAGTTTACTTAAGAAATCACATTTTTTTTTGTTCAGAAATGTGTGAAACAAATTTATTGAAATTTGGTAAAAGTGTATTTTACTTAAGAAATCACATTTTTTTATTTGTTCAGAAATGTGTGAAACAAATTTATTGAAATTTGGTAAAAGTGTATTATAGAAAATTACACTACTTTCAGTAATCAAAGAAATCCAAAGGAAACTGTAGAAGGGTTAAAACTGCCATTACACCTGGCAATTTTTGTTATACTTTTCTTCGGGATGATAACACCGTTCTAAGACTTTATTAATGTAAAGATCTACCCATCATTCTTCATTTTTTGACTTTTGTAAACACTTCGTATTTCGCTTAGTTTCAAGGGAAAGAAATGTTTTCTCAAACACTGTTAAACAATATTTATAAACACAATCGCAGCACTTTATTTTTCGACACTTTGACAGTAAATGTTACAATAATTTGTTCGTTTCAGTTTGCTTTTGTACTGCTTTGTTTAACGCAATTACCATTATTGCTTTAATTGCAATTACTGTTGTGTAATTTTGGCAGCTAGCAAATTATAGAGTTTTTTTTAATGAGCAGGTGGACATGCTATTAGTTCTTGGATTCTGTCAGGGTAACTCTCTCGAAAGTGTCCGCGTGTATCAAAAGAAGTATCAAAACTGGAGAATTTCAAATCATAAAACCTTTGCCCGAATCGAAAGACGCTTTCGAGAACCAGGAACGTTGAAACCAGTCAGAAACAACGATGGAAAACCTTCAAATGATTGAAAGCAATCCTAAGACCAGTACCAGAACATTGCAACGAGAGACTAGTATTCCAAAAAGCACCGTAAGTCGAATCATTAGAGATCAATTACTTCGTCCATTCCACATTCAGCCAGTGCAAAAATTACTGTCACTTAACCACGGATCATGGATCACAATGAGCATGTGTAGCAGATGAAAATCTCCATGCTACTAAAAGTAGACATTATCACCGAGAATTTAAAATTAATGTATACGTCGAACTTATTGGCAATTTTATAATTGAGTCATTCTGATTGCCTGATCGTTTGGATGGCGCTAGTTATCTTCGCTTCCTTCAAGAAAGTTTGCCAGAATTATTAGAAGACTTGCCTCCTAATGTTCGTCGAAACATGTTCTTCATGAAAGACGAAGCACCTCCTCATTTTGCACGTGCCGTAAGAGAGTATCTTAATGAACAATTTACTCGCAGATTGATTGATAGAGTCCACGAAGCACCCATTCAATGGCCTCCGCGTTCTCCGGACTTAAATCCTTGTGACTTCTTCATCAGGGGAGTGCTAAAAACACAAGTGTACAAGGTTCAAATTAATAATCCCAAACAATTGTGGAACAGAATTGAAAATGCTGTAAACGCATTACGAAAAAACGATGATGTTTTAAGATAGATGCATGTCAATTTCATAGGTCGAATTAACCTCTGCATTAATGAAGGTGGAGGTCACTTTGAACACCTGTTATAAAAAAGTGCTGCCTTTGTGTCCACGGCAAACTGAATTTGTGTTTGAACTTTTCTCACGAACAAACGGTACATTTTGGTATTTAGGTCAATTGAGTCTAATCGACTTATTTTAACGCCTACAAAAGGTGTAAGCTTTATTTCCTAGTAATTTTGGGACACCCTGTATATATATATATATATATATATATATATATATATATTTAAATTCATGTATTGTCGGCCTAAAATCATAAATCGGGATTTACATTTATTTGAGTCCGCAGAAAACTATATATGAACCGTCTTTGTTCTGAAACGATGGGATAATTGACGCCATTATCTATTCGTAGACAAAACAAAATCAGGGCTGTACTGATTACAATGATAACATCATTTCTAACCTTTTAAACTGACATAAATTTGACTACCATACCATTGACAATGGATCAAATATGATGCAAAATAATCTTCTCTTAGATTAAAATTTATAGAAGCCTAAATATTTCTAAAAGGGAATAAATCAATCCTATTAGTGTAATTTATTAATACAGAAACTGTTAAAATGAAATGTAGTTATAATTAATTCTAAGGGAGCGTCACAGCTTATTTAGAATTGTGCAAAATTTGACATGAATTTATCAATTCAATTTTATATAATGGTTTATTTTGACTGTCGCCGATGTCCGTACCTACACCTTCACTAACGTCATCTTGCATAGAAAAACGATGTAGCACCTACCGTCATTGACCAAACTCTTAGACAATTTTGAAGTATTGGAGGAGTTACTACGTTTCTTAGGCAAATAAATCGGTGGCACTTTTCCGGTAACTTCCACCGAGAGGAGTAAAAGGATATCCCAAACAATATTAGGTTTGAGGAATGAACAGTTGCCCCAGCTAGCCACCTCTGATAATAGATAGCGGAATTCTTCGGTTTCACGCGTGTTAACAATTTTGCTAATATTTCGGAGAAAAACGCTTTGATTAATTCAGACTAACTCATTTACTATTAATACAAATATGGAATAGTCCAAGCGGTTTTTCTGACCTTTCATTCAGAATTCCAAGCATGATTTCTTGAAATGGCTACAATTTAAAGTAATATAAATTCTTTTAAAGCAAATACCTTTAATAAATCAGAGGAACAGTTATATTGGTGCTGGATCAGGCTGCTAACGTTTACATATGTATTTCTAATTATTTAAGAATTTGATCTGATTAATTTTTTTTTGTAAGGTTTGGCAACCTAAACGCATTAATTACGTGACCAAATACAGTATAATTATAAAAATGCAATAATAAAACTCAATGTTAGCAGGAGAACGACATTTTTTGATGGTATTTTCATTAATGAGCAGCTTTTTTTTTTTGAAGAACGATCTAACTAATAATATGAGATATCGACATTCAATTCATAATTAACCGACTAGTAATAAACAAGAATGTTGTGCTATTATGTTTAATGATTTTCTATACTTTCAAATAACCTGTGCACCTGCGACAAAGAATTATTATACGCCCATTAAAAATTTATGTTATGTTATAAGCAATTTAAAAGAAAGTTGTTGTAAACAAAAGTATTTCTTTGGTAAATTGAGCTCTAGAAGGTCAAATAATATATCAAAATTACAATTTATTCTCCATAAGAGACTTCAACAAAATAGAATCACCCCGAGTCAAAAATCTTTTTTAGCGACATTTAATTTCTTTGTACATCATTACATTATATAAATGTATATCTAGTTTCGAGACTAATCTTAGCCCCGTAGCGTGCGTCCGCCTTTCTGTTTGAATATACAGGATTTGGCAAACTAATTCCAATGTTCCTGGTTTCAGAGTTGATAAGAACCGCTTAAAAATGTTGTGCGAGTATTTTTACAAAAATAGGCCCTTGTTCGGATGACAGCTTAAATTGTAACGTTTTTTTCTGCTGGGCGAAAAAATACGAACACCCAGAATGTGGAACACACTCTGGCTCTGCTAACACCGACCCTCGCGGGTTGCGGAGAATAACATGAGACTTAAAATCATCAGGATTCTTAAATAGACTATTTGAAAAGAAAGATAAAGATACACTAAAAGAAATAAAACACTTGAAAGAAACTAGGTACCAAAGTATAATGATTATACGAGATTTTAGTTCTAATATAGTACAATTTCTTTTATAAAGAAAACGTACTAAACTGTAAATAAATTCTGGATTCCATTTTGTAACGTATCACAAATTCGTAACTCGCTATACAATGCTAATTTTTAACATTTGATAATTATTGAAACTATTGCAAAAAAATTTAAAGTATAAGCTGTCACTACAACAATTTTCAATTTTGTAATAAAATGCTATAACACTCTAAAGATATATAATACAACAATTAACAAAATATTTGTATGCATCAATTAATTATTTACATAAAACATCCAATAGATAAGGTAAATTACGACGAAAAATTTCATGAAGTTCTTGCCTGACAAAGCTCAACCTTGTATTTTAAATTTTACTAACATTTAAGAGGTTCTATAAATGTAGCTTAGATAATGGCGTTATAATAATTTTGCATTTTTAATAATATTTTTTTATGAACAGTCTAATAAAGCAAACTATAATTTAAAGAGAATATTTTAACTTCTTTGTCAAGTATGTCAAATTAGAATAGAAATAGAACATACCTGTGTGTGTAAGATAACGATTTAGTAACATATGTTTTTTTGCTCCTTATCAGATAACAAACAACGGAGTTCTTGAAGTAGAATCACAGGATCGTCTAACCAAAAAATTATCAGCTGGTAGAATTCGCTACTCCTTCAGGAAACATACTTATGACCAATATCATCATTTGTTTAAAAGTAAGAAACGTACTCCAAGATTGCATTCCAAATTCATCATAATCAGGTCTTCAGTCCTAGAACTGGTTGGACGCGTACCTTCATTGTTTCCTAGTCTGAACCAACCTACATATTTTGGTGAAATTTGCTAAGTCTGCAACTATCCCTATCTGTGTGCGAAAGTCTGATCTTGGTCTACCCCTACCTATCTTTTCCTATCTCTGCTTGTAATATATCCCATACTATTCCCCAGAAATGCCTTAGAACGTATCCTGTCCTTCTATTTCTCTGTTTTCCACAGATATCTTTATTCCTCTACTATTTCTACAACCAATTTGTTATTAACTTTGTCCATGCTACCATCTTCATACATTAACATTCCAGAAGGCTTCTATATCTTTCTGTGTGCTTTTCCTACAGTACATAGATGTACTGTGCTCCACACTATGCGTTGAACAGTTTTCTTCTTGTATCTATGTTTATTGTCTTTGAACATAGCTGCTGTTCTTTCTTGTTTGATGCAGTTCGGTCACCTTCTATTGTTTTACAGTTTATACCCTATTTCCCTGCTATTCAGTGGTGTGTGAAGGGGGGTAACCAGCCTTTGGCTGCCAAGTTCCCCCAGCACTTGAACCTTTGTCGAATTAATAGTTTTCCAATTTATCCTTTCGTACAATCAACAGTAGTTGAAAATCTTTCACAACCAACACCTGTAGTTGTTTATAATAATCATCAGATTTAAGAGCACTTATTTTTTCGTCACAGGGTTTTACGTCTTGAAACTGGTTGGACTTGTACCTCAGCTTATTTATGTTCTGAGCTAGCCTACTCAGTTCCCTGCAATTCTCACAACAGCCTATATACAGCTCGATTCCCTTCTATTGCTTTCTAATTATATGCCTTATTTTACCGAGATTCAGTGGTATGTGAAGGGGGTTAAGCAGCCTGTGGCTGCCAAGATCCCCCAACACTTAGAAATTTGCCGAATTAATAGTTTTCCAGTAGATCTTTTCACACAATTAACATTATTCGGGAATATTACCCAACCAATACTTGTAGTTGCTTATAATAATCATCATGTTTAAGTACAGTTACATTTTTCATTAGTGTATTCATCTTGGGACTGGTTAGATGCGTACCTCTGATTTCTATTATGAGCTAGCCTACACATTTCCCTGAAATTCCTACAGCCTATATCTTTCACCATCTGGGTGCAGTAGTCTAACCTAGGTCTACCTCTACTTCTTTTTTTCCTATCTCTGCTTTTAATATAATCCGCACTATTCCCTCATGCCGTAGTATGTGACCTATCATTCTTTCTCTTAATCTTCTTTAGGAATTAAACCACTCATAGTTTTTAAAATCATTTTTATTTACGATCCATGACCTAGGATCGTTGTCAAAATAATAAAAACTTCAAGTTTGACATTTATGACATAAATTTGAACCAGCTCCCTCAGAAAGATCAGACATTCCAGGAGGCGTGGAAACGAGTGGTTGCCCTTGCAGATGTTGGCCCCGGGCTATCGGCAACCCCTCGCATGCGGTGTTTTCGTGATCCTTTTAGTTTTACCTGTTACAACCTGTGGATATTTAATAATAACTCGTAGATGGATTTATGTAGTTTAATGACTTGTAACCAATGTCACAAAATAAAACAAACAAACACAGCTAAATAAAAATTAATGCAGCACGCACCGTAACTACAATGCGGCCAGCGGCGTTGCCATTAAAAAAATTAAACAAAGGAAAAAATACTACAACTATAACTTATCTGTAAAGTACAATCCAACTATCCACATTAGCGTCAACTATCACTGCCACACTCTTACGGATCAATGTATAATTTAATTTCAACGCAAAGTTCACAATTTAAACTAAGTTCTAAAACACCCGACACGCGCTAGGATAAACGTGCCGCACTCTCTCGCACGCTTAACCCGACTGCCTTTTACCTATCGGACCAACTTAACCCTTACGGCTCCTTCTAGCTACTATTATAGGGGGCGGCCTAGTACAAATTGAAGATGACTTTGATTTATTGATGTTCGAAATATTTGGTTTGAGTACACTAGGCAAAAATTTTTAAAGTTTAAAAGAATGATTGCCTTCAATTTGTGTTGCGGCCTGGGACCAACTTTTTTAGGTAGCCAATACGCTTAACGTGAAATCAGCTGATTAATTTTTATTGGTGAATTTTATATAAATTCAATAACTTGAGGATAGGAAAACGTTTTTAAACATGTTTCTATTTATACAATTGAGAGGATGGTTATTAAAGAATGCGATTACGTTACCGTAAAACTTAAGCAGTTGTTTTTTTATTTTTATTTTGAGGGTGAAAAAATCTTTGGTAGATTTTAACATGGTTCTGAGGTGACCCTATGGCGGATTTACACTTGTCAGATACCAATATTGTTCAACGAAAATAGTATATAGATCTCAGGCGACCCTATGGCGGGTTTACACTTGTCAGATATCAATATTGTTCAACGGAGATTGTATATGGTTTTGAGGTAACCCTATTGCGGGTTTACACTTGTTAGATACCAATGCTGTTTTACAGGGGTTGCTAATATGTTATTGTTATGTAATTAGTTATTGTATGTATAAATAGAAATCATGTATGTAGGCTGTATTTCATGTCAATATCGCAAGGAAAACCCAGGAAAAACTTGCAGTGCTACTTATCATCCTATCTCTCCTATTTTTACCGTTTTCAACATATTTCTTTCTTCCCCTACCATTTTAGTACCTCTTCGTTCTTAGCTTTGTCTGTACATGATATCTTCATCAAACGTCTGTAGCACCACATTTCAAAGGCTTCTACCTTTTTCTTGTCCGCCTCTCCTACTGTTTAGGCTTCACAGCCGTACAGTGCTGTGCTACACACATATGTTTTAAGCAATCTTTTCCTTGTTTCTATGTTTGTTGTCTTTGAACACAGTAGTTGCTTTTTTTTGTTAAATGTAGCACGACCTTGTGCTAATCTTTGTTTTAGATCTTTTGCGCTTTTCTCATCTTGCGTTATTTGGCTTCCTAGGTAGCAGAAATCCTTAACCTGTTGTAAGTTCTTTTTACGTATTTGTATTCTTGTTATTGATTTATTTTCCCCTCCTTTACATACTAGTACTTTAGTTTTATTTTTGTTAATTTTCATACCATATCCCTCCGTTAGAACTGTTTCCATTTCATTAAGAGCAGCTTCTAACTCTTCCTTGCTATATGCTAATACCGCTATATCATCTGCAAATCTAAGCATATCAATTTTTGTCCTTGCATAGTAATTACAAATGTCTTCCGCATTTGGCAGTGTTCATTGCCTCTTCAATGTGCAAGTTAAAAATTAATGGGGATAGGGCACATTCCTGTATCACCCTTTTCATAATGTTTACTTCTCTACGTTCATGCTTTAATTCTATTACTGCTGTTTGATCTTTGTATAAGCTATTTTCTATTCGTCTATCCCTATAGCTCATTCCAATCTTTTTGAGTATTTCGAACATTTTTTTCCATTTTACATTGTCGAATGCTTTTTCCAGATCTACAAACCTTATATATACGCCTTCCTCTTCTCTATTGTTTTCTCCATTATCACCCTCAGAGATAAAATAGCCTTTCGTGCTCCCCTGTTTCGTTTAAGCCCAAATTGCTCTTTTCCTGGTATTTCTTCAGTTCGTTTTTCCATTCGTTATTGTACAATTCTAGTTAATATTTTTGACACGTGTGTTGTCAAACTTATTGTTCGAAAATTTTCACATCTATCCGCGCCTTTCTTTTCTGGTATAGTTACTATGATGTTACGTTTGAAATCTTTGGGTATCTTGCCTATCTCGTACATATAGCTTACAAGTTGGAAGAGACGTTCTGTTACTTCTTATCCAGCGGCTTTTAGAGTTTCTGATTGCACCTTATTTGTACCCGGCGCCTTACTATTTTTCAGACCCTTTAATGCTCATCTCTGAGTATAGGATATCCCAAGTCATCATTTCCAACGTGTGCTTCCTGTTCTAATGCTCTCAGTTCCTTTCCTGCATATAAAATCCCTATATATACTTGCCATCTACCCACTTTCTCTACATTTTCTATAATGACGTTTCTCCCGCGTCCTTTATGTTTTTGCTATACGGTTTTATATCCCTAAAATTGATTCTAATTAGTTTGTATGCTTCATCTGTCTTTCCTGCCTTTATCTTAGTGCCCCTTTGCACTTTTCATCAATCCATTGTTCTTTAGCTCTCCTGCACTTGCGAATAATTTCCCATTTTATAGTTTTGTATCTCCGTTTTCCTGATTTGTCTGATTTATTTTTGTATTTTTGTCTTTTTTTATTAAATTCAGGATATCCTTTGTTATCCATGGTTTCTTATTTTCGTTTTGTGTATACCCCAGAATATCTCTGGTTGCCATGTCTAGGCTGAATTTAATGTTATTCCATTCTGTTTCTATTTCCTTAGTATCAGATATTTTTCCCATATCTTTCAGCAATTTATTTGACCTTTTTTCGAACCTTCCTTGAATATCTTTATCTTTTAGTTTCTTAAAGTCAAAGTGCATTTTTCCGTTTCCTTTTTTCAAATTTTTAAATTTAAGTGCGACCTTCATAATTACGATGTTGTGGTCAGTTCTGGGTAGCTTCTACAGTCTTTTACTTGATTCTTAAACCGTTGTCTAACAAGAATGTAACATATTTGATATCTTCCTGTATCTCCTGGCATCTTCCACATGTATCGGCTTCTAGCATGATGTTGAAATAATGTGTTTATGATGATTAAATTGTTCTTGTCGCCAAATTCTATCAGCCTATCTTCTCTGCTGTTTCTCTCGCCTAAACCAAATAAACCTACTACCGCTCCTTCCCTACCCTCACCTACCACTGTATTAAAATCCCCAGTAATTATTAAATTTTCATGTGTTTTTACGTGTCTTAATATGTCTTCGATATCTTTGTAGATCGCTTCTACCTCTTCGTCACTGTAGCTAGAGGTGGGCATGTATACTTGCATTATTACTGTGTTTACTAGTTTAGATTCTAATCTAACCATGAGTACTCTTTCGTTCTTGTGTAAGTAATTTTCTACACAGTACCCTATCTTTTTTCGCATAACTATCCCTACACCCAAATTTGCTTCTTCTGCTCCTGTATGAACTATCCTGTTGTCTCCATTCCAAAAATCCTCCGCCTCTGCCACCGAACTTCGCTGATTTCTACTATGTCTAGTGCTAACCTATTCATTTCCATTTTTAAGTTCTCTAGCTTACCTACTTGCTTCATACTTCTAACATTCCACGCTCCGACTTGCAAAATGTTCCCGACTTGCAAAATGTTCCCGACTTTTATTCTAGACTTTCCGATCGCATCCTCCGAAGTAGTCCCCTCCCGAAAATCCGAATGGGGGGACTATTTTAACTCCGGAATCTTTTACCCCAGAGAATGCTATCATGTTTATTACAATTTAAGTACTCTGTGTACTTGGGAGGTAAAGTGGTGGTTTCTCGTTGCCTTCCACATCGCGGTAGTGTGTCTTAGACTGCCATACCGACCCTATGGTATCTGCCAATCTAAGTACCGAAAGAGCCGCTGCTTTCTTTCGGGGACCTGTCTTAGTCTGGTTCCTCACTAACGACCCTACTACTTTGGTTAGACCCGTAGTTTGGCTCTTTAGCTCATTAAAACACGCAAACCATTTCACCTGTTCTAATAATCTAGAACTTCGGCAAGGTGCAGGTCCATTCAATTTTTACTAATATTTATCAAAAACAAAATTTAATTTCTCATTATTAATTTATTTCATCAAGTCGATTTTATAGGTAATTGTAGTAAAATTACATTTCACAGTCTCGTGCAAATGCAAAGTTTTCGTACGTTTTAACAATTTATAGTTACCTATCGTAATCTATATTAGTAAATATTCAAATTGTACTCTAAATATTAACCAAGGAAAATGTTTTTACATAAATATATTGCGATTAGAGATTTCCATTGTATTTCAATAGTCGCCGGCTGCTTGTTCGATTAAAATCAAATATGCACAAACAAATTGAATGATAATTGATTATAGAGTCATAATTGAATTTGTGAGTGCGAATTGTGTTGATAAAATCAAAGTGCTATAAGTGTTTTAACTACTTGTATTGCAATGTACACATTTAGATAAAGGCAAAAACTGATTAAAGTGTTAAACCCGATGATATAAATATAACAAATCTAACAATTACGATCAATAACTGGTTGTACTAGTATAAAAATAAAGCACGTATTTATTTTCGGTTTTTATTTTTATGTATTTTAAAACGAAGAAAGCTCTAGTTTAGAACTGACTAAAAGTTAAACGCTTCTGCTGTCTTCTATTAGTGCCCTAATCATTCTTTTATGCTTCAAATTATGACCTATCATCTTATCACTAGTTATTGTAATTACACTCGTAATACTTCTATTTTCCTAAACCATTTTCAAACCGTAACTAATTTTATTTGTCGGCATCTGATTTTATACAGTTTTCTACTGTACATCTCGAAAACTTCTAACGTTTTAACTGAAACGTCCATGGTTAGAAGCGTATTGTGCTATCTACACAGTCTTTTCTTAATAGCAAATGTTATCCTAGATTTTAGTATCGCATCGTGCATTTCAAATGACTTTCTTCCTTGGGTTATTCTAATCTTTACCTCCACTTGTATTGTCATTTCTAGTCCAATTTTCTAAATAGCAAATCCTTTTTACTTCCTAACCTTTTTTATCCTAGCTTTACGATCACCATTGCACAACTATTTTTTTTACTACATTTTATTAGATTTCCTTAAGTTTTGTTGATTTTCATGCCTCAATCTCTATGTAAATTTTTATTTGATATAGTCCAATTTCTAGCTTCTTACCTATTTCTGTTAATATGACTATATCATTCATACACCGCAGTATCTAAACTCACTTCTTTCTTTACAACGTCTGTATCTTCTACCCTTTTGATTTTATTAATTGTTTGCTCCATAAGTCAGGTTTTGGATCTTTTGGAGCGAGTTTTTAAAAAGCTTTTCCAAAAAACCTCTTCTAACAAATTTATTTTATACTGAATTACAATGATTAAATTTACAAGTACGTTATGTTCAGTAACGTTGGAGATCGAAATTATTCTAACTTGACTTTCACTAACTAAATAATGTAAATTATGGTGAGTAGCTGAATTGACAGCAATGTTAAAGTTGAGAAGCTCTAGACTGACCATCTTGGGCTCTCGCGGGTATTTATGCTATCCCCGCCCGTCACATTGCTTGTGGGAACCGCAGAGCTAATGTCTGCTTATTTCTGTATATAATACAATGTAACAATTTTAATTTTAATAATTGCTGTCTTATAATTTACTGTAACCTGCACCTGCAGTATCACGTTACGTCTGGAATACAATGTCTGTTTCCGTTCTCACTGTCTGGCTTGTTGAACTTTCATTAACCTTTTATTATGTCCTTCAATATTACATTGTAGCATCTAACTTGAATAATTCCTAATTCTTAATGGTTTCATTAATTACATATATATTCTAATTTGGGGGATATGTAACTCCTCCCGACGTAGATGAAAATTAAGGGGGTTTTGCTTAATTTTTGAAACTAATTGTCCCTAAGAGTTCATATATTATTTCTTTAATTCCTTTTGTTTCTTGTTTCTTATTACTATAATTCATTTCTTTGTTCCTATGTGTAAGATACATTTTGTACAATACATGCATAGTAAATAAAATGATTACCATAATTAATGAAATTGTCCAAACACTGATATTGTCATAATGTACTTTTGGAACTTTCAATTCACTTAAATGTTCTTGGTAGTTGTCCATTAGTTTTACAGCTTGGTTGAGATAGTCTAGGTTCAGGTATTCTAGTTAAAAAGGTTTCTTGCTGATTTCGTCGTCTTCGGGTTGCGCAAGCTTGAATTGTAGTTCCAGTAAATTTGCGAATTTCTTCGTTACTGTTGGGTCTTGGTAAACTCGAATAATTTCCTTTTTCAATTTTAAGTAGCAATCTTCTTTTATGGTGATTACTTTACTTCCAGTTAATGCTAAATTATTTTCGTCTTGGTTGCAATGGGCGGTTGCTATTATTCGTGTGGAAATACAGCGATCCATTTATTGTCTGTAACTTTTAAATTTTCATATTTGTAATTTGTACTGGTTTTGGGTCACAATTCTCATAGTGATTAGAGAATCTTAACAATTGTACTTCACAGGAGCTATCTGCTTGAATAGCCGTTGTCGTTAATGATTGACATAAATATTGGACGGGTGCTACTTCTTTGCATTTTTCATTCGTGAAGCCATACCTAAGTTCATTCAGGGAAGGGAACTTGGTTTTAGGAATAATAACTTGGTACTTGCTAATAACTTTCATGGGGAAAGCAAATAAATGATAGTAATTATAAGTGTTATATTCTACTATATAGATTTCTATTAAAAATGCAATTTCATGATTTATTACATAACCTTTTACTATGGTTATTTTTTCAAATATGAGCATATTAGATTCTGTTACTTCAAAGGGTAATTTGTTGTTAGTTATAAGTGATCTAATCTTCAATAATTCATTTAATAAATCTATTGGTTCTATTATGCTAGCCTTTAATATGTTTAGTTTAGCAAATGTTACAGTGTTTTCTGTGACTAAAATTTGTTGGATTATAGTAAGGGTAGATATCATTTGGTTAAATATTGTGTTAAATCTGATTAAATCTCGCATTCGTAAAATTGTGGTTTGCATGTTACTCTCAAGGGTTAGTATTCTATTGGTTATACTGTCTTGATTTTTTACTAGCTTTCTTAGCGTATCATTAAATTTTATTATGGTTGATTGAGTTAAAGATATTTGATTTTTAACAGTTTTTTTGTCGTTTTGATTTTCAGTTAAATGTTGTATAACGTTGTCATATCGTTCTGTATCTTGATTGTCTAAGTTGCCTGTGATAGCTTTTATGATATTACCTAATCCGTTAATAAGTCCTCTCTTTCGTCTTGTAATTTAATCGGTTGGTATTAATCTATTAAATTTATGGTCTGTGTTCTTTAAGACATTTTCCATTATACTGTTATAATTAAACATTTCTATCGCGTATTCTTTTCCGAATTTGACTGTATGCATTGATGGTTTCAGTCTGTGGTAATTGTCTCTAATTATATAAAATTCTTGTTTTAATTCTGTTAAGTCAAATTTCTGTGCGAATGTCCAATAATATATTGTATTTTGCATACTTCCTAATTTTACTGGTAGTATACCGGGGTTGTTCTTAAAGTCTTCGATTAATATGCCGTCGTCTGTTCTACCTGGGCGAAGGTTGACGGCAAGGGTGATGGCTGTCCATCTGAAATAACAGGGTGTCTTAAATTCTTTAAGTGAATATATTTTACTATGTTTCCGTTATCTACTACGGCTACATTTTTGAATGGGCCTAAATTTCCGGGGGCTGTTTTGTGTCTTTTACTTTTAAAATTTTTCTAGTACACGGTGTGTTCTATTGCAAATTTATTTATATCGACATTCTTACTACGGGTTGTGATAATACGTTCCTTATCGTTATCTAATTTATTCTTTACATTGTCATAAGTTATTTTTAATTTTGCTTTATGGTCTTTAGCATAGTGTTGCTATACTTCTTTATTGTAATGTATATCGTAAGGGTTACAGGGATCTGAGTATCCTAATGTTAATTTAAGGGGGTGTGAATTTAGTTGATGAATGGATCGTGTTGTTGTATGCAACTAATGCGTATGACATTAAATTAGTTATGTGTTCTTTCTTATACGTTAGTCTTAACAGTCTAATTTGTTCTAATAAGGTTAGATGTAATCTTTTAAATAATCTGTTTGATTCTGGGCGATTTTCCGTTATAAAATAATTTTTTATTTTGTGGAGTTCTAGGGTATTTTGTATTGTTTTGTTTCTAAATTCACTGCCATTGTCTAAAGTTATTGTTTCTGGTGTACCATAAAATGTAAAATATTGTAGGAATTCTAGGGTTACGTCGATACCATTTTTTGAAGTGATGGGTATCGCTTGTCCTACTTTGGTGAATGCGTCTATGATTGTTAGAAAGTTTTGTGCTTTTACTACATGAATAGCTGCATGTAATTTTTAAAAGGGCCGTTTTGTGTTTTTTAATTTTAAAACTTTTCTCGTACGCGGTTTGTCCTAATGAAAATTTATTTGTATCGGTATTCTTATTGCGGGTGGCCGTAACATGTTCTTTATTATGATCTAATTTATTTTTACAGTATCATAAATTATTTTTTGGTATACATCTTTGTTATAGTGTATGTCATAAGGGTTGCGGGAATCTGAGTGTCCTGGTGTTAGTTCGAGGAGTGCAAAATTAGTTGATGAGTGGATTGTGTTGCAAGCAATTGTATTTAATACAATGTAACAATCTTAATTCTAATAATTGCTGTCTTATAACCTACTGTGACCTGCACCTGCAGTATCACGTTACGTCTGGAATACAGTGTCTGTTTCCGTTCTCACTGTCTGGCTTATTGAACTTACATTAACCTTTTTATTATTTCCTTCATTATTACATTGTTGTACCTAACTTAAATAATTCCTAATACTTAATGGTTCCATTAATTACATATATATCCTAATTTGAGGGATATATAACTCACATACCAATTTTAGATTTTGTTGCCTGATTATCTAGTTCCATTACATTCTGTCTTTGTAATCCATTCTTACCTTCTTTAAAACTACCTAACACTCTACTTGGTCAAAAACTTTCATCGTATCCATAAAGCTTATTACTCTAGATTTTCCTTCTCTTGTAGTTTCTTCTAACACGAATCTTAGTGTTAGAATTACTTCTCTAGTACCACCGTGCTTTTTAGATCCAAACTGATTTTCTGTGATCTCTCTCATATTTCATTCAGTCTCCTGTTGTGTATTATTTCACTTGATAGTTTTCGATGTGGGATCAGCACTCAAGCAGTTTTAAAATTTTTACATTTTTTAATCCTGATTTTTGGAAATTCGCTTATTAAATATCGACAAGGGCCCCTTTTTTTATAGTGTAACGACTATTGAAGAAGTTGTCTACAGGTAGTTGTAAATAGTTGAAATTCAAAATGATGTTAATTTAATAAATAGCGCTTTAATTACAATTATAATAGAATATTTTTTACTGAATTAATCTGCAGATTTGCTTGTAGTTAACGTCATCTTCCTAATTAATCAACTCTTAGGGTAGTTCTTTTTGGTATGCTTTTTTAATCAGCCTGTACAGTATGTGTGTGTGTGTGTGTTATACTGACTATGACTTTAACTAACCGATCTTTTTTTGCGGTCGGGATTTCAACAGTTTCAGTTTCTGTTTTGGACATTCTATGTCTTTGTCCTAAATTTCTACTCCAACCAAGTCTAACATATTGGCTAAATCCTGTTTAGCGAAATAAAGGGTTTAATTATACTTTTTTCACCTACTTGCTGTATCACTTGCTTTATTTTTATTGCCTTAATCTTTTACTAGCCTTCTCGGTAGTTCCTAATTTTGGATGGGCTTAATCTGATAAATTTTATGTATTAGTGATTTCATTTCTTTACAATTAATCTGCCTATACAATCAATAATTTATCTTATGCCCAAGTTTTCCATTTTGCCCATCTTTCTCAGTTGCAATACTATTATACTTTTTCATTTTTTTATTAAATATAAGACTTCCCGAGCTGGTCATTAACTTTTAGTTACGTAGTTTTTAGTTCCCTATACTATGTGTGATTCTTCCATATAACGTCCTTAACGAAGTGTCAGTTTTCTTCTGTTTTAGCTAACTCGAGCCATTTTATCGTCTATTTTTCTTTCTACCATTTCCCTTACTTTGAAATCGTCTAGTTTATCTGCATGTAATTCAACCAGAGTTTCATTTATTAAACTTTAAATTATATTTTTCTCTCATTAAATTATGGCCGCTATCTTTAATTGCACTTTGTTAACTTCTACAATCTTTTACTTGATTCACGACTCTGTCTTTAACCGATGTTTAGTCTATCCAAACCTATCTGTATCGACAATCATTTTCTACGTGAACAACCTGCGTTTACAGTTTTTAAACATTGCATAACCTACAATTAATTAATTCTTGATACTAAGCTCTATTAGTCTATCCCTTCTTTTATTTCTTACTCTAAAACCTAACTCATCCACCACTTTTCCCCATCTATTTATACCTACAATTGCATTAAAATTTTATACCCACCAATTCCTTCTTTTTTAGTAACGTTCCTGCTTGAATGGATGGCTGTAAAGTTTACTGACTAAAAATTTTCTGGTGTGTCACCTGGCGTACAGAAATTGTTAGTAGAGATGATGGCATCCTCTGGGGTAAAAAATTCCGAAAGTAAAATAGTCCCCCATGTGGATCTCCGGAAGGGGACTACTTCGGGGGATGTGATCCGAAAGTATAAAAAAAGATCCGTAAACATTTTGCGAGTCGGAGCGTGGAATGTCAGAAGTATGAAGCAAGTAGGTAAGCTAGAGAACCTGAAAATCGAAATAGATAGGTTAGCACTAGACATAGGAAGTATCAGCGAAGTCCGCTGGCCAGAGGCGGGGGATTTTTGGAGTGGAGACTTCAGGGTAATTCATACAGGAGCAGAGGAAGGAAATTCTGGTGTGGGGATAGTTTTGCGAAAAAAGATAGGATACTGTGCAGAAAATTACTTACAAAAAAACGAAAAAGTACTCATGGTTAGATTAGAATCTAAACCGGTAAACACGGTAATAATACAAGTATACATGCTCACCTCTAGCTACAGTGACGAAGAGGTAGAGGCGTTCTACAAAGATATCGAAGACATACTAAGATATGTAAAAGCACATGAAAATTTAATAATTGCGGGGGATTTTAATGCAGATGAGAGTAGGGAAGGGGCGGTAGTAGGTTTATTTGGTTTAAGCTCAAGAAATGACAGAGGAAATAGGCTGGTAGAATTTAGCGACAAGAGCAAATTAATTATCACCAATACATTATTTCAACATCATACTAGAAGACGATATACGTGGAAGATGCCAGGAGATATACGAAGATATCAAATAGATTACATTATTGTTAGACAACGGCTTAGGAACCAAGTAAAGGACTGTAGAAGCTACCCAGAAGCAGATATAGACACTGACCACAACATCGTAATTATGAAGGTCGCTCTTAAATTAAAAAATTTGAAAAAAAGAAATGGAAAAGGGCACTTTGACTTAAGAAACTAAAAGATAAGGATATCCACCAAAGATTTGAAAAAAAGTCAAACGAATTGCCGAAAGACATCGGGAAAATTTCTGATACTAAGGAAGTAGAAACAGAATGGAGTAACATTAAATCCAGCTTAGACATGGCGGTCAGAGATATTCTGGGATAAACACAGAAATAAAATAAGAAACCATGGATAACAAAGGATATTCTGAATTTAATAGAAGAAAGATGAAAATACAAAAATATATCAGACGAAACAAGAAAACAGAGATACAAAGCCATAAAATGGGAAATTATTCGCAAATGCAGAAAAGCTAAACAACAATAGATTGATGAAAAGTACAAAGAGGTGCAAACTAAGATGGAAATAGGAAAAACAGATCAAGCATATAAATTAATTAGAATGAATTTTAGGGATATAAAACCATACAGCAAAAATATAAGAAACGCGGAAGGAAACATCATTATAGAAAATGTAGAGAATGTGATTAGATGGCAAGAATATATAGGGAATTTATATGAAGGAGAGGAACTAACAACATTAGAACAAGAATCAAACATTAAAAATGATGACTTGGGATATCCTATAGTTAGAGATGAGTTTGAATTAGCATTAAAGGGTCTGAAAAATGGTAAGGTGCCGGGTACAGATAAGGTGCAAGCAGAAACTCTAAAAGCCGCTGAACATGCAATAACAGAACGTCTCTTACAACTTCTAAGCTATATGTATGAGACAGGCGAGATACCCAAAGATTTCAAACGTAACATGATAGTAACTATACAAAAAAAGACGCGGATAAATGTGAAAATTTTCGAACAATAAGTTTGACAGCATACGTTTCAAAAATATAAACTAGAACTGTAGAAAGACGAATGGAAAAACGAGATGAAGAAAGACTAGGAGAAGATCAATTTAGGTTTAGGTGAAACGAAGAAACACGGGAGGCTATTTTAGCTCTGAGAGTGATAATGGAGAAAGCAATAGAAAAATGGGAAAGCGTGTATATAGGGTTTGTAGATCTGAAAAAAGCATTGGACAATATAAAATAGAAAAAAAATGTTCGAAATACTCAAAAAGATTGGAATGAGTTTTAAGGATAGACGAATAGTACATTGCTTATACAAAGAGCAAACAGTGGTAATAGAATTAGAGTAGGAAAATAGAGGAGTAAATATTAGGAAAGGGGTGAAACAAAGATGTGCCTTATCCCCATTAATTCTTAACTTGTACATTGAAGAGGCAATGAATACTGTCAAATGCAGGAAGACATTTGGAATTACTAGGCAGGAACAAAATATTGATATGCTTGGATTTGCAGATGATATAGCGGTATTAGTATCAAGCAAAGAAGAGTTAGAAGCTCCTCTTAATGAAATGGAAACAGTTCTAACAGAAAGATATGGTATGAAATTTATCAAAAATAAAATTAAAGTTCTAGTGTGCAAAATAAATCAAAAACAAGAATACAAATAGGTAACGAGAACTTACAAGAGGTTAAGGATTTCTGCTACTTAGTAAGACAAATAACACAAGATGGGAAAAGCTCAAAAGATATAAAACAAAGATTAGCACACGGTCGTGGTACATTTAACAAGAAAAAGCAACTACTGTGTAAAGACAACAAACATAGAAACTAGGAAAATATTGCTTAAAACATCAGTGTGGAGCACAGTACTGTATGGCTGTAAAGCCTGAACAGTATGAGAAGCAGACAAGAAGAAGGTAAAAGCCTTTGAAATATGATGCTACAGACGTACGATGAAGATATCATTGACAAACAATGTTAAGAACAAAGATGTACTGTTATAGTCTAAGTGTCACTGCTATAGTCCCGCGCAACCGTCATGAGCTACTACGACAGTTGGCAACACATACTAACCATTCTTCTTAATTTTCTTTGGGAATTAAACCACTCATAGTTTTTAAAATCATCTTTATTTACGTTTCGATTCATGACCAAGGATCGTTGTCAAAATAATAAAAACTTCAAGTTTGACTTTTATGACATAAATTGAAGGTGACTGATTTATTGATGTTCGAAATATTTGGTTTGAGTACACTAAGCAAAAATTTTTAAAGTTTAAAAGAATGATTGCCTTCAATTTGTGTTGCGCCTGGACCGACTTTTTTTAGGTAGCCAATACGCTTAACGTGAAATTAGCTGATTAATTTTTATTGATGAATTTTATATAAATTCAATAAGTTGGGGATTGGTTTAATTCCCAAAGAAGATTAAGAAAAATGCTAAACAAACCACAACAAACATATAAGAAGTATTTACACACTGACCACATACACAATATTGCGCAACAAGAAATTACGTCATAATTGCGTCTCAAATTGTATCACATACCAAAAATGTTTACAATGAAACAAGATGCGCCTTAAAGAAAAAGATAAAATGTACTCATTTTAAAAATATGGAACGCTTCAAGACTTTGCGGTTATCCTTGCGGCAGGAGCCGTGCTGATTCCCATTGATTTCGTTGGCGTTGTTTGGGCGTGGGTGGGGCTATGCCCTCGTTGAAACCAGATTGTCTTGTCTTCCTTCTTCTTCGTTTGTAGCGGTACGATAAGGATAGATAGGGCACGATAAGAGGCAAAGGTAAGGAGGAAACCTACATTCTAAAAGAGAAAAGACAAAAGCGACGACACAGATAAACCTCACTGTTTGACGTCTCGTTGGCTAATCATCATGTCTGGTCGTATAGCAAACCGCGCATTTACTTCATCACTCCACGTCTGCGCATTTCCTTGCGCCGACGCAACTGTCCGAAGTGACGGAAATGCACAAGTCTATTTTTAAAAATATTGGCGCGAATTCACTCACAAATTAAAAAGTGTACAATGCCAATTTTTGGCATGTAACAGTACTAGAAATGGTAGGGGAAGAAAGAAATATGTGGAAAAGAATAAAAAAATAGGAGAGATAGGATGATAGACCACATACTAAGACATGAGGGAATAGTGCGGAATATATTAGAAGCAGAGATAGGAAAAAAGAGTAGTAGAAGTAGACCTAGGTTAGACTATTGCACACAGATAGCGAAAGATGTAGGATGTGGGAATTTCAAGGAAATGTGTAGGCTAGCTGAGAATAGACATCAATGGAGGTATGCATCCAACCAGCCCTAAGTTGAAAAAATTAATGACAAAAAAATAACTGTACTTAAACATGATGATTATTATAAACAACTACAGGTATTGGTCTTGCAATATTCTCAACTAATGTTAATTGTGCAAAAGGATTTACTGGTAAAGTATTAATACGGCAAATGTCTAAGTGTTGAGGAATCCTTGGCAGCCACAGGTTGTTTAACCCCCTTCACATACCTTACATGTAATTTTCCAATGCTGCACTCGAAGGTATTACATTGGCCAGGAGCAAGTTTTGTTTTTACCTGAAAAATTTGAAATTTTACCGAACCCTTGCTGTTCCAAGCTAGGTAGGAATGTTTAACGTACGTGACAACACTCACACACGGGACCTCCATTTTACGTCTCATCCGAACGAGGGTGTATTTTTTGTGAAAAATGCTCGCCTAACATTTTTCAAGCGGACCGTGTCGGGATTCGAACCCGGGATCTTGAACGTAGTAGTCGCACATATACCACTACGGTACGGAGCGGCCTCCCCTTCACATACCACTGAATGTCGGTGAAATAGGGCATATAATAAGAAAACAATAGAAGGGGAATAGAGCTGTATATTGGCTGTTGTGAGAATTTCAGGAAACTGTATAGGCTAGCTCAGAACATAAATAAGTTGAGGTACAGGTTCAACCAGTTTCAAGAGGTAAAACCTAATGACGAAAAAATAAGTGCACTTAAATCTGATGATTATTATAAACAACTACAGGTGTTGGTTGTGAAATATTTTCAACTAATGTTGATTGTGCGAAATGATATTCGACAAAGGTTCAAGTGCTAGGGGAACTTGGCAGCCAAAGGCTGCTTACCCCCGTTCGCATACCTTACATGTAATTTTCTAATACTCCACCCGAAGGGACTACATTGGCCAGGAAGCGAGTTTTTTTTTACCTGGAAAATTTTGAATTTTGCCGAATCCTTGCTGTTTCAAGCAAGGTAGGGATCTTTAACGTGCGTGACAACACACACACACGGGACCTCCATTTTACCTCTTATCCGAACGAGGGTGTATTTTTTGTGAAAAATGCTCGCCTAACATTTTTCAAGCGGACCGTGTCGGAATTCAAACCCGGGCATAGTAGTCACACACACACACACCACTACGCCACGGAGCCGCCTCCTCTTCACATACCACTGAATATCGGGGAAATAAGTGTAAAACAATAGAAGATGACCGAACTGCATCAAACAGGAAAGAACAGCATCGATGTTCAAAGACAACAAACATAGAAACAAGAAGAAAGTTGTTCAAAGCATATGTGTGGAGCACAGCACGTACGTCTATGAAATAGGGGCAGTAGGAAAAGCAGACAGAAAGAGATAGAAACATTCTGGAATGTTGTGCGTCAGATGTATGAGGATGGTATCATGGACAGACAAAGTTAATAACAAATAGGTTATAGAAATGGTAAGGGAATAAAGATATCTGTGGAAAACAAAAAATTGGAGAAATAGGACAGGATACGTTTTAAGCCATTTCTGGGGAATAGTACGGGATATATTAGAAGCAGAGATAGGAAAGAAGAGGTAGAGATAGTCCTGGATCAGACTATTGCACACAGATAGTCAAATATGCAGACTGTGGAAATTTCAGGAAAATGCGAAGGTTAGTTCAAATACTAAACAACGAGGGTACGCGTCTAACCAGTTCCAGGACTGAAGACTTAATGATGATGATGTGTCACCTGACTTCACTAAGCCCTACTAAACCTAGTTTTAACATAGCCATTCTAACTTCGAAGTTCCAAAATTACCTGTTTTCAAAACGCTCCAATTTGTAGTTCATTCTTCCTTACTTTTTGGTTTTCTCTATTTTATCTACTTACTTCTTGTCTTCATCTGAATCTAAATAGGGAGGGCTTACTTATGTAGGATATGATTTATAAACTATCTCTATCCACCTTGGGTGTAAGGGTGTTACTAGCCCGTTCAATGTGATTTCAGATCTACGTTTCTTAGGAAAATAAATCGGTGACACTTTTCCGTTATCTTCCATAGAGAGAAGCAAATGAATATTCCAAAAGATATTAGATTTGAGGTAGACAGTTGTCCCAGCTAGTCACTTCTAACATTAGGTAGCGGATTCCTTAGAACAATGCTACTTCGGCTTCATACGTGTTAACAATTTTGCAAATATTTCGAGGAAAAACGATTTGGTTAGTTCAAGCTAACTCATTTACTATTAATGCAAATGTATAATAGTCAAAGCAGTTTTTCTGACCTTTCATTCAGAATTTTAAGCATCACCTCCTGAAATGGCTACAATTTAAAGTAATATAAATTCTTTTAGAACAACTACCTTTAATAAATCAGAGGAACAGTTATTTTGGTGCTTGGATCAAGCTGCTAACGTTTACATATGTATTTCTAATTATTTAAGAATTTGAACTGATCAACTTTTTTATAAGATTTGGTGACCTAGACGCATTAATTATGTGACCAAAAACAGTATAATTTTAAAAATGCAATAATAAAATTCAAAATTACCAAGAGAACCAGATATTTTTTGATAATTTATTTATTAATGACCAGCTTTTCTTTGGAAGAACGATTTAACTAATAATATAAGATATTGAATTAGATATCGACATTCAGTAAATAATTAACCAACTACTAATAAACAAGAATGTAGTGCTATTCTGTTTAATGATTTTCTACTTTCAAATAACCTGTGCACCTGCGACAAAGATTTATTATTCGTCTATTAAAAATTTATGTGATGTTATAAACAATTTGAAAGAAAGTTGTTGTTAATTAGAGCTTTAGAAGGCCAAATAATGTATCAGAATTACACTTTATTTTCCATAAGAGACTTCAACAAAATAGAAACATCCTAAGTCAAAATTGTTTTTAGCGACACGTAATTTCTTTTTATATCATTACAGTATATAAATGTAGGAGAGTTTCAAGAATAACCTTAGTCCTAAAGCTTATTCTGGCTTTCTGTTCGGATGTGCAAAATTTGGTAAACTAATACCAAAGTTCGTAGTTTAAGAAAGGCTTAGAAAACGTGCGAGATTTTTATGAAAATGCGCCCTTGTTCCGATGACAGGTTAAATATAGACCTCATGTGTGAGATTTGGGATACGCGTTGACAATTCATACTTTATTTAATATAGCAAGGGTTCGGAGGGCATCCAAATTTCGAAGTAAAAACTCGTCTTTTGGCTAACCTCTGAGTGAAGCATTAAAAATTTGAAATATACAGTCACGTAATGCCAAATTGATTACTTTAGCTTGCAACGCTGCGCATTAAAAGCAACGTTATCGATCACAGCTCGCTAGTTAGCGCCTGGCGTTTGTGTAAAAAGCCGGATTTTAGTTCTCTTAAAACAAATGTTTATGTTCATTTCATCATCATTAGGTCTTCAGTTCTGGAACTGGTTAGATGCGTACCCCCATAGTTTCCTTTTCTGAGCTAACCTATTCATGTCCCTGAAATTTCCAGTTTGCATCTGTAACTATCTGCGTGCATTTGTCTGATCTTGGCCTACCTCTAGCTCTTTTTTTCCTATCTCTGCTCGTAATATATCCTGCACCATTTCCCAAAAATGCTATAGAACATATCCTCCCCTTTTATTTCTCCTATTTTTTTTTCCACATGTGCTGTAACCAATTTTCTCTTGTTTTTATGTTTGTTGTCTTCGAAAATAGCCGCTGCTCTTCCTTGTTGGATGCAGTTCGGTTCCCTGTCTATTGTTTTCCCGATATTCATTGGTATTTGAAGGGGGTTAAGCAGCCTGCGGCTACCAAGATACCACAACACACGAACATTTGCCGAATTAACAGTTTTCCCATATATCCTTTCGAACAAGATTTATCGTCTTGACGCGAGTTGGACGCGGACCACTTATTTCTATTCTGAGCTACCCTGCACAGTTCCCTGAAATTTCCACAGCCTAGATACAACTCGGTTTCCCTTCTGTTGTTTTATAAGTATATGTCCTATTTTACCGAGATTCAGTAGTGTGTGAAGGGGGTTAAGCAGCCCCTGGCTGCCAAGATCCCCCAACACTTAGACATTTGCCGAATTAATAGTATTTCAGCAAATGCTTTCGAACAATTAACATTAGTTGAGAATATTGCAAAACCTATAGATGTAGTTGCTTATGATAATTATAAAGTTTAAGTACAATTATTTTTTTCGTCATTAAGTTTTCCCTTTTGGAACTGGTTGGACGCGTACCTCCATTGATTTCTATTCTGGGCTAATCTACACATTTCCCTGAAATTCCCGCAGCCTACATCCTTAACTATCTGTGTACAATAGCCCATCCTAGGTTTACCTCTACCTTTCTTTTTTTCTTATCTTTGCTTCTAATATATTCCGCACTATTCCTTCATGCATTAGTATGTGGCCTATAATCCTATCTTTCCTATTTTTTACTGTTTTCTATGTATCTCTTTCTTTCCCTACCATTTGTAGCACCTTTTTCTTCTTAACTTTGTCTGTCCATGATATCTTCATCATACATCTGCAGCATTGCACTTCAAAGGCTTCTATCTTTCTCGTGTCCACTTCTCCTACTGTCCAGGTTCCACAGCTGCACAATGCTGTGCTCCACACATATGTTTTAAGCAATATCTTCCATGTTTCTATGTTTGTTGTCTTTGTACACAGTAGTTGCTTTTTCTTGTTAAATGTAGCACGTCCTTGTGCTAATCTTTGTTTTATATCTTTTGTGTTCTCCTCATCTCGCGTTATTTGGCTTCCTAGGTAG
Source organism: Platerodrilus igneus (assembly GCA_036346225.1). NCBI lineage: Eukaryota > Metazoa > Arthropoda > Insecta > Coleoptera > Lycidae > Platerodrilus > Platerodrilus igneus. Next base: position 1,693,667 of record JARFIW010001373.1, on the reverse strand, counting down.
CAGAAATTCTTAACCTATTTGTATTCTTGTTTTTGATTTATTTCCCCCTCATTTGCATACTAGTACTTTAGTTTTATTTTTGTTAATTATTCATACCGTGTCTCTCTGTTAGAAGTTCTATTTCATTAAAAGCAGCTTTAAACTCTTCCTTGCTAGATGCTAATACCGCTATATCATCTGCAAATTTAAGCATATCAATCTTTTGTCTTTGCATAGTAATTCCAAATGTCTTCCTGCGTTTGACAGTATTCATTGCCTCTTCGATGTAGAAGTTAAAAATTGATGAGGATAGAGCACATCCCTGTCTTACACCTTTCCTAATATTTATTTCTCTAAGTTCCTGCTCAAAATATATTACCACTGTTTGCTCTTTGTATACGCTAAGTATTATCTGTCAATCCCTAAAATTCATTCCAATCTTTTGGAGTACTTCGAACATGTTTTTCCATTTTACATTGTCGAATGCTTTTTCCAGATCTACAAACCCTATATACACGCTTTTTCCTTTTTCTATTGTTTTCCCCATTATCACCCTCAGAGCTAAAATAGCTTCCCGTGTTCCCCTATTTTGCCTAAACCCAAATTGATCTTTCTCTACTATTTCGTCATCGCGTTGTTCAATTCGTCTTTGTACAATTGTAGTTATTATTTTTGGCATGCGTGCTGTCAAACTTATTGTTCGAAAATTTTCACATCTATCCGCGCCTATGTTTTTTTGGTATAGTGTCTATGATTTTACGTTTGATATCTTTGGATATCTAACCTGTCTTATACATATAGCCCACAAGTTGTAAAAAAGGTTCTGTTACTGCTTGCCCTGCGGCTATTAGAGTTTCTGCTTGTACCTTGTCTGTACACGGCGCCTTATCATTTTTCAGACCCTTTAATGCTAATTCAAACTCATCTTTAAGTACAAGATATCCCAATTCATACAACCTTGTAGAGCGCTTCTCTCTTCATCACTGTAGCTAGAGATGGGCATGTATTATTTCTGTATTTATTGGTGTAGAATCTAATCCAACCAAGAGCACTCTTTCATTCTTTTGTAAGTAATTTTTTACACGTCGTCTTATTTTTTTTCGTATAACTATTCCCACACCTAAATTTCTTTCCGCTGATCCTGTATGAATTACCATGAAGTCTCCACTCCAAAAATCCCCTGACTCTGGCCACCAAACTTCGCTGATCCCCAATATGTGTAGTGTTAACCTGTCCATTTCAAGTTTTAAATTCTCTAGCTTACCTACTTGCTTCATACTTCTGACATTCCACGCTCCGACTCGCAGAGAGCTCCCGATTATTTTTCTAAATTTTTCGACCACATCCTCCGAAGTAACCCTCTCCCGGAGAACCGAATGGGAGACTATTTTAACTCCAAATCGTTTACCTCAGAGAATGCCATCATGTTAAATACAATTTAAGTACACTGTGTAGTTGGGAGGTAATGTGGTGGATTTTCCTTGCTTTCCACATCGCGGTAGTGTGTCTTAGCATGCCATACCGACCCCTATAGTCTCTGCCAATCTAAGTACCGAAAGAGCCGCTGCCCTCTTTCGGGGACCTGTCTTAGTCTAGGTTCATTTATTTAAAGAATATTTTGAATCGAATTAAATTATAACTTGCTCTAGTCATTTTTGTTTGGTTTGAGATATTTAATTAAGCAAAAATATATATGTTGGTGATGTAAGATTTTGACATGCTGTTCAATTTAGCTAAAGAAGTCCATTTAAGGATTTGGTACACGCTAGATAGCATTTAAAAAAATATCTTGCTGAAACTAAGTTTTGACAAGTTTTGTCAGCTAGGACTCTCAGAAGAATTAATTTGCTTAAACACTAGTTCCATGGCTAATTTAGTTCAACAAAGTAATTACTTTCATGATTTGTTAATTTGCAACTACAGAAGTACGAACCATTTACAACGTATCTTTAAAATTCACGTGTATATAAATAGAAATTCTAAACATAAAAGCTCACGTACGATTCACTGTTTTAATTTGTCCTCCCAACGGTTCAGGATATCCAAAACATTAATATTTCTAATTTTCGTTTCCGTCTAGCACAAGTTCCGCATCCACCCAACACAAATCTAACTTACCGTAGGTGTAAACTCTCTAGTTCCTAACTTCTTTTTAACCGATCGTAACGACAGTAAATTCACACCCCCCGCGTGTGAAATCTACTCTGCTTATGCAATAGTAGTTCGACCTTATGTTGCACGCGGCGTATTTATCACTTGAAGGAAATCCACAGTCACGTCTTCAAGCTCTGTGTCGTCCATAAATATGAATCTGTCCTCATACCAACCTCCAACATCGAGGCGTTCCCACTTTATTACTTACTGGTAGGACTAAATCTTGATCTTTCTAATTACTTGCCCACGAATAAATAATTAATCCTTTTCCATTAATTGTCTAACTACTGTCTTTTTTCACACTTCGGGAGGTTTATATCAGGGTGGTCTTCTTATTGAACTTGTATTGCAACACGTGAAAGGTGCACGACTCCTTATGGTTTAAAACGTTCTTAATTTTTCTCTTATGTAATTGTATGTAATTGTATTTTATAAATATGTGGTTTCAACTAAATCATTTGCCCTTTCTTGTATTTAACTACATTGTAATAACCTTACTTTTATCTTGCCTTGTTGGTTTGTAAACTATAATTGTAATTGTTTTAGAGTGTTATTGAATGGAGTTATTTATAATAAACGGTGTACAAACGATTTTTAATTTTATGTGAAAAATACGTAACATTGAAATCTGTTCTCGTTTTTTTTTGGTGATTTTGAAATAATTTATTGAACTGAGTTACTGACGTTCAAATATATATTTTACCATAAATAATGTTTTGCCTTTGTGGATTGATTTTTTATTACCCTTTATAAAACCAAAATTTATGGAATAGAATTGCTTAATTGATACTACTAATTATGAATTTATAATATACAGGGTTTGTTTGTATTTATTTTGTTCGATTATAATTAAGTTTTTTTTTCTATCTGGTGTTTATTTAACATAACGCCAACGCGTTACAAATTTCTATGTTTTATCTATAGTTCCAATGCTTCAACGTGTAGGTTACACAACGTATAACTTATCAGCAAAGATATATACCGTATTGATACACTATTTGAAATGTATAAAGAAAGAACTGGGACTGGGAAAAAACCCCTTTTAGAGACAATTGCGTTTTATAAAAGTTATTGTAAAAGGGAAGTAGAAAAGAGGTTGCAAGAGAAAATTTTCAGTAATCTGTAAATTGCGAAATCACCTAAAGTGGGGATATCAAATTGACTATGACATATAGGCGTAAAAGGTTATTCAAACTATTCTCACTTATTCCCATTACATCTTGTGACTGTTACGGGTAAAGTTGACGTTACGTTATAAATTTGGATTTATCCTAGGGCGGAATCACGTAACAGTTAAAAGGGTGCACCTAATCGCTACAGTGGTGCCTACATGTATTCCTATGGGAAAAGGAAATACAGATGAGTTACAAAAACTTTACCTGTTTTCACAGTTAGGGGCGTCAAGCGGTTTGTTTTAGCAAATCTTGTGATATTCCTCTTCACAGAAGACTGTCATTTCAAATAGGTCTCCTTTGCCTTTAGTTTTCTAAATTTGTGCCCTTATACTTTAACTTCTTCTTCTTCTTCAACAAGTTCAAATGAAAATAACGTATCAATTTTGGTCAATTTACAACAACTTTAAAATGGAAGACTTTCCAATACTTTGGAGACCTCCAATAACTGTTTCTAGGATATTATCATTGGCATGGCGGGATATCCTTTCACTAATTGATTACTATTTTATAAATAAGACTTTTTATCCAATCTAAGGTAACCTCTATTACGACTAAATAATTGCAATATGATTACAAATACACTTTCGTTAAGACGAAAAAGAACCTGGTTTTCTAACATCAAGCTGGCCAGGTATTGCTAAAATAAATGTTAAAAATTAAATAAATACGTACTACAATCACACCAATTTGTTACCGTTTCCAAATATAGCTAGGCAATATTTTGAGTACCATTTCTGGAAGTGTCATAATAAGCTATACATAGTAACCTAGTTCAATACAAACTTTTCCTGTGACCGTTCAGTCGTCCTTAAAAGAATACCGAATTTTTACTAACAAAGAGTTAGTGAACATTTAGTATTTTTAAAGTATAATTGAACTGACAACTAATAACAATTATAGTTTACATTTAAAATCAACACACATATATTTTCTAATCAACAGGTTCACATTTATAAATCATAAACAAAACTAGAACTTTATTCGCAGTTTTTAACACGAATTAATAAATTCCGCAACACCAGTGTCTTTTTCTGTTTTATAGTCCACACTTCAGATTCATCCGACTTTTTGGTTACCAGTTCACTTAATTCGAAGAAAAATTTCCAAAATTTGGTTGTGTGAACTCTCAAGTTCAACACTCTTGTACTGATTTACGTTACTCGTAATTATCAATTTCTTTGTTTTAGCCGGCGCGACTGTAAAATCCTCGCTGTGTAATCAACATCTTCCTTGCTTCAACTGCACTACCTCGTTGTCAGGTGACCTTCTTTTCTACATATTTAGACTGCTTTTGTTGACTTGCGAACATAACTTTTTTGTCAAGTTTTGTGGTTATATAAAATTTTCCCTTCTTCTTGTAATATATGTCAATTGTGGTCAAATTCCGTTCCCACAACGTAACATAAATAATCTGTGCTGAGTAGAAGGTTATTGTAGTTTTTTGCCTGTTTGTCAAGGTGATGTAGTTTACTGTCACAATTATGGCATTTTCACACACACTTGATTGTCGGGACGGGCAAAAACTGTTTCTTGTAATTATCTTTCCAAAGTAAATGCATAGGTTGCGTCTTTCTAACGTGCTACGTTATATGTCGTATAAGATCTGTGTTTGTTTGCGCTTTCTGAATTTTTCACGCATGAATGGGTTGTTAAATAACATATTGTAATAGAATATTAAGTTTCTTTAATCTACTATAAAGAAATCATTTTATTGCTTTTGATTATAACTAGCTGCAATAATTTAGATTAATTTTAGAAAGAGAAAAATTAAAATATTCTGCTTAAATATCGTTCATTATTCGTAAAATTCTAAAAATACAGGAGGCGTCCACATTTATTATTGTCCATCTCCAATTAGTATTCAGATCCTCTTCTCTTGTTAGTATCTAGAGCAACACGGGCGCGTTACACGACCTTAACTAATACAGAAGCAAAATAAATCCTCATCATCAAAAGATTATTCAATAATACGATAAAAGTGTTGACGATACTTTCCTTATTTAATTATCAATTATTAATGCCAAACATTTAGGCTCGAGTAAGAGACTACTACACCCCTAAACTAGGAGGAGAGAAATATATTAACGTTCTTTCATAGTCATAATTGAGAACTACATAAGAAACTACCGCAATTCAGAAGTTGCCCGTAACGATATACGTCGTACTTCTATAACTTGCAAAAAGCAATGAACGAGAAAACACTTTTAATAAATCTCGAATAGATAGAAAATAAATAGAAAATTGAATCAGAAAATTATATAAAATAGATTTGACAGTTAAGGTTGCATAAGTAACGTGAGGGGTCTAGTCAGAATTGGGCAAACAAAATTCAGATGAAAGCATGAGAATTAGACCACTTCTTAAGTGACCGTACGTGAAAGGCTGGAATCTCGCTTATGTCTTTCACTCTCTAGAACATTATTGTCAATCCCTTGTTAGACCTAAACATCCTTAATATGTCCACCCTTGCATATGCTGACGACTTAGTTTTCCCTATCCACGGTAACTCCCGCAACTCCTAAGAACATTTCACTGCCACCCATATAAACTCCGCAGAATCCTAGTCCTCGTTTAGTAAACATCCACTGTCTCCTACCAAGACCAAAATGCTTATCCTCAAAAGATCTTTTGACCTTCGTCGAAGCTTAAAAATTCACTTTTTGGGAATTTCACTTCCCTTTTCGCAACCCGCTCCTTACTAGGGCCTCCACTTTGAAACTCATCTAGCCTAGATCCGTACCAAAACCAAACTATCCTTAACAATCTACAACACGCGCTATTGAAATTACTCAAACTCACAAAATCCACCCACAGACTTATAGTTAACTAAATCATCATCCCTATTATCCGTTACGCCGTAGACTTCTGGGTTCCTTTAACCCCACCATCATCCCGGCACTCATTAAATCTAATCAATAGACCATTTATACTGTACATTACGAGAGGATACCGCACCACCTTCACAACCACCCTACACATCTTTCTCTAGATACCCCACCTATAAGTCCATTTGCAATCTATAATCCAAGTACGGAACCTTAAACTGGATAGACCAATCATTCTCCACGATCGCATATTATACGATGACTAGCGCACTTTGCCCATCAAATAAATCAAATCCCGCATTCTCAATTGTTCCTACACTCCAAGCAGGAATTAGGGTCTCTTTCATTTTTAGGCAGATATGTTCCATGAAATATCCGCTCCTATAACTAACATCCTCTATCCAGTAGAACCACTATTTAATTCTTAGTCGGACATGGTATCTTCAGAAGTAAACCTTATCCCGTTGACCTAATCCCATCGCCACTGTGTCCATGCACCGATCACACTGTACGTGAAACGTCCGAACATCTAATTTACTTCTGCCCACTTATTGCTCCACTCCAAGCCAAATTCAAAACAACAGCCAGTATAGATCTCTTCAACTTCCCAGTAACCAACTATCCACAAAAGCTTAACCTTTTCCTGAATGACATCTTTATCACAAAACCCTAAATTTCCATACATCCGCTGTACTGCAAACTTACATAACGAAGCCCAACCCTACACCAACACCTACACACCCACAAACAAATACACTCACATGAAACTGAAACTTACTGATCTACATTTAAACACTCCACTTACCTTTTTAACTTCAACACAACCAGCTTGGCGGCGACGATGGAAAAAACAGAAAGTTCCACTACCAGTTCATCACCAATCTTTTATTCCTTTTTTTAATTATATATTTATTTAATTAAAATTTTTCTTGATTTTATATGTGTTATTTTGATTGTCCTGGATCACTTCGTTAATGCCTCGTAGTAACATGAGATAACATTTAGATACAAGTTAAAATACTGATATGACCTTATTATACAAAGGAACCATTTACAAATGTTTTTGTGTGCGTAATTAAATTACAAATGCTTTTAACAGTAGAATTGAAAGAACTTTTGTGACATGTCCCTATAAAAACCTATATTTTGTGGCGCAAACCGCAAAGTTACGGTCTTTACAAAAACCATCACATTAGTGCTGATTTTTTGAAGAACTTGCACCTAATAAATTTATAATGATAAAATTCGTATATCTTTTCAAGTATTTACGCTAAAAACTACCAATAAAATTATTAAAATCCCTATAAGTTCCAAAATTCTCTGATATTTTTACGCAATAAAATTACAAAGTGAAAGTAAATTGACTATAGTTCTTCTTCTCTAGACTTGTATTTGCATCAATAAACATTTTATGATTTAAATAGTTTACATGACATATCTTTTCCAAGTAAGGTAGCACCAACAAATCATAAATGATTATTAATATTGATGGCCGTGAAGACTGGTAACTCCCTCCAAGCCCATTCATAATTATACCGAGGCATTTTAATTAATCTTTCTTGTATAAGACAATGAATAGTTTGTTTGTAATAGAAAATGGTTTGTAGGAATATCGATTACTCATTCTCCAAAATATTCCAGAATTTTTATAAATGTAAATTTTATAATTTAGTATTCAAATTATAATCAAGCTCCATTAAATATTTATGCATTTAATCATAAGAACACGTTTGTTCTGGAAGTTATTTTAAAAAATCGCCTATAAATGTTTGAACTTAATTTGTGCTTAATATTTAATGTTTAAGCACCTGTTGCGCGCCAAGAAATAATTGACCCCGTCCTTGCCTTCATCTATAAATTAAGTTGATTAATTTGCTTTTTTCTCAATTTTAAAATTTAAAATAGAAGGCTGGATCAGAATTATTAAAAACCATCTTCTTTAATGGTATAAAACCAAGGATGCTCTAAAATAACACATCCACCCCTATGGGCATATTCATACATTTGCTAATCTCCATCGTACAAACGACCATTAAAAATTCTTCTTATCTTCATGACACATAGTATTACCAAATATACAAGGCGACTTCGTAGATTAGTTACGTTTGTGTGTGACTACTAATCCCAAAGTTCCAAGTTCAATTCCCACGTATCCCTTAAAAAGTGTTGTGCGAGTACTTTTCGCGAAAATGCGCTTTCTTTAAGACGAGAGATTAAATGCAGGTTCCGTGTATGGGTGTCATGTAAGTTTTGAAGTTTCTACCTTGCTTGCATGGTATGTGTTTGGATGAAATTTAAGTTTCATGATTAAAACAATTCGTCTTTTGACCTAAGTAGAACCACCAGGCGGTGCATTGGAAAATTTAATAAATAAAAGGCTATATACCATTTCTTCATCTCTACCTTTAGTGCATACTGACAAAAAGGACAGTGAGCGAGAAGTGCAACTTTGAGTGAGATTTGAGAGTTCATTTTCTGCCAGTGGTGCATCGAACACAAATTAGCATTCATACAGTCCATTTCGATTACTTTATAGCAATGTAATAAACATCATCATCATTAGGTATTCAGTCCTGGAACTGGTGGGACGCGTACCCTCATTGTTTCCTATTCTGAACTAACCTACACATTTTCCTGAAATTTGCACAGTCTCCATCTATCACTATCTGATCTAAATTTACATCTACCTTTTTTTCCTATCTCTGCTTGTAATATATCCCATACTATTCCCCAAAATGCTTTAGAACGTATTCTGCCCTTCTATTTCTGCTATTTTTCTCCACAGATATACTTGTTCCCTTACTATTTCTATAACCTATTTGTTATTAATTTTGTCTGTCCATGCTATCATCCTCATACATCTAAAGCACAGAATTCCAAAGGCTGCTACAGTTTTTCTGTCTGCTTTTCCTACTGCCCGTATTTCATAGACATACTGTGCTGTACTCTACACCTATGCTTTCAACAATTTTCTTCTTGTTTCTAATGTTTGTTGTCTTTCATCATAGGCGCTGTTCTTTCTTGTTGGATGCACTTTAGTTCCCATCTATTGTTTTACAATTATATACCCTATTTTTCCGACATTCAGTGGTTGTGAAGGGTGGTAAGAGCCTGTGGCTGCCAAGTTCCCCCAGCACTTGAACATTTGCCGATTTAATATTTTTCCAATATGTTTTTCGGCACAGTCAACATTAGTTGTAGTTATTTCACAACCAACAACTGTAGTTGTTTATAATAATCTTCAGATTTATCGGCACTTAGTTTTTCGTCATTAGGTTGGTTTTCTGTCTCAAAACTGGTTGGTCACGTACCTGTACTTATTTATATTCTGAACTAGCCTACACAGTTCCCTGAAATTCTCACACAGCCTATAATGTAATAAACAACGTAAATAAATTTATACAACAAATGAAAGGTAGATGATACACTTTCTTGTTCCCCCCCCCCGTTTTTGATTATTGATTTTATATTTTGAAATTGACACGTCTACTTAACACAAGGAGATGTATAGAGACTGAACTTCAAAGAGAATAATATTCTTGTCAAATGAAGCTGCATGAGCTTCAGATTAATTGAATATATTATAATTAAGAGCATACGTAGGTCTATGATTACAAGAGTGTTGAATATAAAAAACGATTTTAGAGGACAACTACCGAAAGTAGCCAGGCAGATACAAAAGTAATTATTTTAGAGAGTGCTATGTTAAGTTCAAAAAAGAATAAATAATTCATTCAAAATAGATGCATTAGAACATGCAAGATATGTGTTAAGAATTAAATAAAATCTTCACCAGATTTAGCCAAAAATATAAGAAACATTTTCACATTCACCTCAAGATGCTTTATTAAGATTATCTTCTGCATTGCTTCCTCATTTCAATATATTTTGGTTTGCTTAAATAGATTTTGTTGTTTATACTTAACGATTACAGTTAGTCAAGAGATCCTTTATAAAGTTCAGAGAATCTGAGAATTTTTCCAAAGTTTGATTTACTTGCATTTCTATAATTTAAGTAACTGTTTTCAAATATTATTTTTTGGCAATTTTTTGTTATAAATAATACGTGTTCCGGGTTTAAACCGTGTCATATTAAATACCATTGAAGTTTGAGCTTCGTTCACTTTCGTGAAACGAACAGGGTGTTTGACTCACCATTTCTGAACAGTTTTCATTATTTAGTAGCGTCTATCTATGGCATACGGTTACCTGAGGTATTTTTTTAGATAAAATTGTTTTCAGATTTATTGAAATTTAGAGAGAATAAGATACCATGGGTTACAAAGGATATTCTGAATTTAAGAGAAGAAAGGCGAAAATACAAAATCAGACTGGGCAAAGCAGGAAAACAGAGATACAAAGCCATAAAATGAGAAATTATTTGCATATGCAGGAAAGCTAAAGAACAATGGATTGATGAAAAGTGCAAAGAGGTACTAATATGGAAAATAGGAAAATAGATGAAGCATACAAACTAATTGGAATGAATTTTAGGGACATAAAGCGCAGGAAAAGGCCTCGTTATAAAAAAAAGAAAAAATGGATATATGACATGAATATAGGGAACTTATATGCAGAACAGGAACTAGAAGCACTAGAGCAAGAGTCAGACACTGAAAGGATTAATTTAGGATATTCTATACTTAGAGAAGAATTTAAACTAGCATTAAATAGCCTGAAGCGGTTTTAAAAAATAAAACAGTTTTTAATGAATAAGTTGAGTTTATTCATAATTTTGTTTCTATTTTGTTATGCATGCTAGGAAATAAAAACTTGGAACTGCTTATTAACAACTGTATGAGTCTAAACAATGTAAAATAATGAAAATAATAGATTTAATGAAAAAATAATGGCCGTAACAATAGAAAAACGGCTCTGAGACTGAGCATCTAAAATCTTAACTGTAAAGAAATGAACAAAATCACACATTAAAACACGGCCTGATGTTTTAAAAAAAATTTTACATGATTGGGCGCCAAAAATAGTGTAATGGGTGTAATGAAAATTACGTTATAAACTTAGATTTGCCCTGTAGGACCGTGGAGCAATTTAAAGGGTGTACTGCTTAATACAATGGTGCGGGAGTGGGTGTCTATGAATGAAATAATAAAAATAGTCTTAAAAATAATAAACATGACATAAATATAAACAAACTATGTTACAACATTCAACCCACCCTGAAAGGCTTTTTCTCTGCTATAATTAAGAAGCGCCAAACAGTTTTTCTAGGCAATCCCTTCGATAATGTCCCTACACGGAAGACGATTATTCCAAATAGATCTCCTTTGCTTCTCGATTCCTACAAACCCAAAAAATACTCATCAAGTTTTGGTTAAATTAAATAAAATAAAATGTTTCTCTCAAATACGACTCCATCACTGCAGTGATTGGATACCCTTTTACAAATTTATCTATCTTTCCTATAATATAAATAACTTCATATAAAATTGCACTTAAGCTGGAACTCTATTAAAAATCTGTAAAATCGACGTTACGTGTGATCAACATCTTCATTGCTTAAACTGCACTCCCCCGCTTTCAGGTGATTTCTGCTTTGCATACTTATGCTGTCCTTGTCGACTTGTGAACATAACTTGTGCAGTTTTTGTCAAGTTTTGCGGTTATATAAAATTTTTCTTTCTTGTAATATATGTCACCGTAGTCAAATTCCATTCCCACAACGTCACATGAATAATTTATGCTCAGTAGAAAGTTATTCAAAAAATTGAGAAAGGCTAAAAGAGAGGGATAGGATCTAGGTAAGCTTAATGATAGTGAGGTAAAAGAGGAATATAAACAAGAATTAGATAATAAGATCAAAGAGCTAGCTATAGGCTGGAACGTAGAAAATAGATGGAAAGAAATAAAAAGGGCTGTACATGATACAGCAACACAGACTATAGGTAAGGAAAAAGTAGAAGCGAGAAAACTCTGGGTAACAAAGGAGATATTAGATTTAATAGACAATAGAAGAAAGCTTAAACCTTTCAAGAAATATGATAGTGAAAGTAAGCAAAAATATAATAGAGTTAGAAATAAGATATTACATGAGTGCAGAAAAGCTAGAAATAAATGGATATAGGAGAATTGTAAGGGAATGCAAGATGATTTGAGAGTAGGTAAGACAGACAGGGCTTACAGGGCAGTTAAAAAGTTTTTCGGGGAAGATAGGAAAAAATATAATGGTATTGAAGATGAGAATAATGAGCTTCTAATAAATAAAGTTGAGGTATCAAGTAGATGGAAAATATTTTTAGAAGATTTATATAAGTAAGACGATATGGATGAGTTAGAGAACGACCAAGAAGAGGATGTAGAAATAGGGTTCTCAATATTAGAGAAGAATTTGATAGAGCTGTTGGGGATATTAAACTAAATAAAGCGCCGGGGATAGATGATATACCCGCAGAATTAATAAAGTATACAAGTCTGAAAACTTTAGACAGATTATATGAACTAGTAAAAGTAATATATGACTCAGGTGAGGTCCCAATAGATTTAGAAAAAAATATTATTGTACCAGTCCAAAAAAAGGTCAGAATCTGATAGGTGTGAGAATTTTAGAACGGTTAGTTTAACTTCCCACGCTTCCAAAATACTAACAATAATAATTAAAAATAGAGTAGAAGCTTTGACTGAGAATTATTTAGGCGAAGACCAATATGGTTTTCGTAAAGACAGAAGGTCTAGAGAACCGATACTAATGATAAGGGTAATTATCGAAAAAAGGTTACAAAAAATAAAAAGACTCATTTTGCGTTTGTAAATTTAGAAAAAGCATTTTATAGGGTTAATTGGATTGTTGTTTTTAAGGTTTTTCGAAAAATAGGAATCTCTCATAGGGATAGAAAAATTATTTACAGTGTATATAAAAATCAAAGCATAGTAATTAGATTTGGTGAAATAGAAAAGGAAGCTAAGATTAAAAATGGTGTTAGACAGGGCTGTATACTATCTCCCTTGATTTTTAATGTTTATATTGAGAAAGCTTTAAACTTAGCTAGAGAGAGAAAAGAAACAAGCATTAGTGTACAGGTACAGAAAATAGACATGTTACGTTTTGCAGATGATATAGGCATTATAGCAGAGTCTAGAAAAGAGTTAGGAGAGTTTTTAAACATTTTAGATGAGATACTACACAGTAACTATAGTATGAGAATTAACTCAGGAAAGACAAAGATAATGACAAGTGAGTTACAGCCTAGTTCTAAACCAAAATTAAAAATAGGTAATACCGAGTTAAACGAGGTGCATGAATTTTGCTATTTAGGTAGTGTAATTACAAAGGACGGACGTAGCAGAAGAAATAAAGTAGCTAGAATAGCTCAAGCTAGAAAAATGTTTTTAAAAAAGAAAAACTTACTAATAGCTAGTAGTATTAGTTTAGATAATAGAAAAAGTTTCTTAAAGTCGTACGTATGGAGCGTTCTACTATATGGTAGTGAGACTTGAACAATTAAAGAGGTAGATAAGAAAAAGATAGAAGCTTTTGAAACTTGGTGTTATAGATTATATTATTATATTATTATATTATATTAAAGATTAGTTGGACAGATAAAGTAACAAATGAAAAAGTTTACAGAAGGATAAGTGAGGAACCCTGTATGTGGAAACAATTAAAGGTAATGAGAGATAGAATGATAGGGCACTAGTTAAGACATAAGGGACTATTTAGTAGTCTTTGATTATAGACTACCAAATAAAAATAGAGTAGGAAAACCTAGACAAAACTATATTAGTCAAATTATTAAGGATTTAGGTTGTGAAGGTGTAACGAATTTTTTTTCTTCATAGAGCACCACGTTGTGTGCCAGTGTAACATATTTTTTTCAAAGAGGCACCAGCCCCACTCATGGGCGCTAGTGAGACGAAGTCTTCCGACATAACTAGGGGTCTATTCCTTGGGTAGAGCTATGAGAAATGGGGGGGTAAGTCGAAATCTGTCTGTAGGTCTAACTTAATCTAAAACAAATAGGCGCCACCAAGTCCTGACTTATTTATGATAATTGCATGGCATATTTCTAGGGGCGGACGTGGAAACCCAAAGAAAAAAAGATCGCCTTCGGTGACAAAAACTTGTCTTAATAAAATAAGACGCTGTTCCTGTAAGAAATTATAATAATTAAATACATAAAAAAGTGGAACACTATTTGTGTCCAACAAAAATACATAAAGAAGTATTAAAAAGGTATTTCCAATGTAAGATTGGCATCAAAGACATACTCATAAGGATGTTAGCTTTATGTGATTAGATTTGATCATACTTGACCAAAATAAAAAACTTTAATCTTGAATCAATTATTTACTAAAAAGAATCTCTTTTAAAATAAAATGAATTGCAACAAAATTTAATTAATAATTGAATTACTTCGTGAATTTTAATTTCAGGTTTATCTAAATTGTTTCTAATCAAATATTTTACAGTGTATTGTAAACTTGTTACACAAAAAAAAACTCCGACCCGTGCAGATCTGTTCAGGAAGGTTACATCTAAAAATGTTACTACTCAAGTTTTTTCTTTTCTAAATTACATGTACTAGCTTTAGTTTCTGAAAAAGCAGATCACAAAAATATTCTTGTTTACATAAGATGTGCTAAAGCTGTTCGAAGCATTTGCTTTCTAGAACGCATCTGTCAGCAAGTATACTACAGGAAAATAAGTGACGTCAGTAACACCTGTTGTTGTTACTAACGATACATAATGAACCACGCGTGTGGTTTCTCAAAACATCAAATTAGTGAATTATAATTTTAACACTGGAAATCCAGCTCAGCAATAGTTGCTTTCACACATTAGAACAAATTAACGTGTTTCTAATTTGAAACACCAAAAAAGTACTTAAAGCTAACTACGGACCAAAAGCTGTTTTTCTCGCCTTGATGAGGTACTTGTTATATCAAGCGAAGTTTACTGCATGTTGTGTGAACCAAGCTCAACTAAACCGCTTCTACCACATGGAGTTGTTCCAGGTGTAGAATTAACAAAGTAGCATCTTTACGCTATTTCACAAAGTGGTCTTCTTTAAATTGGTTAAACTTTCCATCTTCTAAGTTGCATTTTACACTTCGTAAAACAAAGTGGTTTTAACAAAAGAGACTGAATTTCCTATCTTCTAAGTTGCATTATTCATGTCGTTCGTGTAACAAAGTGGTTTTCTTAAAATAGATTAAATTTTCTAATTTCAAAGTGCATGGTTAATTGTAGCAATATGTCTCGTCGCATTATATCTAGTCGCGCTAAACAAATTATCTCAAATTAAACAAGATAATAACTTTTATACGTTACCAACCGCTATTCAAAAATGTGTCCTAACTCATCAAAATTGATACGCAAATTGCCGGCCTGCGTTCTTTCGTACATCTTATCTCTTCTTCCACGTATGGCCGACTGATCACTCAACTAGCTCCGGCGACTGGAGCGTCCGAGGAGGGGGCTGTCAAACCAAAACGCGCCTGTGAACAGATGCAGAAGACACAGACATTCAACTACAAATAGAATGCCAAATAAAGATGCCGCTCTAACGTATTACCTTAGTTGTTAACTGTATTTTACCACTATTTTAATAAAAGTGTTTTATAATTCTCGCACTTTGATGAAGGGATTTATTAACCAAAAATAAAATTGTTACAAAGGGTATGTAGACCTTTTTAGACTAGCTCAGAATAGAAAAGAATTTAGATCTGCGTCAAACCGACCTTAAGTAAGTTAGAAAACAAAACAAAAAAATAAATAAATGAAAATCGGTTAACTAAATTTCACCATGAAATAACTCACAGTTAGTTAGGGGTCTGACATGTTGTCAGCGATTCGTTGCTTAAGCCTTACCATAACATATAATTTAACACTTTTCCTTTTTTGGAGGGGATAACCAGGTAATATTTCATTTCCTTATAAATAAGAATTATGTAAACATGTTGGAGTTCTTTAACAACCATCAGGCTGTTAATATCTATGTAGAGCCAGGTAGATAAGAAAAAGATAGAAGAGTATAGGAAGACCAGTCCAACCTATATTAGTCAAATTATTAGAAATTCATGTTGTGAAGGGTAAGTAGAACTTTTTAGATTAGCACAGAATAGAAAAGAAGCTAAAGCTGCGTCAAGCCGACCTTCAGTAAGGTCAAAAAGAAGTGGAAGAAGAAAGTTATTGTAATTTTCTTCTGTTTGTCAAGATGGTGTGTCTTACTGTCACAATTATGGTATTTTCACACGCCCTTGACTATCGGGTCGAGCAGCAACTGTCTTTTGTAATTATCTTTCCAAGGTAAATGCATAGTTTGTGTCTTTCTAACGCGCTACGTTACACGTCGTATGAGATCTGTTTTCGTTTGCGGTTTCTGCATTTTTCATGCATGAATGGGTTTTTAAATAATTTATGGTATTAGAATATTAAGTTTTTGATCTACTATTAAAGAAATCATTTTATTGCTTTTGATTATAACTAGCTGAAGTAACTTAGATTAATTTTAGAAAGAAAAAATTAAAATATCGTGCTTAATTAGCGTTCATTGTTCGTAAAATTCCAAAAGTATAGGATGCGTCCATATTTATTCTGTCCATCTCAAACCAATATTTAGATCCTCTTCTTTTGTTAGTATCTAAAGCAACACGAGTGCGTTACATGACTTTAACCAATACAGAAACAAAATAAATCCTCACCATTAAAAAAATAATTCAATAATAGGATAAAAGCGTCGGCGATACTTTCCTTATTTAATTGTCAATTATTAATGTCAAACATTTAGGCTTGAGAAAGAGACTTACTGCACCCTTAAACTAGCAGGAGAAAAATTGTATTAACGTTTTCTTTGATAGTCACAATTGAGAAGTACATAAGAAACTACCGAAATTCAAAAGTTGCCCATAATGAGATACGTAGAATTTTTATAACTTGCAAAAAGCAACGAACGAGAAAACACTCTTAATAAAACTCGAATAGATAGAAAATAAATAGAAAATTGTAACAGAAGATTATATAAAATAGATTTACAGTTAAGATTGCATAAGTAACGTGAGGGGTCTAGTCAGAATTGGACGAACAAAAATATAATCCAGATGCGAGCATGAGAATTAGATCACTTCTTAAGTGACCGTACGTGGAAATCTGGAAACTCGTTTATATCTTTTACTCTCTAGAACATTATTGTCAACCTATTGTTAGATGTAAGCATCCTTAATATGCCCACCCTTGCATATGCTGACGATTTAGTTTTCCCCATCTATGTTAACTCCCGAATCTCCTTAGAATATACCACCGCCACCCTTATGAACTCAGCAAAATCCTAGGTCTTGTTCAGTAAGCACCCACTGTCTCCTACGAAGACCAAAATGCTCCTCTTCAAAGGATTCTTTGACTTTCGTCGAAGTGTAAAAATCCACATCCTAGGAATTTCACTTTCCTTTTCGCCACCCGCTCCCTACTTAGGGCTCCACTTTGAAATTCGTCTAGTCTAGCTCCGTACCAAAACCAAAACATCCTTAACATTCTACAACACGCACTATCAAAATCACTCAAACTCACAAATTCCACCCGCAGGCTTATAGCTAACTAAACCATCATTCACATCATCCGTTACGCCGTAGACTCCTGGGTTCCTTTAAGCCCACCATCATCCCGGGCTCACTAAATCTAAGCAATAGACTATTTCTACTGTATGAGAGCATACCGCACCAACTCCACAACCACCTTACACACGTTTTTCTAGATCGCCCCCCCCCCTTATAAGCCCATTTGCAATCCATAATTTAAGTACGGAAACTTAAACTAGACCGACCAATCATCCTCCACGACCGCACATTATAATACGACGACTATCGCACTTTACCCATCAAGCAAATCAAATCCCGCATTCACAATTTGTTCCTACACTTCAAGCAAGAACTATGGTTTCTTTCATTTTCAGGCAGATATGTTCCATGAAATACCTTATCCTACAACTAACATCCTTCTTCCAGTAGACACATTATTTAATTCTTTGTCGGACACGGAAACTTCAGAAGTATACCTTATCCCGTTAGCCTAATCCCATCGCTTCTGTCCATGCATCGATCACACTATACCTGAAACATCCGAACATCTATTTTACTTATGCATACTCACTGCTCAACTCCATGCCAAATTCAAAACAGCAGCCAGTATAGATCTCTTCAAGTTCCTTCTAACCAACTATCTACAAAAACTGATCCTTTTCCTGAATGACACCTTCATCACAAAACCCTCAATTTCCACACATCCGTTGTACTAGCAATCTTATACAACGAACGCCAACACCTACACACCCATAAAGAAATACACTCACGCGAAACTCAAACTCACTGATTTACATTCAAACACTTCACTGACCTTTGAAATTTAACTTTAACACAACCTTCTTGGCGGCGACAATGGAAGAAACAGAAGGTTTCACTACCAGTTCATCACCAATCTTTTATTCCTTTTTTTAATTATATGTTTACTTAATTAAAACATAATATAGTGTTGTTAAATGAAGGTGCATTGCACGATGGAGATTAGCAAATGTACGAATGTGCCCTTAGAGGTGGATGTGTTATTTTAAAGTGGCCATGGTTTTATACCATTAAAGAAGATGGCTTTTCATAATTCTGATCCAGTCTTCTATTTTAAAATTTAAAGTTGAGAAAAAAGCAAATTAATCAACTTAATTTATTGATAAAGGCAAGGACGGGGTCAATTATTTCTTGACATGCAACAGGTGCTTAAACATTAAATATTAAGCACAAATTAAGTTCAAACATTTATAGGCGATTTTTTAAAATAACTTCCAGAACAAACGTGTTCTTATGATTAAATGCATAAATATTTAATGGAGCTTGATTATAATTTGAATACTAAATTATAAAATTTACATTTATAAAAATTCTGGAATATTTTGGAGAATGATTAATCGATCTTCCTACAAACCATTTTCAATTACAAACAAACTACTCTTTGTCTTTTACAAGAAAGATTAATTAAAATGCCTCAGTATAATTATGAATGGGCTTCGAAGGAGTTACCAGTCTTCACGACCATCAATATTAATAATCATTTATGATTTGTTGGTGCTACCTTGCTTGGAAGAGATATGTCATGTAAACTATTTAAATCATAAAATATTTTTTGATACAAATTCAAGTCGGAAAAATACAAATATAGTCAATTTAATATCACATTGGGATTTCATTGCGTCAAAATCTCAAAGAATTTTTAAACTCAACGCGATTTTTATAATTTATATGTAGTTTTTGGCGTAAGTACTTGAAAAGGTATACGAATTTTATAATTATAAATTTGTTAGGTGCTGGTTCTTCATAGAATTAGTACCAATGGGATGTTTCTTATAAAGGTCGCAACTTTGTGGTTGCGCCACATAAGATATGGATTTTATAGGGATGATTGTCATCATTCTTCTGTGAATTTATTACATTATACCGTTACACATCTCGTTAATTTAAATACGTGTCATCATCATTAGCATTTCATCCTTGGGAAGTTTCTAGCACAAATAGTATGCTTATGTCACTAATAAAAGTAGTATACTTTGCCATGATTTTTTTTTATTTGGTGTTAAACTATACACCTTTGGATCATTCTAGTTGTACAGTTAAAAGGATATATAAAATAAAGAAAATTTTAAATAAGGATAAATAGAAAATAAAAGATGGGTGATAGTCCAGTCGCTATGTACATTTGAAAAGGAAAGTGAATCGAACCAGGATTTTCTTTAATTTTGTATGTCAGTAGTAAAAATTAAGGGGAACATTCTGAATCTACAAAGAATCTTGAATAAGTCGGGATGAACTTGATGACCTTTAAGACAAATGGCACACTTCGGAAGTCGTTGGGATTTCATTATTTTTAACCAAAACGAAATGATAAACAGAAATTGATTTTCTTTGCAATTTGGGACTAGAAACATCAATATTTTCCAACACAGAACATCTTTTTTTAGAATTTTATGAAATTGTCCAAATTGGAAATATAAAATGATCCCTTTCCATTTCATTTTGTATTGAAATCTAACTTTTTTTAAAAAAGAAATATTAAAATAACATTCGATAAATCTTCGTAAGAAAAATTAAAATTTTTGAGGTATTGGATATTTTTCTGTATAGTAGTTGAAAATTCACGTAGTGAATTTTAATTACATTTTGTTATGCTAGGAGTATCGAACTTTGCAGATGAACGAGAATTGATAATAACAAGTTTGTTTCCAATTCTATATTTTAAAATTTTTATGGCAATATGAAAAATTTCATTAGTAATTTTTAGAAAATCAATTAACTGTAAAGGTTCGTTTTTTTAAGTAACTTTTGAGGTATACAAAATGCCAAATATCTGATAACTGAAGATTCTTTTTTATAAGAGCATCAAAAAGTGGATAAAAGGATTCAAATTCCGATACATCTCCAGAAAAACTTTGAATTTTGATTTCAGGTAACTTGACTTCTGTTAATTGAGAATTATTTAGAAGTGGTTGAAAAGTATTATTTTGATTTTCAATAACCTCAATTTGCTATTTTCTTTAATTAGAAATGCAATCAGTAAGGTTACTTGTAAGAGAAAAATATCTGTCTTTTAAGACGGACATGTCTTCTGTATCGAGAATTTCCTCCGTAGAAAGAATTCCTATTTCGTCATAAATTTTTTGATATTAATTAAATAAGGAATGTACTCGTTGCAATCTGATTTTGAATTCGAGTGGTGCGGTACAAATCTCCATATTTTGAGAGAATCACGATTCTATTCGCGTGAAAAAACCGAGGCTCTAGACTTTTTTCTATTCTCATTTTAAATTTTTGAGAAATTAACTTATGCCAAAATATGCACTTTTTGCACAACCATTTTCAGAAAGAAAAATGTTTATAATAGATAAGTGGTAAAATGGAATAAGCTCACCCAATTCATTGCTAGCGTTTTCATCCAAGAAAAAGAGTAATCAGGAACTAGTATCTTCCTCTGTGTAGAATGCTGGCTTCCAGAAACATCCAGGAAAATCAGGTCGAAGCTGACCATGGAAAAAGAAGAAGCAGAGAGTGCGGGGACTGCCATGCCATCCGGATCATGACGATGGGTGGCGATACAGACATATCAGAACTCTTCAAGGGCAGTGAACTGTAATCGTAGGAGTGCTAAGACACTAGTGAGAAACACGAAGGACCAAAAGAAAAAAATAGCTCCGGCAAACACACTACAAAGCTTAATTGGTATAGTGGTGCTCTTTATTGAATAACCAATCGAACATACACCGTATAATGACAATTAATAATGTTACCAGTTGTCGCAATATAGTTCGCCAAGAGTGTATAAGTTTTATAGCACCTGGTATGTGCATTGCAACACTATTCAAATGTACAGAAATATTTTAATTACAATAACTGTTAGACTATTTCAAGTTCACTAACTGATTGATATGCCAATGGAGAGAATTCATTTGATTGGCACTAGAAAACACACCGAAGGAAACACACGTAGTTATGGTTTGAGATAATACACACAAGAAATATTTTTATTTATTATTTAACCAATATAAGAATTATTATTGCGCAAGTGGCTTGGAATTTATATATTTTTAGAAACAATATGCATTTGCGATAAGAATGAGTAGAAATTATTAGGAACACCAATCGCCTTGTTTGAAATCAATTAGTAATTTTTTTAAGAAAAAATAACAGAACTTGTAAGGAGCGCTGCGATTTCTTTACAATGAACAACCAACTTTTACTAACTGGCATAAAAGAAATTAATTACGTAGAGCTAGGCTTCAAGATAATTAGCAATCCCCGCACCCTCGCGACTACTAAGGGATACGGTTATTAAGAAACTATTTTAGAACGACTAACCGTAGACGACTGTTGAAGGTGAGCGATAACAAACTGCACGTGCTATCAACGTTGTTGTTTTGTTTGTTAAGCAGAATTTAATGCTCGTAAATCATATGATATTGAAAACTTTCATTTTAGAACGAAATTATTTTATGAGAAATTTGTATGGCCTTTAAAATATGAAAGAATTTATATGAAACTCCAACAATCTGAATTTAATAAAAGAAAGGCGACGATATAAACACAGACCAGGAAAACAGAGATACAAAGCCTTAAATTAGCAAATTATTCTCAAATGCAGGAAACTGAAGAACAATGAATTGATGAAAAGTGCAAAGATGTACAAACTAAGATGGACATAGGAAACGACACACGACAAACTAACTAGAATGAATTTTAGGGATATAAAATCGTATAGCTAAAATATAAGGGACGCCAAAGAAAATCTTATAGCAAATCTAAAAGATGTGACTATACGACAAGAATATATAGGGAATTTATATGCAGGACCGGAACTAAAAGTTCTAGAACAAGAATCCGACATTGATAAGGATGACTTAGGATATATTATACCTAAAGAATTAGCATTAAAGGGTCTGAAAAATGGAAGCACCATGTATCGATAAGGTGCAAGCAGACGCGTTAAAAGTCACTGCACAAGCAGTCACAGTACGTCTTTTTCAACCTGTAGGTTATATGTATGAGACAGGTGAAATACCCAACAATTTCAAACGTAACACTATAGTCACAATACCAAAAACGGAAGGTAGAATAGATGTAAAAATTTTCCAACAATAAGTTTGACAGCACACGTGTCAAAAATATTAACGAATCGTACAAAAACGGACGGAAAAACGGGCTGAATAAATACTAGGAGATAATCAATTTGGATTTAGGCCAATCAGAGCAAAACAGGGCCATTTTAGTTTTAAGGGTGATAATGGAGAAAGCAATAGATAAAGCAGAAGGCGTGTATATGAAAGGCTTGTAGATTTAGAAAAAGCATTTGATAATATAAAATGGAAAAGAATGTTAGAGATACTCAAAAACATTGAAATGAGTTATAGGAATAGGCAGATAATGCATATCTTATACAAAGAGCAAACTGCTGTAATAGAATTAGAGCAGGAACGTAGAGAAGCAAATATTAAGAAAGGGGTGAGACAGGGATGTGTTCTATTTCTATTAATTTTTAACTTGTACATCGAAGAGGTAATGAATACTGTGAATTGCAGAAAAACGGTTGGAATTACTATGCAGCGACAAACAATTGATATGCCTAGATTTCCAGATGATATAGCGGTATTAGCATCGAGCAAAGAAGAATAAGAAGAGGTTTTAAATGAAATGGAAACAGTGCCAGCAGAGAGATATGGTATGAAACTTAACAAAAATAAAACTAAAATACTAGTATGTAAAGGAGAGGAAAATCAGTCAAAAACCAAAATGGGAACTTACAAGAGATTAAGCCTGTCTGCTATATAGGAGGTTAAATAACGCAAGATGGGATGTGTGCAAAAAAAATATAAAACAAAGATTAGCTCAAGACGGTGCTGCATTTAACAAGAAAAAGCAACTACTATGTTCGACGACAAAAAACATAGAAACACTGAAAAGATTTTTGAAGACATATTTGAGGAGCACCGCAGTAGGAAATGCGGACAGGAAAATAATAGAGTCCTTGAAATGTGGCGCTTCAGACGTATGGTAAAGATATCATGGACAGATACAGTTAGGAACCATGAGGTTCTACGAATGGTAACAGAAGAAAAAAATATGTGGAAAATAGTAAAGAATGGGAGAAATAGGATGATAGTACAAACTCTAAGGCATGAGGAAAGAATGCGGACTATATTAGAAGAAGAGACACAAAAAGAGAGGTAGAGGTAGACCTAGGTTAGATTATTGCACGTAGATAGTCAAAGATGTAAGCCGTGGGAATTTCAGGAATTGTGTAATAAAAATCAATAGAGGTACATGTCCAACTAGTTCTAGTACGGAAATCTAACGATAAAACATATACATGTATTTAATTCTGATGATTATTTTCAACAACTACAGGTGTTGGTTTTGCAATACTCTCAAGGAATATTGACTGTGCTAAAGGAGTAATTCGAAAACTACTGATTCGGCAAGTGTCTAAGTGGCGAAGATTTTGGTAGCCGTCAGGTTGCTTATCCCGTTTCATATATCGGTGGAATAGGGTAAATTTTTAGAAAACAATAGAAGGAGAAAAGTGTAAAGAGTATCATTAAAAAAAAGATTAGCACAAGCCATGCTGTATTAAACAAGAAAAAGCAGCTGCTATGTTCGCAGACAACAAGCATAGAAACAAGGATAAAATTGCTTAAAGCGAATATGTGTGTAGCTGTATAGCTGTATAGCTGTGAAACGTGGGCAGTAAAATAACCGAACTGGAATAAGAAAAAGCTTTTGAAATATGCTGTTACAGACGTATGATGAAGATATTATGGAGAGACAAAGTTAAGAACAAAGAAGTACTAGAAATCGTAGGGGAAGAAAGGAATATGTGGTAAACAGTAAAAATGGGTGAAATAGGGTTGTAGGACACACACTAAGGCATGAGGGAATAGCACGGGGTAGAGGTAGACTTAGATTAATCCATTGCGCACAGATAATGAAAAGATATAGGCTGTATGAATTTCAGAGAAATATGAAGGTTAGCTCAGAGTATTGAACAGTGGCGGTATGCGTCCAAGCAGTTCTAGAACTGAAGAGCCAAATGCTGATGAAGGCGTGTTTAATAATTTTGTCTTTCAGTGATAGCTATTTTCGTGTAAATTTGTTACGTTCTGTCTATGTAATTAAAAATTGGCTCATAGTTAATTTAATACTTGTTAATTTTTCTTTAAATTAACTATGAGCCAATTTTTATTTACATAGACAGAACGTAACAAATTTACACGAAAATAGCTATCACTGAAAGACAAAATTTAATACTTGTTAATTTAGTACTCCATTTCGATGGACCTGCACCTTGCCGAAGTTCTAGATTACTAG
This sequence comes from Platerodrilus igneus, assembly GCA_036346225.1. Lineage (NCBI taxonomy): Eukaryota > Metazoa > Arthropoda > Insecta > Coleoptera > Lycidae > Platerodrilus > Platerodrilus igneus. The sequence continues at coordinate 1,668,688 of JARFIW010001373.1, read as the reverse complement.
AACAGGTGAAATGGCTTGCGTGTTCTAATGAGCTAAAGAGCCAAACTACAGGTCCAACCAAAGTAGTAGGGTCGTTAGTGAGGAACCAGACTAAGACAGGTCCCCGAAAGAGGGCAGCTGCTCTTTCGGTACTTAGATTGGCAGAGACCATAGGGGTCGGTTTGGCAGTCTAAGACACACTACCGCGATGTGGAAGGCAACGGGAAACCACCACATTACCTCCCAAGTACACAGCGTATCTAAATTATAATAAAATGATGGCATTCTCTGGGGTAAAAGATTCCGGAGTTAAAACAGTCCCCCATTCGGATCTCCGGGAGGGGACTACTTCGGAGGATGCGATCGGAAAGTTAAGAATAAGAGTCGGGAACATTTTGCGAGTCGGAGCGTGGAATGTTAGAACTATGAAGCAAGTGGGTAAGCTAGAGAACCTAAAATCGAAATGAATAGGTTATCATTAGACATAGTAGGGATCAGCGAAGTTCGGTGGCCAGAGGCGGGGATTTTGGAGTGGAGACTTTAGGGTAATTCATACAGGAGCCGAGGAAGGAAATTTGGGTGTGGGGATAGTTATGCGGAAAAAGATAGGATACTGTGTAGAAAATTACTTACAAAAGAATGAAAGAGTACTCATGGTTAGATTAGAATCTAAACCGGTAAACACAGTAATAATACAAGTATACATGCCCACCTCTAGCTACAGTGACGAAGAGGTAGAAGCGATCTACAAAGATATCGAAGACATATTAAGACACGTAAAGGACATGAAAATTTAATAATTACGGGGATTTTAATGCAGTGGTAGGTGAGGGTAGGGAAGGAGCGATAGTAGGTTTATTTGGTTTAGGCACTAGAAACGACAGAGGAAATAGGCTGGTAGAATTTTGCGACAAGAACAATTTAATCATTACAAACACATTATTTCAACATCATGCTAGAAGACGATATACGTGGAAGATGCCAGGAGATATAGGAAGATATCAAATAGATTACATTCTTGTTAGACAACGGTTTAGGAATCAAGTAAAAGACTGTAGAAGCTACCCAGAAGCAGATATAGACACTGACCACAACATCGTAATTATGAAGGCCGCACTTAAATTAAAAATTTGAAAAAAGAAACGGAAAAAGGCACTTGGACCTACAGAAACTAAAAGAGAAAGATATTCAAGAAAGATTCGAAAAAGGTCAAATGAATTGCTCAAAGATATTGGGAAAATATCTTATACTAAGGAAGTAAAAACAGAATGGAATAGCATTAAATCCAGCCTCGACATGGCGGCCAGAGATATTCTGGGGTATACACAAAAAGAAAATAAGAAACCATGGATAACAAAGGATATCCTGAATTTAATAGAAGAAAGACGAAAACACAAAAATAAATCAGACGAAACAGGAAAACAGAGATACAAAGCCATAAAATGGGAAATTATTCGAAAATGCAGGAAAGCTAAAGAACAATGGATTGATGAAAAGTGCAAAGAGGTACAAACTAAGATGGAAGTAGAAAAGACAGATGAAGCATACAAACTAATTAGAAGCAATTTTAGGGATATAGAACCGTATAGCAAAAATATAAGGGACGCGGGAGGAAATGTCATTATAGAAAACGTAGAGAAAGTGGGTAGATGGCAAGAATATATAGGGAATTTATATGCAGGAGAAGAACTAACTGCATTAGAAAAGGAATCAGACATTGAAAATGATGATTTGGGATATCCTATACTTAGAGATGAATTTGAAATGGCATTAAAGGGTCTGAAAAATGGTAAGGCACCGGGTACAGATAAGGTGCAAGCGGAGACTCTAAAAGCCGCTGGTCAAGCAGTAACAGAACGTCTATTCCAACTTGTAAGCTATATGTATGAGACAGGCGAGATACCTAAAGATTTCAAACATAACATCATAGTAACTATACCAAAAAAGAAAGGCGCAGATAGATGTGAAAATTTTCGAACAATAAGCTTGACAGCACACGTATCAAAAATATTAACTAGAATTGTACAAAGACGAATGGAAAAACGGGCTGAAGAAATACTAGGAGAAGACCAATTTGGATTTAGGCGAAACAGGGGAACACGGGAAGCTATCTTAGCTCTGAGGGTGATAATGGAGAAAACAATAGAAAAGAGGAAAGCGTGTATATAGGGTTTGTAGATCTGGAAAAAGCATTTGACAATGTAAATTGGAAAAAAATGTTCGAAATACTCAAAAAGATTGGAATGAGTTATAAGGATAGACGGATAGTACATAGCTTATACAAAGAACAAACAGGAGTAATAGAAATAGAGCAGGAACGTAGAGAAGTAAACATCAGGAAAGGGGTGAGACAGGGATGTTCCCTATCCCCACTAATTTTTAACTTGTACATTGAAGAGGCAATGAATACTGTCAAATGCAGGAAGACATTTGGAGTTAATATGCAGGGACAAAAAATTGATATGCTTAGATTTGCAGATGATATAGCGGTATTAGCGTCTAGCAGGGAAGAGTTAGAAGCTGCTCTCAATGAAATGGAAACGGTTCTAACAGAGAGATACGGTATGAAAATTAACAAAAGTAAAACTAAAGTACTAGTATGCAAAGGAGGGAAAAATAAATCAAAAACAAGAATACAAATATGCAACACGAACTTACAAGAGGTTAAAGATTTCTGCTACCTAGGAAGCCAAATAACGCAAGATGGGAAAAGCACAAAAGATATAAAACAAAGATTAGCACAAGGTCGTGCTACATTTAACAAGAAAAAGCAACTACTGTGCTCAAAGACCACAAACATAGAAACAAGGAAAAGATTGCTCAAAACACTGCACTGCACTGTATGGCTGTGAAGCCTGGACAGTGGGAAAAGCGGACAAGAAAAAGGTAGAAGCCTTTGAAATGTGGTGCTACAGACGTATGATGAAGATACCATGGACAGACAAAGTTAAGAACGAAGAGGTACTAAAAATGGTAGGGGAAGAAAGAAATATGTGGAAAACAATAAAAAATAGGAGAGATAGGATGATAGGCCACATACTACGGCACGAGGGACTAGTGCGGAATATACTAGAAGCAGAGATAGGAAAAAGAGAAAAGAGGTAGACCTAGGTTAGACTACTGCACACAGATAGTGAAAGATGTAGGCTGTAGGAGTTTCAGGAAATGTGTAGGCTAGCTCAGAAGAGAAATCAATGGAGGTACGCATCCAACCAGTCCCAAGATGGATAAATTAATGACGAAGAAAGTAACTGCACTTAAACATGATATTTATTATAAGCAACTACAAGCATTGGAGGGGCAATATTCGCGAATAATGGTAATGGCATAAAAGCATTTACTGGAAAACTATTATTTCGGCAAATGTCTAAGTGTTGGGGGATCTTGGCAGCCACAGGTTGCTTAACCCCCTTCAATAAATCTCAGTGAAAAAGGGCATAATATTAGAAAACAATAGAAGAAACATAATATTTATTAGAAGCAACTACAAGCATTGGATGGGCAATATTCTCGAATTATGGTAATTGCGTGAAAGCATTTACTGGAAACCTATTATTTCGGCAAATGTCTAAGTGTTGGGGGATCTTGGCAGCCACAGGTTGCTTAACCCCCTTCAATAAATCTCAGTGAAATAGGGCATAATATTAGAAAACAATATAAGGGGAACCGAGCTGTATTGCTGTGTGAGAATTTCAGGGAACTATGTAGGTTAGGTTTAGAAAAGAAATAAGTGCAGGTACATGTCCAACCAGTTTTAAGACGGGAAACCCAATGACGAAAAAATAAGCGCAGATAAATCTGATGATTATTATAAACAACTAGTTGTTTGTTGACTGTGCGAAAAGATATATTGGAAAAATATTAAATCAGTAAATGTTCAAGTGCTGGGGGAACTTGGCAGCCACAGGCTGCTTACACCCCTTCGCAACCACTGAATGTCGGAAAAATAGGGTATATAATTGTAAAACAATAGAAGGTGACCGAACTGTATCTAACAAGAAAGAACGGCGCCTATGATGAAAGATAACAAACATAGAACAAAAAGTTGTTGAAAGCGTATGTGTGGAGCACAGCACAGACAGTATGCTTACGAAATACGAGCAGTCTGAAAAGCAGACAGAAGAACAGTAACGGCCTTTGAAATGCCGTGCTTCAGATGTTTGAAGATGGACAGACAAAGATAATAATAAATAGGTTATAGAAACAGTAAGGGAACAAGGATATCTTTGGGAAAAAAATATGAGAAATAGAAGGGCAGAATACGTTCTAAGGCATTTTTGGGGAATAGCATAGGATATATGACAAGCAGAGATAGGAAAAAGAGGTGGATGTAGACCTAGATCAGATAGCGATAGATACAGACTGTGCAAATTTTGGGGAAATCTGTAGGTTAGTTCAGAATAGGAAACAATGATGGTACGCGTCTAACCAGTTTCAGGACTGAAGACCCAATGATGATGAATTTAGTACTGTTTCCAACCGTTATTTGCGTGCATTAACGAATCCGGCAGCCTTTGTCAATCGAAACGGTCGCTTATTCATCATCCTGTAGAATTTGCGTTAAATATTCAGTTATAAAGTTTAAGGTACTGCTAATCTGCAATTGTATTATCAGTTTTTTTTAAAATTAGGTCTTCAGTCTTGAAACTCGTTAGACGCGTACCCTTATTGTTTCGTATTCTGAACTAACCTACACATTTCCCTGAAATTTGCAGTCTGCATCTTTCACTATCTGATCTAGGTCTACACCTACCTACATTTTCCTATCTCTGCTTGTAATATATTCCATACTATTCCCCAAAAATGCCTTAGAACTAATTCTGCCCCTCTATTTCTCCGATTTTTTTACACAGATATCTTTATTCCCTTACGATTTCTATAACCATATTTGTTATTAATTTTGTCTGTCCATGCTATCATTCTCATACATCTGAAGCACATTTCAAAAGTCTGCTATCGTTTTCTGTCTGCTTTTCCTACTGCCCGTATTTTATAGGCATACTGTGCTGTGTTCCACACATATGCTTTCAACAATTTTCTTCTTGCTTCTATGTTTGTTGTCTTCGATCATAGGCGCTGTTCTTTCTTGTTAGATGCAGTTCGGTCTCTTTCTATTGTTTTACAATTATATATCCTATCTATTCGACATTCAGCGGTTGTGAAAGGGAGTGTGACTACTATGCCCAAGGTCCTGGGTTCAAATCCCGACACGGTCCGCTTGAAAAATGTTAGGCGAGCATTTTTCACAAAAATACACCCTCGTTCAGATGAGAGGTAAAATGGAAGTCCCGTGTGTGTGTGTGTTGTCATGCACGTTAAAGATCCCTACCTTGCTTGGAACAGCAAGGGTTCGGCAAAATAAAAAATTTTCTTTTAAAAAAAACTCGCTTTCTGACCAATGTAGTATCTTTGGGTAAAGCATAGGAAAATCAAATGTAAGGTTGTGAAGGGGGGGTAAGCAGCCTGTGGCTCCCAAGCTCCCCCAGCACTTGAACATTTGTCGATTTAATATTTTTTCCAATATATCTCTTCGCACAGTCAACATTAGTTTCAGATATTTCACAACCAATAATAATCATCAGATTTATCTGCGCTTATTTTTTCGTTATTAGATTTTCCGTCTCAAAACTGGTTGGACACGTACCTCCACTTATTTATATTCTGAGCTAGTCAACACAGTTCCCTAAAATTCCCACACAGCCTATATACAGCTCGGTTCTCTTTCTATTATTTTCTAATTATATGTCATATTTCACCGAGATTCAGTGTATTATCAGTAACAGAGGTTAAATATATGCATTCCTTCAATAGGTTTTATTAGTACACGGAATTATAGTTTGAATCTAGCAAATTACTCTTTTAATAATATGTTTAAACCTGCTATCTATTTACTAAAACACTTGCTTCAGAAATAGGATAATACGTTCAGTTAGCGACGTGTATTATCAAGCGGGTTTCCCGTTATTAAGAGTTGTTTTCTGATATGCATTATTCGAGGCACTTATTGTCCAACTTTTATCAGCTTGAGCTATTTAGATAACGATCCGAAATTACGAACTATTGCTACTGTTGCGAGCTACTATTAGGCAACCCCTCAAACACACAAGCGCCGTAGGCGCTGTATATTCTCCAGGGACCGAGAATTCTTCAAGCAATTACTGAAGAATGAGTCATCCTTTTTAATTCAGAGTGTATATAAGACCTCTAATAAATGTAAGAAATTAGTCTATATCAGAAAGTCGAATATAAATTATATCGTGTAAGGTTAAATAGTTGAGCTTTTGGTAGTCCAAGAGTAAACATAAATGTTATATGCTGTGTCTAATGTACATGCAGCTTGTAGAATACATAAATAGACAAAGATGTAATAAATAAATAGTTGTGTTAGTGTTTTTAATGGACCTATGGTTAAGAAGTTGGTTTAAGACGATATTAGTGCTTGTAAATTCATTAGTGTGATAGTGCTTCATTGTTAATTGGACTAAAAACATCTATAAATAAGGCATATAGTGTTAATTAGACTTGTGAACAGTGAGTAATAAAGACTCTTGTTATTACTTGTTTTAAATTAGTAAAATGTGGTAGTAGTAACCTGCTACACTATTATACTGCACTAATGAATTTATAGCTGGGAATTTTGTACAAAGTTGTTCTTTGAGAGATGAAGTTCTCCAGCAACTAAATTATTTACTGCATTTGGTGCTAATTTACTTTCGACTGATTCTTTACTGGAAGTAGTTCTTTGAGAGATGGAGTTTCCCCGCAACTAAATTATCTACGGCAGTTGCTGGTAATTTGCTTTCGGCTGATTCAACCCGTTGCTACGTGGTATGTATGGACCTATGTCTGAAGTCAGGTATTTGTGTGCTAGTATTAATCAGCCAAGGGAAGTGAAGAATTGTTGCAATTGCTTCTTCTGAATTTGAATACATAAATTTAAGGATACACCATTGTTTAGGTGCATCGGGTTCTGTTTTTTCTAATAATATTAGTTTCGGCTGAGAAGAGAGGAGCGCTTCTACCTGGCGCCGGCTCTTATTGATTGCTGTAATGATATAAGTAGTAAGGATGAAAGTAACGAAGGCAACTCACTATATAATTTCATTTAATTGCTGTTTTATGTAAATGTTGTTACTGAGGGCACAAACTAGTTTAAGGTAAGTCAGGAATGTATTAATTATTTTTGCTTTTGTTTTTAGTACTGTGTAAATCTTTTGGGATATTTTGTAAAAAAAACGTTTTGTTCTATAGGATTCGGTTTTCCTTTTATAATCTGTTTTTCTAATTAGAGAGTTTGTAGATGTTTGTTATGTATTATGGTTTTCACTAGAGGTTTGTATATAAAATTCATTTCTTGAGTTTTCTTGTTATTTCTGTGTGACACACTCCACTCTACGACGCTTTTAGCTAGCACGGCATTAATTCTTTGGTTGCCCCCTTGTTTTTGTTGCGGTACTCGGTGCGAGCTTACTGTTACTTTGCTTACTGTACTTTACTGCAACACGTTTATTTCGTTTAGTACTGAAAATTAAAAATAATTTAAACTGCGACGGTATAAAAAGAAAAGAATTGTAAGGGTAAAGAAGCAAAACTCATGAATAGTTTATTGGCATTTCAAATTTCACATTAATCCTCTTTTTTATTCCAATAGCAGTATTGTACATTATACATTGTAGGTCCTTTAACGCTGTCTTGGGTATCTCGTAAACCATTCAAATGAGTGGCTTAAAATGGTTAATCAAAATTTATGGCAAAGTCAACGGCTGGTTTTTTAACATCAAACCGATAGTATAAATTATAAGACTGCATGTAATTATGCAAAACTATTAGCAATAAAATTAAGAGAGTTTTATTACATGTGGTTGGGAATCTTGTTGTGATCACTAGTAACAGAAGAGACATTGTATGTTCTAAACAAATTTTTATTACACTTTTGGCATTTTCTTAATTTTGCTTAACTTGTATCCGTCAAAAAGAAGCTTTCAAATGTCAGTACTAATTGATTTACATACGAAAACTAAAATGTTAAAGTTTAATATTTTTGTAAGAAGCACTATTATTTATTGGCAACTATTATTTTATTAATCAAATTCTTTAGTGTAAAATCATTAGTAGTTAATAGTTAATTCTAAAGATCATTGTTATAAAAATGTTTAAGGGCTCTTCGTATAACATTAAAATTTTTCATAATGAAAAGACTATTGCATTATTAACTTAACTGCTTTAACTGTATGTGTTTCACAAACGTTGATTATATCGGTTTGGCAGAAAAAAATTGTGTCAGGGTAATCCTCGTAGAACCAAAAACTCAACGACTGCGCAAATTACCTGTGCACCAAACAAGGGGAAAGAAAAAAATGTGCCATGGCTAGCAACAGTTGCAGATTGGGGTATGGATAATAAGATACCCTAAAACAACAAATCACCCAGCCGAAAAGAAAATTATTAGTACACAAAAATATACAATAATTATAGAACATTAGTCTGCATAACTAAAGAATAAATCGAATAATAAAAAAGTTACAATAACAAAAAAATAATTTGGTAATAAATAGAGCTGTACCTAAGAGTAGACTGATTTTTAAACAAAGTAATATTAATTTGTAGTTGAGGTCGCTAAAAATGACTTCATAAAATCAATTTAACGATAAACGTGAAGATAAATTTACTATGTACAATAAACATGATATACTAGAATTATAAGGAATTATCAAACGAAAAATATTTAGTACTAGAATACTATGAAGATAATTAATGTCACATGCGGTTTAATCATTAGCATGATATAAGAAATCGTAAAGGAGATATTGGCAAGTACAACATGTACAAAGAGAAACGTTCGAATCGGTAGGTCTACTTTATCTAATTTGGTTTCAGTAAAATTTCATTCGCTGAAAGTGATTCCCTGCAAAATATTTTACATTTTGTAACAACTCATTATTGCTAGGTTAAGGGCTGCATTACAATCAACTAATATCATCAGCAATTTCGGTATGTTTCAGAGTGCTGGGCCAACACTTGCAACAATTTTTTTTGGTATAACAAAATTTCCTTAAAATATAACAAAGCTGCATTGAGGCAAGTTAAAAAAATGAAAAAATTTGCTAAATATTATTTATTTGAAGACCAATATAAGTTTACCAATTCCTAATAAATCTTTGATCCCATATGGAATACAATAAACGATCTGCTATTTCCTAGTTTGATTAAATTGCAAGGCTAAGCTCCAAGTTTTGATATCAATAATAATATGAAAAAACATTCAGGTGTTTTCAACTTGCTTCGAAAACAAGACGGGCGTTCTGATAAGAATTCTCTAGATCAAATTAAATTGTTTTTGTAAGCTCACTTCCACGAATCTTCGAGCCAAGCAAGATGGGAATGCGCAAACACCCACAGCATAAGAAATACCCACAGGTCAAAAAACACCATCGAATCTACTGATGCCCTTAAATAAATGAAAACACCCTCAAGACCTCAATAAGCTCCAAGAGTTAATCTGGAGTCTATTGAAATTTATTTCTACACGTGAACGACAAGAGATGAGCTGTAACCGGATCAACGCAAGGGTAGCAGATTTATTTAACAACCCTCTTCTCCACTTATTGTCAAATTACCAGCCGGGAAAATCTTCACCGTTTCAGTTCATAAGATTTGTTAAATATTTAAACTCCCTTACTTTTATTAATTTTTGCATGGCAATATAGCTATATTTTTTGTGAAAGACAAACCCTTTTGTTAAATTTGGTTGTATTTAACGCTCTCACCTACTAGAAACTTAAAAGAGTTTATGCTTGATAAGTAACGAAATAAGATTTATATTAAGATTGTTTTAAATTCCAGTATTTTTAATAAATTTGTACATGACTGCCGGATCTGATATTCATCGACGAACATAACCATCATGTTAAGAAATTTTGTTCAATATAGATATTTATGGTTTCTAGTTGAGACTGTGTTATTTTATAAACTAAAGTCGACGTTTTGCTCACTTTTGTAGGGGGCTTTATCAGGAAAAATAGAAAATAGACAATAAAAATAAATAACAATAAGGATAAGAATGATAAATTAAGTAAACAAGTTAAAGTGTAAAGAGTATGTATAGTGACTTCTGAACTAGCTGATTCATCAGCCCATTTAAGCCAAAAGATGTCTTGTGGCAGAGTAACTGGTGAAAATAGCGAAAGTGGTAGTTTATGTAGGACGAGTACTTGATGCACGAGTGTGAATAAAGAAGAGTGTCGTAGCGGATCAGTGAACGTCACGGTTCTGCTTTTGTGAACATAGGTTTGTTTTCTAAATGGGAGAAAGGTAGTAGCCATCGTCTTTGTTTAAACTGTTAGAATTTTTAGTAACTTCTACAGATTTTCTGATTTTTCTATTACAGAAAAATGGAATTCTGGCAATTAGTTTCGTCTTGTCAAAGTTAATGGTATGGCCTGTTTCATGTTGGTGATCGGCCACCACTGAGCGATTGTACTGGCTTGTTCTTAAACAACTGACCGTCCTGCTTCTCATATGTGTAGTAAACCGCAGCTGCTAAGTATACTATATACGCCTGGGACTTTAAAATTGTTTTTGAAATCTTTTGGGGTTGGTAATATTTGTGAAATTTTATTAGTGGGCTTATAGATTGTTTTGATATTCTGTTTACGTAGAATTTTGCCAATTCGGTCTGTATATATGGAAAGATTGCTAAAGATCGCGTGTCGGGATTACAGTGTAGTTTGGGGGTTCGTATTGGGTGCAGATGCCGGTTTATGACTCTGCCGATATCTGAGTTGCGATAGCCGTTTTTTTTATAAAACTAGCTTTTAGATGGGTCAGTTTATTAGATAAATGTTTTGGTTGTGAAATCTTAATTGCACGGTGGACTAGAGAGTTGATTACCGATGATTTTTGTAGTCTACACAAAACCTTGTCGACCCATCCTTTTTCTTGACCTGCACCACGGGGGATACCCATGAACTATTCGGGGCTCAATTACTCCCTGTTTTTCCATATCCGTGATAATTTGCTCGGCTTCCTTACGTTTTGACAAAGGAAGCCGCCTGGGATGTTGTCGTATCGGTTGCGCATCTCCAGTATTGATCTTGTGTTGCACAACGTTCGTTCTTCCTTTCTCACCATCATTCAGTGCAAACACACCTCGATATCGTCCGGCCAGTTCTTTTACCTTACCCAATTGGTCGCCGTTTAATTCTTGACACGAAGGTATTAACATATCCAGCAATTTCTGTGAGCAACCGTTGGCTGGTTTATCTTTTGTGTCGTCTACACAACGTTTAATATGGCATACTGGAATGCAACTTCCCACAATCATGTCTTTCTTCAGGGTCGCCGTATGCGGATAAATGTTTAGCACCCTTACTGGTATCATATTTCGAGACTTTACCAGTGTTCTTCCAGTCAGTAAACCCTCCTGACCAATTCCCGATTCAGTTGCTTCCATAATGTATACTTCTCCTTTCCGGAGACTACCATCCGGGCGTCCCATCACGATCATTTCCGTTTTCTTGGGTATTTTCGTATCACAAATCATTCGAACTTGCAACGTCTGATTACTCGTCCCTTGAAATCATCTTCATCATCTATCCGAAGCACATTTTCTTTCACGTTCACATGAAACCTATATTCTCTCATGAGATCCATTCCCAAGATCACTTGTTCTGTAATTGCAGCCACGAACACCCGATGACTAATTAGTTTGTCTCCAATTGCCAACGTAACAGCAGTCTCTCCGTGAGTAGAAATTTTCTCACCACTTTTCCGTTCGAAGACATACCGATGCAGGTAGCACTTTTCCACAACCAACCAAATCTGGCCTCACAATAGTCATTGTTTTTCCTGTATCCACGAGTAATCGGACGACCCTACTATTAAATCCACCATCGATATAAATGATGTCCAGACTCCTCATCAACGATGCAGCACGGATGATAATCTCCAGGGCACTACGTTGTGCTGTCGACGTTCGTCCCCTTACGTCGACTTGCTTTAGTTTTTCCTGCTGCTCAACAGGTTGCTTTGTTGGTTGAGTACAGCGTCTCTGCATATGATCAACTTCACCGCAGCTCCAGCATCGAAAACTCCATCTCCGTTGTTGTTTTCTTTCCAGCCTTTCCGTCTTTTATTTTTCAAACACACGGTTGATTATTTCTTCTATGCTGTTCTGCGTTTGATCGGGTTCTTCTCACGTAGACCGCACCTTGTGTCTTACCCTGTGTGGTGTCTGCTTAGCGGCTTCAAATTCAAGCGCATGGTCCAATGCGTCATCTAAAATTTTTGGCCGTGCTAATCTTAGCACTAGCTATATTTCGCTGTCTTTAACGCCATCCACAAATGTTTGAACAGCCAGTGGTTCGAGGAAACTATCTGGTGCCGTTGGGTATGTCAATCTAACTAATCTGGCAATGTCAGCTTCGAATTCTTGCAGACTTTCATTTGTCTTTTGTGAGCGGTTCTTAACTTGTGCATGGTAAACCTGTTAAAGGTAAGCGTCTCCATATCTCATCTCAAGCATCGATGTTAAAAGCCGTTATCATTCTGTTGGTGATCGGGAATGGTTTGCAAGATGTTAAGAGCTTCCCCGTAGAGCCACTATTAAGGAGATAACTTTCTCTTTGTTGCACCAACCGTTGGCTATTGCAGCAGCTTCAAACTGTTTCAAATATGTCGGGCAAGGTGTTTTACCATCGAATGTGGGTGATTTCACCCTAAATTTTGAAGGTATTCACTCGCTTTCTTCTATGCTTCTTATTGTTGGGATGTTCTGATTTACAACTTGGTTTACTAATTCAAGCGGCCGCGTTGTTAGTGAAATCATTTGTTCTTGCAGCCTCATCACATTTCCTCCATTTTCACCAATTTACTGTCCAACTTTTGTTCAACTATTTTTATCTGTTCAGTGACATCTTCTTTCAATACAATGGAGCTTTCCATTAATTTTTGTTCTAACGTGGCTGTCTTTTCATTCAACTTTTCTTCTATTTTTTAGCATTTTCACTTAACTTTTCTTCCATTTTCTGAGCATTTTTACTTAACTTTTCTTTAAGGATTGATTCCAGTTCAACCGACCTCACTAAGTTTTCACCAAGAGTCACTTTTAGTTTAGCCGACCTCTTTCCATTTTCTCTGAATTTTGACTAAGTGTCACTTCTAGTTTAGCCGACCCCTCTTCCATTTTCTCAGCGTTTTCACTAAACTTTTTTTTCATATCGGATTTAAAATTCTTAAGGAAATTCAATAAAGTTTCTGCGTCTATTTTGCTTTGGCTTCTTGTAACAGGCATATACAAACTACTTAAATGTCTTTAAATTTGTATGTTTTTTCTTTTAGATTAATCACTATATACCCCACAGAGTCTGACACTAGTGTAGCGGGCTACTATTAACGCGTTTCACCAATTAAAACAAGTAATAACAAGTCTTTAATACTCACTATTCACAAGGGGAATTAACAGTATATGCCTTATTTATAAATGTTTTCAGTCCAATTAACAATGAAGCATTCTCACACTAATGCTATTTGCAAGCACAAATATTTTCTTAAACTAAATTCTTAACCATAGGTCTATTAACAATACTAACACTACTATAATTTATTTATTACACTTTTGTTTATTTATGTATCCTACAAGCTGGCGGTACAATATACACGTTCACATAACACAAATTTATATTTACTAAAGGACTTTCAGAACGCAGTAAACAACTAACTATATACGAGATGATTTATATACGACATTCTGATATAGACTAGCTCTGTACTTCATCAGCGGTCTTATGTATACTCTGAATTGAATAGATGATTCATACTCCGGTATATGCTAGAAAGTGCGAGGCTTCTATAGAATATACATTGCTTAAGGCCCTTGTGTGTTTGACGGGTTGCCTAATAGTAGCTCGTAACAATATGTTAGGTACTTGGTTAAAATAAATTTGACGCACATTTGGTAGAGTTATTAATTGTATCTAATTTTGTATGCATTAAATTATCGTTTAACGTTTGTAGAAACTTGATCTTAATTTCGTGTTTTGTTTTGCAAGTTTTAGCATGCGGATGTCTTTAATATTATAATGGACTTGCTTGTCTGAAGTTGTTGAACCCCTTGAGTACATATTGTTTATTTTAATGTAGGCGTTACGTGGTTTAACTATTTGATAGTTTAAGCTCGCAGATATTTTCAGATAAATACCGGTTCGTATTAAAATTTCGAGTTGTTAGTGTTTATGTAGCAAAACAGATAATTAATAGCTTATTTTGTTAATCTGGAACGTTAAGTCTTTGTCGATATAAGGTGTTGGGGCTGCTTTTGTGATTTTGTTTTAGTGGCCTATTTTATTTCATCGGCATTGCAACGCAGCTTGTTTGGTTTTAATCTATACGATACCTGTTGTTCTAGCAGTTTTACATCATTTTTTAGGTTGAGAATACTGTAGCTTTTGGAGGTTTGTTAGTCTAAGCGAGACTCATGGAAGGGTTGTCGCTCTAGCAGTTGTACATCATTCTCTAGGTCCTGTGATTTTTAGATAAGTCTGGATGAGGCTCATAGAGAAATCTGTCTTCTAGCAATTTATGTGTTGCAGGGCACATTTTATTTGTTTCGGCAGTTTAGTTATATGTAAAGCGAAAGTTGCTCGCCAGAAAATTAAGTATAATTAGTCATTATAATAATTAATTTTTGTGGAGAATTTGTCTATTAAATTACAGGTTATACCCCTGCTTTTTAAATTTTTAAAAATTTTAAAAAGATATGGAAATTAGTATAACCTTATTTTTGTTCTAATTCCGATAGTTCAAAGGGATGTCGTTTTGATTAAAATTTGTTAAGTAAAGTACACTCATAAATTCAATTTTTTTTTTTTTAAAATATAATATTATTTGACACCAAACGAGATAGATTTATCTTAAAAGAAATAATCTTTAATATATCTGCTAGAGAGTATGTGAGTAAAATGGTTAGGGGTGGTCAGATTTTAAATCTGTTTGCAGATTCGGATTCTACGTAAAATTCTAGACTCATTTGATGTGTCGCATGGCTAAAAAATTTATAAGAACGGTCAGAAATAGCTGCCGGTAAAAAATCTTAAAATGAGGGTAGCTCCCTGGGGATGATGCTATCTAAGAAAATCCTGGAAATTCAGGTAGATGAAAAAAATCTAATAGTAATTGATACCAAACAAGATAGATTTTATGAAGATGAGCTAAACAAGATGTATTTATTGCGTAAGATGAAAATGGTTAGTCTAAGAAAACTATTTGGTCCAGATGTGTGGAAATGAGGATGCTGGTGGAAATGAGGCGGATAAACCGGTTTATTGAAATTTATTCATACACGTGAACGGCAGGAGATGAGCTGTAACCGGATCATGACCAACGCAAGGTTAGCAGTAGGCGACTAGTGGTTAGGGACGAGTCTTTTACTTTTGCCGAATCCTTAACCAGATTTATTTAACAACATCCTACTCCTCTTATGGTCAAATTACCAGCCGTGAAAATCCCCATATTTAAACTCTTTTAATTTTATTAATTTTGCATGACTATATATATTTTTTGTGAAAAAAATCATTCGTAAAATTTTGTTGCATTTGAAGTGCTCTGAACCGCACTTTGTAAAAGTATCTTTCCAAGGCAGTTTTTGAACACCAAAGGAACTGGGACCAATACACACGCCTATATCTATTAGCTTGCCGATCTGAGGTTCAGGAAAGTACTGAACTAACTTATACTTTTCACATGTGAACTTGAGTTCGCTAGTAAACCTGAGAATTACTTTGTAGGCGAAAGTTGTGTCGAGAAACTCAGGCAAAAAATGCATGACAGCCATACAGACGCAAAAAATATTCAGATAGTGAGCGATCGGATGATGATCAGGTATAACATTAAGGCGCAGGAATCTGATTTTCAAACAGAAGACAGCGTACGGTTGTACAATCCCAGATGGAGGAACGAATTGACGCCAAAGTTATAAAGAAATTGGGTGGGTTCTTATGAAGTATTGAAACGAATCAATATCAGATTCGTAAGCTCTCAAATGGCAGGACAATAGTAGTGCACATTAACAGACTATCACTTTACCACCGTGACGACAGCGACATTGACGGAGGGCATGATAAAGTGAGGCGAATAGGAAGTCAGGATGACGAACCAAACCCTGGTCCAAATTATGAATAGTTCATATACCTGTCTAGCGGTACCGGCAAGGCGTGGATTGGGATTATCGAAGAGGTCAATAGGGATCTATTTGTTGCGCCGTCGAAATACTTTCCTGCACATTGGATATTCTTGGATCTCAATATGACCCAAGGAATGGCTACGGTGTTCAAAAGCAAATTTGGCTGCTTTACCAACAACTATCAGAGGTGACAAAACCATACACAATAGAAATGGACGTAGTCGCATTTATTACCCGGTGACAAAGCATCTGACGTCTGGTAAACAAAGCTACCAGGACCTGTAGAGGTCACTAGTGGATCTAAAAGAGCAGACAATGGAGTTTGGAGACAAGAATTGGATTGGTTATGGTCTCGATAGATTAAACTGAAGAGCGGTAGGAAACATGCCGGGTTCGCATCCCAACACGGTCCACTTGAAAAATGTTAGGCGAGCATTCTTTACAAATATACGCCCTCGTTCGGATGAGAGGTAAAATGGAGGTGCCGCGTGTGAGTGTTGTCACGCACGTTAAAGATCCCTACCTTGCTTGAAACAGCAAGGGTTCGACAAAATTTAAAATTTTTCAGATAAAAAAGCTCGCTTCTTGGCCAATGTAGTACCTTCAGGTGGAGCATTGGAAAATCACATGTAGGGGTAGGAAACTTGCTGGAGGTACTATTTCAGAATACCGTAGTCCAAATTTTGATATACTTCTTTAACTCATATGGAACGGCACCTTATTGTCAATAGCTACTTCCATCAATATGAGAAATGTAAGAATAGCTCCGCTTGTTTTTGTTGTTACAGGGATATCTAACTTTCCGCCGCAAAATGTTCTGAAACAGAACAGTTTTAAGATGTAGGCAATGCAACAGCAATTAAGAAGTATATAGAACACTTTAGAAATTACGAGTATTTGGTTATTACTAAAGCGGTCTTATATTAGTTTAACGATAAAAATGAATTATTAATATTGTAATACAATTGAGTTGTTCTCTAAAGTTTTATAACTTACATTCTAGATTCCCCTGTATTTTTTTTAACAAAAGATTGCTGTATATAGGTGCAAACACCGATGGGCTACATCAGTATTAGTTAGAATTGCGTTCTAATAAACGTTTGATATGCTTGTATTTCATTCTGAACGGACCTACATCTTGAAGAAGTTCTAAAATATTGGAAAGAGTAGAATGGCTTCCGTGTTTCAGTGAGCTAGAGCCGAACTATAGGTTTAACCAAATTAGTGGGGTCTTTTGTGAGTGACCAGACAAAGAAAAGTTCCCGAAACAAGGCAGCTCGGTATTTAGAGTGGCAGAGGCCTTAGAGGTCGGTACAACATTCTAAGATACACTACTGCGATGTTGAAGGCAACATCACCATACATCACATTACTTCCCAAGAACAGAGCGTACTGAAAATGTTTTAAAATGATTGCATTCTCTGGAGTAAAAAATTCCGGAATTAAAATAATGTTCCCTGCGGATCTCCGGGAGGGGACTACTTCGGAGGAGGTGATCGACAAGTTTAAACGAAGTGCAGGAAATATTTTGCGAGTCAGCGTGGAATGTCAGAAGCAGAAAGCAAGTGGGTAAGCTGAAAATTGAAATGAATAGGTTAGCATTAGACGTAGTGAGATTCTAGAAGTTCGGTGGCCAAGGGCGGGGGATTTTTGAAGCAGTGACTTTAGGGTAATTCATACAGGATCAGAGGAAGGAAATTCAGGTGTTGGGATGGTCATACAGAAAAAGATAGAACATTGTGCAGAAAACTACTTCCAAAAGAATGAAAGAGTGCTTATGTGTAGATTAAAATTAAACCGGTAAATACAGTAATAATACAAGTATACATGCCCACCTTTAGCTGCAGTGACGAGGAGGTAGAAGCGTTCTACAAAGATATCGAAGACATACTAAAATTTATAAAAGAATATGAAAATTTAATAATTAGAGGAAATTTTGATGTAGTAGTAGGCAAGGGTTTGGAAAGAGCGGTAGTAGGTTTATTTGGTTTGTGGACGAGAAACGATGGGGGAAATAGACTGGTAGAATTTTGCGACAAAAGAAATTTCAACATCATGTTAGAAGATGATGCACGTGAAAGATGCCAGGAGACATAGAGAGATATCAAATAGATTACATTCTTGTTCAACAACGGTTTAGGAATCAAGTAAAACACTGTAGAAGCTACCCAGAAGCAGAAACAGACACTGACCACAACACATGAAAGCCGTGATTAAATTTAAAAATTTGAAAAAAAAGGAATCGAAAAAACATTTTGACTTTGAGAAACTTTGAGAAACTGACTAATTAGAATATATTTTAGGGATATAAAACCGTATAGCAAAAATATAAGGGGCGTGGGAAGAGATATCATAATAGAAAATGTAGGGTAAGTGGATAGATGACGAGAATATATAGAGAATTTATATGCAAGACAGGAACTAGAAGCACTAGAACAGGAATCAGACATTGAAAAGGACGACTTGGGATATCTTATGCAAACGGAAAATTTAAAAGCCGCTGAACAAGCAGTAATAGAACGTCTTTTTCAACTTGTAAATTATGTGTATGAGACAGGCGATATTTTCTAAGATCTCAAACGTAACATCATAGTCACTATACCAAAAAAGAAAAATGCGGATAGATGTGATAACTTTAGAACAATAAGTTTGACAGTACATGTGTTAAAAATATCAACCAGAATTGTACAAAGATGAATGAAGAAATATTACGAGAGGATTAATTTGGGTTTAGTCAAAACAAGGGAATACGGGAGGCCATATTAACTTTAAGAGTATTAATGGAGAAAGCAATAGAAATAGGAGAAAGCGTGTTTATAGGGTTTGTAGATTTGGAAAAATTATTCGACAAAGTAAAATGGACTCAATAAGATTGGAATGAAATATAGAGATAGACGAATAGTACATAGTTTAAATATAGAGCAAATAGAGGTAGTATAATTAGAGCAGGAACATAGAGAAGTAAATATTAATAAAGGAGCGAGAACAGGGATGTGCTGTGCCCTATCCCCATTAATTTTTTAACTTATATATGGAAGAAGCAAAGAATACTGTCAAATGCAGAAAGATATTTGGAGTTACTATGCAGATGATATAGCGGTATTAGCATTTAGCAAGAAGAGTTAGACGAGTTCTTAATGAAATGGAAACAGTCCTAACAGAGAGATACGGTATGAAAAATAACAAAAATAAAACTAAAGTACTAGTATACAAAGGAGTGGTAAATAAGTCAAAAACCAGAATTCAAATAAGAAACGAGAACTTACAAGAGGTTGAAGATTTCTGCTACATAGAAAGTTGAATAATACAAGATGGGAAGAGTACAAAAGAATAACACAAAGACTAGCATGAGGCCGTGCTGCATTTAACAAGAAAAAGCAACTACTATGTTCACAAACAACAAACATAGAAACAAGGAGAAGATTGCTCGAAGCATATGTGTGGAGCACAACACTGTACGGTTGTGAAATGGAGAGTGGGGAAGCGGACAGGAAAAAGGTAGAAACCTTTGAAATGTGGTGCTACAAGCGTATGATAAAGACATCATGGACAGACAAAGTTCGAACAAAAACGTTCTCTAAATGATAGGGGAAGAAAGAAATATGTGAAAAACATTAAAAAAAATGAGAGATAGGATGCTAGGACACATACTAAGGCATGAGGGAATAGTGCGGAATATATTAGAAGCAGAGAAAGGAAAAAAGGGAGGTAAAGGTAGATCTATATTAGATTATTGCGCAGATATAGTCCAATGATGTAGGTTATAAGAATTTTAGGAAAATGTGTAGGTTAGCTCAGAATAGGGAACAATGGACGTACGCGTCCAACCATTTGTAGGACTGATAATGACACATAAATTAGCGTAAAGAAAAATTTGCTTTTTTAAATTAGTGCCCATAAATATTGAATAAGCTAGTGTTAATGTAAACAAGATGGTAAATACTTGAGATTGTAAAAAATAATTAAACTTGCAGTTATTGGAAATAAAGGCCAAAACAATTAAAGAAATTCTTACAATACTTTTACGTTCGAATAGAATATTCCAACTTTTATATTAATCAGCGATACCATGGCCTGCTGTCATTACAATTTTATTAGTATATTTTGAGATCGCAGAGTATGTGTTATGTAATTGTATACTACTACCCACTAAACAGAATATTTTTGAAGCACCCTAGGGTAAAAATCTCGTCCGTTACATTAAAGGTATCAAGAACTCAATGTGGAAAAGATTGTGTTGTAATCCCTCACAAAGAACCCTTACCACACAATAGAAAACTGTTGCATTACAAGAATCAACAAGTTGCCAACAAATAATCCTTAAGCTTAGTACAATAAACAGGTATTTTGAGCCCCTTGAGCGATTCTCAACCTCTTCCAAAATACAAGAATTTCATAAAGTACCCACTTATAATAAACTACCCAAATATAATAATCACTTTTTAAAATTAGGCATTATGCAAATTTTAGGAATCGATACTTCGAAAAATTTATGTTAATCGGTGAATTCGGTTTTAAAATTGTCCATAATAAAGGTACTACGCTATAATTTCTAATAGGGTGCATTCATCTTGGTGTGGTGCGTGTAAACGTATAACTTTGTTTGGGTTTCTTGACTTATTATGCCAGTGGGTAGAATTAAACCTTGCGTGTGAAACGTCTCTTTTGTTTATTATATGTTGTCGCATCACTCACTATAATTTTAGGTGCTATAGTTATGGTGGGTTGGATTGTTTTAAGCTAAATTGGCGTTACTTTCAATAATAATTTATGCACAATTCTGATCAGAATATATTTCTACTCGTTCTTGAATTAGAAACGCAATCTGGACGCTCCCATAAGAACCCATTCTTTATATGTTAACTTTAAAAATATTTATAGCTGTTCTGTAACAAGTTATAGTTTTAACACATAATTAACAATAACTTATCCCTTTTTCTTTCTTTTTTCTTAGTCCCAACTCCAGGTTAGTTTGACACAGCGCCTCGGTTCCCCAATTCTCTGCTACCTTTTCAGTACCATAAAACTGTCTTTATCAATCTATTTCCTAATCTGGTCTGCCTTTCTTTAAAAATCTTAGTTTCTATTTTGCCTCTAACAGCTATTACGTTCGTCCCTTACTTAATTAAATATTAAGTTTCGAATGACTAAATTTATATATCCAGATTTTAGAGTTATAACACTTACAGCTTAGTCTCTGGCGATGAGCTCATTTCAGGATTTTCATTTGGGTCCGGTTTCCTTACATTGTTGAATATTGTTTCTTCCACTACCGGTAGTGCCCTAGTGGGAAAGGTAAGGTAGGCTGGAAAGATAAACGAGCACAACACATACACAAGCGAAAACGGTACCTTAACAAAACATCACCGTTTCAGTTGATTCCCGGTACTGAAATGATCAATTTTGGTTTGTGTCAATCACTTCTATCGTTTCAACACTTACTTGCAGGATTGGCTCGTTCAAATTGGTTGATGTCCCACAATCAATTGAAAAAGAGAACCTCGACCTTCCATAATGCGTGTTTACAGTACATTTCCGCGAACAATAAAAAATCATCATTGTATACCTACAATGTACCTAATAATTTATAACACATACACGACTGGACTTATGAAACAAAGGGAATTGTTTTACATTTAAACTAAATACAGTAAATGTAATGAATATAAGAAATGGAAATTGGTAATCCAACTATTGAAGAAGGAATGTTACGGGTTAATTCACTTGTTACCGTATTCCGTGCATAAAAGAAAAAAATAATGTACGCAACGAAAATAGTCCACACCTAGTACCGCAACAAAAAAAAAATCAAAAAGTGCCGTGCTATCCAGAAAGTTGTAGAGTGGAGATGGGTCACAAAAAGAACACCTCAAGAGAAAAAGTTTATTTACAAAATCTTTAATTAAAAAAACATGTTACAAAGGAAAAACCAACCTATGGAAAAAACAATATTTATCCAATATATTCCGTAGGATTTACTCAGTACAAAAATTTTCGCAAGAGTAATCACTACACTTCTTAATTACTCCAAACTAACTTTTAACTTCAATACCAGTATTCACATAGAACAGAAATTAACAAAAAAAAATTTTTTATCAAGCGTTCTCAGTCACATGTTTAATACAATTTTTAATCACTATATATTGACATAACACAGAATTAATATATATGTATATACATATATATATATATATATATATATATAATATATATATTTATATATATATAAATATAAATATATATATATATATATTAACTTCATATATATATATATATATATATATATATATATATATATATATATTGTTGTGATACGGTAGCAATAACCCGGTGCGCCCTTTTTGTGAATTAAAAAAATTAAATTTTTTATTCTGTTAATTTTTGATTTTTAATATAAAACTTTAATTACCTTAATTTATGATTTTAATTACCTCGGCTAGCTCAGTTTTTAATTATGCACGGAGCTTGCGACAATACGACAAACAAAGTCTTTAAATTTACCTTCTACCTCTACTTCCTGTTTTTTAAACCAAAATATTATTAAGCACAATTATTATAATATTCTCAAAAATATTTACAAGGTATGAGAAGTTTAAGCATTCTCGAAATCGAACTTTCTTTTAATACTTGAATAAAAATTCTTTTAATAATTATCATCCCCAAAGTTAATTAAAAAGCCAGCAAAAATTACCCTTATTGTTATTATCTGAAGCCTCATGAACGTTCATTCAATTTCTTTAAAATTTTATGTAATTTATAATGTGTATAAAGAAACTATCTTTGTTGACCCTTATATCAAATTTTCATGAAAGCAATTTTTAAATTATTCAAATTAGAAATATGCAACGAAATATTAATTTTTAAATTATTCAGAATAGAAATATACACCGAAATATTCACAAAAATAATAAAACATTCAGATTGGCTAACCTGTTGTTTCCAGCTCGAATCAGTCCTTGTACCAACTGCTCTCGTATTTGGCTTAGTGATTTAATAGTCCCAACGTTGAATCCAGATCTGCTTTAGATATGGTCTGCATTTTTGTTAGCATAGCTTTAAATTATTTTAGCGTCCTTTGCTAAACTTCCTGCTAATTGAATTAAATGCTTGTTGAGTTTCATCATTGGATTCAGTAATTATTCAGAGTCCTTTTTATTAATGTTAATATTAGAATTTAAATTAAAACAACTTTTAGTTACTTACTTTTTTAAAGGGTTAAAACGACAAACTTTTTTAATTTTTTATAATTACCATTGTATCATTTATTACTTCACGTAAATATTTTCTTTTCAGTGATGTGGACTAAGCTTTAATTCTTGTTGAACTGATTTGTTTACAAATCCGGTCGTATTTAAAAGAATCGCCTATCTATTGACAAGCGCAGAGTTCACTATTATACGTGATTCTTACATATCAGGTTTTGGGTATTTATATCGTACTTTATTGTATATTAAAACTAACGCGTTGATTTCGGCACGTAGCCTTTTGAGTTAATTGCATTTATTCTCTTGGATTTTCACATTTCTAGATCACGTAGACCATTGTTTGTCCAAATAAATTTAGTGAACTTTGATTTTATCACCATGCCGTGTTTGTTTGCAATATATCAGGTGCTGATTTTCGCTTTCTAGTCACATAGACTTAATACAATTTTTGTATTAAATTACATGCGTTTGCTATCTTACGCATTTTTAAACCTGCTTGTTTTAATTGGGATTCTTGGCGTAATATTAATGCATTATCTATGCGTGTCGCGTTTGAGCTTCTGTTCATGTTGTTTTACGACTTGCGAATTTATTTATTCAAATAAATCTTCTAAAATATTTTTCATTAACTAAATTAATTATGATTATGGTTTATATACAGGGCGTTGTCATTTACTTTCTAGCCTAATTATCGTATTTTTTGTTTTCTTCAGAAAATTGTTTCGTTTTCTGAGCCTTCATGTAATTTATATGAAGTGCGCTATACTATTGGTCCTAACTACCTTAAAATGACCTTATTAACACAGCAATATATATATATATATATATATATATATATATATATTGCTGTGACACGTACAAAAAGCCTCGCCAGTTTCCTGGAATAAAACCACAAACATTTTATTTTGAACTCGAGCCTCACTTTTGGGCGCTACGATTTGCTGTGATCCTTTTTTGATAATCGCCTCTTTACTCTTTCCGCCTCGGCTGCTTACCTAGTTAAAACTCTCATCCTCATTCATAAAAAAAAGACAGACACATTCCTACCACAAACATCAACGTTAACTCTATTTACATCAATATTTATAATACATTAAAATTTCAAAATTAAATTGTAGCAAAAGTTTCAGTATCATAAAATTTCAAGATTAAATTTGTCATCATTTTAATTTAGTTAATTTAACAATATTTGCAGACCTGAGTCTGAATAAAAGGGAGCATCTTCCACCCCTTTACGTTAATTAAACAGGTTCGTCTAATTGAGCTCAAAGACAGACCCAAATTTTCATCATAATCAAGAACATAAATGCTAGTTACTCCTTTCTACTTAAACAAGAAAATTTCACCTTAAAATTAAAATTTTGTTGTTTGTATAAATTCACTACTGTCCATTTTAAGTAAACAAATTATAAAGTTATTCAACACACACCAAAACATCAAAAATCGAACAACAAAGCATAAGTTACCTGAAGGTTAATGCACTCGTGGCTCCAATGTACATCGTCCTTTGTTAATCACACCATTCCAACTGAGTTATGTATAGGTCCTCGGATTACTGGTCGCTTTTAAAAATTTTCTCTACACCACCATTCATCTAAAATTGTTTCAGGGCTTATCAGGACTCATCTAAGTATATCAACATCTTGTTTTGTAGATCCAATCACGATTACGAATACCATTTCATTATTAACACCCCCGAAAAATAGCAAAGAAATTCATACTTCTTTCACGCTATACCCCAAAACTGCCTACTTTTGTTTATTCATTTATCGTTACAATTTCGATAGTTGGTACAGTAATACTCGCAAATATAACTAAACTTTATTACCTTGTATCTTCTTTTCTAAATGCACTAAATAACTTTCATCGTAGCACGTAAAGAGCAAACTGTTTTAAAGTATTCAATAATCACCAAAATATACGAGCAAACTGTTTAAAGTATTGAATCAAAATCGAAAATCTAAGAGCACTGTTTAAAGCATCGAATAATCAAAAATCTAAGAAAGCGAAACTGTTTAAAGTCCGGATATATATAATGGCTAGCCTGTTCGTCGCTTTTGTCCCTACAACGGCCAGTTTTCAGAATTTCGCATTCTCGGTTCCCTTCTCGACAGTCGGGCATGCGATTCTATTAAATTTGCACACGCGCCAGTTGAAAATCTGAAAAATTTTCCACACGGCACGCAACCACGTCCGAGAATAACTAATTAATTTTGTATCCAAATCGTTACGTTTACACCTCTCATATCTGCATCTGATTACAACCAATCGTAGCTCTCGTGACGCTGCTCAACTCACGCCTTTAATTATTAGTGTCTCTGCTTGACGCATTTTCTCTTTCCTTTTCTAACTTAGCCTTAGTGGTGCAAATCGATACTCTTTACTATCGGCTGTGTACAATCCACGTGGACTGTTAAATAACCCACTTTATTAGCATTTCTCGTGAATATTAAGCGACGGTTTCTCCAACATTCTCTGTAATCATTTGTTATCTACAAAATTTAAGCAGAACGTGACTTTTAAAAATACGCAGGTGTTCAATCGTAATACTTCTAACTAACACTTCTACGATTTGGGATATTCCACTTATTTTAACCTTCCTATTAGCGGTTTGTTTATCAACTTTGGACTTCCCACAGGCTTTTATGCTTATTATATATTTGTATGCTAGCAACGAGTCTCATATTTGATATTATTGGGTTTTTTAAAAGCTTTTTATGCCTATTATCCCTTAATAATCGTTCAATTAACTCCAATTAAAATAATAATGAATATCATTGACTTCTACCCTTTAATTTTTAGTGAATCCTAATTAAATATTAATTATTATTTGTACATTTTGTTTAATACCGGTTACTTAAAATTGAGTTATTTAATATAAATTTTGCACGTAATTTCTATTTGATTCTTTACTTGGAACAATTAAATTACATACAAATTGAGCATTTTAATTCTGCTTCTTTTTATAGAAAGCGTCTTGTAAATAATTTAAATTCCTTATTTTTAATGAAACGAATAAATTTTTATGCTCCACGGTTTTTAATAAAGCGTATTATCTAATAAAATTCCTTATACACGGTGATTAAAATTATTTGATGTAATTAATTAATTTTTTACCCTGGTCTAAATTTGAGTAATATATGTATATATATACATTTATATATATATATATATATATATATATATATATATTATTTGATGTAATTAATTAATTTTTTACCCTGGTCTAAATTTGAGTAATATATGTATATATATACATTTATATATATATATATATATATATATATATATATACATATTTGGGTAGTGTGCACGAGCATTTATTAAAAGCAACTCTTGATAAGTAAAAACCAAGAAAATAATATAATAGTAGACAATAGCAATAAAAAAAAACCATCTACCAGACGAAATGCATTCCCTAGCAGCGGTAAAGAGTTATGTCATAACGTCACACCTAAACAATAATGTAACTTTAAATTATTGTACTGAAGATCTTATGGACAATCAATGCTTATCTTATTTTATGATTAATACCCAAACAATAAAAGCTTCCGTCATTAGCATATTCATAACATTAAATCAAAGCAATTAAAATTTACCAGATTGCTTCTACATAAATTTTGTATATTTTAGTGTAAGTTGAAAACAATCACCTAACCAGATTTTACGTACTTAAACTATACTTTATAATTAAAATCTGATTATGCAAAATTTCTCACACAATGAAACTAAATGTAAACAACATATTTCTACTTAATTTGCTTTAAACCAAAAAAGCCCTAGAATGATTGCATGGTTATAAATTACTTTCTATCGCAAAAAAAAATAAATATTTTTTACCTGCAAATTCCAACGTGACATAAATAAATAAAGCCAGCTATGTGAGCTAACTTAGAGAAAACCAAAATATCAATACACAGAAAGAAATTCCGATATACATATACTGTTGGGATTGACGCCTTCAAAAGGTGCACTTTTCGACTTCCTGTCTTCGTCCCTTGAAAATTCTACGACACTTAAACGTTCTTCAAAGGAATTCAGCAAAACAATCATCGCCGCTCCTACTTTATGCTTTGATCCCTATTTTATAACACTGATATCTAAAAGCGGTTAAGAGTAGTTTCACCAAACTTTCAGCTTGCAGATGAAAATCGCTTGGCAATACTTGTGATAAATTTGAAACGCATTTTACTTCTTAGTATTTTCATTTCTGGATGCTTATATTTTATATTTTTACACAAAATAATAATGCAGTCCTTGAAAAAATGGTTATAAATGTTCGGTATTAGAATACGCTCAAATAATTTGTCCTAAAAATTGTAGAAATTTAAGACGTATTTCCTCAGATCCTTCAATAATTTCTATTGTTCCAATAAGTTCCACCAATTTAGTAAAAACGTACGTTGAGTAATAATCATTTTTGGTCAACTTTTCTAACAAAAAGGAATTCACAAAACGTAGCGGCTTGACTACGTACTACTCCTGTCTTATTACGAAACGCATTTAAAGTATATATGTGAATTTCATAAAAAAATAATTCGTAATTCTTACCGTGACAACTCATAAGATGGATCTTTATTTTGAAAAGCATAACAATTTTTTTTTTAATTTTTAAAATGACGTGCACTGCATTATTTTTATCACCTAAAATAACAGTCAGACAATAATATCCCGAATCGCAACATTAGAACACTCAGAACGAACTACAACTCTATATCACGTATCAGGACTTTGAAAAATTTACTTATTTTTATAATGTAAAGCAATTCTGTTCCATTTAAGCAAAGAAAGCCGGTGCCATAATAATCAATCCATTCCAAATGTATCTTATTTTGAAAACATCCGCGTGTAGATAATAAATAACGTGAATAGTATTTTTCTTCAAAACATTCAATTGCCAATCAGAGAACCAGGAAAAAACTAACTGAATTGAACTTCTTTTGGAAAGTCCTTCGGTAAGCTCGTACATCAAAACTTTATATTACTTTAACAAGCGAAACTAGCATCAAGAATAGAAAATTTAGCTAACGTTCTAAACTACAACGAATATACCTCAACGTCTAAATACGAGATAAGAAATATATAAAACCAACGTCATGGAAATGATGAAAGACGCGTAGGATGGTTTGCCTAACTTCCTGCATTGTAACTATAGAAATCTAGCTTAAACCAATTAATAATTGATGTTAAGTAAAGTGTAAAAATAAGCAAACCGGACATTTTTAATGGATCGGAATTTGCGATTGAAAATAATCTTGATGAAACACGTGCGTAAATTCAATGTAAATATTTAAGAAAGCAAACGTTGTTAATAACAGATACCTCACATTGTTAATGCCATAAAAAGTAGGATAGATCAAAGTGTTCTAAATTATAATTAAATATTGTAATAGAAGTATACAGGGTGATGGATAAGCAGCCGTTTTAATTGAGCAAGCAGTCGAAATCGTTAATAAGTACTCAAATGACTATGAATAAAATAAGGAATGTGAAAATCTAAATAAGTAAGAACGAAAATAATCCAATGCAGGAAGGGCACGTAACACACTTAAAGCGTAATAATCGCGACAAAACTACAAAAAAGTTGTTTCCCTAAGTCCGCACGACTACTTATTACTTACAGCTTTTAATAAATAAATATTGCTTTTAGGTGTCACCTGATTTTTTTAAAACAACCCGCACTAAATTAGGAAGTGGAAAACTGGCCACTAATTAATCAAATACCTTAATATTGCGCGTGAAGTTATTTTTTGTCGTACTTCCTGCCAGACACACATTTTATCGAAAAGATGAGACTTGTTTTAACCTAAAATTCCACAGTTTTAAATTTCTAAGTCTTAAAATATAACTTAATTTAGCTAACTATTTTTTCAAGAATTTCTTTATAAACCTTTTAATACCTAGATACACAAAATATTTATAGAAATACAGGTCAAACAAAATCTCACCCTGCTTGTTTGACATCTGAATTAAACAAACTTTCAACAATTTTCTCTAACTCTCCTGACAAATTGTGAAGCTATAGCCAGTTAAGTTCTTTCTTTTAACTTTTACTTTTCACTCAAGTTGTATAAACCTTCGTTCCAAAATATCTCGTTACTTAAATTTTCTTAAGAGTTTCGTCCAATTATAAGAACAAAAAGATAATTTGCCGAAATAGTTTCCAAAGATACGCCCAAAATAAAGATAATTCCCAAAGGTAATCCCAAGATAAAGGTAAAATTGTAAGATAATTTTCTAGAATAACCCCAAGATAATAGACATAACATATTTAAAACTAAATTCAAAGCTTGGCCCCCCGTAGACGCGTTAAAAGGGGAGTCTTCTTGTGCCCAAAGTGGATGTTCGGGAAGCGATACCTGTTCTGTTGAACGCACAAGAGACTAGCTTACCGTGAAATTGCCTATACCCCAGGTGTGGAGTCGATAAGGTATGCCATTGGCAAACAAATTAACGACAACAGTGCCACCGTTTAAGGCAAGGATAGTGACGAGGCATGACTGAAAACAAGGTCCGTACAACATGGCCCAGTGCCGTGTGTTAAATGGTTCCAAGACCATAAGGTGAATAACAAAAAATAAATAAATACAATAGGAAAATCTATTAAAAAAATCATATGACTGCCGTAGTAGCTACGCAATTCCGTGACATAGTTGGTATGCGTGTGACTATTATGCCCAAGGTCCCGTGTTCGAATCCCGACACGGTCCTCTTAAAAAATGTTATGCGAACATTTTTTACAAAAATACGCCCTCGTTCGGATGAGAGGTAAAATGAAGGTGCCATGTGTGAGTGTTGTCACGCACGTTAAAGATAGGGTTCGACAAAATTCAAAATTTTTCAGGTAAAAACTCGCTTCCTGGCCAATGTATATTTTCGGGCGGAGCATTGGAAAATTAAATGTGGTGTACTGGAAGTGTAAATCGATACGGCGCGCTTGAAAAATATTAGACGAGTATTTTTCACAAGAATAGATAATCGTTCGGATGAGAGATAAAATGTAGATTGCGTGTGAGTGATATCACGTACGTTAAAAATTCCTACCTTGCTTGGAACGGCAATGGTTCGGCTAAATCCAAAATTTCCAGGTAAAAAAAACTTTCTTTCTGGGCAATGTAGTACCTTCGGGTGAAACATTGAAATAATCAAATGTAGTGTATTTTTCCAGAGTCGATCTCGTGCTCCTCGCTGCGTTGTTAGATTGGTGCTATATCTTTGTGTCCGTACTGTCTGTGTGCTGGGTTGTTCTTCCTTTTAAGTTCTTCGTTATGAAAAAAACTCCCGGTGGTTTAGTGATCGAAGTCGAAGTGGTTAAAGTTGTTGTGGTGGTACCTAAGTTTCTCTTTCTATTGCAGTATCAAAAACACAGGCGCCACTAAGAATAACCAAGCGATGTACCTTTAATGCCTGAGCTTTTAAATACACCGCATTCTCTTAAGTGGTTTACTCCAGGTCAGCAGGTGTTTGTGGTACAGCAGGTGAAAGTAAACAAAGATAGTTCGTTTTTAATTCATAAGCTGTAGCGTTAATCTCTAAGAACAATGCGTTTGCTTCCGAGAAACTGACTTTCATAACTTTAGCTTGTAATCATCTGCATAAATATATACATATATACATCTGTAGTCCAAATCAAATGAAACAGTAATATGTTATAGAAGACTATTTCGTCACTGTGTCCTTGGAGAGATAGCTTTTAACCATATGAATGCACCAAAGCGTTTTCATTTTGGAAATTCTAAAGTAAAAACTCATACCGCAGCTCGGTTTAGGTTTGCTCTCAAATACACTAAATTGTCAGTTCTCTGTACATCTACACTCATTATCATTATTAGATCAGTCCTCGAACTGGTTGGACGCATAACTCCATTGTTTTTTATTTTGAGCTAACCTGCATATTTGTCTAAAATTCTTACAGCCTATATCTTTTCCTATAGTGTGGAATAGCCTAACCTAGGCCCAACTCTCCTTTCCTTCGCTGCTTCTATTGTATGCCGCAATATTCGCTTATGCCTTATTAGAACGGGTCCTATTATTTTATCTGTACTATTTATTTTTACTGTTTTCTACGCATTTCTATCTAAACCTCGTTATTCTCAACTATGCCTGTGCATGATATTATCATGATAGGTTTGTGTCATCACATTTCAAACTCTCCTATCATTTTCTTGTCCGCTTTTTCTGCTACTCTCGTTTCACAGTGGGTACAGTACTTTCCTCCACAAATATACTTCAGCAATTTCTTCCTGGTTTCCATGTTTGTTATCTTCGAACATAGCGGCAGGTTTTTCTTGTGCTAATCTTTTTTTCTTTTACACTTTTGTTTTCTAAAAATGCCTTATTTCACTGATATTCAATGGTAGGCGAAAAGGGATAAGCAACCTGACAGCTATCAAGATCCCCATCACTTAGGCACTTGCTAAATCAATAGTTTTCCAATTACTTCTTAGGCACAATCAACGTTTGTTGAGCATTTTGCAAAACCAACACCTTGTTTACTGTAATCATCAGGTTTAAATACACTTATTTTTTTATATCATTAGATTTTCCGTTCTTGAACTGGTTAGACGCTTATCACCATTGATATCTATTCTGATCTAACCTACACATTTCCACGAATTTTCTACAACCTACATCTTTTATTATCTGCATGCAGTAGTCTAATCTTGGTCTATCACGTCTTCCTTTTTTCTTCTCTTTGCTTCTAGTATATTTCGTACAATTCCCTCATGCTTTAATAGGGTCTTATCATCCTATCGTTGTTATTACTTACCATTTTCCAGATATTTGTTTTTCGCCTACAATTTCTAGAACCACCTTGTTCTTAACCCTGTCTGTCCATGATCTCTTCCTCATACGTCTCTAGCACCACGTTTTAAATGCTTCTACTTTTTTCCTGTCCCCTTCTCCGACTATCCACGTTTCACAACCGTACAGTGATTTGCCCCACACATTTGCTTTTTAAGTATTTCGAACATTGTTTCCCATTTCACATTGTCGCTTGCTTTTTCCAGATCTACAAACAGTAGTAGAATAGGCCGATCCTGGCGCAGATCCACCTTATGGGATCCACCCGTACGATCTATCCGATCCACCTGATCCACCAAATTAACCACTCGGAGCGTTTTTTCTTAGGGCATGATACATAAGTTTAATCTAGAATTTTCTGAGGAATTCGAATCTGCTGGAATTTTTCAAATCAGACCACTACTTACAAAGTTACACCCCTAAAAATTCCCAAACCTGTAATTTTTTTTGTTTATTTAATTTTAACATAGGCTTTAATACGGAATCTCCTGGATAATTTAAAACCGTCGGAATTATTTAAATCAAACCACCCTTACAAAGTTATACCCCTGATTTTAGGAATTTGTCAAAGTTCTATATTGGTATTACAAGATCTTGCTTATCAATGTCCATATCGCTTACATTCTCTTGTTTAGCAACTGTTTTACTAATATATAATTTCTTTCCGTTCTGTAATATTTTGACGTATTGTATAGCGTAGTTCTAGGTATATTATATTTTTTACTAGCAGCGTAGAAATTTGACGCATTATGTAAAATTTCATTTACAGCTTTTATCATAGATTCTTTAATGTAGCGTTCACTTGGAGCTTGCATTTTTTTAAAGAATGCGGTATCACAACTGATTCTACTTAAAAAATATGCCTCTTATATACTTTACTATGTCGGACATATGTCGAACATATGTCGGACATATGTTAGACATATGTTGGACATATGTTGGACATATGTCGGACATATGTCGGACATATGTTAAAGATGGGTCGTGGAGGATTTGGTCTTGTGCATATAGATAACTATTTAGCATGCGCCCAACAAAATGTTGTATTTATTTATAAAGAAATAAAATGTATATTTCAAGATTAATAAATGTTATACTGTGCTTTGCTTTAATTCTGTTTAGTCCTATTGTATAGAATTTGACTTTTACGAAAACAAAAATTTTAGTACATAGACGTTGGGAATTAAAACCCATTAGATCTTTGAGAAAAATCTAGACAAATTTGATAGATCATTCTACTGGAACTTAAGAAATGTTATTTTTTCTAAGAAAACTTTTGTTGAACGATTACGCAGTTAATAGTATCTATGGAAAGTTGTACGGGAATTTTTCAAAATGATCAGTAAGACCGACGGCAATTTCTAATTCTGGTAAATACAATTAAACATTACTAGTGTTAAGGAAACGAAGTTTTATTTCAGAAAAGTTTACAAAACTGAGCTCGCATTAGTAATTATAGCAAGGGCAGTGGACAACGTTGATAAGTGGTTTTTATTAGTAAATCGTTAATTTAATTACAATGAAATGCATTCTCCTAGGTGATATGCTTAGGAACTTTCAAGCCTCGTAGGAATACTCAAGTTTTCACTTCGAAAGTATTGGATATTTAAAACAATAATTATAAGCCTCGCTTTCCTACATTAAACACTAATTAACCGGTCGTAAAATGAGAAGCTAATGGCTAAATTTAATAACAATGCATATATTTTTGCTCGGTAATTCATTTAGAAAATAGTCAAGTCTGCGATTACTAAAAATATAACCTAGAAGTTATTTAAAATTTAATTGTTTTATTGGTAACTATCTTATAGATAATAAGCATGACATACCTTTAGTAAACGTTTAAAGTGTTTTATTAAGATTCGAATTCCCCAGAAAATTCTAGATCAAACTTATGTATCAAACCATAAGAAAAAGCGTTCCGAGTGGTGAATCCGATGGATTAGGTGGATCTTATGGATGGATTCCATAAGATGGATCTGCGGCAGGATCGGCCTATTCTACTACTACAAACCCTATATAAACGCTTACTCCTTTTTCTATCGTGTTCTCCGTTATCAGCTTTATATCTAAAATGGCCTCTCGTGTTTTCATGTTTTCACTTAAACCAAATTGATCTTCTCCTAGTATGTATACAGTCTGTTCTTCCATCCGTCTTTGTACAATTCTATTTAATATTTTTGACACATGTGCTGTTAAACTGATTGTTTAAAAGTTTTCACATCTACTCGTACCTCTCCTTTTTGGCATACTGACAATGGTGTTACGTTCGAAATATTTGGGTACCTCATTTGTCTCATACATATAACCTACGAGTTGTAAAAGGCGTTCTGTTACTGCTTGTCCAGCGGCTTTTAAAATTTTTGCTTGCACCGTATCTAACACCCGGCGCCTCTTTAATGGTAGTTCAAACTCATCTCTAAGTATTGGACATCCCAAATCATTCGTTTCAATGCCTATTTCCTGTTCTAATGCTTCTAGTTTCTGCCCTGCCTTATATATACTGGCCATGTATCCGCTTACCCTACATTTTCTATTATTGTCTCTTCCCACACCCCTTATATTTTTGCTATACGGTTTTATATTACTAAAATTCATTCTAATTAGTTTGTATGCTTCGTCTGTCTTTCCTATTTTTATCTTGTTTGTACCTATTTGCACTTTTTATCAATCCATTGTCCTTTAGCTTTCCTGCATTTGCAAATATTCTATGGCTTTGAATCTGAGTTTCCCTGCTTCGTCTGGTTTGTGCTTGTATTTTCGCCTACTTTTATTAAATTTAGAATATCCTTTGTCACCCAGGGTTTCTTATTATCTTTTTGTTTATATCCCAGAATATTTTTGTCGTCATGTCTAAGCTGGATCTGACGTTATTCCATTCTGCTTCTACTTCCTTGGTATCAAAAATTTTCTTGAAGACATTCGACAATTCCTCTGATATTTTCTTAAATGTTTCGTGACTATCTCTATCTTTTAGTTCTTTTCGTTTCTTTTTCAAAATTTTTAATTTAAACGTGCCATTCAGAATTACTATGCTGTGTTCAGTGTCTATATCTGCTTTCGGGTAGCTTCTACAGTCTGTTACTTGATTCTTAAACCGTTGTCTCCTGGAATCTTCAACGTGTACCGTCTTCTATCATGATGGTGAAATAATGTGTTGGTGATGGTTTTCTCGTCGTTTCTCGTACCTAAACCATATAAACCTTATACCGCTCTTTTCTTACCCTCACCTACTACTGCATTAAAATCTCCCGTTATTATTTAATTTTCATCCCCTTTTATATATTTGTAGATCGCTTCTACGTCCTCTGTAGGTAGAGGTGAGCATGTATACTTGTATTATTACTGTATATTTACTGGTTTAGATATTAATCTAACCATGAGTACCCTTTCGTTCTTTTGTAAGTAGTTTTCTACACAGTGTGCTATTATTTTTCGCATAACTATTCCTTCACCCGAATTTCCTTCTACTGATCCAGTATAAATTATACTGAAATCTCTGCTCCAAAAATCCCTCGTCCCTGATCACCGAACTTCGTTAATCCCTACTATGTCTTGCTAACTTATCCATTTCAATTTTCAAATTCTCTAACTTATCTACTTGCTTCATGCTTCTGACATGTCACGCTCCGACTCGCCAAGTGTTCCTGACTTTCCTTTTAAACTTCGCAGAGGCTGTGTCCTCCGTAGTAGTCCCTTCTCGGAGTAGTAGGATTGGTACATCCGAAAACAGATCCACCTTATGGGATCCACCCATTGGATCCACCGATCCACCGCCACCGATCCACCCGATTCATATCTAACCTAGGTAAGAGTTTTCTCCAACTAAGCATTTTTAGCTCCAGGTATGGATCTTGCTCTCGACACCTTGATCTGAACCATCACCTCTAATATATGCCAGAAACTTGCATGCTTTTGAAATTAAAATTTTGATTAATTAAAAGTTGAAAATACAAACATTTTACTTTAAACAAGAAATTACCAAAACCGAAAAAATTCCAATGCATGCTTAACGATAATATACAAATGGGAAAGTCAATTGATTTCGTTCGGTGAATAATTAATACAGTCTATCTGATTTTCATATAGGTAAAATCACCACTTCGCTATGCTCTCGGCTACCTAATTTCGGCTACTTTTCCAAGGTCGTGGTACGTCATAGCCTTTTATAAATAAAGGGCAATGTAATACAATTTTAAAATTTTATTCTGACATTATAAATAAGAAAATTTATAGGTTAGTAGGTTAGATAGCAGAAAAAACAGGTTAGGTCAGCGCCGCGGCGTTCACTTAGCCTATCAATTTTTCCTTCTATCTAACCTAAGTCAACACAAGTCCAACTAACCTAACCCAACTCCAGACAACGTAAACTAACCTTAACCCTCACCTCCACCCTACTTTGTTATTCTCTTTCTTCTCGCATCTGTATGACATACATCCAAACTATATCCAACATATGTCCAGTATACATGCTACATACATCCGACACATATCCAACATATGTCAGCCATGTCCGCTATATGTCCGACATATGTCAAACATTCGGACAAAATCCGACCTAGGTCGGATTAAATCCGATCTAGGTCAATTTTCATCCGACCTAGGTCGGAGGTAATTTCACCCTATAAGGCAATTTTACCCTCTAACACAATTTCACCCTAACCTAACATCATACATATATCCGACATATCCGGACATATGTCGATGTGTACCCCTGCTCAGTCCGATCTAGGTCGGATTAAATCCGACCTAGGTCGGATAGCAAAACTGTTCCTAAACAAGAGAATGTAAGCGATATGGCGGTGTACGACATATTCGGGTATCTTCCGCAATATACGCCACCACTCTGTAGGGTATATAAGGGGCAATTTTTTATATACGATTTAATCTTTGGCAGTAGCTAGAACGGTAGACATGAGCGTCTCCAAGGTGATTAACGCTCTTCAACTTCTTGAGAATAAAGTGAAACCAACAAATGAGCGATCTGGATTGTTGCTGGCAGAAAATATGTGCAACAATAATCTGGTGACAGATATTGGTAATATTTGTTGTGTCGAAGGCAAACAGATGCTGACTGGTGGACTACACACACCAATTACAGAACCATTTTGTGACAATATAATGTTGGTTAAAATTTGCGACCTTTCTGACGCCGAGCAAACATTTGCAAACAAAAGGATGTTTATCCTAAAAAAGAAATTTGTGGTGCATTTAACAGTTACCTACGAGGAAAGTTCGACCGATTTGTTTCCGCTAAGCATGGTGTTAAAGCTAAGCTTCCGTTTTCTATGGAAAGCACCAACAAAATGGGCCAGGGAGTAAAAGAAATTATCGGAAAAGAAGGCCTCGAAAGCATTAATAAAAATTCAAAAATCCTATATGTGTTCTGTAAAAAGTGGAACTAGCAGATGTTAAGTTGGAAACTTTATTGGAAGAACTACCAGATATATTAGAAGGACTTTTTGACATGGACGTAACCCAAGATTTTGCTGCCATATTTAGCAAGATGGAGATGTGTTATTATTTAACTACAAACCATAACCTTTGCTACAAGGGCGGATACGAAGGCAACTGCAATATTATACTTGACAACGATAAAACGGTGGGAATCGATTGTTTAACATGGCTAACAACCAATGCAAGAATTAAGATATACAACAAATTGGCAATCATATACTAGATTTTTACGTTGTCCAGATGCACGTTTAAGGGAAACATTCGCGTTTACTTTGGCCAAAAAACATGGTATTACGCGATTGGAAGCGACAATATACAACAGTACAATTGGAAGCTATGTCAGTGCGGAACGGGTGTATAAACCCTTAAAAGACTGTTTAACCTTATTGGAAGATAGAAAGTTATACTTCCTAAAGGCGCCAATATACTCAGTACCACTTGCCAAAATGTGGAGTAAGCTATCGGACAAGCTACAAAATAGCTGCCGTTTAGTGTATAATAACCTACTACAGTACGTGTACTGGGGGAATAGCAATACAAAGAAATTGACTGGGTTGCAAATTAAGTTGTCTGAAAAACCAGAAGAAAGGGAAAAATTGATAAAGTATGTGCTTTCGGCTTTTAGTTTTAACTATTTACCTGTAAATTATTTGGAGATAGTAGAGGAGGAAGACAGCTAAGATAAAATAAAAATGTTACATAAGTGCTACATTAAAGCAGGTAGTACATATTTTACACAATCTGCAACACCATATTCTACAATTTTAAAAAAAATAATCATTTCGGAATTGGGGTTGATAAATACGCCTAACATTCGCCCAGAGGTTGTACGACAACGCGTAAATATTGGCAGTAAAGTCTATCCGTTTACGTTAAAAGAAATTGCCCCATTATGCAAGCCATACGCTGTAAGTGAAAGAAAAAGACAACTGGAATTAGAGGAAATGGATGCAAAAAGGCGAAAGTTGGACTACATGGGAAACACTGCGACAATACGCGAACAATACAAAGATATGTTAGACAAAGAACATCTTATTAGAGAAAATGAGGAAAAATTAAAAGATTATTTTATGTGCCGATGGACTGACTTAGATACATCCGGGTTCTACAACCTGTATGCATTTGTGGTTAGTAAGAAAGACTCTTTTGTTATGTAGGCGTCCTTGTGGAAAAAAATGGTACTAAATCTGTATACTTTTTAAAATGTTATTCTAAAAACGTATTTATTAAAATGGCCGATAACATAGACGAACTAAGGAATGCGGGTTTCGTAACCTTCGCGTACACCACACGCAAAAGGGTTTCGCTAAACATTTATATATTTGCCTATTAAACTACCTTTCGGATCATTTACAACCGAGGCTCCTACAACCTATAACGGTCATGTATTCTCAAAAGTGGTGGACATGCAACTACGCAACAGTGAGTGGGAGAATAAGAATTCCCTCCAATACTGACAAGAAGAAGTCGATCAAGCTAACAAGATACGTATGCAGACTATAGTGGGAAAGCCGCGATCAAAAGATTGTCACAAGCTGCAAGAATTTCACGAAAGAATGGATTTGGTTGTCGGTGAAATCAAAGACTTTATATATAGAGACAAACTTCGGTACATTTTGCAATTCGAAAACTTAGACGGTCTCTATGTATCAAACTATTGGCTCGAAAGAGAGATAGAGGACTTGGGTGTCGATTTAAATTTTAAGCTGCGAATAAAATTAGATAAAATTAAAACCACTCCCAACAAACATAAAGAATATATAAGTTTGTATTAAAATTAAGTTTAAATGGCTCCATGCTTGGTATTAAATATTTTTAAATTTTGTTATGTATAATGTCAGAATAAAAATTTTTGAATAGTATTACATTGCTCTTTATTTAAAAAAGGATATGACGTTACCACGACCTTGGAAAAGTAGCCGAAACTAGGTTGCCGAGAGCATAGCGAAGTGGTGATTTTACTTATATGAACGTATT
Source organism: Platerodrilus igneus (assembly GCA_036346225.1). Lineage (NCBI taxonomy): Eukaryota > Metazoa > Arthropoda > Insecta > Coleoptera > Lycidae > Platerodrilus > Platerodrilus igneus. The sequence goes on along the minus strand of JARFIW010001373.1, from coordinate 1,629,088 downwards.
AAGTGAGTCTTTGTGTTCTCTAATGCGTGGTGTCAACCAGGATGGCCAATATTTTGCCCGTTTTTGTAATCTGCAAAATGTTGAGTGGCTAACAACGCGTACCAGCTATAATTATTACAATTAATAAAACACTGTTTTAAGTTTATCGAGTTTTGTTTTAAAGGTTTAAATTGATTTACAAAAACCTGGTGACCAAAAAAAAATTTAAAGATGGAGTTACAGCTAAAATTAAGTAAGGGTAAATATATGATATCAAGAAAGAATGCAGCAGGAATCATTCACTTTCACTATTATTATTGCATCCACCAAACGAAATCAATTGATTTTCCCATTTGTATATTATTGTTAAGAATGCATTGGAATTTTTTCGGTTTCTGCTAATTTCTTGTTTAAAGTAAAATGTTTGTATTTTCAACTTTTAATTAATCAAAATTTTAATTTCCAGAGCATGCAGGTTTCTAGCATATATTAGGGGTGACGGAAGAAAGATCTATGCTTGGAGCTAAAAAAATGCTTAGTTGAAGAAAACTATTGTTCAGATTTAAGATGACAATGTTATTTAATACTGTTACCAGATGTGCGAATATTTTGCAAAAAAGCTTAGTTGAAAAAAACTCTTATCTAGGTTAGATATGAATAGGATGGATCGGTAGCGGTGGATCCGGTGGATCCAATGGGTGGATCCCATAAGGTGGATCTGTTTTCGGATGCACCAATCCTACTACTTCTCGGAGATCCGAATGGGGGACTATTTTAATCCTAGAATATTTTACCCCAAAGGTTGCCATCAATTTAAAAGTAATTTAAGTACGCTGTGTACTTGGGAGGAATGCAGTGGTTTCCCGTTGCCTTATGCGTTGTAGTAGTGTGTTTTAGAATGCTAGACCGATCCCTATGGTACCTGTTAGTCTAAGTAGCGAAAGAGCTGCTGCCCTTTTTACATAACTATTAAAATGTTCATTTTTTGAACACAAATTGTTCTCAGTTCAAAAACTCCTGCAAAAATAAAATCTATTCTTCTGGGTTTTAAAAAATGATGCCACTTGCTTGGGGGGTGTTAGGGTTTCAAATTTTGGTGTGAAAGGTTGGTTGGTTGGTTAAAGGGTAAAGGGTCTACCAGCTATAAAATTTTTAGAAAACATTTATTAAAGAGGTCAAACACGATTGATTTTAGGGATGGACACGAACCGAACAGGTTCGAGGTTCGGTTCGAGGTTCGGTTCGATTTTTCGAACCGAACCGAACCGAACCGGACATTTTATTTTCGAACCGAACCTCGAACCGAACCGGCAAATTTTTCGAACCGAACCGAACCTAGCTCAAGGTTCGGTCCGGTTCGGTTCGAAAAGTTCGATTTTTTAAATAAAAATTTAGTTTAAAAATTTAATTTTCACTGAAAACATGTCAATCTTAATTTCTCCCAAACGCACATTTTAAAAATCTCTAGTAGCAAGCATATAAGAATTAGAACGATTGTCTAATGTACATGGTCATCGAGTTTTAAGGCAATAGGTAAATAATGTAATAGGTATTAGTGATACATATCTAATAAATTTTGTCATCGAGACACGTTTGTAGATCAAAAATTCTAGATTAGTTCGATTTGTTTAATGCTCCTTATTTCAAATTGTTGTTTGTTTATAACTAGTATTAGATATTGGAGAAACTCGAAATGATTTTGAAAATTTGGTTTTAAAAACAAGTTTATTTTATTTAATGAACAGAAGTCGTGTTATAAACCATCTTAAACATATACAAGCCGAGGTCACGGTCTAGAGACTACAGAAGTTTTTAGAATAAACGAAACAATTTAATTTTTAATTAAGTATGTATTACTAATCCATCATTTTGAATTTTTTACTTTTATATGAAAACCAGCTCTCTATTAATATTAAAAAATGAGATCTTGTAGCAAAAATTAATCTCTTTTTCTTTTGTACATAATCGCTCAACAAATGGTGTTACAAAACGCATGGTACGATAATATTTACGGTTTATTTATTGTGGCCATTACCAATGTCCTTAGAAGTAGCCGATACTCTAAAAGAATGACCCCAAACTTTCTCTCACGACCAAGGGTTGAAGTTTATGACTCATAAGGGCATAAACTTTTCAATCAATGCCGACATAAAATAACACACTATAATGCAAATAATAAGCAGACATAATGCCCGTGCCATAAATACTGTTATATTTTATTATGAAAAACGTAAACGCTGTTTGAGATAGATTTACGATTTTTTCCGAGAACCATCTGATATTGTCTTTTAAAAGAAATAATAATAAAGATAAACTGACAAACAGCTTTTTGTTTGTACTGTATAAGAAATCAGCAACACCTTATTTATTGTCTTGCTACTTTTTTTATACTAACTAAAACTAAAATAAAAGTAATCGCAAAGATCGTGTGATATCGTTCTTTCACGGTAAAATGACATTAGTAAAATTCATCAATTATTAACACATGCTAAATTTTAGAGGTGGTTTTCACTATTAACCTAATTGTAATTACGCTTTGTTAAAGAGAGTACGTATTGAAAAATCAAACCTGGACAAATAGTATTAATATGATTTATGCTCGTAAAATCTAAAACAAATTAATGTTGAGTTTATTTGGAAATAGCAGCTACTAATTATAAAAACTACATTAAACATTTAAATTGTTGTAGTTGAACGTACTAGTTGTTTAAAATATTAAAATGTCGAACCGGTTCGGTTCGGTTCGTTTTTTTCGAACCGAACCGAACCGAACCGGCATATATTTTTTCGAACCGAACCTCGAACCGAACCGGACTAAAAAGTTTTCGAACCGAACCGAACCTAGGGCAAGGTTCGGTTCGGTTCGGTTCGAATCCATCACTGATTGATTTATCCCTAAAAATATATATTTTACCTCTAGAATGTTTAGAACGACCAGATGGAGGTGGTACTGCAGCAAAATTGATGTCTGTGGGTTAATACGTCATCTCACTTTCACCAAACAAATGACTTTGATTGAAATGATTACATTTTTTTATTAAATGACTAAAAAGTATTTTTAAACGCTTTATTTGTGGGTTCTAATTTAAACTCTTTTCTTTCTTTTGCAGTTATTCTCTTAACACGCCGCCAACGATAGGCGATTAAAAATAAAAATTCTTCCTAAATACCAAGAGTTATTTTTATTTAATGGCTCGTGTTCTTAAAGACCCGTCGATATCAAACCATATACTTAATTATTTCAGTAGGTCTACTACATGCAAATGTACTCATCCTTTACCCAAAATGATCTCTTAAGAAATTCTTTGACCGTACACGTAACTCCGCAGTTATATAAACATATGGAGCCGTTAAACTTAACCCGTTACGTTTTACAAATTAAAACCAAATAGTTCTTTCAAAACTATTCAAACATCGTTATTAATTAATTACAGTGTCGTGTCCACGTTATCTATATTTAGCCTAATCCTGTAAAACTAATAGTAATCCGACGTCTACTTTATAATCCAATAGAGCCATGGTATCTTTTCGGTATTCAGTAAACCCACACGCTATATTTCTTCCAATCACTTCAATCGAGTGAGGATGACTCAAATACTACAAGTAAATAAATCTTCTTCCATTAATTACTCCACTATTATTTTAAGCAGAATAGCTAATAGTGATATAAAATAACGATGCTGCCCACTTTTCAATATCCGTGTAATTATATGGCGGCGAAGAACATTATGTTCGCATTAAAAGAAAATAATACGTGTGGGAAGGGCATACAGCTGTTTAAATTATTAAGCAGGGTTTTATTTGCAAAATAGTACACTTTTCGTGACGTGCTAGCTGTAATTAAAGCAAAGCCTGGTTTGAAATAAAAGGTGTTGTTTGAAATTTGTTAAATTTAAATTAATTTCGTAGTGTTTAAATTGGCTTTTTCGTTGTTACTCAAATTGTCAGTTGCGGAAACAATGTGGAAAATATTCAAATAGTCCATAAGAAAATTGTATTCAACCAATGTTCTATTATTAAAAAATTCACGTAGAATAAGAAAATCGCTTAAAAAGCGGATTTTCTATAATTAGTAAATCGTCTCTGGTTTGAAATTATTCAAATTAGGACACCTTATGAGTGACTATACATAGGTGTTAATTTAAAAAACTCTTAACGTGTGTGTTAGAGACCAAGAGAGACCTTTGGGAGGATGCGTGTCTAAAAGTAGTGGAGGCAGCGGACCTTCCGAAGAAACCCAAGGTTCTAGTATGGATCCCCGACAAAGATGTCGAGGAGAAAGTTGCCAGGACCCGACTGCACAAGCAGAATCCCAGTCTGCAAACGGGTGGCTGGCGTATGCTTTCCCGGAAAGCTTATAAGGAATGAACTATCATTGCCTTTTCGGTCGATACGGGATCTTATGAGGTACTTGAACAAGCCAAAAAGGAAATTCAAGACACAATACTAACCGAGTGGCAAGATAGACGGAACCAGAGCACAACTGGGAGAAGGGTATACGCACTAGTCCCAAACATCCGAGACAGGCTAAACTGTCACCACCTGGTCCCCTCACAAGAGCTCATTCATTTTCTCACGGGGCATGGGTCTTATCCAACCTACAGGAACCGCTTCGACTTCAAAGACAACAACAACTGCACATGTGGTGAGGTGGGGACACCGGAACATCTGGTGTTCCACTGCACCGAACTGCAACAGGACCTAGAAATGGACAGGACAATCCTACGGGACATACCCCTCTCGGACATGCTCTGGAACATATTTCCTTACCTAAACAGAATCACTCACCAAACTACTACTATACTACACCAAAGGTATACAAACGTACTCTGATAGGACACACACAAACACCATACAAACCCCACACATGACAAATACCACAAACACAGATCACAAGAAACACAGAAGTTTGACGTAACGCATCGAACGTGCAATACAAAAGCACAGTCCACCCAACACACATGGGAACCGACAACAAACAAGCGGCATTCTCCCAAGGACTCACCAGGAACCACGTGTCTCCTGAAGATCTACCAGAAGGCTCATGAATCCTGACGACCGGGAGTGATACCAGTGAAAACGAAGTGAAAATAGTGACATCGGCAAAAGTGCGGCAAACGTACCTCAAACACAAGTTTCCCCCAGAACACTTATTAGTATTAGGATACTAACATTAGTAGGATAAGGACTCAATAATAACCATCTAACCAAAAAATACAACTAACTAAAATAAACAAGAGAAAATTCTAACCAAATTCGTAATTGCTTTAAGAAATCTAACCCTAGCTTCAGTAACGTAATGTTTATATTTCCAATGTTGTAGCGCAACTAAAAATTACTACAGGGGAAATATTCTGACAACATAATTACAACACATCAGCACGACAAAATACACACAAACACGCACACGCACAAGCACACACAAACAACAGAGACTGTACGTGGCCTCCCTGGTTACCGGCTGCCGACAGCCATGACACGTACAGGAACGCGTACTTCTCGGTTTCTGATTTCCGGCTACCGGCGGTTGGAAACCGGGAGAGGAAAACAGTCCCAAGGACCTCACCACAGACATAAGCACACGCACACACAAACATGAAAACAATAAACACACACACCATTATAGCACACCGACACGACAAAACACAAACATACCCACACCAAAACACACACAAACACGCACGTACACGTACCTGCACGCACACGCATACGACACAGATATATACACACGCGCACACATACACACCAGGGACTGTACGTGGTTATCTTGGTTTTCGGCTGCCGACGGCCAGAACACGTCCAGGAATGCGAACTTCTCGGTTTCTGATTTCCGGCTGCCGGCGGTCGAAAGCTGGGAAGAACAGCAGTCCCAAGAACTACACCACAGACAGAAACACACACACGCACCCTCACGCGCGCACAGACACAAACACACACACACACACACACACACGCACACTTACACATACACACCAGGGACTGTACGTGGTCTCCTGGTTTCCGGCTGCCGACGGCCAGGACACGTACAGGAATGCGAACTTCTCGGTTTCTGATTTCCGGCTGCCGACGGTTGGAAGCTGGGAAGGAAAACAGTCCCAACGACATTACCACAGACAGAAACACATACACACTCACGCACCCATAGGCGCGCACAGACACAAACACACACACACGAGTATTTCCAAACGTAAATAATATAAAACTAACTAATATAACTTAAGGTAGCAAATAATTCTGTTAGATTTCTTAGGAGTAACAGGTTTGCTGTAATTTTTAGGTAGCAAACTAATTGTAATGTTAGAATAAATAAAAAATAAAATAAAGCCTCTTACAATTTAAAAGTTAAAGTTACAATCCCGCAAGCGCGAGATTACGTAACGCACCGGCAGATGGTAACCCTTATATTGGTTACAGATTTTAGCGCGCCCATCTGTCAATGACGTCACACAATAAGCATATTTAATTGCGCAATTACGGAATAAATATAAATGTTCGAAATGCAGTATAAACAAATAAGGTACTTACATAAATAGGTACGACTTCTTGCGAGGTTAAATTAAAGTTGGCGTCTGCTGAAGTCCATCAGGGCTGCTGATGACTCCCATCAAGACAATTAACGGAGGGTACGCCCAGCGTCCTTCCAAAGCGCTCCGACCAGCTACGGCAGTCATGAACTCGTTCGTCTAGGGTCGTGGACTCCGGTTCGCTCTAAGCTGCTTACAAATTACCTCTACCTATGCAGGGAACGAATAAGGAAACAGGTATAAGGGGCGACAATCAGATAAGGCAAGGAAATCTACATAAATAAAGATAAAAGCACGATACAATACGTTACCAAACCACTTCTCTCGATGTTCAAAGGCAAACAGCCACGCTACAGAGTCCCCCGGAAACTACTCCCACTTTTCTCTTCCGCCACTCGCGTCGCGCGATCTGGCGCAAACGCACTCTGACGTAACGGAAATACACGCCAAGTCTTTTGAATTTGTGGCGCGAAATTCCCGCACATCAAGATTAAACTAAAAAATGTTTAGTGCCAATTTGGCACGTAACAAGCCAACTACAAGGTCTATTACGGGTTGAGAACGGTCTTGTTCAAGCCCCTATCAAAGGCAATTCACCTGATGATAAGGGTGGTTCAAGTGAACCAGCAGCACAGTAAGGCAGCATCAGCAGCCCAATGTAAGCTGATGAGAGGCTGCGACATAGCCCTTATCCAGGAACCTTGGATTTGCAAGGAAAAGGTGCTAAGACTAGGTTCAATCGGCGGGGCACTTATATATAGTAGATTCACTGATAGATTCAGAACTTGTATACTAATCAACAACAATCTTAAGTGGTTGCAGCTTACAGAATTCTGTCAACAAGACCTTGTGGCGGCCATGGTGCAACTAGGCGGAGGTGGGCCGAAGGAGATTTTACTCGGATCGGCCTTTCTTCCGTTCGGCTTCCCTAATCTTCCCCCCTCAAGGGAACTAGAGGCGCTGGTGGCAAGGTGCAGAGTGGATACATTTTACCTTCTCATTGGTAGCGATGCAAATGCTCACCACACAGTATGGGGCAGTAGTGGAACCAATCCTAGAGGTGTAGCAATAATGCAATTCATAATGGCAAGCCATTTAGACATTTTGAACAAAGGTAATACTCTAACTTTCGTAAATAAACGGAGGATAAAAGTCATTGATATAACTATATGTTCGCCATATATAAGCAAACTAGTAAACAACTGGCATGTGTCTGATGAGGAGAGCTGTCCAGACCATAGATACATCAGATTTTACCGGGCTCAACCAGGTGAAGGAATTTTACCGCAACCCAAGAAAAACTGACTGGGGTAACTATAAGTTAGACCTGGATCGGTACCTTGCAAGCAAAGTTTTAACGGTGTAAAGCTGTCTGGATATTGAAATGGCCGCGGAGAATACTACCAACGCGGTTAATTCTGCATATAACGAAAACTGCCCTCAGTTGGAGAGGAGAACTACTAGGAAGGTTTCGTTATGGAACTCTAAACTCAGACAACTGAGGAGACAGGTAATTGTGAGGTGTACAAGCTGACTCTTACTTTACATGTGATTTTCCAATGCTCCACCCGAAGGTACTACATCGGCCAGGAAGCGAGTTTTTTTTTTAACTGGAAAATTTAGAATTTTGCCGGACCCTTGCTATTCCAAACAAGGTAGGGATCTTTAACGTGCGTAACAACACTTACACACGGGACCTCCATTTTACCTCTCATCCGAACGAGGATGTATTTTTGTGAAAAATGCTCGCCTAACATTTTTCAAGTGGACCGTGTCGGGATTCGAACCCGGGACCTTGGGCGTAGTAGTCACACACATACCACTACGCCACGGAGACGCCTAGCTGACTCTTACTGAGTATAACAAAGCTCCGAGGAAGGCCAAAAGAAAATCATGGAGGAGATACTGTGAAGATATCGAAGGATATCCTGAATGCGCCGGACTTCAAAGAATTCTCTCGAAGGGCACCCAGAGATCTATTGGCTCACTGTCCATGGGAGACAGTAGTTTTACCAGGAATGAGAAGGAGACGATGGCTCTTTTGCTCCAAACTTATTTCCCTGGTTCGACGGAACTGGAACAATCATCTTTTGAGTCGCAAATCCAGGGGTCTGAGGCCCCCGAAAGAAGGGCGTTTTAGAAAGACTGGGCAGTAGCGAAGAAAAATTAAATGGGCGATAAATACTTTCAAACCATATAAATTTCCCGGCATTGACGGGATTATTCCAGCCATACTACGAAATGGATCAAACCTTTTGCTGAGTTGGATCTGCAGAGTTTTGAGGGCTAGCTTGACATTCCAATATATTCCGCGCAGTTGGAGGTTAACTAGGGTAGCCTTTATTCCTAAACCTGGTCATTCGGATCATTTCCACGCAAATCCTGCAGTCTTATGTCCTTTCTTCTTAAGACGATGGAAAAACTGCTTGATCATCATATCAGGAAGAGTGTTTTGGCGACTAACCCATTACACCCGAACCAGTTTACTTTTAGAGCAGGACTTTCAACAGAGTCAGCTATTCATTACCTGGTTTCCAAGGCTGAAAAGACTCTAGCTAACAAAAAGATTCTTCTATGTGCCTTTTTGGACATTGAGAGAGTCTTTGATAATACGTTCTTCAGCTCTATATCGACGGTCACCAGATCAGTTGGGATGAAGGAAGCTTGCTGCAGGTGGATAGACTGCATGTTAAGTGAAAGGGTGGCAGCCACAGAACTGCTTGAAGATACCCTGGCAGTCCGGGTGGCTAGGGGATTCCTGTAGGGGGAGTTTTGTCTCCCCTGTTGTAGAACCTAGTCATGGGCGGATTGTTGTGGGAGCTGAGCAGAGAAGGGTTTACCCCGCTGGGACATGCTGATAACTTAGCAGTCTTAGTGGAGGGTAAATACAATAATATTATCAGGGACCAAATGCAAGAAGCCCTGAAAATAATAGAGAGGTGGGCAATAGGGGAAAGCCTTCGAGTCAACCCTCAAAAGTCCACTTTAGTGTCTTTTACCCGGAGAAGGAAGATTGCGGGCATTATTCCTCTCTTTGTTAACGGTAACGAAATCGGCCTGTCAGGCGAAGTGGTGTACTTGAGAGTAACTCTGGACTTCAAACTCACAAGGAACCTGCAGATCGATAAGACCGTACGCAAAGCGGAAACCTCCTTAGCAATAGTTAGACACACTTTCGGTCAATCCTGGGGACTACGACCAAAGATGGTACACTGGTTGTACACTAGGGTGGTCAGACCAGCAATAACATATGCAGCCTTGGCATGGTGGTCCAAGGCTAAACAATCAAACAAAAACATAAAGTGACCAGGATCCAGTTACTGACTTGAATTACAGGGGCGATGTGTTCCACGCTCACTGCTGCTATGGAGACTCTCCTTGGCCTACCCCCACTGCACTTGGTGGAGGTGAGGGAGGCAAGACTTGGATTATACAGACTTAAGAACTTTCAGTCTAGGATTATTGAAGGTACGGAGCGTACGAGATTGCTTGGGAGAAATTGGGGCTTCTGTTTGAGATGCGTTCGGACTAAATGACTCCCCAGCATCCGCCGGATACACTCGTCAAGATTGTTACCCAGGATGTAGAGTGGGAGAAAATGAAGGGTAGATTACCTCCGATCAGCATGGTCTGGTACACGGATGGCTGTAAGGGCGAGACCGGGTCCGGATCTGGACTCTTTAGGGAGATACTGGAGGTACGTTTAAACGTACGAGCAAACGTTACCGTTTTTCAAACGGAAATATACACCATACTGCAAAGTGTGCGGGAAAGTATAAAAGGTGCCTTTATTAAAAGACATTTCTATATTGTGTCTGACAGCCAGGCGGCACTCAAGGTTCTAACAAGTTAGAAAGTGTCATCTAGATGGGTGTGGGAATGTATTGAGGCACTTAACGGACTGGCATAACAAAACTCTGTTACATTACAGTGGGTGCCAGGCCATCAAGGACTCAATGGAAATGAAATTGCAGATGAACTTGCAAGACAAGGGGCGCAAGGTCTTATCGGTCCCGAACCTGCTTTGGGAGTCACTAAAGCTGCCATCTGTAGCTGTATCAGCGAATGAATGTGCAACCAACACTAAAGAGGCTGGCAGAACAGACTAAGACTAACACATAGTAAGGCGCTGGTAAAAGAGCCTAGCAAAAACAGAACCCAGGAATTGCTTTGTTTAAGCAGGGAACAGCTCAGAATTACTGTAGCGTTCTTGACAGGACATACTTTTGTCAAGGTTCATCTCCAGAGGATGCATAAATGTAACGGAGACCACGAATGTAGGCTCTGCTTAGAGGAACCGGAGACTGCAATGCATGTACTATGCAGATGCGAGGCGTTGGGGAGAACGAGACGGCGCCTATTCGGGCGACCAAAGTTAGACCCAAAGGAAGTGAATACCTTTTCATCAAGGGTCCTGTACTCTATGATTCGGCGTGCAGACTTTGCAGATTGGGTATTATACTTAACCAGGGTTAGCACAATAAGCTATTTAGGCTGTAGTGCGGCGGAGCCGTTGACAGACGCACCCACCAGGAGGAGTGGTTTTAGTGGGTATGCCGTTTGGAGAGTCCCACACTTTGGCTATAAAAGCGTTCCACTCCACCGGGTTTGGATAACTATCAAAAAAAAACGTGTGTCTACTTTTAGTCGTGTTGCTGGTCCTCATTAAACTAAAATGTAATTCATTAAACTACAGGTTCTAAGTACTAAATTTATTGCGCATTGTTTAGTACATATTTAGAAACGACTTCAACCTCTACATTAAGTTTTTCACATTGGAAATAGTGTATGTTCATTAATTGAGAATTCTTAAAATATTTGAAAAAATACTGTATTTTTAAAATTATCAATTGTTTATAATAGAGGAAAGTTTTGACATACCCCATACTCTCTCATAATCGTTGATGAGATAAAACCGCTTCTATGCCAGAGTGAAGAGTTTGAGCTTACATTATAGGTGTTTTGTGACTAATTGTAATAAGTTGTTCATAAAATTGATTGAATTTCGATTTTGCATATTTTTCTGTTTATTCATTGTACAAGTAATATAATATAATGCATTTTATATACGTTTTAAAGCACTGAAACAACATTTTGTGAGAAATTTGTGATTTTTCTGCGGTTTAAAGCAAATTTATTTTTGTAGAATTTTTATGTCAGTATTATTTTCTCATTTTATTTACACTATTGCTATTTTAAACAGTAAAATGCTGTTACACTTTAAAATGTGCTGTACAAATTTTTTCTAGTAAATAATTATTGTAGGGGATTTTTCTGTAGGACTAATGTAGGGGTGTTACACATAGTTGAATATGGTTTTGAATTAGGGAATTACACATTATAAATGTGGTCTAGGATTCCCTGGTAATGTTTTGAAGGAATTTTGCGATAAACACGCTTGTCATGCGCGTGGAGCGGACATGTTGTTTTCCCGATTAATCAAAACGCGTAATAAAGCCGTTGTGGTAGACAAGTTGAAGAGGAGACAGCCGTTATGATCATTCCTGACGCGACTTTTTGAAAGTTAGCTCTTTGTGTGGAAAGTGCATATAAACCCGTGATGTAGTGTTTCATGAATTACCTAATCTTGAAACTGTTAGTCTCGTCTTGTTGCTATCTACGTTTACTAAACAACTAACTTCACCGAACTCCGCCAACGAATCTGGTCTAGAAAAGGCATTTAGCACCCACGCTCCGTATAACCCTGACATTAAAAGTAATTATTGGTTACCCAGCTAGCTATTATGCATTAATTTAGAGGTAACCGAATCATTAATTAATTACATTGTAATTTGGAAAGAGAATTATTTTCCTTTATTTGTACGCCAGATAGGTTTTGGGCCTCTTGGAGCTTTTTAAAAAAATAAGTATTTCCAAAAACACTCCTATTAAATTAAGTTTAATACAGTAATTACAAAACTGGTTTATTCCTTCTATAACAACTTGTACGTTATGTTCATTAACGTGACTTAATTTAGTTGACAAAAAAATAATCAAAGTTAATATTTTAACAATCAATAATTACCAAATGAGCTTGAACTACCAACAATGTTAAAGTTATAAAGTTCGAAGACTGACTGACGTGACATTCTATTACTTAGACATAATAATTGCATTTATTCTTATATGTATTTTAATATGGGAGATATGTAACTCTTCCCGACCTAGATGAAAATTAAGAGTTGATACTTAATTTCTAAAACTCATTGTTCCTAAAGTTTTGTTTGTGGTTTCTATGTTCTTATATCTAATATACATTTTGTACAATAAGTATACAGTTAATAAAAATAATACAATAATCAATAAATTGTCCAAGCACTGATATTGTCATACTGTAATTTTGGCACTTTTAACTAATTTAAATGTCTTTTATAATTGTCCACTAATTTCACTGCGTGGTTGAGATCGTCTAGGTCTAGTTGTTTTAGTTGCATTGGCTTCTGGATAGTTCCGCTGTCTTCGGTTTGAATCTTGAATTGTAGTTCGGATAGATTTGCAAATTTCTTCGTCACTGCTGGGTTTTGATATACTCGAATAATTTCACTTTTTAATTTCAAATAACAATCTTCCTTTATGGTGATCACTTTGCTACTAATTTGAGCTAAACTGTTTTCGTCTTTGTTGCAATTGGCGGTTGCTATCACTTCCCGAGGAAATACAGCAATCCATTTGTTGTCTCTAACTTTCTGAATTTTCATGTCCGTAATTTGTACTGGCTTTGATATACAATTTTCATAATGATTAGAGAATCGTAATAATTCACTTCTCAAAGGCTATCTGTTTGAATAGCCGTTGTCGTTATCGATTGACATAAGTATTGACCGAGGGCCATTTTTTTGCATTTCTGATTAGTGAATCCATGCCTAAGTTGATTTAGGGAAAGGAACTTGGTCTTAGGGATAATAACTTGATATTGACTAGTAATTTTTATAGGGAAAGCAAATAAATGATAATAATTGTATGTTAATCTCTACAATTAGAATTTTTATTAAAAATGTAATTTCATGATTCTTTACATAACCTTTTGCTATGGCTATTTTTTTCAAATACAAGTATGTTAGACTCTGTTACTTCGAAAGGTAATTTACTCTGAGTCATAAATGATTTGATCCTTAATAATTCGTTCAATAAATAAAGTGGTTCGAAAATACTAGCATGTAAAGTATTTAATATAGCAAATGTTACAGCATTTTCTAGTGCAGCTAAAATATGTTGAATTACAGTGGGGTTTGCTATCGTTTGATCAAATATCGTGTTAATTCTTATTAAATCTCGCATTCCTAATGTTGTGGTTTGCATGCTACTTTCAAGTGAGCTTTTCCTAAATGTTCAAAACTTCTCTTAATCTCTTAATGTGTTGGTTGAGTGACGTTGAATATACAATTATGTCGTCAAGATACTCAAGACATTTCTCGTTGTGTATTCCTCTCAATATATTGTCCATAACCCTCTGAAAAGTGGCCGATGCGTTCTTTAAGCCAAAAGGCATGCGTTTGTATTTATAGTGTCCTCTGGGTGTGCTGAAAGCTGTTTTGGTTATGTCTTTCTCGTCCATTTCCACTTGGTGAAGGCGAGGCCTAACGTCGAAAAATATTGACATTTTCCTAACTTGTCCAATTGTGATATTTGATAGTGGGTACTTATCGTCTACAATCTTCTCGTTGAGTTTCCTGCAGTCGATAACCATTCGGTATTTGCCTTTGCCAGAGGCATCTAATTTCTTTGGTACAATTAGTATGGGACTGCTCGATGGTGAGTTTGAATGTTGAGTGATATCTTAGTTTAATGTCTATCTGCTTCTTCCCGACTTGCTTGAGGTAGTCTAAATACTTTGGTGAAAATAGGTTTCTCGTTTGTTAATTGAATACTATGTTTGACTGAGTTGGTAAAAGTTAAAGGTATTCCTTTACAAAGGAATATATCCCGGAATTCAAAACATAAATCTTTTATTGCTCTATCTTCTTTGGTGTTAATATCGTCGTTCAAACGAATGTTAATTAGATTTTTCTTGATAATTTTATCGTAATCTGAGGGGTTGGAATTACTTTCAAAGTCTTCATCGATTTCCATTTCACTAAAATTACTTTCTTGCACTTCTATTGGTGTTGTTAAGGATACTTCTATGGGGTAGTCGTTTGAGTTCAAAATTGTTGTAGTGGCGTTGTTATACTCCCGGCGTAACTGTTAAAACCCCGGCGTCGAGCGTTTAGAGCCACTTCCACAGTTGGCAACACGAATACTATCCACATTCACATTATTGCACAACAAAGATATTACGACACAATTTCGTGTCAAATTGTATCACATGCCAAAGATGTTTACAATGATACAAGATGCACCCTAAAAAAGATAAAAAGCACTTACCCAAAAATGTGAAATTCTTCACGATTTCGCGGTCATCCTTGCGCAGGGGCCATGTTGATTTCCATGTATCTCGTTTGGCGTTGTTTGGGGTGAGTTAAGTTATGCCTTTGTTGAAACCAGATTTAGCGTCTTCCCTTTTCTTTGATCGTAAGTAGGACGAAGGAAAAACCAGGTAAGGAACGATAAAGCAAAATAAAGAGGAAACCTACCTCCTGAAAGAGAAAAGACAAAAGAACGACACAGGTAAACATCACTGTTCGACGTCTCGTTGGCTAATAATCTCATGTCATGTCCAAACCGCGCACTTACACACTCCGCGCCTGCGCATTCCTTTGCGCCGACGCAACTGTCCGAAATGACGGAAATTTAACAAGTTTATTTGAAATATTTAAAACTGTACATCTCCAAATTTGGAATGTAACAGCGTAGTTGCTTTTTATATGTACTAACGCGGTGGGTGTTTCTTCTCTGTTGAAATGACATGTGATTTATGATTTCTATATCACTGTTTGAATTTACTAAAGCGTTTAACTTGTTTTTCTGTCTTAGGTTCGATGGTGTATTTTTGATCAGTTTGAATATTGCTGTTTTGAAATCTAATTGGAATTTGTCCGTGTTTTGTTCTTAATAATCTATTCTTTATATCAATATTCGCACTTAATTTTCTTAAAAGATCCATGCCTCTTAATCCGGGTATTTGTTGTTAAATTCAAATTGCAAAATTTGTGTTTTATTTTTAGATTAAAAGGGTTTGGTAAGGGTATATTCACAATAAACTGGTGTAGTGTTGTTTTGTGTGCTGTTTTGATTTTAAAAGGTTTTCTTTCTACAAAATTTAAATAATGTTTCTGCACGGTTTTGGGGCTAAGTAAAGTTTTTGAAGATCCTGTATCCATTAATAATTTAATCTCAGCATGTGGTATTTCTATATAAGGTAAAATGTCTTGATTGATATTGTTTAAATTTATTACACCTGATAGTATTTGGTTCTCTCCAACTAAAAATTTGAGTACGCATTTTCTTCATCGTCCTTTTCACAATTTTCATAAGGGTTGTTACATTCGTAGTTTTCTGAGTAATTGGCCTCATCGTCTCTACTTGGATTTACATAATCACCTGTGTTTTCGGGTATAACTTGACTGTTGAAATCTTTTACTTCTTGGTGAAACAGTTCCTCGGAAGTGAAGTTTCGTTTTTGTGTATAGTCGGGTCTAATTTGAAATATTTTAGTGTTCTGTATAGTTTTACCAGATGAAGTATCCATAGGGGCTCGTTTGCAATAATTATTGGAATTGTTGTTGTTATTCGTCATGGGTGCATTTCTGTTAGAATTTACGCCGAATGTTAGCCATGTTTGATTTGCGTTCTGATTAAATTTGGGCGTGAATGTAGGTTTGGAAAATTGTCGAAATTGATTGTTGAAATTTGCATTATTTACGTTTGTATTATTAATTCTCGGTTGATTTATTGGTGTGTTAAGTGATGCAAATTTGGGTTGTGTCAATATTTGTCTTGTTGCTTTTATAGTTTTAATTAGTAGCTAATTTTTGTTAACGTTAGGGTTGTAAATCCTGTTTCTATAATACATTACGTTTTCTTCCTCTATAATTAAGTTCATCGCTTCTTCTAAGTTTTGGGGATTTATAAATCTTTTTTGGTGCGATAATCGTTCAGGTAATGCGTTTATATACGTATCTAAAGCCATTTTTTCATACATTTTAGTAGTAATTAAACGTACGCTAAAATCCGGTTCTTTTAATTTCAGTTTGGTTGGAATTAAACTTTTCACGTCTTGACATCGCATACCAAATTGATATGGTGATTGATTGTGTACTATTTCTACATTCAATAAGTCCATAATAAGGCATTTGATATTGCGCTGGTCGCCGTAATACGTGATGAATATCTTTTTATAGTCCTCCCTGTTTGTTAGATCATCCCTACTTGCTATCTATGTTAAAGCTCTACCCGTTAATTTACTCAGGATCAATCTTAAATGCCACATGTTCCTTTCAAGGTCTCCCTGTTTGTAAAAACATTTCAGAAATGTCTCGCACGCGGTAATAAATATGACTAACAAAGCTTTATTACCATCGTACGTTGGAATCGCATTTAAATATAACCTTAAGTTTTCAGAATTCATCTTTATAAATTATTTATTCTCTGTTACCTTAGTCAAGTTTGTACTAAAGTTATTTAAAGAATCGCTTACTGTTACTTGGATTGTGTGTAATTATAAACCTTTGCTATAATTCCATCAATTTAAGACCTCTGTTATAAACTCATCAAGTTCAGACTTTTGCTAAATTATTATTTCAGTATTAAATTGTACATAAATGTGTATATAAAATTCTATTGTTTTAATCTTACTTGCCAGTATATATATACAATTGAAAGAAATGGTAGGAAAATAAACTATAGGTACTCACAATAATTTGATTTCCAGTTCCATAGCCTTACTTCTGTATTGGATTCGGTCGATTCTGTACTTTGTCCAAACTTTGTGTTCTTGTTCTAGTTAAGAATTAAAACTCACGGTTACTAATTCTTCAATTTTGCAATCGCTAGTGCCCTTCTGGAATCCGTTCCGCTGCGCGAGATAGATTTCGGGTTTTTGGGAGCTTCTTTCAAAAAATATTTATTTCTAAAAACACTCCTATCAAATTTATTTTAATACGGTGATTGCCAAATTGGTTTATATCCTCTATAACAACTTGTACGTTATGTTCATTAACGTGACTTAATTTAGTTGACGAAAAAATAATTAAACTTAATATTTTAACAATCAATAATTACCAACTAGTACCTTGAATTACCAGCAATGTTAAAGTTATGAAGTTCGAAGACTGAATGGCAATCAGGAGCTCCTCACAGTATCTATGATGCGTCTGATCTCACTTCATCTTGTGGGAAAGTGTAGATCTTACTGTCTGTAGTTTTTTGATACTCACACAATGTCTTTTTATAAGTATTTTTAATTAAGACTGCTTTATTGCAGTTCATTGTTTCTGCACTTGCAGTATCAGGTTGCGTTTGGAATATAAAGCAGTCTTTTGCTTTCTTGTTTCTGATATGAACTCTGTTGAACTTTAAGTATAATCTTCATTTAATACAATGTAACATTCTACTACTAAGACAATAATTAATTCGACTTCTAAATTTCCCTTTGATGTAGTTTTTTTCATCGCCAAAAGTATACATAAACCGATTCGTCTTTCTTTGTCGTTCGTTTAAAAAGTATTCTATAAATATCGGAATTATCGGAACTCGTAACTTTTAATGCAAATTCTACAAATAATTTTGCAAAGCCAGTCAAACTCATTTAACATATCAGAATGTTTGTAATTCGTCTAACTCGAAGAGCTGTGCAGCTTTCACAATCTGCTATCCACTTTTCATCGAATAGTTGTCTTTTCCAGAAAATGATCGTATAGCTCCTTTGATGTTACGAAACGATAACAAAAAGTGCGACTTTGTTAATTCCAAAGTTTGATTCGGATCTTCTACGTTGTTAGCATTAGAAGTGCATTCTATTCTTTCACCACTAGCATTTACCTCATGTGGATCCTCAATATCATCTTCCTCGTCATCGTGTTTTGTCAAAGAAAAATCACATGGTAGCTTGCAAATAGAATCTATAATTTCGTCTTTATACCTGTCACTGTCTAATCTTAATACGTCACAGGTTAAAGCTAAATCGCCTGCAGTAACAGTTCTTAACATTTGCATGATTTTAATCTTGTATTAGTCAGAGTCGATTTGAAACTCAAAACCGGTAAAGTTTCTTAATATACCTCGACTACCGAGATCACTATCGTTATTAACAACAACTCTATGGACATCGCAAATTGCTTGTAGCGAAGAATTATTTGTTTTCTTTGCAATAATCGGATTATGGTTCAAACACGCCATCATAAAATTGCAACAATAAAGTTTTGAACGTACCTAGATACTGCCTTTCGTTTATGTAAACAGTATTATTTCCTTTTACTCAATTGCAGTGAAAATTGGGGTCATCCAACTCTGCGTATGGTATTCAGCTAATCTTTGCGTCTTTAGGCTTGGTGTTTTTTATCGTCAAGTGCACCAACCAAGATAACACACGATACGCGTTTTACTACACGGGGGTTAATAATACCTTAACGTTGAAACAAAAACATACCGATACCACCTCGCGTCTATTTTTTTAATACAAATTATTTATTTTATGCATGGAAAGTGTATTTTTATAATAAATGAATGACTTTAGTCTAAGTTATTTCTAGTACGTTTGATGAGAGCCTCGTTTATAAACTCTTTATGGATGTAATATATTGATATTGTTTTCACACGGATGTATTAACTGGCTTTGTATTTATATCTTAAAATAATTACTCACATATACGGGAGTCAATTTAGCTAATTAGAGCTTCAATTTGCTAAATGCAATAAGATTGATATAGTTTTTTGCGGATATTTTAAATGGTGTTTTATTAACAATACGCATTTATTTATATACAGGGTGGAACAATGCATCTTCGGAAATTTCAATTCTTTCCGGATTCTTTCTATTTGGGTCAGCTTTATTTATAGGGTTTGGGTTCCCATGATCTCTCGTGATCTCTTTATCACGTCAATATATTACTGTGAATATTAGGGTTCAGCTTCCCTGACGTTAGGAGCCACTAAATTTGCTATAAATACTCCTTAATAGAAAATGTAAACTTTTACGTTGCGAGTCAAAAAACGATGCTATAGATGTTTGCTTCTGCTTATGTGAACTATTATCTGAATATGCATATTTTGTCTTGCTAGCTCAGCGATAAATATTCAGTGGACTTTACAAAAATGAAATAAAACAAAGAAATCTCACAGAAAAAATTTATATGAACAATCCTCCATACACTTAAAAACATCTTTCTTCTACACACATTATTTAAGAAATTTATTTACACACACAGAGGTATAAAGAAAGCTTGTAAAGGCAATTTACAACATAAGTTTAAAAAAAACAACATTTATTACTACTTGCACACTAATACAATCTTTACCTAATCCTTGTTAATAACTAGAAAACCCCAAAGTCACAAAATTTTCTTTAAAACGAAGATGTATAATTTAAATACTTTTTTATTACCCTGCCTCGGTGTGGTTGATCAGCAATTTTGAGCGGACTTTTTTGTAAAGATCAAACCACCTCGAGAGTTGACCTCAAAATTACAGAAATTATCCATTTATAAGTAATACAAAAACTTTATAGTAACTAAATCTACTTAATAATACAAAAATTATCTCTCTCAGGGTTTTAAACAAAGTTATACTCGCGTTTTGGATCGTAAAATTTTTACTGGTGTTCATACCTCCATTACAACCTGTCTTTGATTATAATTGTTATCTAAGATCGTTTCCATTTTGAATTAACTGCATCGTAAAATTCCTTTTTCCATTTTTTAGATTTCCGTTTTTAATTAATCTTTGTATGTCAAAGTCTACATCATCAGTTTTCGAAAGTACTTTTATTTTAATTGATTAAAATAGCTGGTGACCTTGCACCATATTCAATTACCGTTTATATAGGAGCAACAAATATGTCGTATAACTGCGCTCCATAAAAAGCTATTCTTTAACAATACTGAATAACTCATGGTCAAATCTTGAATGTCTGCTCTTCATTAGTTCCCGGTTTTATATAATAAAATTTTAAATACGTCATCGGTCTCGAAAGTTCCGATTACGTTTTAGGAGCTACAAGTCATTGCATGATGTAATAGTTAACTGTAATTTCGTGTGTTCCTATCTTTAATGGCCTATTAGTTTTAGATTTATTGCTATAATAAAAGTTTAATATCTCTTATTAATGAATGGAGCTAATCGCTGATGTAATTCTCCCTATTATAACTTAGGAGCTTCTGTAATAATTTATAGCCATTAAAACTTGTCATTTTTTCTGGTTTATTATCCTATCCTATGATATCGCGTTCCACGAATTGACGTGTAATTCATTCACGTTAGTCGTTAGCGTAAAGATAATGAATTCTAGAATAATTCCGAAAGAAACTCGTTTCAAAGAAAAATACTTCACATTCGATACTCGCAATTATGTTATAATTATTTTGAAAAAGATGACTTGACATTGGTGTTATTTAGTAGTCTTAAAGTGGACGAATCTTTACACCTTAGAACTCGCTTAAGGTCTTTTCAGTCTGCATAAATACAATAAAACTTGTTTTAACTGATATTTTTCAAAAGAATAAGTATTTATACATGGGTTTTTCAATCAATAAATGCTTTTATATATTCGCCGGCTAGAACTTGTTTTAAACAATATTTTTAAAACAATTATTTAGACATTAGTTAGAACATGGGTTTGGCTTATGAACTATAGTAAGCTTTTCTTACTAGAAATATTATACGGGGTAAAATTAAATATTGGAAAATTTACATTTCTCAGTTTTGGATCGGTTTCTCTCACAGAATATGGTGTTCAATGACTGACCTAGTATGACCTCTTTATTACATTATTTTTCTCCAAATTAAAATAAAAAATTTTGAAATCAATCCTGCCGTGTTTACGTTGAGCGCCATATTTCTGCTTGATGAGTAATTTTTAATTTTTATTTCAACTACGTACTATATACAGCTCCTTTTATTAGACGTAAAACACACGCATACTTCTTCTCTCTTCAATAACTCATTTACTTCACAACATCTCAACTTCAACTTAAAATCTCTCAACTCAATCCTTATATCATCGGAATTCTCTCATTAGCCTTTACTTCTTATTCACTTCTATCTACACACGACTTCGTAAAATGTATAAAATATTGTGAAAACTCTGTCACAAAATATCTCTATCTCATAATAAATGTGACATAAAATTTTCTGAATTTGTGTTAGAAACTCTCTATCAATTATAATGTTATTGTACCCATAGACAAACCAAAAGAAAATGTTTCTTTCAATTTCATAATACACCCATCTATCGAAAGTTCTTCATACCTTCTCTTCAAGAATAAATTCTTTAAATCAATCTCTGAAAACACCTCTTTATTACCAAACCTCGCAAAAATACTACTAACTGAAGTTGGACAATTAAAATTTTTATTATTATGTTGATTTATATCTTTTATATTTGACTTTAATTTTTCATAAACATTGCTTCTTTTTGTAACAATTATATAATTTACAAAATAAGAACTTGTTTGCTTACATATATCTTCCTCATATAAATTTCTCTCCTTATTTAGATTTTTATTATTGATGCCCTCATTAAAATATTAATCATCTTCATTGAATTTATTTTTAATCTCATTTTCCTCAAAACGTGTGCTTGTGTACGTGCGTATGTGCGTGTGTGCGTGCGGGCGTGAGTGCGTGTGTGCGTGCATGTTCGGCTTGTTTAATTTCTATATAGAGCTGGCTATAAGTAATATGTAAAAGATGAAAGAGTACTTGTCGTACTTCATGTTAAGAAAATTTAAAATAAACAGATGATATAGTAATACTGACAGAAACTGACAAGCTAGAAATAAAACTACATAAAGTAAAAGATAAAAATTTTGACATAAAAATGATCAATACCAAAATAAAAATAACGCCAAGAATAACCAAGGCAATTGTTGAAATATATAGACATAGAAAAACACATTTAAATGTAATTGCAAGGCATTGAAAAACTTAGCTCAGGATTGAATGCCCTACATTTGATTTTCCAATGCTCCATCCGAAGGTGCTGCATTGGCCAGGAAGCGAATTCCTTTTACCTGGAAAATTTTGAATTTTGCCGAAACCTTGCTGTTTCAAGCGGACCGTTTCGGGATTCAAACCCAGGATTTTAGGCATAGTAGTTACACGTATACCAGGAGTGGAAGCAGCGTGAGAGTTGCGTTCACGCCAACGTTGAGGTTCTGACTAAAAAAAGAGGAAAATGGCACAAACCGCTGTAATATAAACTAATAATGAGATAGCGTAATCAAAAATCGGAAAGAAGGTTATACAGGATTCTACTCTCACACTAATCAATCTCGTGGCATATATAGTTTGCAATTATTAAAGTTAAAGATGTAGGTGTTTCATTCAAGGAGCGAAAATTAAATTGTTGAGTTTTTGGATGTGCCTCATCCCCAATCCTTTAAGTTGCATATGAACCCAGCAATGAATAAAATCTTGAGAGTCAAAGAGGTAGATGCTGTAGTCCTGCTGTGTATAGATGATATGGTTATATTAGGAGAAACAGACAAGAAGTTAGAAATGGATTAAAAAATGAAAGACCTGTTTAAAAAGGATTTCGGCAAATAAATAACAATACCAAAACAAATATGATAATTTGTAGTAAGCAGGACAACTGTAAATAGGTATTAGTTAGACATGGGCTAGAAGATTAGAAGGAGTTGTAATATCAATGACAATAAAATAAAATCGAGTCAACCCAGTGAAACCAGTTTATGGGTGCTGTTTTGTTTATATTTATATTTTCTAAGCTTGCGTTTATTATTCCATAAAGGCAAATCATGTATAGACTTTCGCATTTTCTGTAGAAGGTTTACATCTGGTATCTTCGATTTGCTTTGGAAATGGAAAGTCTGCATTTCTTTTACGCCTGATGTTCGTTCAACGTATTTTTCCCCCTGGTTTTTCGCTCAAGTGGCTTTGACCCACCATTAGATCGTGGAGCTACGCACATCTCTTTCCTAACCACCGTATTGCCACTTAGATTCATTCTTACTACTTTTTCTATCCCCATTTTTGATATTTATTGTGCTTTTGGCGTGGTAATAGTGCATTTTGTCCAACTCGTCAAGTACAAGTACTCATACAACGCAATAAAAGCTTCACAGCAGTTTGCTGCTGGAAAAAATTTTCTTTGTCCTAACACCAAACAGCTCTAAATCTGATAAGTGGTAGCCAAAAGCACTATCGCTCTTCTAAATTAACAGTATGATAGTCTTTAAGGCCGCTGTCCATCGATTTAGAAAATCCTGAAGTAAGATGCTACTTCTGTGCCTAGCAGAAGCAGATACGCTTGGGGCGCGTGCCCTAATTGACCACATAAGCAAAACAAAAATCGAGGCTGTACAAAGTTATATGCTTTGACTGAAAGCCATGTTAAAATTGTATTAATCAAAATCCTATATTTTTACTCTTCAAATTTAATTTCGGGTTACGATGGCGTAAATAAATAAATCGCGTTGCTCAAAAAAATATGTGAGTCCTAATTTATGTTCAAGAAGGGTGTGAACCTCGTTATGCACTTATCCACGCCCCATAATATATATCAAACTGATAAACCAGAGTAATAAAAAGTATTAACCTATTTGACAGTAGGCTCACGTCCTAAACTATTGTTTTATCTTGAAAACCCCTTGTTAGCGAGTTAGTGAATCGTTGAAATATTGTGGGAAAACAACAACGTCCGCCTCTGCCTCATCGTCTTCCATATTTGGTACCGTTAATTTTGTGGAATTCTTGGCATAGCTGCTTTTGTAGGTAAGTCAAACCAGATCTAATTATCAGTGAATAAGTAATTATTTCAACAAGACATGCAATGCCTATCTACTGCAACTGACTGATTTATTGGCAAGATGCCTTGATGACCAACCATTCTTGTATTTATTATGCTCTCGTTAATTTAATGGCTTATTTTAAATTTATGTCTGTATAAAGTAGTCGTTTTGCCTCTTGTATTATAAGGGTATTTTTGTAGAGATGCTTTATATGATAATGTATATAATTATAGATGTGATGTTCTTTAGGCAAAAGCACGCCTTAGGCGAACACCGAGAACCTTCATTATTATTTCTTCGGTACATTAAATTGCAAGGTAATGATGCGGTAATATATACTTGGATGAAATTAAAATACTTTTCGAATAAACCCTTACGTTACTTTATTGAATTGAATGTTTCAATTAATCTTTTAAGACAAGTTGAACTTGCCATTTTACTGGATGGGATTATGTAAGAAGGAGATGAGGTCTTCAGGGTTCACATCAAAAGAAATTATTATTTAATATAAAAATTTACCTTAAAATTTAATCTAAAAACACAATTTTTAAATTTACTCAAAACTGTTCATTAAAATACTTTTCACAATGTCTAGTACTGGACGAACCTTATATCAAGTGATGTTTATTATTGGTCCTAGGAAAACCTTTGAATTACCAAAGCTGAATGATGGTTTCAAGATAAAAGAATCTTAAATCTGAATAAACAAAAATGTTTCAATAGTACATAATTTTGACATAAGGAATTCTGAATATTTTTATTTAATCGAAGATTTCTGTTTCCAGATGTTCCGAACTTACGGAATTTGCATACAATAAAAACAAGTCTTTCTAAGGTTTGGCTCCCCTAATTATTTTAGATCAAATTGCTAAGTTAGAAAGTTTTTAAAAATAAAAAGCTGTTGTTACTGCTGTGATCAGATTTTAAACCAGTTCAGTCGTTTTCGAGAAAATGAGTGTAGATTGTAAACATGGCAATTGCTTACATCAATACTCCACGCACCTTAAAAATTCTGTCCCCAATTAAATTTAAAAAAGAGCTAAACAACTTTACTTAAAAGAAATTATACTGTAGCTTACATAAATGCAATGAACTCCTGTGCATCAAGAAGCTACTTCATTCTGTATAATAGCTGTAAGTTTACTATAAGATTCAGACATTTGGGTAATAATTTCAAGTTCATTATAGAACTTTGATACCGTAAATCCATTGATACAGACGTCAAGCACCGCAAAACTATAAAGTATGATTATTTTGTTAAGTTTATGGGTTAAGTGGCAGAACAACTGGTTGGTGTTTACTCAGTTGAACTTCGCCCAAAAATATTTCTAATTCTTCTTTTGTATACATTCTGTTCTGACGGATAATAAAGATACATTATAATTATTTTTTCTTCTTCTCAGATAGATATATCTGGTTTTAGTAGATAAGCACGCGCACTGTTGTCAAACGTACTGCCTCTTTATCTATAAGTTTATTATACTGTTGCGAGCTACTATTAGGCAACCCGTCAAACACATACAAGCGCCGTAAGCACTGCATTCTCTACAGGGACCGAGATTCTTCTAGCAATTTCTGGAGAATGAGTCATCCTTTTTAATCCAGGGTATAAATAAGACCGATGAAGAAGCAAAAAGTTGGTCTATATCAGAATGTCGAATATAAATTATATCGTGTAAAGTTAAATAGTTGATCTTTTGGAAGACCAACAGTAAACATAAATGTTATATGATGTGCACGTGTCTAATGTACATGCAGCCTGTAGAATACATAAATAGACAAAAGTGTAATAAATAAATTATAGTAGTAGTTGTGTTAGGGTTGTTAATAAACCTATAGTTAAGAAGTTAGTTTAAGAAGATATTAGTGCTTGTAGATTCATTAGTGTGATAGTGCTTCATCGTTAATTGGACTGAAAACATCTATAAACAAGGCATATACTGTTAATTAGACTTGTGAACAGTGAGTAATAAAGACTCTTGTTATTACTTGTTTTAAATTAGTGAAACGCGGTAGTAGTAGCCTGCTACAATACATTTATAATTTTGAAGTGATTGTACATGTGGCGAATATGACTGATTTTTGTAGATATGTGAATGTCTTTGGATGTAGTTGTACTTTTTGAATATGTTGGTGTGTGCTGTTTGGTATGACTTCTGTGCTTGGTAATATGATCGATATTATTTTTTCTTTGTCTCGGTGCCACACGTTGTTACATGCCAACACTTTTAAGCAACCTACATTTTAAATTCACAAGGAATATAGAAGTATACTAGAAATAGGAATGGAATAATTAAAATGAATAACTAGGAAGATAATAAACTGTATTTTCTGTAACAAACCATTTAAACAACATGGGATAAAAATTCATTTCACGAAATACCCTTCACAACAAAATAAATATTTTAAAGATATATAACAAGAAAAAGAAAACTGCATATTTTTGAACTACATAAACTTCTATATAACTGAAAACAATCAAAGGTAATATTCAAAAGAATCCTAAATCGGTAAGATAGTAAGTAGCCAATACATTAAGTATGTTACGTTCACTTTCTGACTAGGAATAAAACCGTACCCTTGTTAGTTCATTATTCATTTACATAGATTCTTCTTTAATATTAAAACAACATCCGGTATACTAAACCTTCCTACAATAAGTACGCTTAATAATAATTTTTTATTTTAAGCCTAGTTACTTCAAAACGAAAAGTTTACTCTATAATTTAAATCGTCGGTACCTTGTTCGAGGTATCCGATGGCTTGATACTTATTCCTATAGAGCATAATTACTTCTTATACTACTCCAACATAAAGACTGGTTGAAATGATGGATCGTACTTATTTGTTAAGATTGTTTCAAGTTTCTAATCACATTTGTATGTTTGATTACGCCGGCATGGATGTTAATTTGTGTTATCAAACGATTTTATTTTCATTCTTTTTTGCAAACGACTAAGAGTTATTGTCGTTTCCGTTCTTGATAGGATTTCGTTCACTCGCCACTGTGTGCTTTCTCCGGTGGACATGCCCGTATAGTACAGAAACCCCTGATTCGCTTACACCTTTAATGTGAAACTGTGAAAGTAGGTTGGAAACTATTTCTACTGTTGTATGGGGGGATGCGGCGGTTGACTACAGTTCCCGGGTTCGTATCCCGACACGGTCCGCTTGAAAAATGTTAGGCGAGCATTTTTCACAAAAATACATCCTCGTTCGGATGAGAGGTAAAATGGAGGTCCCGTGTGTGAGTGTTGTCACGCACGTTAAAGATCCCTACCTTGCTTGGAACAGCAGGGGTACGGCAAAATATAAAATTTTTCAGGTGAAAAAAACTGGCCAATGTAGTACCTTCGGGTAGGGCATTGGAAAAATCACATGTAAGGTTGACTACAGTTGTGAGATTTACTATCGCGGTCGATGACTCCACTGGCGAGGGATCGACGACGAATCTCTTTTGTTTCCTCTTTCGAGTTTCCGGTATTGGAAAGGGACTCCACTTTGCTCCAGACCGCCGGAATACAATCAGGCGATAGCTGTTCTCCGTTCTGAGTATCACACTTAAATTTAACCTTTACTAATAATAAATGTTCCTTGGCTTATATGATTTATTTTAGAGATAACCTACAGCTTAGCTATAAGCTGATTACCAAAACTTGCTAGGAGAATGCATTCTAATAGCGACAGCCTGTAATTCCGATAAATATGTGAGTAGATTCAATTCCATGTTTTTTTACTCATTAACCACGAAACTATCTTAATAACATAGATTTACTAATCGTAAGGATAGCAGGAGATCATTCTAAATTTTGTGTAAATTTTTTTTCCTACTTCCTACTTCCGAAAGAAGGCAACGGCTCTTGCGGTACTTAGATTGGAAGTGACCATAGAGGTCAGTATGGCAGTCTAAGACACACTACATTGTTACAAATATAATGGAATTCTCTGGGGTGTAAGATTCCCGAGTTAAAATAGTCCCCCATTCGGATCTCCAGG
Organism: Platerodrilus igneus; assembly: GCA_036346225.1. Lineage (NCBI taxonomy): Eukaryota > Metazoa > Arthropoda > Insecta > Coleoptera > Lycidae > Platerodrilus > Platerodrilus igneus. The sequence continues at coordinate 1,600,743 of JARFIW010001373.1, read as the reverse complement.
AGGGAACTATTTCGGAGGAAGCGATCGAAAAATTCAGATAAAGAGTCGGGAACATTTTGCGAGCCGTAACGTGGAATGTTAGAAGTATGAAGCAAGTAGATAAGCTAGAGAACCTGAAAATTGAGATGAATAGCACTAGACATAGTAGCGATCAGCGAAGTTCGGTAGCCAGAGGCGAAGAATTTTTGGAGTGGAGACTTCAGGGTAATTCATACAGGAGCAGAGGAAGGAAATTCAGGTGTGGGGATAGTTATGCGAAGAAAGATAGGACACTGTGTAGAAAATTACTTACAAAAGAACGAAAGAGTATTCATGGTTAGACTAGAATCTAAACCGGTAAACACAGTAATAATACAAGTATTCATGTCCACCTCTAATTAGAGTGACAAAGAGGTAGAAGCGATCTACAAAGATATCGAAGACATACTAAGATATGTAAAACGACATGAAAGCCTAATAATTACGGGAGATTTTAATGCAGTGGTATGTGATGGTAGGGAAGGAGCGGTAGTAGGTTTATTTGGTTTAGGCACGAAAAACGACAGGGGAAATAGGCTCGTAGATTTTGCGACAAGAACAATTTAATCATCACAAACACATTATTTCAACATCATGCTAGAAGACGATACACGTGAAAGATGCCAGGAAATACAAGATGATATCAAATAGATTACATTCTTGTTAGACAACGGTTTAGCAATTAAGTTAAAGACTGTAGAAGCTACCCAGAAGCAGATATAGACAGTGACCACAACATCGTAATTATGAAGGCCTCACTTAAATTTAAAAATTTGAAAAAAAGATACTGAAAAAGGCACTTTGTAGGCACTGTAGCTAGAGGTGGACATGTATACTTGAATTATTACTGTATTTACCGATTTAGATTCTAATCTAACCATGAGTACTCTTTCGTTCTTTTGTAAGTAGTTTTCTACACGTCGTTCTATCTTTTTTTTGGATAACTATCCCCACACCCGAATTTTCATCCTCTGATACTGTATGAATTACCCTGAAGTCTACACTCCAAAATCCCTCGCCTCTGGTCAGCGGAATTCACTGATATCTACTATGTCTAGTACTAACCTATCCATTTCGATTATCAGGTTCTCTAGCTTACCTACTTGCTTCATACTTCTGACATTCTACGCTCCGACTCGCAGAATGTTCACGGATCTCTTTTATACTTTCGGATCACATCCCCCGAAATAGTCCCCGCCCGGAGATCCGAATTCGGGACTATTTTACCGGTCCCGGGTTTGAATCCCGACACGGTCCGCTTGAAAAATGTTAGGCGAGCATTTTTCAGAAAAATACACCCTAGTTCGGATGAGAGGTAAAATGGAGGTCCTGTTTGTGAGGGTTTCAAGCACGTTAAAGATCTCTACCTTGCTTGGAACAGCAAGGGTTCGGCAAAATTACAAATGTTCCAAGTAAAAAAACTCGCTTTTCTGGTCAATGTAGTACTTTCGGGTGGAATATTGGAAAATCACATGTAAGAACTATTTTACCTCCGGAATTTTTTACCTCAGAGGACGCCATCATCCTTACTAACAATTTCTGTACGCAGTGTACTTGGGAGGTAATGTGGTGGTTTCCCGTTGCCCTCCACATCGGAGTAGTGTGTCTTAGAATGTCATACCGACCCTCAGGATCTCTGACACTCTAAGTACCGAAAAAGTTGCTGCCCTCTTTCGGGAACCTGTCTTAGTCTGGTTGCTCACTAAAGACCCCACTAATTTGGCTAAACCTTCAGTTCGGCTCTATAGTTTATTGAAACATGCAAGCTATTCTACCCGTTCTATTATTTTAGAACTTCGTCAAGGTGCAGGTTCGTTCAAAATGAGTAGAATTGATCATTTATTTGAAAATCTGTGATGCTAACGCATACATCAAGTAATTCCATGATCGATGATATACTTAGTTTTGTTCTTTTTTTAAGGTTATCATCTTTTTGTAGTGTGTTTTTTATAATATTAAGCAGTACAGGGACGTTTATGAAGAGATTTACTACATCAAAACTTACCATTGTGTGCGTATTTACAATTCTGATGTTTGATAATTTTTCAAAAAAGTGTTGGGTTGTTTTTTATGAAAGAATTTGTTTTGCCTGCTAATAAATTTATCATTTTTAGATGAAATTTTGCTAAATTATGGCACGGCAAATCTATGGAGCTTCCGATAGGTCTCAAAGGAATGTCTTTTTTATGAATTTTTGGTAGACCGTAAAAGTGGGGTGGTTTGCTTTTTTTTTTTGTTTTCGAACTCATTTTTAAATTTATATAGAGTTTTGTATATTTTATTTTCAGTTGATTTTGTTGGGTCCGTTTAACAGTGGGTTGACTTTTGCGTTGTAATTGTTTTATTACTACTGATGTATTGTCTTTGTCAATAGATGGAATTATAATTGAGTTATCGTTTCTTAGATTGCGAATTGCTTTTATTTCGTTACTACTTACATTTGGTTTTATATTGTGATTCTTTTCTATTTTGATTTTGCATCGTACTCTAAATTCGTTTGCTTGATCTTCTTCAAATTGGTTCGCTGTTTTCTCAATGCAGCTGATTATTTCAAATGTTGGTATTGATTTTGGTGTTACTGCAAGGTTTAGGCCTCTTGATAGAATTAGTTTTTCAGTGTCGTTAATAGTTCTGTTTGATAAATTTATGACAGTGTTTAGCATGGTGCTGCTTTTTTAACGTTTTAGTTTTGCTGTTACTTTTTTCTATAGATAGATTATTAAATTTCTTTATGTGAATTTCTTTTTGTTTGGAAATTTCTGATTCGTAGTAGGTTTTTGCACTAACGGGAAATTTTTATTATTTTAACAACGATCTTAGGTCATGGTTCGAAACCAAATCAAGACTGGCTTGGTTGTGGGATATCACAAGAATCTTTGCTATTAAAGTATTTTTTATATTTTGATGTCTTTTCTTTGGTGTCATGTTTTAAATCAACACCTTGTTCACATTCTGAGATGTTTTCTTTAACTTTATGGTCTTGGCTAATATTGAAGGGCATATTATACATTATTTGTCTGTACACTTCGTCTGATTCTTCTGTTATTTTAAGTAATGTTGAAAAAAATTGTTTTCGTATATTGCTAAACTTAAATCATGAAAGACCTCGTCTCGATGTGAAATATGCATACAATTTTGGCACTGTAATTTGTTAACTAAGACACATCTAAAAACTTGTTCAAAAGTGAAAAGTAATTCAAATGACTGTTGTTTCTAAGAGTTTAAAGTTTTTCTTTTATCACTTTTGTGAAGTGATTTATCTGTTTCACCATTATATTTCGATTTTTTTAGTAATGTTGCTTGATGACTTTTCAAGTTTTCCTTGGGTATTGTCTCAAACAAATTTCGTAATAATTCATGTGAGTTATACTGGTTAGCCCCCGGCAAACTGTGGCATGCTTTTTGTAATTACTCCCTGTATGTTTTCCAATCCTCAAATCATTGAATTTATTTGAAATTACCAATAAAAATTAATCAGTTGATTTCACGTTAAGCGTATTGGCTACCTAAAAAGTCGTTCCCAGGACGCAACACAAATTGAAGGCAATCATTCTTTTAAACTTTAAAATTTTCACCTAATGTACTCAAACCAAATATATCGAACATCAATAAATCAAAGTCACCTTTAATTTATGTCATAAATGTCAAACTTAAAATTTTTATTATTTTGACAACGATCCTGGGTCATGGATCAAAACGTAAATAAAGATGATTTAAAAAAGTATGAGTGGTTTAATTCCTAAAGAAGATTAAGAAAAATGCTTTGTGTAAGTTTTGAAAATAGCATACTAGGATTGTATGCTTCTGGTCTATCACTTTGTAGTTCTTTAATGTTTGTATTGACATGTTTGTTAAAGGCCGCCATTCCCCTAAAGTTTCAGCGGGTAAATCGAATGTCAATGAATTTTTATCGTGTGGGTTTAGTCTGTCACCATGTGACTTAAAATATTGGTCAGACTCTAACATTTCAGGAAGTAATTTTAGTATATATGGTGTTTGTCCAAGACATTGAATAACTGAATTGAAAAACAAGTATTGCCTAAATTTGTTAAACCTCATATTCTTGAACAATTCGGTTTCTTTATATTTTCTACCATATTGTAAGTGTTGGTTACTTTATTAATTTTTTAATGTTTAAAAACGGTTTTGTTATATGAAAAATTGCAAACATTCTCTTCGTTAGGTTTGAAATTAATTTTCTCTTGTAATGTGTTTTGATTATATTAATTTTAGGGATTGTAATGGTCGGTGCAGAAAATTTTTGTGATATGTTCGTTTCAATAACAGGATTATTGGGAGTTAAGGCAAATGAATTTTTGCATCTAGTGTGAGTAACATATGTGAAAATTGAATGATTTTGGGGACGTATAATTTTATTATTTTTAAATGGAGATACGAAAAATTTTTTTAGTTGTAAAGAGGGTAATGTTCCCAAGATTAAAGAAGCATTTCCTCTTTGGATTGCAATACTTATCCTTTGAAAAAAAAGGTAGTAGCTCAGCTATCATGTGTTAAATCAAAAATCCTCTTATCTATATCTTTCAAAAATTCGATTGCCTGGAATCCGAATACACCCAGTGTTTCAATTGCCACTGGGTAAAAAATAAAATTGTTTGATAGAGTTTTATATTTTCAGAATTTTGAAGATTCTGCCGTGATAGCTGCTGCACCTGGTGTTGGAACACATGAATTTATATGTTATTTGGTTAGGGTATTGGTACATGTAAAATCCCATACGACTGGTTTGCCGAATTTTCATGGAATCATAGTAATTCCGTCAGGTCTTTTCCCATCGTCGCGAAAAATTTTATTCGGTTCTAGAATGGCTGGTATGCCCGCAGTAACTAAAGCACGTTTAATAATGGCGTTTACTATTTTATGTCTAGGTTGACGTCGTTAACCTTCGTTAACCATTAACCGGTGAACCACATTTACATGTATGTGCGATGCATACTTGTGCTTCTGATCTAAGTCCAACAGCTATTCTAAACGTTTCATTGTCTAATAAAGAACCTAATGAAGCTACTGGTAAAATTTGTAGCCAAGCTCCTCTGTGTTTGGTGGTAATTGCTTGAATGCGAGCCTTATCGGTTAGTGTGCAAGCTGATTATAGCAAGTTATTTGAGAGGAAGTCAAGCATTGGTTTATCCCATTCATTCTGAGAAGATTTGTTGTATTTAACTGAGGATTGTTTTGTAATTGACATCCATTGGTTTTCGCCTTCAAAGTATGTAGTATCAAAATAAGGTGGTTGGGCTTGTAAAATTTCGTTCATTAAAGACAATGATGTACTAAAAGATGATAGAAAAGCAGGATAAGATAAAGAATTTGCTAAACGTATTCCTAAACCTCCTCTACTTATTGGCAGAGACGTTTGAAGCCATTGAGGTTCTTGTAACTTAATGTTGGCAATTGCTTCGATTGTGACCCGTAATGTGTCGTCGAAAAGTTGTAAGAACGCCGAACTTTGCCATGTTGGGCAACATCTTAGGAGAAACATAAGGTTGGGAATGGCTAAACAATTTTTAACAAGCAATAGCTTATGTGTGAAGGTAAATGTGAGGTTTTCAAACGTGTAGACATTAGTTTTAGACAAGCAATTTTTTTGTTTAAGCAGGTGTCTATCGATTCTAAACATAGACGAGCACCCAATAGAATCCATTGTAATTAAAATAAAATTTTTGCAAATTTATCCTGGTGACTATGAGCAATATACTGAAGCTCTCTATTTTAATCTGATATCACTAGGTCGAGTATTTCTTCTTTAAACTCCAAGCCCAGGGTAATGTCGGATGGAAAACGGCTATAGACAAAGAAAACTCTTAAGGGTTAAACGGCTAGTAGAGTGTTAGCTCTGGGTAGATCATGAGCATGGGTCATGGGTGGATAACTGACCAAAAATAGTTTTAATAGGCGCCACCGTATTTTTAATACAAGTGCCAACAAAAATTTAACTGTGTTTGTATAAGGAAATGCGGAAACCTTATGTTAACACCACTATCTTAGCCATAAAATTTGAATTTCACTCTTTATCACACACTTACCAAAACATCAACCACCAGTTGTTAAACAGTTGTCTCAGCTGTACCTGTGAACAAACAAAACACCACATGGACACCATTTGTGTCCTTAAAAGCATATGCCCAAAAATATAATAAGAGAATTTAAACATCTATGAAATACTAAAGGCATTTATTTTCTTCTCTCTATCTGTTTTTCTTAAGGAGGATTTGCTCTAGTTTACTTTTTCATATTTTAAATATTGAATAATAAAAACGACTTTATGAAAAACAAAAGGAATTCTATTCATATGGAAATCTGACTATATACATGCGACTGCAATACATATGTTTACTATCTTGTCATTAATTTTTATAAAAAAAGAATTTTGTATAATTTAACCTTCAGAATAAATACGTATAGATTAATCGTTTCTATAAAATTTAGTTTAAGCAAATATGTCATAATTTATTAGTTCCTAACACAGGATTTTATTTTTACTATAATCATAGAAGCGCTTCCTTGACCATTCACAAAAAAAATTCGATCGTCAGGACAATAACGACCTTAAAATGTAACTACTCAATTTTAACGGTAATCTACTAAAAGAATATACGTGAATTTCAGTATCAATAAAAGACTTTTACATGACGTGCATGTTTTCAATTAAACAAAATATAAAATTAAACCAAGACTGCGTCTGGCGTTTAGATTCTGAATATCTCAACACATTGTGTGCTTGTACAAGTGACTGACAACCTAGATATTTATACGTTGTTTTACAAACTTTAAGAAAGTACTTTATATTTTCTGTTACTCTAATAATTAACGTAGAAAATTTCATAATAATTTACTATAGCTTCAAACACTCACGTGTAGACAAAAGAACTGCAGGTGGAAAATCACGACCTCAGCTGTTGTATTTATTTCATCGTATTAGTCATCAGTTAGATTGAAGTGTCAAGGTTCTTTGTAACATCAACCATTTCCATACTGCGTAGTTAGATAAAAAGGACGAAACCATAGCTGTTTACCATTAATTACTGTGACGGAAAATTATTATAATTTACATTGAAAACCGTTGCTGTAAACCTGTCCATATGATATTGCACTAAAGTGAGTAAGTGTTAGTCTAATATATTTTATTATTCTATACCAACTGTATTAAAATGATGTATATTATCAATCCATTTTCTCAGCTCAAGTTTTCTTCTTCACTCGATTAGATGCCTCGTGTTTCTGACGGGTCATCATCTTGACTTTATCTCTCGTCTACAAAAAGCGGCTTCACTCTAGGACGTTGGAGACCAAAGTGCCGGTTATCAACTTGACAGCGCTTGGTAACAAGCTTTAGAATATATATCTTCTAGAATCCATGTGTTATTATGAACATTATACTTTAATTTTTATTGGCTGAATATTTACGAATTAAATACTTTAAAATTTATTTGTTTTATTATTAATTTATTAGGCTAGGTGTAACTAGAAAAAAATACGTTACACCATTTATTTTGTTTTGTTATTGAAATTCCAAGTGGTAATGATTGGAAATGTTTAATTAATATTTCGTCATGATGGTTTAAAAGTTTTTCAAAATTGAGTTCTAATCTTAAATCTTTTGACATAAATAGTATGTTTGGAAGGGCTTTGCTAATTGACGTTACATCTCCACCAATGCAACCGTCGTCTAAGTACCAACAATTGAAATCTGTATCTAGAGATTTAGTTAATTTATGGATTGCTATACAGAATAAATGAGAGCTTAAAGGATCTCCTTGCTGTACGCCTCGTTCAGAGTTTATGACTTTGTTGCCAAAACTTAAGAAACTGTATTGTAGGTAGCATTGGCATTAGAAGGTGTGTATTTATGAACATAATTTAAAAGAATTTTACGATGGATTATGTTGAATGCGTTTTTAAAATCTATTTTTAAAAGGACTTTATTATTGAATGACGATATAGAGTTTAGGTACAACGGGCTGTGTGTGCAACTATTTCGCAACCAACTGGTGTTCAGAAGCCCAATTGCGTAGGTTTAAATAAGTTTTCTAGACTGTCTTTAATCTTTGTACATGCTATTTTGGCAACTAAACGACGGAATACTCTTCCTACTGCAATTGGTCTAGTGTCTCCGTTTTTATTTTTTAGGGCACAGAGTAATGCGCCATAGAGCATTGGACAAATTTTATTATTAACGTTGCCGGATAACATGAGGTTGCATAGAGAGGTTAGCGAATATAAAAGTGACTGAGTGCTAATACCTGAAGTAAAGCTAAGAATGTTTTGAAGATGTGACAGTCGGAGAGTCCAGACCCCTGCGGATCCTGTACCAAAGGATTTGACTACGAGTAGAACGTCTGTTTCAGTTATGGTTAAGGTATTTTGGAAATGATCGATTTCATGTTTTGAATTATTTGCAGATGATGGGTGCTTTTTCTGTAGGTTCTCGAAAGCGTCTTAATCAAAAGGGCGGTAGACTATCGTTCGAACTTAAAATTTTAACTGCTCCTTGAAGATCTCCATCGCTAACTTTGTTCACAATTCTGTTAGACCTATTGTAAAGGGTTTTCTTGTTATTAAATTGTTAATGTTTAAAAGGTATGGGATCAAAAACTTTTGGTTGTCTTAAATTTAGTAATATTTGTGAGGAAATTAATTTGTCGTTTTTGTCAAATTTAGATTTAGAGTTTCTTTGAGAGACAGATAGAGTTTTATACGTAAGAAGGAAAAGATTATTCCAAGAAGTGACGGAATTTGAATTTATAACGTTTTTATATGTGTTTTAAGGTGCATGGCTACTTGAACTCTAACACTTTTGGGGGTTCTCTTTACAACTACTGTTGACTGTTTTAAATTTGTTAAATTATTGTTAAATAAAAAGCATTCTGAATATGAATCTACCAAATTGATGGGATTTGATATATCTGATTGGTTGTTATTTGTTAGTGACTTACTGTTCAAGTTATGAATTTTTTTGGTGTGAATGTTCAATATACATTGGTTTAAAAATATTTTTTGGCAAAACTTACTCCCAAATTCAGTTACCATATTTCCTCCTTCGTTGGATACATTATTGTTGGTAGTATTAGTAGACAATGCTTGTTTTAAATTTGTATGTACTTTTCCATTGTGTATCTTTAAACCATTGAGATTTTTGTAAAGTTTTTTTGCAAGTTTCACATTCAAATTTTCAGACTGAAACCATTTTTTTTGCTTTGATATAGATATCGGCTTCTTAAAAATTTACAATATAAATATTTTATGTGGTTTAGCTTCTTGCATTGCTCTATATTAACTTCGAAATTGCTTGTAACGTTTATTAATAAAAATTCCAATACATTTAATATTTCAAAATGTCAAATTTTTCTTGTCGATGTCAAAATTTCTTTTGGGTAGAAGAAAATTCATTGATGTAGAGCCAGCTTTATGTTTTTTCTCATATGACACAGTTTCTAAATCACTAAAATACTTTTCTTTTTAAATTTGTATTGATATTGTTTTTTATTTCAAATTAAATTAAATATGAAAATGTAATGACAACGAGCTGACAGTCTGTGTATGAATTTAATTTAATTTAATTTAATTTAATTCCCAAAGATTAATAAAAATACAAAACAAACTACAACAAACATACAGAGAATATCTGGTTGCCGGGGTTTTTCTTTGATGGAACCTAATCATCTGTAAGACAACATTCGGCGGAAAACACGTTATGTTTATTTAAAAGTTGAAAACGCCAGCTGTTTCTATTAGTACGAGGTGTTGACGCCGCTAGATGTTTCTACAGGATGTTGTGTGGAATCGAAGGAAACTAAAATACAAGTAGCAGTCTGCTGAAGGTTAAAATTGTACTTTAATTTGTCTTAGTGTAGAAGGTGGTGCATAAATATTAGAACCTAACTTTTTTACACATTGTTTATGTGAGTGTTTATAGCAGTCACTTTGCCTTCTTCTGATTTTCACTTAGCTAAAATCAACTCTTAAATATTTCTTATTGCTTATAACTTAACCGTGTGAACATATGAAATTTTATGAAATATTTATGGTAAAAGGTTAACAAGAAAATAGTTAAAAAAATTGAAACACAACTACTTTATTGTGTTTGTAAAAATTGCGGTGTAAATTTCGTGGTTGGGGGATGGTAAAAGTTGGATTAAGAAAACAGACTTGCTTTAGTATCAACCAAAGTTCTAGATAATTTCCTAGTTAAAAAAATCATAAAAAGAGTTGGCGGGGGTAAAGACCCCTAGCTGGATAGATAGGAGAGATTTGCTTAGAAGCCCATTTCCATTTATGATTTGAAGCAGGAAGCACGTATTTCATAACCGATTTACAAGGATATCAATACAAAACTAGTGATTTCTATTGCAAGGAGATTGCCATTTTGAATGTAGCGAAGAATGTAATATGGCATGAGATACTGGACATAGCGGTGGGGTATAACACCCTAAGTGATGATTTCAAAAAGCAAGTTCGGTGGTTAAAGGAAAGAATCCATGGACTCTGCTGGGATGGACAGTCTACAAGTGGATATACAAATGTGGGTGATCTACTGAAAGAAGTCATACCTCCCGATGCTACTGTCTATGTTAAAGGAGAACAGAAAAAGCAGTTACTATCGAAATATTTATCAAACAACATTTTAAACATGGAAAGTTAATTCTCACTTCCAAGACTCAAAGAATTAAGAAAATTCGGTGATAGATACAATCACTGTTTAAACCATTGTTTGAATAACTTAAGCTGTTCCAAAGAGAATGTTTTACTGTTACTGCCTCTTGTTAATGTATTTAATTTTTAATAAAATATTTGTGGGAATTGTTTTTTATTTATCTTAGCTAAAAGCTAATCTTTAAAATTTGAAAAAAATATATATGTAAAACAGCGCATTACTTTGGAAAAACTAATGTTTTAAAAATACAATCAGAAACAATAGCAAAATACACAATAATTGGTGTTTGCAAATAAATTCAGTTCTATTTTAATAAAAAAAATGTAGACTTACCTTAAATCTTCAAAAAAATTTTTACTAAAAATCACTGCACAAAACCGATTGTTTAAAATATCGATGTACTTTTACACGCACAAGAAACGTACGGAAGGAATAAGCTCTTATTAATTAATTCAACTATATATATATATATATATATATATATATATATATATATATATATTCTGATCTAATTACTAAATGAAGTTTGTATTTTTCCAATCGAGGCCAAACTAGAGTGCTCATTGTATGATTAATAAACCCTCCAGCAATGATGCGATGATTCTAATGGATAACATTGAGCATATCTATTGTATTTCTCAAATCATATAGCCACTAATTAATAAAAAAGAAAGGTTTACACAGCTTTCACTTGTACTTCGACAAAGAATTAGTTTGTAAACAAATGTATTTTTCAACTATTTAGCATTGAGCATGTAATTATGTTTGTGACGTAGTAATTAACAATGTTAAAACCAGAAAAATTTTAAAAGTCATGGGTTTTTGCAATATTCTGAAAACAGCACATTACTGTTTGAAAAAATGGTTTTAAATATTAAACACTTATGGCTTATAAAGAACTCATTTCTAAAATCCTTGCGGTTTTAGATTTTCTCGAATAATGGTTGTTTAAAGCATGTGAGAAATTTTGAGGTTTGAGAGCTTTAAAAGTATAACTTTGTAATGGGTGGTCGGATTGCAAATCTGTTTGCAGATTCGGATTCTGCGTAAAATTCTAGATTAATTTAATGTGTCACATGGCTAAAAAATTTATAAGAACGGTCAGAAATCGATCTTGGTAAAAAAATCTTAAAATGAGGGTAGCTTCCTTGGGGGTGATGCTATCTCAAAAATTCCTAGAAATTCGGGTAGCCGCGAAAATTCTAATATTAATTGACACCAAACAAGATAGGCTTATCTCGAAAGATGCATTGATTAGACGAAGAAAACTATTTAGTTGTAAATTTTGGTTGTGTGGTGGCGGAGGGTCCAGAATGAACAAGCTCTATCTGCAGGTTTAAAATGACAATGTTATTTAATACTGTCACCAGATGTGGGAGCAAATGTGGATTGTGTGTTGAAATGTGGATGCTAAGATTCATCTCCACATTTCCACCTTATGGGATTTACATATAGTCGAAGAAAACTATTTGGTCTAGATGAGTGAGGAAAATGAGGAGGGAAATGAGGAGATTCCCTCATTTCCTCCTTATGGGGATTCACATGTAAATTTGAGAGGAAATGAGGGATTCGGGAGGAAATGATGGAGGAAATGAGGGACTCGGGAGGAAATTAGGGTGGAAATGAGGGATTCGGGAGGAAATGAGGTTTCAAAACTGTCCAAAACACTCTACTCTCTGTGGTAAAGAAAAGTGGACATGTATACAAAAATAAGTGATAATAACAAACAACATATAATTACTGGTTTTAACCAGATCAAACAGTTACTCCAAGCACTCACCTGTTGTTTACGAAGCCGTGCCAATGGAAAAATGATGTAAAATCTACTTTTCTTTTTGCGGGTGTAGCGAAGCACATTTATGTCGATAGCGGTGTTCTGAAGGAAAGCGGTTCTTCTAATTAAGGGTTCAACGTAGAACATGTAAGCAGTGATGCGATCTGCTAGAACGACAAATCGATACTCAACTTGCTTCGTGTGTTTTCCTAATTACTACAACGTTCTTGCACATGCGGAATAACAAAGTTTATCACTCGCCGCAGTTGTTGGCGCGTGCTTGAAGTGAAACATGGAAATTTACTCCGACAAATTTAAATATACCGAGGCGGACGTAAATAATCAACAAACTCAACAAAAAATAAATGTAGCTGTAAATTATTTACAATATAAACGGAACAGTGTTTATAAAAAGCTTGTATAAATATGTATAAAAACATTGTATTAAGACGTTGTGATTTTTACAGGGTGAATACTGATCATTATTACATTATTGAAATAGCTATTAATATGTTTTGAATCAGAATGTCAATATACCAAGTTTTGTGTTTTTTTGCTCCACCTTGCGTTTGATTTTTAATTTTTTTTATTGCAAGGTGAAAAAGATAATGAAAGGAATCCAATCAGCAGTTTCAAAAGTTTTATTTGTGAATAACTTTTTCACCTGAGTGTAGTCTCTTGCAAACTCCGCAGCTATTAAAAGCCGATGCTAGCTCCGCCGGAGTATATTTACGTGATACTCTGTGGTACACATACCCTTGGAAGAGCAAAGTTTCGACAAAATAAAAAATTTCCAGGTAAAAAAAACTCGTTTTCTGACCGATGTTGTACCTTTGGGTGGAACATTGGAAAATCAAATGTAGCGATTTTATAGTCTTCAATTATCTAGATGAACATTTTTCTACACGAATAACTGATAAGGAGAGAAATTTTTAGCCTATGCAATGGCTAAATCTGGACCTCAACAATAGAAGTGGTCGGCCAAATGTGAAAGACAATATTTGGTACGATAGTTTTAAGGTTTTCAAAATTCGCGCCTCCTGTACAAATAAAATAAATAAACGAGGATTCTTTTGTGTAAAGGAAGTATAGCATTTGTTTTAATTTTTAATAAAAGTATTATTTTGCAATACTTATTTAATTTATATCAAGCTTAATAATATCTATATTTGTCAGAATAATGTTATCAAAATGTCTGATTTAGGGAAACTGTCGAGTTGGATTCACGAATGTATCTGAGTTCGCGGCCGATTACATATGTTGACTCTCTGAATTCGGTGATACTAAGATAGTTATAAAAACGTCAATTACAATAATATTAACAAACGTGTTTTGCAAATTAGTCACTATCTATATTTTAAAATATATTGCTTACCGGCAACAATAAAATATTTCAAACTTTAGGTAAGAAAACTTTATTTTTTGTTGAGAGTTGTGGCAAATTCTTAAATGTGTCTGAATTTGGGTCAGTTTTTTGGTTAAATTACTTAAATCACAATTGATAAATAATTTAAATATTTGTTTGTCATAGTAGTTTTGTATTTATTTTCTATATAGGACATTGGTGTTGTATCCTCGAGCATGCGAGAATTATGTTTTCAGGTGTGAAAACTTAAATAAAAAAAATATTTAATTTTATTTTTTGAATCAATATTACAATTCGCACAACTGTTATTACAACTAAACTTCAGTAATACTAGCTGTAGGGATAAAGGGATGAACCAATGATATGGAATTCACATACCTTTAATGACTGCGATCTTGATTCAACGCTGGTCGATCAATGTAATGAAACTATTAATTGATTGCGGACTGTAGTAATGTTAATTAGCACACGAACCGATTGTACGGCACTAATTACTGCAAAATAACCACGACAACATATTGCGTACATGTGACGCTTGCTACGACTTTCGAAGCACTGAGATTTCTGTCCTTTATCACCATTTAGTCCCTTTTCTTGTAGGTAGGTAGTGGATAGAACCGGATTATAGGAAGGGGTTAAGTACTGTTAGGTTAAAGGATAAGCGACATTAATTAATATCTATAAGCTTAAGGTAAAACGTGTAAATAGGGTAAATAAGCCTAAACATACCGTCCACCAAAATAAGTGTGAAGCAACTTATTTTAAAAGTAAACGGCAACAAATACTTATACGTATACACTTACGAAAGATATTAAAACTATTTTTACAAAGGAAGAGGACATAGTTTAACAAGTGGTCTTTTGAGAAAACCTTGCATTGTTTTCACACCTGCCACGCGGCTAATGTTGTCTGAACCAACATACAGTTTTTCTATGCGCCCTAATTTCCAATGTAAAGGTGCGACTTGATTGTCATGAATTAAGACTAACGTTCGCCTCAGAAGTAGGGGTAAACCATTTTGCCTTTTGTTGCAAAGAATGCAAATATTCATTACGCCAACGCTTCCAAAATGATTGTTGGATGCGTTGAATAAGTTGCCAACGATCTAATTTTGATATTTCCAACTCAAGGAGAACTGGATCGGGTATGACAGAAACAGGCTCTATATTCAAAAAATGGGACGGACTTAAAAATGAAAAATCATTCGGATCTGAGCTCATGGGGCACAGAGGCCTTGAATTTAAAATGGCTTCAACCTGAATTAAAACCGTGTTTAATTCCTCGTATGATAAGATCTGGTCGCCAATCACTCTTTTTAAATGTGTCATGACAGACTTAATTCCAGCCTCCCACAACCCTCCAAAATGAAGAGCTGAGGGAGGATTGAACACGAATTCAATTCCTTCAGCATGCGCTGATTGAGTCATCAGTTGCGACATTTCGTTCGATGCTCCAACAAAATTGGTACCGCAATCGGAATAGAGTTTTAGGCATTTACCCCGGCGGGCTATAAAGCGTCGTAACGCGGCGATAAAAGCATCCACCGACAAACTTGACACAAGCTCTAAATGAAGAGCCTTTGTGCTGAAGCAAACAAATAAACAAATGTAAGCCTTTAGTGACCTTACACCTCGATTACGGCTCATGAGGATACCGAAAGGACCTCCAAAATCAACTCCCGTGTGTAGGAAGGCCTTTACAGAGGTAACCTTGATGCAGGCAAATCACCCATCGGAGGACAATAAGCAATTGGTTTCACTCTAAAACATCGAATACAAGATTTTAAACACTGACGTATGACTCTTTTTGCTGACAAAATCCAATAATTTTGGGTTAGTAAAAATTGTGTGGCTTTAAGACCAGGGTGTAAGTATGTTTTATGGCAGTCCAAGATGATTAATTCTGTTAATCTGTGAGTGCGAGGAAGTACCAATGGAAATTTTGTTTCATATGGTAATTCCGAGTTTCTGAGCCGACCGCCCACCCTCAACAAACCACGCGAGTCGATAAAAGGGGTAAGAGGTCGAAGATGTTTACTAATTATCTTACCCCGTTTAATATTTTCTATATCCTGACCAAATGATTCTTGCTGAATTCTCTTAATCAATAATTCCATGGCGTGTTGCTGAGACACAGACACGTTATCCAAATTCTCACCAACTGCCTGTCTAGCAAATTGTAACTTACGAACAAACTGGTAAACATATGAAACAATTCTACATATTTTTGTAGATTTGAAAATCTCTAGTAATGAATCTAAAAAATTATCTGTCACAACAACATTTAATACCAATGTACGTTTCTCCACATCTATTGGAGATGTATCGATTAACTTTGGCATGTGGGTAACCGGCCAATTTTCTTCTGGAAGTGACAACCATGGAGGGCCTGTCCACCATAACTGATGATTGACTAAATCTGATGCTAACATCCCTCTACAGGCGCAGTCTGCGGGGTTATCATGTGACCGAACATGGTTCCACGATGCAGGAGGAACGCGATCCTGAATATGCGAAATCCGATTACTTATAAAAGTTTTCCAGTTATAAGATGACGATCGAATCCAACAAAGAGCGACTGTAGAATCGGACCAAGCAACTATACGATCTAACGACAGACGAGTTTTATATGTATTTTGGACAAATGCCACTACATCAGACAATAACACAGCACCGCACAATTCGAGTCTTGGCAACGATATGCGCTTTGTGGGCGCAAGTCTAGATTTTGCACATACTAAGGCAACCTTTATATCACCCTGTATGTCAACAGTACGAAAGTAAATCACAGTAGCATACCCTGCCTCTGAAGCGTCACAGAACGCATGCAGCTGTAGATCTTGAACATCATCAGAAATAATCCACCGAGGAATTTTAAGGTCTGATAATTGCGACATTTGTTGCAAATAAATTTTCCACTTTGAACTTATGGTCACCGGGGGACTTTCATCCCATTCAAATCCTAAAATCCATAACGATTGTATTAAATGCTTTGCCAAAATACTAAAGGCGCTAATAGCCCTAACGGATCAAAGATCCTTGCTACTTCGGACAACATATTTCTTTTAGTACATGGTCTGTCTATGATATTTGTATCATAGAAGAATTGATCAAGCGACGGTTGCCAACGCAAACCTAATACCTTTTGGGTAACATTGTTAGATTCCTCGAAGGAAACAGCTTGTTGATAACGATAAGATTCTGGTAAATCATCGATGATACTAGCAATGTTACTATTCCATTTTCTCAATGTAAAACATCCAGCCTCACAAATCTGATTTAATTCAGAAACTAGACGTTTAGCTTCATCAGGTGAACTGCACCCGGTAATCAAATCATCGACATAAACATCAGACAACAAAACCTTGGCAGCGTTTGGATATTTAGGTGCTTCAGCATTCGCAAGCTCCTTAATAACACGCATTGCCAAGAACGGTGATGAAGTAACTCCGTAGGTAACAGTATTCAATTGATACTCGACTATTGACTCTGATGACGTTGGTCTCCAAAGTATTTTTTGATAAGCCCGATGATTCGGAGCAACAAAAATCTGCCTGTACATCTGTTTAATATCGGCAGTTAATACAATGGGATATAAACGAAAATCCAACAACAAAGCAAAATATCCTTCTGAAGCGGAGGTCCTGGCATCAAATGTTCATTCAATGAACCACCACTGGGACAAACCGCGGATGCGTCAAACACCACTCGAATTTGTGTAGTAGTGCTTTCCGGTTTCATAACCGCATGGTGCGGAATATAATATTCCGGAGATAGAATATTGCTACTAATTGAGGCATTTACTGGTGTCATATGCCCACTGTCGGAATAGTCTTGCATAAATTGTTTATACAAAGTGTATAATTCCTGATTCTTTTCCAAGCGACGTTCTAATAATAAAACCGATTAAGTGCGACATCCCGAGACCCAACAAACAACGGTTCAGGACCACTAAACGGCAACGATACAACGAAACGACCTGTTTTGTCTCTCGAATAATTGCTACGAAAGTGTTTTTCACAAATTTCCTCTTGTGGGGATAACTTGTGTGTTGGAATGTCTGGAATGTTTTCCAGTTCCCAGAATCTAGTGATACTAGACTCTAAGGGTTCTACGAATGCACACAATGACGTGCCACTTGTCACTGGAGACACAAATTTGCCTGTCAGTAACCAACCAAATGAAGTGCAATTGCAACTGGTTCATCAGGTGAACCCGAACGAGTTTCATTACCCAAAGTGCGGGCAAAATATCTGCTCCCAACAACAAGTCTATATTACCTGGTTTATCAAAAGAGGGATCGGCTAAGTCTAAACCTTTTATATGTATCCAATTTTTCGAAGAGATTGGAGCCGTTGGTAACTTTCCACAAATTTCTGGCAATACAAATGCTTGAACTGAATATTCTGGCATTGTGTGTCCAACGGGTTTAATTTTACAAACTACCTTTCCGGTAATATGAGATGACGCTAACCCCAATCCTTCTACCTTTAATGCAACCTTTGATTTATTTAATCCAAGCCGTTGACGGCATTTTTCCGTTATAAAAGATTCCATACTTCCACAATCCAATAATGCTCTTACGATTTGCGCTTGTCCAAATTCATTGCGAATAGAAACTTGAACTGTTGATAACAATGTAGAAGCACTTGACAATTTCGACGAGAACAATGTACTACAATTTGAAGTAAAAGCAACATTTGAAACATCTGCAGCAGCAGGTTTTGTTTCAACAACAGAAGCAGAATTTTCAAAATGAAGGAGGGTATTGTGACCCTTTTTGTGACATTTTTTACATACCGATTTTGAAGGGCATGTTGCAATTTTATGTGTATCTTGAAGACAATTGATACACAAATTTTTATCCTTTGCAGTATTATACCTTTCTTGAGGAACCTTATCCAAAAAAATTTGACAACGATAAATCTGATGATTACCATTGCAAACCAAACATTTTACCGCGTTTGAAGTTGTAAGTAATGAGATTTTAACATATGACTTCGGATTAAAAGAAAAACGCTTTTCCTTAATGTTTGTATTCAATGTGTGTTTTGAACTTGACTTCGATGGTTCGGACGAAATCATACTACTAATTTCCAAAGCTTTACACTGTTTTTCAAGAAATGATTTCAATTGCTCGTATGTAGGTATTTCTTCATTATTTTCAACCTCAAATGCCTTTAAGAGGTCCGCATCAACCTTTTGCTCAACAAATTAAACAATATTAAATTAAGTAAATCAATTTTATTTGACGTAAACCTGACAAATTCTCTGTAAAACAATTCAACAAATCCCTAAGTTCTGTATGTGATTTTGCTTTCACCTTAGGACAATTTTCAAGAGCTGACCAATATGTATTGACAATCAAACGACGTGAGTCATAGCGTTGTACTATAACGGAGTATGCGATTTCATAATTGTCATTATTTATTGGTAGATGACGAATTAAATTTCTGGAATCTACATCCAACGTTTCAGTAAGAAATAAAACTTTTCGATTGGTAATAACTGTGTATTTAAATGAATGAGATTTTATACAAACTATGAAACGATTCCCAATGCTCTATGCGTCCAGAAAAGCTCCCAATTGCGACCTTTGGAAGTTTTAAATTACTGGTGATATCTATACCAGCGGTATCATACGACGATCTACTTGTAGAAAACGGTTTCGCTTCCTGCTTACTTTCAACCAAACTAACAAATTTTGCCCCAATAACTTTAATTGATATTAAAGTTTTATCCAATTCAATTCTGATTGCTGTAATTTGACTTAAACTGTCCGAATCATCCTCGTCTAACACACACCTTTTGTAGGATGCATCAAATTCTTCCTTTATCTCTACAGCTGACTGTACCATCATCGAAGCGATTGCTTGGTTTTCAAGATTATATTCCAACTTTGAAATACTTTCAAACAAATTTTCTATTCTATCCAAACACCCTTTTCCATCTACTATAAGACGGTCCATAAGCATCTGAGTCATTTCGAACAAAATAGCTATTCCCTAAACACGAGTACCCTTGTCACAAAAATAACAAATCTTAAAGATGTAAACCCAAACTAATGATAAACATGTAACTACTCTACCAATTTTCAGAAACTAGCAATTATGTAGCTAATCCTGAGTGACACTTTAATTTAACGTTAAAATGAGACTTGTGTTGACCACAACCCTTAAGATACCTCGAGGAATAACGGTTCTTTAAGCTCTCACCAAAATAGATTAGTGCAGCTTCAGGTATACAATGCAAGTTCTTAGAACAGGGTATCGCAATGATGTTTTTCCTATTTGTATACGCTTACTTTAAATTAACTGCTTTTTAATGCACTTAAATTTTAAAAGTAACTTTTTAAAATGCAACGGCATGCACAAATATTATGAAATAAGCCTAACTGCAATTACTATTAATGTGTAAAACTGACCTGATTACTCTAATTGTTTGATTAGATAATCAATTTTTATATGCAAATATTAATTAATGCGGTCGAAAGGAACCAAAATGTAGGGATAAAGGGATGAACCAATGATATGGAATTCACCTACCTTTAATGACTGCGATCTTGATTCAACGCTGGTCGATCAATGTAATGAAACTATTAATTGATTGCGGACTGTAGTAATGTTAATTAGCACACGAACCGATTGTACGGCACTAATTACTGCAAAATAACCACGACAACATATTTCGTACATGTGACGCTTGCTACGACTTTCGAAGCACTGAGATTTCTGTCCTTTCTCACCATTTAGTCCCTTTTCTTGTAGGTAGGTAGTGGATAGAACCGGATTATAGGAAGGGGTTAAGTACTGTTAGGTTAAAGGATAAGCGACATTAATTAATATCTATAAGCTTAAGGTAAAACGTGTAAATAGGGTAAATAAGCCTAAACACTAGCTATGACGTTCAGTAAGAATGATCGTCCTTTTGACGTTGACTATTGTTTTGATATGTTTTACTATCTAATGAAAGTAGAGAAAGGCAAAATAAATTGCTATATTAGGAATTTAACCTAATTGACTTAAGATTAACCTAATAGTAGTTTAATAACAACATTAATATGGAAAGGTACAATCCTGTTTTTGTTTACCAAACGCGGATATCGATAACACTACTCTTCCCTCTCTAATTTAGAAAATAACGGTTCTGCTATTTTCGGTGTTAAAATTACATTTTCTTAAATCTAGGTTTACCAAGTTTTACATAAATTATAATAGAAACTAACTACACTTAAAATAAAAAGTATTGAGAACGATGTGTTAATCCAGGAAAGTGATATCTTCACAGGGTCTTCTAGGTCTATATGTTGCAAGTTTTCTACCATTAATTTTAGATGTTTAATCTTCTCACTGTCGATTTCTTGTATTTGCATCGGACGGTGATTTGCTCGCGTTTCATCAAACTTTGTGTTGAATTTGGGTAGTTGGTATATGAGTTCTTTGTGTTTAGTATCTTCAGGGAAGAACATTTTTCCGTTTATTTTTATTGGGCATTTTTCTATTGATATAACACTAGGTGTTTTGATTTCAAAAAGTCCTTCATTGTTGCATTGTGCTTGTATAATAATGATTTTTGCAGGGATTACCAAAATATCTCCAGCATTTATTTGAATTATCCTGGAGTCTAAAAATTGAATTCAAGTACTTTGGCATGTATTTTCTCCGGCTTTTATTAAATTTGCGATGCAAGGTTGGCTTTTGTGTAGGTTGAATGGTTGACAATAGTAAAAGGTTTCTACTTCTGGGCGTCTCTCCATTGTGGTCCAGTAGTTTTCGTCGTTTATCAGCAAGTAAGGTTGTTCTGGATTTATGATTAGATTGGAAATAGGCGTTGGGTATAATTGGAGATATGTAAATTGTTCTGATCTGATAGGAGTATGAATTTTAATCAATATCAAGTTATTCTGAATTGTTACTTGTGTAGAAAATAAAAAGTAATAATTGATGAACCTTTGCAAGTATGGGATTTGCTAATTTTCATATATTATGTTTAGTTTTGAAATGATTCAGTTTAATTGACTCGGTTCAATTATAGAACCGTGCAAGATATTGAGGCGTGCAAATGACATTGCTAGCTCCAAATTATCGGCCAAATTTTGTATTAAATGCAATTGTGTCATTAAACTATCTATGATACTCGAAAGTAAAAATGACTTCGGTTAGTCTTAAGGTTAAATTGTTTAACTCGTTTCTGAATAGGATTTGATTTTCTGTAGGGTATTGAAATTGCGTTCGTAAACTTTTGTCATTTCTTGCAGTAACGTTTTTTGTTTGTTCAATTCGTTGTGTGTTTTCTTGTCGATTTCGAATGGGTTTCTATAATCTGATCTTCCTCTGGTCATTTGAAAGATGTGTACTCTGTGGAGCTATGGATAGAGTTGTTATAGAATAGTAATGCGTAATTCATTAGTATCTCGACATCTGTGTGAGGTTTGGTACCTTTCAATGTGAGGATTGTTTCTACTAGGGTGGAATGGAATCTTTCTATTGGGCTGTTACTACTAGGGTTATATGCTGTAGTATAATGAATTTCTATATTATGTGTTTGACATAGTTCTTGAATTACCTCGTTTTTCATTTCGCTCCCATTGTCTGTGGTCATTTTTCTGGGTATTCCGAAGTGGTTGAAATATTGTATTAGTCTGTTTGCTATTTCTACTGATGTCAATGCTCTTATTTGTGTACGCTTGTCAAAATTTTGAAAAACTATCGATTATTGTTACAAAATATTGTCCGTGCGTTTTGTATGTATGGACGTAAAGATGGTCGAATGATTCTTATCCGATAGGGGTTGGTTTGAACACTAATTTATTGGGGTGTCTTTACTACTTTGTTTCTTGGCATATTTCGCATGAGCTTACGTAATTTCTAACGTCTTGATCAAGTTTGGGCCAATAATATATTTTTTTGATGTCTTCTAAATTTTCTTGTATTCCGCAATGCGACGTTTTTGACTCGTGGTATCTTTTGAGTATTTCTTTTTGTTTTTCCGTGTCTACTACGTCTGTATTTATTGTACTAAATATAAAAAGTGTAAAGTAATTGTTTTTAAAATAGTCTTTCAATATCCTAATACATTTTAGTTCAATTTCTTTATTTGAAGTTAAAACAATAGGTTTGTTTGGGAATCTTGTTTTGTTTAATAAAAGTGATTATTTTTTCTTCGTCTTGATTATTAGGTATGAAAACTTTTTTGCGATTTTTGTCAAAAATTTTCAGTCTTTCTAAAGCATATATGTTTTTGTTCGAGAGGGTAACTATAATTTGATTTTTAAATATGTTTAATGCTTTCTCTGTATACAGTATTTGTAATGTTGGGTTTTCATGCTCACTATGAATGGCATTGTCATCTGACTCGGGTAATATGAATTTAGAAAACTCTCCTTCGAAGGAATGGAGTTTTGACTCTGTCTATTGATTTCTTGGTCTAGTTCTTTTGATAATTGTTCTACATTGTGTTCACTTTCGTCATTAAGATCTGGGGGATTAGCACATGTGGATAGATTATCATCCGTTTCGATGGTTATGGAATTAATTTCAACTCGTGAGAGTGCATCCGCATTTGTATTTAATTTGCCCTTTTTATAAATTAAATCGTATTCATACTCTTCTAATTTGAGTTTTCAACGAACTAATTTGGAGTTGGTTTCTTTTAGTGAAAATAGCCATTGTGGTTTATGATCGCTTATTATATTGAATTTTGTTTCGAATAAGTATGGTCGAAAATATTTTACTGCCCGTACTATAGCTAGAAGTTCTTCTTCGATCGTACTGTAGTTACATTCCGCTGGGTTTAACGTCCTTGATGCATAGGCTACTGGTAGATAGGATCCTATTGGGCCTTGTGACAATATAGCTCCTATGGAAAAATTTGAAGCGTCTTTTGTCAAATTGATTTTTTTTCTGAAAGTTAGGGTGTTGAAGTATCGGTTCGTTAAGTAATACTTTTTTACATGCGTTAAATGACTCTAAAAATTCCTCGTTGTGTTGTATTTTAATGATCTTTTTCAAACACTGAGTTAGTGGTTTCGTTAGTTTTGCGAAGTTTTTTATGAATTTTCCATAGTATCCAATTAGTTGGAGGCTCCGTAGCGTAGTTGGTGTGTGTGTGACTCTTGCGCCCAAGATCCCGGGTTCGAATCTCGACACGGCCCGCTTGAAAAATGTTAAGCGATCATCCTTTACAAAAATACACCCTCGTTCGGATGAGAGGTGAAATGGAGGTCCCGTATGTGAGTGTTGTCACGCACGTTAAAGATCTATACCTTGCTTGGAACAGCAAAATTCTAAATTTTCCAGATAAAAAAACTCGCTTCCTGGCCAATGTAGTACCTCCGGGTGGCGCATTGGAAAATCACATGTAAGTATTCAATTAGTCCTAAGAAGGATTTTATTTGTTTTGCTGTTTGGGGTATAGGAAATTATTTTTTTGGTTGCTGCAACCTTTTTTTGATTCGGTTTGATGCCTTCTGGCGATATTACATAACCTAAGAATTCTACTTGCTTGCATAAGAAATCTGAATAGTCTAATTGAATTTTTAGTCCGGCTTCTTTAAATTTATCAAATACCTGTTTTAGATTACTCATGTGTTCCTATAATGAAGTTGAATAAATAAATATATCATCCATGTAAACTAGGCAAATCATGTCTACAAGGTCTCTGAGGACGTTGTCCATGGCTCTGGTAATCTGAGATACTCGTAATGACCCTTTTCTACGTTAAAGACTGTTTTAGGTATTGAGTTGAAATGTAATTGGATTTGGAAAAATCCTTGACTTAAGTCGACTGTGAAAAAATACTGTGCTGTTCCTAGGCGGTACAGGATATCCGTAATATTAGGCATAAGGTAACGGTCGCCAATGGTTTTTTTCGTTTTTATTTCCGATAGTCTGTGACTATAGGCCATTTTTGTTTTCCGCTGTGATCCATTTTTTTTCCGGAAGGATCCAAATTGGTGCGCTCCAGGGGGATTGTGAGTGTCTTATAATGCATTTTCGCTATTTCTTTTTGTACTTCCGCTTTATGTATATGCGGATATCTATACGGTTTTGTGTGGATTGGTATTTCATCAGTGGTTTTAATTTCGTGTTTTATTTTATTTGTAAAACTCAGTTTCTGGTTTAGGTCATACATTATGTCTTTATACTTAATTAATAGGTTTTTTAAACTTCTTTTTCTTCTTGATTTAGGTGTTCCGTTCTAATCTTTGAGAAATCAAATTCGGAGTTGCTCGATTCGTGTGTAGAAATGATTGAATCTACGTTACAACATTCGAAAGCGGTTGGTAAATATGGACGGCACCGTGGCGTATTTGGTATGTGTGCGACTACTACGCCCAAGGTCCCGAGTTCGAATCCCGACACGGTCCGCTTAAAAATGTTAGGCGAGCATTTTTCGCAAAAATACACCCTCGTTCGGATGAGAGGTAAAATGGAGGTCCCGTGTGTGAGTGTTGTCACGCACCGTAAAAATCCCTACCTTGCTTGGAACAGCAAGGGTTTGGCAAAATTCCAAATTTTCCAGGTAAAAAAACTCGCTTCCTGGCCAATGTAGTACCTTTGGGTGGAGCATTGGAAAAGTACATGTAGGGTTGGTGAATATAAGACAGCTCCGTGGCGTAGTGGTATGTGTGTGACTACTACGCCCAAGGTCCCGAGTTCGAATCCCGACACGGTCCGCTTAAAAAATGTTAGGCGAGCATTTTTCGCACAAATACACCCTCGTTCGCATGAGAGGTAAAATGGAGGTCCCGTGTGTGAGTGTTGTCACGCACGGTAAAGATCCCTACCTTGCTTGGAACACCAAGGGTTCGGCAAAATTTTAAATTTCTAGGTAAAAGAACTCGCTTCCTGGCCAATGTAGTACCTTCGGGTGGAACATTGGAAAATTACATGTAGGGTTGGTGAATATAAGAAGGCTCCGTGGCGAAGTAGTATGTGTGTGACTACTACGCCCAAGGTCCAGGGTTCGAATCTCGACACGGTCCGCTTGAAAAATGTTAGGCGAGCATTTTTGACAAAAATACATCCTCGTTCGGAGGTAAAATGGAGGTCCGTATGTGAGTGTTGGCTCGCACGTTAAAGATCTCTAATTTTCCAGGTAAAAAAATCGTTTCCTGGCCTATGTAGTACCTTCGGGTAAAGCATTGAAAAAATCACATGTAAGGTTGGTGAATACTTAGAGTAATGATGATTCTGAAAGTTGAGGTCAACTTCTAATATTTCTGTTTTTTCGGATTTGTTAATTAATTCTAAAGTGGTTTTACTGTTTTTTACTGTTAAGAGTCCGGCTGGAATTGTGATGTGCCCGATAGTTAGTAGTAGAGTATTTAGTGACGTTCCACCACCACATTTCCTCCAGAATCCAACATTTCCTCACACATCTGGACCAAATTTACTTGTAAATTCGCACTATAAAGTCTTATTTTTTAAGAATCTCCTCCTGGCTCCTCCTTGCTCTCCTCCTTGCTCGGACACCCCCACAACCATTTTGATTACATCACACCCGCATTCTTTCCACCCGCGAGATAAATCTTTCTCCACATTTCCACTCACGAGATTCAACTAGCCTTATCTCTGTACCATCTGGTACTCCAATTCACAATTAGATTTTCTCAGTACTAACGAATCCTAGATTCTTTAGATAGACATCATCCGACCAAGTGAGTTCTCAGCCCGCAATTTATGCAAGCACCTTTCTTACCATGTAGCGACTTTTGAGCGTCATAACATTTTCATTCACTCATCATACGCCGATACATTAACATCTACGTCTACACATTTTCCTCACGCATCAATCATCCGAATCTGCAACACAGCCATTTGAACATCGGACCACGCAGATCCGTTGCAAAGTTACACATCGAATAACCCTCTGCGCCAGATAAGATATCTGCCACATTTCACCACACGTATAGATTATCAAACCTACCTTGTTTAGCACAGTTCACATCATATTAGAATTTTCAACGCCCAATCTCTTCTACAATTTTACAAGTCACCACCCGAGATCCCCACATTTCGTCAAGATTCTTACCTGCTAGCGACTTTTGACGTCATAAATTTCTATCACCATTCGTATCCATCCTTGTTAGTCAACATTTTAGACAACCGACATCCTGCTAAACACCGATTTAACAATTCAACGACCCCTTCGCAATTTACACACATACCCTTTAATTATAAATTTCCTCGAGTCTCAACGATTTAATACGTGACACATATCTACAAACCACCATCTCCTTAAACTTTTCTATAGCACCATCAGACAATTACATCTCAGCTATACAGCTTTAGATTTTGCACAAACACACTTTACTAAACTACATCATTTACACGATTTCTTAATTTTAACCCAAGCCAACTTCATTCAATCGCGCTATACTTATAATATTTCCAGCTTTCGTAACAATAAGCACACTTTTCGCAAAACTCATTACCGGACACCGCATGTTTCAAATTCCTCTGACAATTTAATACGTTAACTTACAAACATGGTTTCGCTTACAGACCTCGTACATATTTTCCATATTACTAAGAAGACGTTACATAACCACATTTTATTCGTGTTAATAGGATTTGCACATCGGTAGTCTCTTACCACATTTTGAGTGTAAACGCCGTAGATGTTCCGCCACGTCGATGGTGCGAATGACGTTAGTAGAAACATCGGAAACGTCTTCCATGTTATACGGATCGCGTGCATATTAAAAATCCAAAGGGTGAGCACACGCACACAAATTGTGTGCAATCGCTGTAGAAGACTGCAGTGCACTATCAACCAAAAACACTTTAAACCATTACTAAGAAATACCAACTTGTTGTCTACAGGATACTTACAATAAACAATTTACATTTTAAATACTTCACGTCATATTTTAGGTGGGCTTGAATATTTTCAAATGAATCACCGAGCGAGATATGCTAGCAGATTAAAATTAACCATATTTCCATTTTACGACCGTGGTTAATTTCAGATAAAATTTCAATTTGGCACGTTCGAGTCTCGTAACTAACATTATGCAACAACGCTGTTAATACTCATACCCTTCGCCGCTACTGCTATTCTCTCGAATTGCTAGAAAATCACTCTCCTTTTTACTGTTAGACCGATGCAAAGCACCATTTTTATATTCATAGCACACCGACTTTTCGTCGATGATTAAATTTTGTTCTTAGCTTTTACACTTTCGCAAGCAGCGCCCACGTCATCGATTTCTAGAACCGGTAATACTCGACCCAAATAGAATTAGATGCCGATGTCTCAATTCCAATTCACTCGTCAAGGTAAACGTCAATCACCATTCAACATCGACGCCGCTCGTTCTGAAATTCAAACATTTCAAACGACAATGCCGAGAATTTAAACCTCCGAGGATCTTGCATCACACTCCGAGCTACGCGTAACAACATATGCACCGCACATCCCACCACGTTGACCCGCAACCACTTTAGCACATTGTCGATAGTACACGCATTTAACACACATTAACCACCACTCGGAGACCCCCGCCAACCACCACGCACACGTTCCAATTTTAAACACCGACGCACGC
Source organism: Platerodrilus igneus (assembly GCA_036346225.1). Classification (NCBI taxonomy): domain Eukaryota; kingdom Metazoa; phylum Arthropoda; class Insecta; order Coleoptera; family Lycidae; genus Platerodrilus; species Platerodrilus igneus. The sequence goes on along the minus strand of JARFIW010001373.1, from coordinate 1,572,360 downwards.
AGACGCGATCACGAGAACACGTTAATTCATTATATCCACGAAAACATCAAACCATCAACGCCATTCAGACCGCGGTGCGGACTTATTGAGACCCGCCGCGTCCTTTGAGCACGTACGACACAAACCTATTACGCGCACACAGTAACAACCTCACGCCCTCACATTTTCAGCCTTTAAGATAACACATTCAGACTCAACAGATAACCACACGTTGAAGACCACATTCATTACATTACCCACCACATCTACCCCGAACACGATAACACGCAACCGGAGCGATTGAAGAACAAGATAAAATAACAATCAAAACAACATTCACACGCAGATTGCCAGAATGATCTCTCCTCGAAACCATCGCGCGCACGCAGCCGCACGATCACCAACGAGAGCGCTCCCCCCCCACACCCGCGCTCCACCGCGCCGCCGCCCCCTCGGACAGCGCCTTTATAAAAAACACATAAAACATTACAACACACACGCACGATCATTTAACATAACACGACAGTCCTTGCCGTGGTTATTTCCAGCTTCACAGTTATCTCTTTCAACGCCTGACAGCGTCGGTCATGATCCATGTCTGATCAGACCATCCACCACCACAGTTCCCATCTGACGATCGTCATTGAGAAATCTCTCTCAATCCACACTGACATACAACGACGACCGTAGAATCGCGCGCGACCATCTGTCGTTTGTCATTAAACACGTTTTAGAATACCAGCAGATATCTTGCAAAAAAAGTTATACCAGCACCGATTGTCCAACTTCCATCACGCTTCTACATCACCTTCCATGCTGCGATTCTGCAGTCCTTACGTGCCCAACATCCATTTCTTAGGCATCGATAAGTATAGCTCTTCGTTTAAACAAGATACATTATACGACCTACGCACGTTATCCGAATGAATTTTTTGTCACCGCTAAACTTATGAACATTTCATAAATATTTCTCCGAATTCCCACCGCAAGTTGCCATTACCGTTGCGACTACACATTTAGTACATATCACAAGACCGACATCGACACACATTTGGTCAATACATTTTAACGCCACACTCAACCTATAACACCCACAGTCACTCTTGCACTAGCACCTGACTTAGTACCCATTAAATCGTTCCTCACGAACCGAATTATACGAAGTCACGCCGAACATTGCGATTCAGCAGTCGAACCAAACTGACGCATCATCCTTGCCGCATGCCATATCTCCACTGCACCATCGTAACCGCATAGCACCCTGCACCTTACAGACATCCTCGAGTGCGAATGCACGTTCTCACGTAGCACAACCACTTTACAAGAACGTCCACAGTTATACGTATCTCGCGCGCATTCAACACGCAGGTCATTAACACCAGTCACGACATTGTGTGCCACGCTTTATAACCTGACCAGTCACATACTCATAATTTCAACCTTCTAATACCAATTAGCTATAGAACATACCAGCACTTCCGTTCGCCAGTATCGTCACATTACAATCGACTATACATTCTTACGCCTACTAACTTCGTACGTCATGATAATCCTTGGAATATTTGCAGTTAGAATACTTTTCCAATGAATCACCGATCAGCGAAGATATATGCTAGCCGATCTCAGAACATTAACCATCGTTGCATTCGTCATTTGATACACACGTTTTAGAATAACCTTTAATTGGCACGATTGACTTTCCGTACTAACAACAGCTAACAACGCTTAATCAGCATACGCCGTGTCTCATCGACATCAAAGTCATCTTCCTCATTTTACTGTCACATCAGGCACCGAGCAAGCAGCCATGTGTCTACACATTTCACCATTTTTCTTCCATCAGATGCATTAACACTTTTGCTAACGGAGCTTTTACACTTTCGCAAGCCGGCACAGCGATTTCACACCGAATGACTATTCTAATCAGAATAGATGTCAGTCTGTAACCATTCACCGTAAGACTGTAAGATTTTATTATCTCGTCATCTCCTATCTCCACACAGCAACATCGACGCCGCCTCTTCATCACCTTTCACAACATTTCACAACGACACATCAGCGCACAGCAGCATTTTGTACCGAACCATTGCAGCGAGCGAGCCTTTAGCTAATCTTCACCAAGCGTGATCATTCACACCGAAGCCCACGCGCAAACAGCGCAGTCATGACGCAACTGTAAACACATGCACAACCGTACTCGCGCACGATTCGAGTTCACTGACAACAAGTCATCGCCACTTCAGCATAGCCAAAACACCATTCCATTCATCGTTGCAACCTCACTTTCATCGTCTAGCAAGCTCATCACGCACCGATAACTGTATCCACAAATGTACACCGAGTTCGTTACAGTCTCAGCTTTCAACCATCTAATCACAGACACTGATTAAGCACTTTCGATTCAGTTCCGAACCACCTACATCCGCCCAGCCGATGCGTTGAACAACGATCAGGCTCCGCATGACGTACCACAGAAACAAGAAACATCCGGCATCGCCAGTCGTAAGTCGCAACTAACACAAGTTTGCGATAGTACGCGAATATACTCATTCATAACCAGTCAAGCATTTGCTCATTTCAGTCCACGAGAACTGCTCGATTTCACCATAATCGAATAACGCATAGTCCACATTCTTACCCAATGACGGTGCACGACAGAAGCAACATGCGACGACACATTCCGGACGCGCATTGCATGCTACCCTAGGATATGCCTAACGACAGACTTACCGGACATAAGCAACGACAACGATTTTATACACCTTCCCACCGCACGAGTTTCCATTACGCGTGACCGGATCGAAACTAGGTTAGCAGCGCCGCGGCGCTGACCCAACCTATTAATTTTTCCTTTTATCTAACCTAGGTCCACACTTGGTTTTTAATGGAAAAACTCATTAAAAAGCAATTAGTGCTAATGGGTGTTTAATGAGAAAACTCATTAAAAAGCAATTAGATCATATGGTTATGTGGCCATGTGGTTATATGGTCATGTGGTCATGTGGTCATGTGGTCATATGGTCATGTGGTCATGGGGCAATTTCACCCTATGGGGTAATTTCACCCTAACTTAACATCCTACATATATCCGGATATATGTCGATGCGCATCCCTGTCGGCTTAGGTCGGATAACAACATATTCGACTATCTTCGGCAATATACGTCCCCACTCTGTAGAATACATAAGAGAACAATTTTTTCGTATTCAATTTAGTATTCGATAGTAGCTAGAACGGTAAACATGAGCGTCTCCAAGGTGATTAACGTTTCTCAACTTGGGAATAAAGTGAAACCGACAAATGAGCGATTTGGATTATGGCTGTTGACAGAAAATATGTGCAACAATAATCTGGTAACAGATATTGGTAATATTTGTTATGTCGAAGGCGAACAGATGCTGACTGGTGGACTACACACACCAATTACAGAACCATTTTGTGACAATATAATGTTGGTTAAAATTTGCGACTTTTCTGACGCCGAGCAAACATCTGCAAGCAAAAGGATGTTTATCCTAAAAAAAGAAATTTGTGGTGCATTTAACAGCTATCTACGAAGAAAGTTTGACCGATTTGTTTCCGCTAGGCATGGTGTTAAAGCTAAGCTCCCGTTTTCTCTGGAAAGCACTAACAAGATGGGTCAGAGAGTAAAAGAAATTATCGGAAAAGAAGACCTCGAATGCATTAATAAAAAATTCCAAAATCCTATATGTGTTCCATACAAAGTGGAACTAGCAGATGTTAAGTTGGAAACTTTATTGGAGGAACTACCAGATATATTAGACGAACTCGAAAAAGATTATTTCTATCTTTTTGACATGGATGTAACCCAAGATTTTGCGGGTATATTTAGCAAGATGGAGATGTGTAATTATTTAACTACAAACCATAACTTTTGCTATAAGGGCGAATACGAAGAAAAGTGTAATATTATAGTTGCAACGATTAAACTGTAGGAATTGATTGTTTAACATGGCTAACAACCAATGCATGAATTAAGATATACAACAAATTTGTGTGTCAGATAACAAGTCCTGGTGTTAATAAACAACTTGGCAATCATATACTAGATTTTTTACGTTGTCCAGATGTACGTTTAAGGGAAACATTTGCGTCTACTTTGGCTAAAGAACATGGTATTACGCGATTGGAAGCGACAATATACAATTGTGCAATTGGAAGCTATGTCAGTGCGGAACGGGTGTATAATCCCTTAAAAGACTGTTTAACGTTATTGGAAGATAGTGTTATACTTCCTAAAGGCGCCAATGTACTCGGTACCACTTGCCAAAATGTGGAGTAAGCTATCGGACAAGCTACAAAATAGCTGCTGTTTAGTGTATAATAACCTGCTACAGTACGTGTATTGGGGTAATGGTAATATAAAGAAATTGACGGGCTTGCAAATTAAGTTGTCCGAAAAACCAAAAGAAAGGGAAACATTGATAAAGTATGTGCTTTCGGCTTTTAGCTTTAACTATTTACCCGTAAATTATTTGGAGATAGTAGAGGAGGAAGACAGCCAAGATAAAATAAAAATCTTACACAAGTGCTACATTAAAGCAGGTAGTACATATTTAACACAATCTGCAACACCATATTCTACAATTCCAAAAGAAATAGTCATTTCGGAATTGGGGTTGATAAATACGCCTAATATTCGCCCAGAGGTTGTACGACAACGCGTAAATATTGGTAGTAAACTCTATCCGTTTACGCTAAAGGAAATTGTTCCATTATGCATGCCATACGCTGTAAGTGGAAGGAAAAGACAACTGGAATTAGAGGAAATGGATGCAAAAAGGCGAAAATTGGACTACATGGAAAACACTGCGACAATATTATGAACAATACAAAGATGTGTTAGACAAAGAACATCTTATTAGAGAAAATGAGGAAGAATTAAAAGATTATTTTATGTGTCGATGGACTGACTTAGATACATCCGGGTTGTACAAGCTGTATGCATTTGCAGTTAGTAAGAAAGACTGTTTTAGTTATGTAGGTGTTCTTGCAGAAAAGGATGGTACTAACTCCGTATACTTTTTAAAAGGTTATTCTAAAAACGTATTTATCAAAATGGCAGATAACAAAGACGAACTAAGGAATGCGGGTTTCGTAACCTTGGCGTACACCACACGCAAAGGGGTTCCGCTAAACATTGTATATTTGCCTAGTAAAGAACCTTTCGGATCATTTAAAACCGAGGGTCTTACAACATATAACAACCATATACTCCCAAAAGTGGTGGATATGCAACTACATTAACGGTGTGTGGAGAAAAGGATTTCTCCAATAGCGACAAGAAGAAGTCGATCAAGCTAACAAGATACGTATGCAGGATATAGTGGGAAAGCTGCGATTAAAAGATTGTCACAAGCTGCAAGAATTACACGAAGGAATGGATCTGGTTGTCGGCGGAATCAAAGACTTTAAATATAGAGGCAAACTTCGGTACATTTTACAATTCGAAAACCTAGACGGTCTTTATGTATCAAACTATTGGTTAGAAAAGGAGATAGAAGACTTGGGTGTCGATTTAAATTTTAAGCTGCGAATAAAATTAGATAAAATTAAAGCCACTGCAAACAAACATAAAGAAAGGACTGTCTTCTGTGTATAACTTTGTATTAAAATTAAGTTTAAATGACTCCATGCTTGGCATTAAATATTTTTAAATTTGTTATGTAGAATGTCAGAATAAACATTTTATAATAGTATATAACATTGTTCTTTATTTATAAAAAGGCTGTGACGTTACCCCGAAATAGCACTCGCACAGAGAGGGGTGCGCATGGGCAGCGAGCATGGGCAGGGATGCGTACGCGTAGGGGTGCGCATGGGCAGGGGTGTGCATGCGCAGGGGTGTTCATGGGTTGGGGTGTGTCTGGGCGTACACGAGGGAAGCGGATGTTAACAGTCACCAAGCATCCAATTTTTATTTGATGGTATCGAGTACTTGCCTGCGTATGTACCCGGAGTAAAAGAATACGATTTGCATACGCAGTTTATTAATAAAATTAGTTTATCGAGGGAAGATGACAAAAGGTACATCATTCCTAATAGTACAACAATCTACGCATGGGGGTGTAAAGATATAAGATAGTTGTTTATATTTGTATGGATTTTGTAAATCTATTGTATATATTAGTTTTAAGATTCCATAATTTTTAAGTTCTTCTACCACCTTCCAAATCCTTCCGGCTTCCTGGTTGACAGAGTATACGTGTTATCTCCACGTGGTATTCGCGGGACACGGCGGTTTTAGATTTCTCGGGAGATGGTTGGTTAAGGCATATGTCTTGGGTAGCGAAAAAGGTTTTAAAAATGGTGTTAAATAAAGATGAGCAAAAATTAGTGATTTGGGTCTTTAAAACGCATAACTTTGTATGGGTGGTCCTATTTAAAATCTATTTACAGATTTGGGGTCCCTAGAAAATTTAATATTAGTTGATACCTAGCAAAATATATTTATCTTAAAAGAGTGACTACCCTACGTATAATAAATACAATATAACACTTGTCAACAAAAAAAGTTGTAGGGAAAATTAAAGACGTATTTAATGGGGGTCCAGTATTAGAATTTGTTGGTAGTAATGTTAAGTTCTACTGTATTGTAGGCGAGAAAGATACGATTAAAAAGATTAAAGGGTTTCACGAATTGTAGTTAAGTAAAACCGAGGGTCTTACAACCTATAACGAGCATATACTCCAAAAGGGTAGGCATGCAATTACGCAGCAGTGCGCGGAGAATAAGAATTCTCCAATAAGAAATTAAAGTTTCCATGTACGTAGCACCAGTCATTGGGTAACGGTAGAAATGTGGAACCTATAAAGACGATTATTAATTATGGTTTAGAAAAATAGTAGTTTTCGTGGACTAAATAAAATAGATTAGACTGGTTAATGTATATGACTACATATTCTCGTACATATCCACAAACATCTGCTTACGTTCGTATACGAACATGGCGATGCCGGTAGTTTTAGTTTAACAAATAGTAGGAAAGATACGTCAGGTGTTAGTGCGTGGAAGCCCATAGGATCGTTGGATTCAAAAAGAACGGTGCGGCGGGATGTATGGTGGTCTCCGTTAGAATAATCGAAAGTGGTTAATCAATTGTATTAGATGTTTAAATAAGCGAAAGTGTAAAGGCCTACATAAACAAAATTTAATTATCCGACAAAAAGTGCGCGATGTGCTACACGTATAAAGAGAAAATGGAATGGTGCTTTTTAGCGGCCCTACCCGTAAAAAGGGCGACTGACTTTTTCAAGCAAGTACAAGAATAGCAGTAGTGCAGAGAAGGGTATGCATGTATTATACAGTTGCTACAAAATATGTTAGTTTACGCGTAGCTCGGATGTGTAATTGATCACGACTTAAAGATCCTCGGAGGTTTAAAATTCTCGGCCTATTGTCGTTTGAAAATGTTTGTAAATTATCAGAACAGGAGCGGGTCGAAGTTTAAGTTAGATGGATGATTGACTGAGTTTTTTCACCTTTACGAGGGAATTGGAAGTTGACAGACATCGAGCATCAAATTTCTATTTGGGCGATATCGAGTACTTACCGGTTCTAGAAATCATTACGTGTGGCCGACCGCTATGCGAAAGTGTAAAAGCCTACAGAAGCAAAATTTAATCATCAGACGAAAAGTGCGCGATGTGCTATAGACGTATAAAAAAAAAATGGTGCTTTGCATCGGTCCTAACAGTAAAAAGGAGAGTGACTTTTTCTAGCAATTACAAGAATAGCAGTAGCACGGCGAAGGGGTATGCATGTATTATACAGCGCATTGTTGCTATAAAATATGTTAGTTTACGAGAAGCTCGAACGTGCACAAATTAAATTTTAATCTATAATTAACCACGGTCGTAAAAATGGGAAATTAAGGGTTAATTTTAATACTACTAAGCATATACTTTCGCTCGGTGATTCATTTAGAAAATATTCAAGCCCACCAATTCCTAAAATATGACGTAGAAGTTATTTAAAATTAAATTACTTTATTAGTAAGTATCCTGTAGACAACAAGTTGGTATTTCTTTAGTAATGGTTTAAAGTGTTTTTATTAAGTTTTTGGTTATAGTAGCACTGCATCTTCTACAGCACGACTTGCACACAATTTGTGTGCGTGTGCTATCACCCTTTTGGATTTTTAATATGCACGCGATCCGTATAACATGGAAGACGTTTCCGATGTTTCTACTAACGTCATTCGCACCATCGACGATGCGAACCAGGTGCATGCATTGGCGCTAAATGTATTGAACAAGCAGCAGCAAGGATTATGACGTCATTTAGTTCCCGCTGAATCCTCAACTTCGTTCGGTGTCTTCGGAAACCTTCGGTTTGCATTCTATAGGGTACATAAAGCAGGTGCGCAAGAATAAACTCTTTAGTTATAAGTTAGTTCGCTTACAAGTTTAACCAAAGTGCTATAGTGCGGATTTTGTTTTGTACTAAAATGGTATCTGCAAACGTTTTAAGTGCAACTTTGCGGTGCTTCCTATACCTGGAAAATGCTCTCAAACGGCACCAGAACAAATGTCGTGGTGCAACATCGTCCACGGTTGCTTTATACATCCGCCCGCAGCAAAGTACTTAAACTGTGGGTCTTGCGGTTTCGCTTTACGAGAATGGACAACTTACTGCGACACAAGGAAAACAGCACGGTATGTCATTAAGCCTTAAACGTTCAGCCCCGCCAGCTGTTAAAGGACTTGTACGAAACAACCACGAATTATGTGTAAAGTATGCGATTTCGAAATGGAAAAGACTACCTATGCTGCACACTTAAGGAGCAACAGACATAAAAATGCATCAGTTACCGCTACTAACGACGATGGTGTAGAAATGGTTAGTACAGCGTTTAACAACCGTATGGCTAGCTATCGCATAAAGAACGCCAGTGTCGACGATGGAGTGCCCGAGTTTCTTTGGAAGCAGAAAGAGCGATTTATTCGATTAATAAATGAAAAAAGAATACAACATACAGCAATAAAAGTCTACTGCGAACTCTACGACGTTTACACCAAAATGGGGAAGAGACTACCGATGTGAAACTTTAACACAAAAATGTGGTTATAACGTCTTCTAGTAATCTGGAAAATATGTACGAGGTCTTAAGCGAAACCATAAGAACAAAATCAGAGGAATTTGAAACATGCGGGTCCGGTTCTTTGGAAAAGGTGCTCTATTTAGAAATAAATATTAATAAGTATAAGCCGATATGAGAAGTTCTAGGTTAAAAATAAAAAATTGTAAATATGTATTTAGAAATGTGGTTTTACAAAATTTAAACTGTATTAGTAAAAATTGTCTGTAATAAAAAGTTTTAAGAATTGTTTTAGATTTTCTTTATGAATGAGCCGCAGGAAATTTATAATTTAAAGGGTGTGTAAAATGGTAAGGGTCGTTCGATTTTAAATCTATTTAGAGATTCGGATTGTGCATAAAATTCTAGACTAACAAAATGTGCTACATGTATAAAAATTTATAAGAACGCTCAAAAGTCGCTACAGGTAAGAAATCTTAAAATGGGGGTAGCTCTCTGGGGATGGTGCTATGTGAAAATTTAAAGAGATTTGGGTAGCTTAGAAAATTTAATATTGATTGATACCAAACAAGGTAGGTTTATCTCGTGGGTGGAAATGTGGAAAAGATTTATCTCGCAGAGGGTATATGTGTAACTTTGCAGGGCGTGGTCCGATTTCAAATCTGTTTGCAGATTCGGTGTAAAATTGTAGACTAATTTAATGTATTGCATGTATAAAAAATTTATAAGAACGCTCAAAAGTCGCTACAGGTAAGAAATCTTAAAATTAGGGTAGCTCCTTGGGGATGGTGCAATCTGAAAAATTCCTAGAGATTTGGGTAGCTGCGAAAATTTAATATTGATTAATACCAAACAAGATAGGTTTATCTCGAAAGATGCAATGGCTAGACGAAGAAAACTATTTGTTAGGTTTGCTTATAGAGCAAATAGCAAAATTAGAAGATCAGGACTTTAAAGGGGTATAACTTTGCAGGGCGTGGTCCGATTTCAAATCTGTTTACAGATTCGGGATGTACATAAAATTCTAAGCTAATTTAATGTATCGCATGTATAAAAAATTTATAAGAACGCTCAAAAGTCGCTACAGGTAAGAAATCTTAAAATTGGGGTAGCTCCCTTGGGGATGATGCTATCTAAAAAAATCCTAGAGATTCGGGTAGCTGAGAAAATTCTAATATTAATTGATACCAAACAAAATAGGTTTATCTCGTGGGTGGAAATGTGGAGAAAGATTTATCTCGCGGGTGGAAAGAATGCGGGTGTGATGTAATCAAAATGGTTGTGGGGGTGTCCGAGCAAGGAGGAGAGCAAGGAGGAGCCAGGAGGAGATTCTTAAAAAATAAGACTTTATAGTGCGAATTTACATGTAAATTTGGTCCAGATGTGTGAGGAAATGTGGGATTCTGGAGGAAATGTGGTGGTGGATCGTCACTAAATACTCTACTGTTAGTTCCGGGATAAGTATTTGGTCATTAGGTAGATTTACTTTTACTTGCTTAATCATTGTTGTGGACGTTGGTGTTTCGATTTTTTTGGTTGTAAAGTCTTCTCTAAATTTCAAGGATTTAGAATTGTTTAGTATACAATATTTTATCTTTTAAGTTAACGCTGATGTTTAATCTCCGTAAGTCACGAATTTTATTATACTATCGAAGCAATCATGGAAATTAATTAGAATGAGTTATAGTTTTCATCGCAAAAGGTTGAATTCATCAAATATAGGGATCTGTGCTTTAAATTTAACCTTGTCTTTTCCTGTGCACGTAATGATTGGTGTGCTGGACTTAAATATTGCTTCCGGAAAAAAGGTTTCTGTGAAATACGGTCTGATCATTGAAGGATGGCAACCTGTATCAATTAGTAGCTTCATGGGTGGTTTGCTTATTTGAATGTAAGGTAACGAGTTTGTAATTATGTTGTTTAAATCAACTATGTTCCGTCTGGTAAAGGACTTGTTATTGGAAAAATTTACATTAAGGTGGCTGTCTTCATTAGATTGTTTGTTAAAGTCATTATTTATGTGGTTTGTTATATAAATAGTGTCTTCCTCATTATAATTAACATGTCCGTAATTATCATTGCCATTACTTGTTTGGAATTCTTCACTGCATTCTAATTCGTATGGAAAGGTTTCTACGTTTGTGATTTCCTCGTTTCTAGGTCTAGTGTAAGGTTGAAATGGATTTGGTTTTTGAACTTGGTTATCGTCTGTAAGTCTTGAACTTATCGACATCGGTTCTGGTGTACCTTGGGCTTTATTTGAATTCTTTGGTGCGAATACGTTAATTGGTTTTCCGAATACTTGTTCGTGGGGAATTTTTGAGAAATTTGTCTATTTTGTATGTTTATAGGTTTACTCGGAAATGGGGTTTTATTATAATCAGGATAACTATTATTTTAAAAATAAGGATTATGCGTTTTTTGTGGGGTTTGTTGAAAGTGGTTGTTATTGTTGGAGTTATACTTTCGCTGGTATTGCAGTTTACTTTGGGGATTTTGGAACAGTCTATTATTCTTATCGTATTTCTGATTTTTATTGGCTTGGTTATTATGCTGCGGTTGATGACTAGTTGAATTGCTGTTCCATTGAGATGTGGTTAACAACTAACGATGTTGCCTCGTTTATCGTGTTAGGTTTTTGTAGCATTAGAAGTGTTCTTAATTTCGTGTGCGTGTTTGAAATTAAAACTGTAACAGTTGTTGCGTCGTTTTGGGAAATTAAAGCTGCTTTAATGCTTTCCGATTACGCTGAATCGGAGTTTATTTTTAAGTTTAGTCGCATTTTTATTAATTTTAGTCAGTCTAAAAAGTCTATAATGTTTTCTCTTTTTTGTTTCGTCAAATACATAAGTTGTTGTTGTAAAACGTGCCCATCCAGCCTGTCACCGAAATTTTGTTTTAGTACTTCTATAATTTCGGGCCAAGTCGTTAAGCTGGTCGACATAAAATAAAATCGCCTGCTTTATCGACTATTTTAGAGCATATCGAGGCGAAAACAAATTCGCTTAAACTATTATCCGTAGTTCTTCCGTATCTATTATAGTATCTATCTACAGAGTTAATGAAAAATTCGAGATGTTCACTGCGTCCCGAAAAAGGTCGAATTGTGCTTGCAATTTCTTTTGCGGCTTGGACTGACGCCAAATCGAATATGTTTATTTGTTCAAAATTTTCAATTAAAGATTCAATTGTTATGTCATTTGACATAAAAAATATTCAGAAAAATGTTAAGTTACTCACTTGATGATTTTTTTTTATAATTCATACGAAATGATAGGAAAAGAAAAGAACTCAACACATACTTGTGTCAGCGGTCTTCAAAGTTTCTTCCTCCTTGTTTTGTATTTGGTTCTCTACAAAGTTAATGGTTGAAACCAACGGCTCTCAGGTGCGTTTTCCTTTTTGTAACTAGTACCCTCTGAAATCTACCACTGACTGCGCCAATTATGTTTTTAGGTGCGAAAACTTAAATAAAAAAATTGTTTAATTTTATTTTTTGAATCAATATTACATTTCGCACAACTGTTATTACAACTAAACTTCAGTAATACGGTAAGAATAATCGTCCTTTTGACGTGGACTGTTGTTTTTATGTTTTACTATCTAAATGAAGGTAGAGTAAAGCAAAAGAATTGTTATATTAAGAATTTATCCTAATTGACTTAAGATTAACTTAATAGTAGTTTAATAACAACATAATATGGAAAGGTACAATCTAAAATAGTTATATCATGTTTTTGTTTACCTAACGCGGATATCGATAACATTACTCGAACTATGCTGAGCTTTTGTCTTTTGAGGTTGTGGCCCCCCTGAGCCGTAAGGTTCTAGGTCACCATCAAGTGTGGCATTATGGTAAATTCAAGGATAAATGCAGCACTGAAAGCTATGGTTAATTGGCCATTGATTATTATAATTATAGTTAAACTATTCATTCTATTTATAAACTAAATCCAGTTTATTTTTGACAATCACGTATAATACAAAGTCCGAATTTTGCAGTGGAGTAACCTAAATATTTCTACAAGACGAATTTATTCGTTACAAAAATTCTGCTAACAAACGATTTTAATTATAGTTTTATGGTCCAGCTCCACCATCACACCGGTTTGCGGTTTGTGAGGAGCCGAAATCTCCTTAAAGCCATCACGTTTAGGTGTGTTTTACATCCGCAAAGCGTGTTATAACTAAAGAGCAGGCGCCTAATAATTTTAAGGGACGGAGCAAATTAAAACGCAAGGTTAATAATAAATCAAGAAGCTTCAGTACCTTTCGAACTATTTTGCTAAAGCAGACAAGAATGGAGATCTTACCACCCGTTGTGCTGTTGACAGCTCTATTTCGCTTATTAAAGATTTATATTATATTGGTTATTTCTGCAAGTCTCATCGTTGCAGTACATATTATATGCATGAAAATAATGATCCGAACTTGTAATGCAATACCACACCATGATACCATAGATACATACCATGCAGAAATCAAGAAATTTTTACATGGGTTTTATAAACTTTTAAATGGAACAAAACCAGTTTTAGTGTATTTGAGTTGAGTTTAATATACTCTAGAGCTGTCGCTTGTTTAAATAATCGTAATCGAGCTGATATTTATTGCCTCCCTTGGGGATACGCTAATGTTAACTATTTTTATACATTTAACAAACTTGTTCTTCCTAGTCTAGACGTTTTATTTTTATTTATTTAAAAATTAATTTAGATTTTATGAATCAGCAAAAAATTACTGTTATAAAAATATTTCTTCAACTTGCGTGAATATATTTTTTATAACAGATTTTGTAATATTTCTTGACGTTACGATTTATTTCAAAGACATGATTAATTTTTGCACTGTGGGTTTTTAAGTGGTAGCTCGTCTGTATATGGAAGAAACACATATATTAGAAAAAATCTGAAAATTCGGAAGCGGAATTATGAAAGACTAAAATATTTTCATTACATTAGCAGTCTCATACTGGAAGTCACAATCACAAGTGTGGTTTTACGCAAGTCTCCATCGTATCCTATCTTGAGTTATAGGATACCTCTTTCAGTGACCCGTGACTTTAGACGAACGGTACAGTTTTAGAATATTGAGGTTTAAAACAGTCAATTTTTGTCTTAACGTGGGCAAAATCAACAGGCTGTTATTTTTATCATTTATATGAAGAATTCCATCCCTGTACCAAGGGACCTTGGCGAGATGGGAGGCTTGCGTGCCCCACAGAAACAGCTGAGCCAAAGGTTCAGCTATGTCGTAAGGGGATATGTGGAGAGATCAAACTGTCGAATGGTTCTTAGAAGGGATGTAACAGCCCTTTCAGTAGTTACAAAGGTGACAGTCTGGATAATTCACTAACTTGGTTTTGTGTGAGGACAGTTTAATGGAAATACGTTTAGAGACTGCAAAGTAGTGTTTATTAAAGGAACTTAAGTTTGCATTAAGGCACAAAGCTGTAGATTAGTCTAAGGTTTCCTTTCTGGTATAAATCTTGCGGTTGTTTCGAAACCATTCTATAACAGCAACCTCTACCTCACTATCCAAATTGAAGCGCCGTCCTTTTACTGAGTGTATTAATGGACCAAACACATGATAATCGCATGGGGATAAGTCGGAACTGGAAGTTGATTGATGTAAAATTTTCCATTTCGTATGACGAAGTAAACCTTGAATCGTTTGCACTACCATGGGGTCCATAATTATCATGCAGAGGAATGACACCATTTGTTAGCATCCGGAGACGTTTATTCTTGATGATGGCACGTTAACCTTTTAAGGTGACTGCACAGTAATCAGCGTTCATCGGATTCTATAAAAATCCAAGAATAACACACCCTGGTAATCAGCGGCCAAACACTAAATAACGACACATAGACTATATTTGGATGGATTTTCCATGGTAGATGCCATTTTTAGTTCAGTCACAACACTTAGACAAAGTAAGCTGCAAATATCTTTCAGTCAGTACTACTTACACCCATTTCGAATAGACCTACATCTTGCCGAAGTTATAGATTACTAGAACAGGTGAAATGGCTTGCGTGTTCTAATGAGCTAAAGAGCCAAACTGTACGCCCAACCAAAGTAGTGGGGTCGTTAGTGAGGAACCAGACTAAGACAGGTCCCCGAAAGAGGGCAGCGGCTCCTTCGGTACTTAGATTGGCAGAGACTATAGGGGTCGGTATGGCAGTCTAAGACACACTACCGCGATGTGGAAGGCAACGGGAAACCACCACATTACCTCCCAAGTACACAGCGTACCTAAATTGTAACAAACATGATGGCATTCTCTGGGGTAAAAGATTCCGGAGTTAAAATAGTCCCTCATTCGGATCTCCGGTAGGGGACTACTTCGGAGGGTGCGATCGGAAAGTTAAAAATAAGAGTCGCGAACATTTTACGAGTCGGAGCCTGGAATGTTGGAAGTATGAAGTAAGTAGGTAAGCTAGAAAACCCAAAAATCGAAATGAATCGGTTATCACTAGACATAGTAGGGATCAGCGAAGTTCGGTGACCAGAGGCTGGGGATTTTTAGAGTGGAGACTTCAGAGTAATTCATACAGTAGCACAGGAAGAAAATTTTGGTGTGGGGATAGTTATGCGGAAAAAGATAGGATACTGTGCAGAAAATTACTTACAAAAGAACAAAAGAGTACTCATGGTTAGATTAGAATCTAAACCGGTAAACACAGTAATAATACAAGTATACATGCCCACCTCTAGCTACAGTGACGAAAGGGTAGAAGCGATCTACAAAGATATCGTGAGACATATTAAGATACGTAAAAGGACATGAAAATTTAATAATTACGAGAAATTTTAATGCCGTGGTAAGTGAGGGTAGGGAAGGAGCGGTAGTAGGTTTATTTGGTTTAGGCACGAGAAACGACAGGGGAAATAGGCTGGTAGATTTTTGCGACAAGAACAGTTTAATCATCACAAACACATTATTTCAACATCATGCTAGAAAACGATATGCGTGGAAAATGCCAGGAGATATAGGAATATATAAAATAGATTACATTGTTGTTAGACAACGGTTTAGAAATCAAGTAAAAGACTAGAAGCTACCCGTAAGCGGATATTGACACTGACCACAACATCGTAATTATGAAGGCCGCACTTAAATTTAAAAATCTAAAAAAGAGGAACGGAAAAAGGCACTTTGACTTTGAGAAACTAAAAAATACAGATATCCACGAAAGATTTGAAAGAAAGTCAAATGAATTGCTAAAAGATATCGAGAAAATTTCTTATTCTAAGGAAGTAGAAACAGAATGGAATAACATAAATTCAGTTGAGACATGCCGGCCAGAGATATTCTGGGGTATACACAAAAAGTAAACAAGAAACCATGTATAACAAAGGATACCCTGAATTTAATAGAAGAAAGACGAAAATACAAAATAAGATCAGATGAAACAGGAAAACAGAGATACAAAGCCACAAAATGGGATATTATTCGCAAATGCAGGAAAGCTAAAAAACAATGGATTGATGAAAAGTGCAAAGAGGTACAAACTAAGATGGAAATAGGAAAAACAGACGAAGCATACAAATTAATTAAAATGAATTTTAAGGATATAAAACTATATAGCAAAAATATAAGGTACGCGGGAGAAAACGTCATTATAGAAAATGTAGAAAAAGTAGCTAGATGGCAGGAATATATAGGGAATTTATATTCAGGAGAGGAACTAACAGCATTAGAAGAGAATTCAGACATTGAAAATGGTGACCTGGGATATCCTATACTTAGAAATGAGTTTGAATTAACTATAGAGCCTGAAAAATGGTAAGGCGCCGGGTACAGATAAGGTGCAAGCAGAAACCCTAAAAGCTGTTGGACAAGCAGCAACAGAACGTCTGTTCCGACTTGTAAGCTATATGTATGAGACAGGCGAGATACCCAAAGATTTCAAACGTAACATCATTGTAGCTATACCAAAAAAAGAGGTGCGGATAGATGTGAAAATTTTCGAACAATAAGTTTGACCACACACGTTTCAAAATTTTAACTAGAATTGTACAAAGACGAATGGAAAAACGAGCTGAAGAAATACTGGGAGAAGATCAATTTGGGTTTAGGCGAAACAAGGGAACACGAGAGGCTGAGGGTGATAATGGAGAAAACAATAAAAAAGGGGAAAAGCGTATATATAGGGTTTGTAGATTTGGCAAAAAGCATTCTACAATGTGAAATGGAAAAAAATGTTCTACAGTCTCAAAAAGATTGGAATGAGTTTTAGGGATAGACGGATAGTACGTTGCTTATGAAAGAGCAAACATCGGTAATAGAATTAGAGCAAGAAAGCAGAGAAGTAAATATTAGGAAAGGGGTGAGACAGGGATGTGCCTTATTCTCATTAATTTTTAACTTGCACATAGAAGAGGCAATGAATACTGTCAAATGCAGGAAGACATTTGGAATTAGTATGCAGGGACAAAAGACTGATATGCTTTTAGATTTGCAGATGATATAGTGGTATTAGCATCTAGCAAAGAAAAGTTAGAAGCTGCTCTTAATAAAATGGAAACAGTTCTAACTGAGAGATATGGTATGAAAATTAACAAAAATAAAACTAAAGTTCTAGTATTTAAAAGAGGAGAAAATAAATCAATAGTAAGAATACAAATAGGTAACGAGAACTTACAAGAGGTTAAGGATTTCTGCCACCTAAGAAGTCAAATAACGCTAGATGGGAAAAGCACAAAAGATATAAAACAAAGATTAGAACAAAAAGTCGTGTTACATTTAACAGGAAAAAGCAACCCCTGTGCTAAAAAGACCACAAACATAAACACAAGGAAAAGATTGCTTATAACATATGTGTGGAGCACATCACTGTACGGCTGTAAAGCCTGGACAGTAGGAGAAGCAGACAAGAAAAAGGTAGAAGCCTTTGAAATGTAGTGTTACAGACGTATGATGAAGATATCGTGAACAGACAAAGTTAAGAATAAAGAGGTACTAGAAATGGTAGGAGAAGAAAGAAATATATGGAAAACAGTAAAAAATAGGAGAAATAGGATGATAGGCCACATACTAAGACAAGAGAAAATGGTGCGAAGTGTACTAGAAGCAGGGATAGGAAAAAGAGAAGTAGAGGTAGACCTAGGATAGACTACTGCACACAAATAGTGAAAGAAGTAGGCTGTAAGAATTTCAGGGAAATGTGTAGGCTAGTTCAGAATAGAAATCAATGGAGGTACGATTCCAACCAGTCGCAGATGGAAAAAACTAACGACAATAATAATTACTGTACTTAAACATGGTGATTATTATAAACAACTACTGATATTGGTTATGCAATACTCTCAACTAATGTTAATTGTGCAAAAGGATTTACTGGAAAACTATTAATACGGCAAATGTCTAATTGTTGGGGGATCCTTGGCAGCCACAGGCTGCTTAACCCTCTTCACATACCATTGAATCTCGGTGAAAGAGGGCATATAATTAGAAAACAATAGAAGGGAATCAATTTGTGTATAGGCTGTTGGGAGAATTGCAGGGAGCTGTGTAGGCTCGTTCAGAACATAAATAAGCTGAGGTATAAGTCCAACCAGTTTCAAGATGTAAAACCCAATGATGAAAAAATAAGTGCTCTTAAATCTGGTGAGTATTATAAACAACTACAGGTGTTGGTTGTGAAATATTTTTAACTAACGTTGATTGTGCGAAAGGATAAATTGGAAAAACTATTAATTCGACAAAGGTTCAAGTGCTGGGGGAACTTGGCAGCCAAAGGCTGCTTACCTCCCTTCACATGTAACTGAATATCAAGGAAGTAGGGTATATGAATGTAAAACAATAGAAGGTGACCGAACTGCATCAAACAAGAAAGAACAGTAGTTATGTTCAAAGACAACGAACATAGATACAAGAAGAAAACTGTTGAAAGAATAGTGTGGAACACAGCACAGTACATCTATGAAATAGGGGCAATAGGAAAAGCAGACAGAAAAAGATAGAAGCCTTCTGGAATTTTGTGCTTCAGATGTATGAGGATAGTAGCATGGACAGACAAAGTTAATAACAAATAGGTTGTTGAAATAGTAGAGGAATAAAGATATCTTTCAAAAACGAAAAAAAATAGGAGAAATAGAAGGACAGGATATGTTCTAAAGCATTTCTGGGGAATAGTACGGGATATATTACAAGCAGAGATAGGGAAAGACAGATAGAAGTAGATCGAGATCAAAATTTCGCACACAAATAGTGATAGATGCAGACTTCAAATCTCAGGGAAATGTGTAGGTTGGCTCAGACTAGGAAACAATGAGGGTACGCATCCAACCAGTTCTAGGACTGAAGACTTAATGATGATGATGACTACTTACTCAAACAATATGCGCACATGAATTTCGTTGTCATAGAAAGGAAATCATGTTTGCGTTAATCCAATGTGTTTCTGTGTAACTATCCTCGCAATGTTACCCAACATGACTCAGCTTTCGTGGTAGTACTGCACGGCTGAAGGCGATGTGAACTATAATCGTTACTATTCCCGAAGACATGCAACTCTATCTGTATGGTTTGATAATGATGGCATCCTCCCGGGTGAAATACTTCGAAAGTAAAATAGTCCTCCATTTGGATCTCCGGGCGGAGATCACTCAACAGTAAGTCATCTCAAAGGATCGACATAGTGTGAAATGTCAGGTGTTAAAATACTAGTAGTAAGTAAGAAAACTCGAAAAAAAAAGTTCTAGTTAGTGGTTTTGTAGCAATATCGCACTTCAGAAATCTTGAAAGTAAAATAATTTCTTCGATAATAGTTGACTAACTTGGCATTGATAGACCACAAAATCCGAATGAAGATAATGTAAACAGTTTGTAACAAAGACTTACCATAGTATCTAGCTGCTGTCGTATACGGTAACACTTGCTGATTAAGGAAAGAAATGCGTGGAAAAAAGGAAAATAAAATGACCTGCACTAATAAACTTTTGCCTGACCCCGTTTGAGGGTTCTGTCTTCCCCCGTTCACATTCAAACATTGTAACAATCTTTTTATGCTTATAAAAGCTTATTAAATTAATTATAAAATACACTGCACAGTTTATTCAAATAAGCAATTAATTTTGCGATGTTAATAAATGTTCAGATCAGTAGCGTATAGCCCAATCACAAGGCATATATTAATTAATAATAATAGTATAAGCTCTATTCGTAAACGTTGGTTATCTGAATTGCATTTTCAATGCCTTGTGTGCATCTCGTGGACAGAAGTGTCAGTCTGGTTCGACCACTCCCAGCAGTTAGAAACATCATGCAGATCAATAAGGTCCGAGCTAACAATCTACGCGTGGCCATAAACGTGGCATCGTAATCCAGTGCAGAATGCACTTAACTTTTGTTTGTTTCTAATAACGCGCTCACCTTCACCTATACCGATAACGATAACTTACACTCTTACTATTTTTAATTTCATTAATTTATAATTTAGAAGGTTACGAACTTACAAGTTTAGATATCATGTTTAATTTTTCAGTTTACCGTTAAATAATCTCGCCTTGGTATAGGTTAAAGAAGACTAATAAATGATGCCCACTGAATAGCTTGTTTATGGATTGATTTTATGTTTCGATTTACTTAAATGGATTGCACAACAAATTGATGAAAATGGTTTTCTATAATAGTCCGGCATAATACGCAGTAATACATTTAATTCGTCGTTAGTTTAAAAGAAAAAGCTCATGCTTACGCTTTGTAAAACGCAAATGTGGAAAGTTTGCGGACGTAATTTATTTGTTCAAGAATTGCAAGCTAACACATGTAGTCTCGACAAGGTATTTGTTACAATGAAGTTCAAAGTATAACCAGTTGCTAAGGTGAGAGTTAGCGTAAGGACTTGATGACAACAGCTGTTCTGAATAACTTGACAGCAAGGTGTATATTTGAAACTATAATGGTAGCGTTTTTTAATTTGTTTTACAAGGAAGTCGATTGGACTTTTATCATTTGGATTTCATTATATTATAAATTATTGCTTACATTTGATATTACTGCAAATAATTAAAATTATGAATTTTCTTTATTTAATCCGGAAAAGTAATTACGAAAACTAATTTATTTAGCATTGAATATATAACAAACATTTGTAAACCAAGGTAAACAAATCTGTGCATTTGGGTATTTAAAAACTTTACGGTCATATTTAATTTATTGTTGACATTTTGATTTTTAGTAGAAATTGCCATAATTCTCATATTTAAATATCTGAGTCTAAAAGAATAGACCACGTTTTTTATTGTTGTACATTTTGTATATAAAATTTTACTACAGAAAAAGCTAAATTTGATTAAAGAACCATCAAATGATTTAATTGAACAATTGTTTTATTTTGAACAAGTGCGTCCAAATGGTAGAGATAAATGAGTTAAAAGGTAAAAAGGATATATACCCTGTGACTCCATAAAGAAATACTAAACCGCGCTTTCAAGAAGTTTGACATCTAAATTTTCTTTTACTATTTATACCTAAATTTTTGGTAATAATAACTACTCTTTTTCTTTATTGTATAAAGTAGCGAGAGTGTATCTCTTGAGTCCTTTGTTATTATGATAACATTGTTTTCTTTTAGATCCAGAGTTTAGCAGTAAAAGCGAAGTTTTCCTCCGAGGATATCCAAGTTCTCCCTTTGGGTAACCCGTGCTTTAATAATTCTAAGACTTGGTGGCGCCCCTTTTGCACTCTGTATTTTGTATTTTAGAGTCAGTACAGAAAACAATATTTTTGTTGTGAAACCCACGACCACTCCTCATAAGCTCTACCCGAGGAATAGACCCCTAGCTTAGTCGGAAAACTGTTGATTTCCCTTCATTATAAGAGGATCGAATAAATGAGCTATAATAATAATAATAATAACGTATATAGCCAGTTTGTTATAACATAAAGTCCTTCACACGCAAAGATTGTTCATTTTGTTTCTCCGCTCGTGTGTACACGCCTTATTTAAATAAATGGTAATTCCCAATAAATAATATATTTGACAATGCAGCCATTATGCGTATACATGTCCGCCCCCGAAAACACATTGTGTTTTCTTAACTCAAAACCTAAGAATGAGAAAACATTAAGAAAATTAACGTAAAAAAGACTAATCTTTAAAAATAAGTTTAAAATGAAGTTAAAGACAAAGGTCGCTTATATACACTCGTGGCGGTTTTGACCATAACTACACGTACTTGCCAGTCGTTTCCCGGATACCACTCTATAACTCAGCCGATAGACCACTTAAGAGATTTTAAGTCATTTTGTGTACTGAATTTCATATTTGGGTAAGACTTTGTCTATTTTTGCTTTTGTTGAAGCTTATTGAGCTATTTAAGGAATACGGCTTCCAAAAATCAAGTCGCAACCTTTGAAAAAGTTGACACCTCGACAGACGATTAAGTTTTAAATTCGACAAATTGGTTTCCGAAATAACGGAGTTTATAGGTTGCAGATTAAAAAAATGTTCGTACGTCATCATTAGGTCTTCAGTCCTGGCACTGGTTAAACGCGTACCTCCACTGTTTCCTATTTTCAGTTAAGCTACACATTTCGCTGAAATTTCCACGACATACTCCTTTCACTATCTGTGTGTAATAGTCTAATCAATGTCTTCAGCTACCTTTCGTTTTTCTATCTTTGCTTGTAATATATCCCACACTATTCCCCAAATGTCTTAGAACGTATCCTAACTTTCTATATCTCCTGTTGTTTTTTTTTTGTTTTCCACAGATATCTTTCTTCACCTACTATTTCTAGAACCTTTTTGTTATTAACTTTGTTTGACCATGCTATCATAATCATACATCTAAAACACCACATTTTAAAAGGTTTCTACTTTTTTTCTTGTCTGCTCCGCCTACTGTCTTCATTTCATAGCTATACAGTACTGTGTTCGACACATACACTTTTATCAACTTTTTTCTTGCGTCTATGTTTGTTGTCTTCAAACATAGCAGCTGTTGTTTCTTGTTATATACAGCATGGCTTCCCTTCTATTGCTTCCTAAATATTGGAAAGAAATAAATCCATGATTTTTTTGGCAGATAGCTGTAGTGATCGATATCTCGTAAAGTATCGATCAAACAATTTCAGATTTATGCTCGTTGTCTAGGTGACATTTCACATTAAAAATATTATTTTGCTGTTTTTGTTTTTGGTTTATTCAGTTGTGAGTTACAGGGTGTTAAAAATGGAAGTCAACAAAAAGAAAATTCGGTACATTTTACAGTTTTTCTTTGAGAAAGGCGAAAATGCAAACCAGGCGGCTGAAACTGTGAATGGTGTTTATGGTTCCGATACTGTAACAGCTGATTACGTGCAATTTTGGTTTCGTCGATTCCGTTCAGTCAGGCCCGTCGTCCCAAATGTCGATAAAATCATACCACTCAAACGGTGAAACCAGTAAGGTTTTGCTGTGCATTTGGTGGGACTGGAGAGGAATCATATATTATGAGTTGCTTCCATATGGCCAAACACTAAATTCGGATCTGTAATGTCAACAATTGGACCGTTTGAAGCTAGCGATTGACCAGAAACGGTCAAAATTGGCCAACAGAAGAGGTGGTGTGTTCCATCAGGACAACGACAGGCCACACACGTCTGTAGTGACTCGCCAGAAACACCGAGAGCTTGGTTGGGAACTTTTAATGCATCCACCGTATAGTCCGAACTTGGCACCAAGCGATTACCACCTTTTTCTCGCATTGCAAAACTTCCTGAGTGATAAGATATTGGCATCAAGAAAAGATTATGAAAATCTATTGCTTGAGTTTTTCACCAATAAGGATCAAGACTTCTATGCGAGAGGCGTTATAAAGCTACCTTTAAAATGGCAACAAATTATAGAACAGAACGGTGCATATTTGACCCAAATCGGACAATCCGAAACATGTTAAATAAAGTCTTGAAATTCGCGCAAAATAATGCATTTCTTTTTCCCCAAACTTTTATATACGTTATTTCACCGATATTCCGATGTATTTGAAGAGGGTCAAGCAACCTAACGGCTAGCAAGATTCCCCAACACTTAGACATTTGCCAAATTAATAGTTTTCTAATAAATCTTTTCACACAATTAACATTTGTTGAAAATGATGCAAAACCAATACCTGTAGTTGTTTATAAAAATCATCAGGTTTAAGTGCAATTATTATTTTGTCATTAGGTTTTCCGTCTTGGAATTGGTCGAATGTATAACTCCATTGATTTCTATTCTGAGGTAACCTACGCATTATCCTGCAATTCCTACAGCCGTAAGTAAAAGATGATTAATTATAGAGGGTCATTGCCCAATGGCTTCGATTTGACAAAGAAGATTTCATTTCTTCTATCGTAAGTCACTGTTCACCAATAACTTTGAATAAGTACGTCTATAGCCCAGCAAGTGAAATAGTAGAAGGTTGACAGGCGAATTAGCGCACTTTTGCGCATCATCCCGTATTTCGGTTCCTGGAGGGTATTTGAATTATTTGTTAATTGAACCTGAACCCTAATTTCCCGGGCAATCTAACCCCGTTACAATTTTTAAAATCGAGCTATCGCTTACAAAATTACACTCTGTTAAAACCTCGTACCCCAAGTTTTTGTTCATTGCATTCATATCTAACCCAGATAAAAGTTTTCTTCGGCTAGCTATATTAACCTGATACAAAATCTCTTGGACAATCTAGATCCGCCAAAATTTTTCAAACCGGACCGCCCCTTAGAAAATTACATCCCTATAAAGCCCCGAATCGTTAAAATTTTTGGTTTGATTATTTAATTTTAACTCAATCCCTTTTTGGTTACGCGAGATATTCGCTTTAATCCGGAATTTCCTAGATAATTTAAAACCATCGAAATTGTTTAAATCAAACCACCCTTACAAAGTTATACCCCTAATTTTAGGAAGTTACCCGAAATCGTCCTAAGGTATGACGCATAATATAGATCTAGATTTTCTGGGAAACCTAAATCCTAGGAAGTTTTTAAATCAAAGTAACCCTCAGGGCAATTGTACTCCTTGATTTTAAGAAGCTAATATACACTTTAATCCGGAATTTCCCAACTACTCCCTACCTTAACACAAACTCTCCAGCCAAATTTTTAGCTAATGTATTTACAGAAATGTTATAACGTGGTCTAAAATTTACTGCAATATGCAAAGCATTCAATTATTTTAAGAATAACGCCAAAACTTTGAAACTAACTTAAAACATTTTTAATTCTTTTCTACGAGATAATTTTAAGAAAATTAATAAATTTTCAAAATAAAATCAACTCTAAAAAGCTCTATAGACAACCAATTATACATAGATTTCTCTCATACATTAAAAATCAATTTAGGTTTTTGTAAATCAATTTAAACCTTTTGAAGGGAAGCTTAATAAAACACTTTAAACGTTTACTAAGGGTATATCATAATCATTGTCTACAGGATAGTTACCAATAAAATAATTAAATTTTAAATAGATTCTACGTCATATTTTTGGAAATCGCAGACATGTCTATTTTCTAAATGAATCACCGAGCGAAAGTACATGCATTTTTATTAAATTAAAGAATTTGTATATCATTTGCAAATAAAATTATAAGCTTATTAGCATTGTTCACTAACCTAGGAATAATTATTCATACGAGGAGAGGGCAGTCGATTTCTTTGAATGTGAAACTTTTTTTCCTAATACAAGTTTCATAAGGTACTATTAACTGCATATTTGGCGACGCTAAAAGAAATGCAATTATCGGTTACAGTTTCAGTATATAGTCAAAGAAGAACACGTGTTGTACCTATAATTTCTGCTCATCTATATTTTACTCCATCTTTAAAACTTCCTTAGGACATTTACTTTAATCTATACAATAAAAAAACTTAGGGTGCTACCACTTTAAACCTAAGAATAAAAAAACAAGATAGTTTAACACGTTTATTAATAATTTTTGCTGATGTTGGCAATACAAATAAGTAAAACAAACTTTATCAAGAAATATTATGTTTTTAACAAAATATATATATGTATTGATAACATCTATAAACCGTGGTGAATCTCTAAAAATTTACATAAGCGATCGTCTCGCAGTCGCATCTTCTAAGTACTAGATGGGGTGACATTTAATAATTTCTAACAATGTCAAGTAATTCAAATTGTTGCAATCATTAACCAGAGAAACACTCGCCGGATCTTTTCCTCTAATAACGTTTGAACCCTTTCTTCGTCCGTCGTATTTCCACTTACATTTTTTTATATCACCTACAAATTTTTCGTAAAATTCTGGAAATTAGGATTTAAATCCAATTAACAGATCACTCAAACACCCTCCAGGAACCGAAATACGGGACGATGCGCAAAAGTGCGCTGATTCGCCTGTCAACCTTCTACTTGAAATACAATTGCATTATTATTTATTTTAAGTATTATCAGGAAAGGGTACAATACTTAAGGTCTTGGTTGTGCAAATTTTGCACGGAACGAAAACTGAACGGTATAGATCTTGATTTTGTATATTACTTTGAATTATTCTTACTGACAGAATAGGAATTTCAGGATATAAATTGGCAAACAGGTCGCGCACTTCCCTTAAATTATATCTGCCATTAAAATCTGATTTTGTTTTACTAACTGTGTAATTATCAATCATTATTTCCAAAGAAAATATGACAGATGCAAGATAACTAATAGAAACCATTTTGGCATACGTTTTATTTTTTGTTCCAATTTCACGATAAATACAATTTTTCAGTTAATTTTTAATAACTTTAGGCCTAATTCCTGACGTTCCAAATAAAAATTTAGGTAATTGATTTACAAGTGATAAAGTATGCCCTAAAACGTTTGTTTAAAGAATTTTTTGTAAAATAATTTGGAAAGCAGGAAATCACAAATGTCTGATTTTACATGTTAATTCCGCATATTCGGATGTTCAAGTCAATACACAGTATGTCACTATAGGTGAACGAAATTTAATAAGTAGAACCCTAATTAAATATACTCTCTATGACTTCATAGTTTAAAAATTTGTTATATCCGCGAGTTAGAATTTTGGCCTTTTTGAGCGACTTTTTAAAAAGTATCTTCAAAATACTCTTCTATCGATTTTTATTTATACAGATTTACAAGTTGAATTTTTAATTACAAGTACATTATATTTATTAACGTATTGAGATCAAGATTACTCGAAGTTGATAATCACTGAATTAAATGAACAAAAATTAGGATGAGTAGCTGAACAACCAACAAGGTTAAAGTTGTGAAGCTCAAGACTGACTGACCCTCTTGGGCTCTCGAGGGTATTTATGTTGTCCCTGCCCCTCACATTGCTTGTGGGAATTGCAAAGCTCATGTCTGCTTATTTCTTTATTCAGCTATACAATACAAAGTAACAATCTTAATTTTAATAATTGCAATCTTTTTGTCTCCTGTGACCTGCACCTGCGTGTAATATTACGTCTGGAATACAATGTATTCACATCCGTTCTCATGTCTGGTTTATCAATTTCCATTAACCTTTTATTACTTGTCCTTTAATTAATTATACAATGTAACAATCTAACTTCAAATTTAATAATTATCTTTGTTTACCTACATATCCTAATTTGGGGGGATATGTAGCTCGCAGCGAAAAAAATTAAAGAAGCAGAAAAGTATGAATTGTTTCCACAAAGGTGTTATTTGATAAAGGTATTTTTAATTTGTTTGCAATATTAATATTCTTTCACACATTATTTCAGTTCTAGTTTGTTTATTTATTAATTTGCAGATTAGCATCCCATTACGTCGTTTTTATAGTTTAAAAACCAGTACTTGACTAATTCAATTAAAATCACATTGTATAACATTAGCATAATCTGATGTAACCAAATATTAATTAAGGTTATTATAGAATTACTAGAACTGGAGTACAAAATTACTGTAAACTATTTTGTTGCTAAATACTATGAAATGTAATGGCTTCAGCTTCAATTTTAAATTATAATTTTATGTCCTAACTAACGCTGAAGAATTTCTTGTTGGGCGCTGTTGAAGTTGTTAAAATACCACGTTTTTGCTACTTGTTAATTCGACTTGTTTTAGAACATTTTTTGGGGAAAAAGGTGCATATCACATGACCGGAATACTAATGTAACATTTTTGACTATAACAGCAACATAGTTGAAATATCCACACATTAAAAAAACCGTTTTTGTTCCGTAAGAAGAAATATTTTACGTGTAGTAACGGAGAAGACAACAATTTTGTTTTAATTCACAATTTTACAGCGTATTTCTTATAATCTTTTGACTGATCTTACTATATAAATTCATCAAAATAATTTGAGTAACACGTTTATATCGATAACCTTTTAAATTGTAGCAGTATGTAAATTTAATAGTTTATTTCTTAAAGAAATTTGCAAAGCAAAGTAGTTTTTATAGTTTGGTTTGCCTAGGAAATGTAAGCCTGTTAGCAAATGAACAAAAAACGTATAATTTTGCTTAGAAGAAAAATAATTTGAACTTGCGCTAAATACAAACGACAATTGTGTATTATTTTGTTGGTTAATGGATGAAATTTGAGAATTCTCCGTTTGCAACATTTCTATATTTGGAAAATTCCAAATATTAATTTGTTTTACTTTTATTGGGAAAAATATTCATTAAAAGCCAGTATCCAACCTAGAAGAGTTTTGATATTATGCCTTTTATAGAACATATTATTTTAAACTCGTTCAGTGGATAGTTTATGTGTTAGGAGAATTTCAATAATCAATTCTTTGTATTTACATTGGGGAACAAGCTATTCAATATTGAAGGTATTATTTAAGGTTTGTAGAAGAATTTTCAGACATTGAAAGGATGACTCAGAGTATCCTATACTTAGAGATGAGTTTGAATTAGCATCAAAGGGTCTGAAAAATAATAAGGCACCGAGACAGCTAAGGTACAAGCAGAAACTATAACAGCCACTGGACAAGCAGTAACAGAACGTCTTTTTCAACTTGTAAACTATATGTATGAGACAGGCGAGATACCTAAAGATTTCAAATCTAACAACCATAGTCACTATTCCAAAAAAGAAGGGGCGTACAGATGTGAAAATTTTCGAACATAAGTTTAACAATACGCATGTCCAAAATATTAATTAGAATAGTAAAATAGGGATGAAAAAACGGTCTGAAGAAATATTAAGAGAAGATTAATTTGGCTTCAGGCGAAGTAGAGGAATACGGGGCTATTTTTTAGCTCTATGGGCGATAATGGAAAAAACAACAAAAAAGGAGAAGTGTGTATATGGGGTTTGTAGATCTGGAAAAAGCATTCGACAATGTATAATTTTTCGAAATACTCAAAAGTTTGGAATCAATTATAAGGATAGACATAGCTCATAAAAAGACAAACAGCAGTGATAGAATTAGAGCAGGAACGTGTAGAAGTAAATATTAGAAAAGAGGTGGGGCAGGGATGTGCCCTATTCCCGTTAATTTTTAACTTGTATATCGAAGAGACTATGAATACTGTAAAATACAGAAAGATATTGGAATTATGATGCAGTTATAAACGATTGATATGCTTAGATTTGCAGATGATATAACTGTATTAGCATTTAGCAAGGGAGAGTTAGAAGCGGCTCTTAATGGAATGGAATCAGTACTAACACAGAGATACAGTTTGAAAATTAACCAAAATAAAACTAAAGTACTAGTATGTAACGGTAGGGAAAATAAGTCAATAACTAGAAAACAAATAGGAAACGAGAACTTATAAGATGTCAAGAATTTCTGCTACCTACAAAGCCAAATAACGCAAGATGGGAAAATGCAGAAGAGATAAAACAAAGATTAGTACAACACCGGGCTGCATTTAACAAGTAGAAGCAACTACCATGTTCAAAGACAACAAACAATGAAACAAGGAAAGATGTAACAGGTGCGAACTCAGTATTTTGGAAGTTCAACGAAGAGTGGTTGTCCTTGAGATGTTTGCCCTGACCAGCGATAACTCTTCCTAGATTTGTGAATGTTTGTAGTTTAACTGCTACTAACTGTTTATAAGAAATTATTAACAACTCGCAGTTTGTTTATGACAGTTTAATGAATCTTGAAAAATGAATTAACGAATTAACCAAAATACAGTTAGATACAGAATATGCAGCATGTACAGTAAATATAATCGCATTGCCCAAACGCAAAATTAAACGTGCTTCAAATTTAATCTAACTTCAAAGATAATGGATCCCAAATAAAAATCTAAAACTAAAATTGGGGTTTAAATAATAGTATCCTTAACGTTGGTTTTGGAGTGTGTCCAATCAACATGACACAAGCAAAAATGAAACGGGAGGGATCCGTAATACCGGATAGCAGCATCCAGCTCTGCATACCGGTGCCACCCGAAGGGTCGTTTTGAAACTATCCAAATATAGCTAACTAATTTTAAAAATGGATTCAAATTTCTAAGCATATGCCAAATATATTAATAGTGAATCCAGCTATTTTGCCTGCTCTCTAAATATACAAAGTCGCGCTCCTTGCTTTAAGTATTTTTAATCCTATATTCGTCCCTAACGTTCCCTATCGTTAACTAACTGATTTACATTATAATAACAATCTTCTTTTCTATAGATACTGCAACCATAAATAGGCGACAGAATGTCAGACAAAACAACTCAAGCCACAAAATAATAATATGCGTGCAAAAATATAAATATAAAATAAATATGAAATAAATATAAAATAAATATAAAATAAATATAAAATAAATATAAAATAAATATAAAATAAATATAAAATAAATATAAAATAAATATAAAATAAATATAAAATAAATATAAAATAAATATAAAATAAATATAAAATAAATATAAAATAAATATAAAATAAATATAAAATAAATATAAAATAAATATAAAATAAATATGAAATAAATATGAAATAAATATAAAATAAATATAAAATGAATATAAAATAAATATAGAATAAATATAAAATAAATACAAATTAAATATAAAATAAATATAAAATAAATATAAAATAAATATAAAATAAATATAAAATAAATATAAAATAAATATAAAATAAATATAAAATAAATATAAAATAAATATAAAATTATTACGTTTTTTTTCGTGGCCCACGATGGGCGCCAAAATCTCTGTTACGTTTTTTTCGTGACAGCCACGTTGGGCGCCAAATTTATGTTACGTAACACAAAGAAAGTCAAAGAAATGACCCGGCTCAATCAGAGAGTAGGGGGGGGGGTTGTAGAAAGCAGACTGACATATGATGTAAGCGGCGGTAAGGCGTTAGTAACAATACCTGCAAGAAAAGAAATTAGAATAGTAAACCTGCAATAAAAAAAGATTAGTCCTGCAAACCTGAAATAAAGAAAAAGCATAGCAGCAATGAAAAGTCTAAATTATTCAGTACTTTGTAGAATGTAAAAAAAACTGTTTAGATAATCTATATAATATAACAACTGTAAAAGCAATACAGACAAATGTTTAGCACAAAGTGAGGTAATATTTGGGAGTAGCAGAAACGTTTCCTCACACACCAAATAGACATAAAGCAGATAAAATTTTAATAAAATATAAATAGGTAAACACAACTAATATGAGTAGTCCAGTAGTATTTATTTTTCTCTTTTTTTTCTTCTTTTATTTAAAATAGCATGCAAGTCTATGGTAAAAGGTCTAAGAACGCCAAAGGTATGGCAAAGCAACGGACAGGTATTTAAAGTAAAACAAGTAGGAAATAGTTCAACTTACAAAAGTCCTTCAGCAACGCTTCCTAGCAACGGAAGTGTGGGATTCAGCGATGTCCTACACTAATGAAGCACTTCACCCTTGACTGTGAGGGTGTTGATGGAACTTATCACACGTTACACTAATCACACCTACGTATTTCACTGGTGTTAGCAGCAGACATTATCACGCGTCGGAACTATGTAGCCTTGATAAATTTTATTTCCTAAGACAATATTTTCGAAATATTCTGTAGCACTAGTTTAATTTCAACTGGGACCAGATGTATATTATTTTCATAAACATCCCAATAAGCAGTGAAAAATTTCAAACAATACCTTTGTAAGCCGGTACTCTGTTATATTTCGCAAATAACGAAATTTGCGCAAGCACTGGTCTGTTGTAGATTCCTTGGGGTTAGAAAATTCAGAAACTATAGTATCACAGCATTTAAATAATCCAAAGTATGCGCTACTCTGAGAAGAAAAAGGACCGCAAAACTAGATCGCACTCACCGTTTAAATATCAAAAGACAAAACAACTAAAAAAACCATAACGGGTCAAGCACGTGTATCACTAAAATAAGTCCGTCAAATGTTCCTTAAAACATTTATCTCACAAGCAAAACGACTAAAAACAATTAGTAAGGCACGCGTAAACAAATAAAACCGTCCGTCAAATGTTCCGTAAAGCACACGTGCCTCGAGTTTAACAAGCTCTACTACTTTTCTTTCAAAAGAAACTCAACTAAAAACACACTGAGTAAAGCAACGCGTAATCAATAAAACCGTGTCGTGCTTATCCATGAACAATTCGAAAATTTATCTGCATTAATTCTCACTACTTTCAAAGCAAAACGGAAAGCAGTACCTTTTAACGTAATTCATATATAGAATATATAGAATATAGAATAAATATAAAATAAATATAAAATAAATATAAAATAAATATAACATAAAAATAAAATAAATATAAAATAAATATAAAATAATTATAAAATAAAGATAAATATATAAATAAATAAATAAATATCTAAATAAGCATAAGCATGTAACAGTGTATAAATTAGCAAAAGCATTACCCAAATTATCAGGTGTATTCGCATGAGCATTATGTCGGTTAGCGCCGTCACATTAAAATAGTGCTCGCTAGAGATTACTGCAGATTCTACTTTTTAATAACCGCCAAATAACTTTTTACACGTACCTCGATTATAAATTTCTCCAGAATTCAAAGATCTGGTCGTCTGTATACATCTATTTATGTTTAACTGCTAAAGGATAGGTAGGTAAGCACTGTTAAATCCTGGTGGGTATGCACTAAACGTCCTGGGGGGTTACAATTACTATCACTTTAAAGTCCTGGGGAGATGCGCGGTTTCGCTCTGTTTTAGTTCTTTAGTTTATTTTGTTAATTTAGTTTAATTAATTTTTCTGATTTAGTTAGAAATCCGGTTTAAAGTTTTGATTTATGCCCGATTTTCTGCTTGTTTAAGGTGAGAGAGTGATTGTTTTAGTGGTGGGGGTTCATCGTGCATATTAGACTTTTGGTTTTGCATTGATTTTATTTTTCATTGTTTTTTTTAATTAACAGGTTTTAGTTAGTTATATCGTGCTCATAAATCATATATCATGCCAGGTCAAATAAATTTAAAAATCGTCCAATCCTCCCTCCACTTCTGCCGATTTCTACGAGGTTATTGCCATTTAATCTTGCGACCTTTTCTGCAAATTCTTTAAAGGGTGTCCAGAACGCCATCTGGTTAGCCACTTTCCCGACTTCCTCTAGGCTCTTTGACCATGCTAGCCCTACGATAGCTAATTTCCTATCAGCTAACTCTCGATTTGCCGCCTTGAGCGGGCACTTGAAGAGCACGTGCTCTGAGCTTTCACCGCATTCTGTAAGTCGCCCGTCTCGGCCTCTTTAGCTAATTTATCAGCCCTATCATTTCTTACGTTACCATCGTGCGATTTAACCCAATAGAACTTTAAATGTCGAAACCGGAGCGCCGTATGTGCTACCCTGCAGACGTCCGCTTGGAGGTCTGTCGAGGTGTTCAGATTTGTTAGGGCCGTCAGCGCAGATTTACTATCGCTGATGTTGTAATACACATTTCTACCCGTGTGATTTATCACATAATCGATAGCTTTCAGTGTCTTGATAGCATGATCGCACTCCCTCGCATGCTTAACCCGACTGAATTGTACCTAAGAGAATAATACAAAACAGTATTCACCGTACAGGGGAGATGAAGTATATTACCCGCTTAAGTTCGACTTACTTACTAAGTTTGCTTTGTAATTAATTTGAACTTATACTAACAAGTTGGGCAAGCAGATTTTGGTCTGGCTTCATATGTGGTTTTAGATTACGTACATTCTGGATACCCAACGATAAATCCTGAGCGTCGTCCTGTACCTCATAAGAATTTGGCTCTCGTTTGGCTACCACTGTAGCATGCCCATAATACAATAAGAAGAATTTTCTAATTTCCCATTCTTCGCTGGAAGACTAGCGAGGAGTGCGAACTAGTAATTTATTACTTATGTTAAAATCGATTTATTTTTTATTAGCCTTTTGATGCCTCAACCTACGTTTTTCCGCTTTAGACTTCAACTTATTATGTGTCAACATTATTATTTTATCCCTTTTATTACCTTACTCGACATTGGTAGGGAAAGTAATGTCTTTAACGACGGGGTTATTAATAGATGCCCCAAAATGCAATTTGAATCGCAAACTGCCCTATTATTCACCTCTTAACTTTATCCGTACAATCTCCCCATTAATTCACTCCGTCATGTTTCCCTGGGGTAAGTACACTGATGTATAAGCTACTCTCACACCTACCGACTTCTATGATTCTTTCCATTCTTTACTCGTAAACTGGCTACCGTTATCAGAAAGAACAATCTCTGGTTTGCCAACCTCGACAAAATATTTAGTAAGTAAACACCGTAGAATAGCGGCCGCATTAGCGCGTTTAAGCGGATACAACATAACCAATGTACTGAATGCGTCTACCACAACCAATAATTCAGCACCTCTGTCCATGATACTGGGAGTGGACACATCAAATCTAAACAGACGATCTTATTAGGGGCTTGGGCCAACACACTATGGTATTCGCCACAACTCTTAACTGAGCTTTTCGCTTTCTGGCACAACTCGCAGCTTGAAATAATTTTTTTGATAGAATGTTTCATACTCGCCAGGAAATAATCCCGGCGCAACATCTGGAAACGCTTTTCCACCTCCACATGCCTGTTATCTGTATGTTCTTGCCAAGCTAACCTACTTCTCTGAGAAGCAGGTATGCGCACTGTAAAACCCAGCGACCTTTCAGGGCCTAGCCTAAACAAAATACCTTCATGAACAACATATGAGGGATACTATTGATGTATTGAAAATAGAAAGAATAAACAAATGAATTTGATGAAAAGTACTTTTATTAATTTTCAAAATAATCGCCTTTAAGATCTATACACTTTTGCTTGCGATTAAACTACCCTTCAAAGCACTTTGTCCAGTCTGAAGATGGTAGCTCTAAAACATGCGTTTTGAAGGCTTCAACCACTTCTTCGGGCGATGAAAATCGTTGTCCACGCAGTTTATTTTTAATTACTGGAGACAAGAAGAAGTCATTGGGGGCTGTAAGGCGGATGACCCATCAATTAGATCTTTTGTGTGTCCAAATACTCGTTTGTTGTATGTGATGTTCTCAATACATAAATAGTGTCCCTCGTACTTTTCTGTTGCTTTTTTGATTTTAGTATTAAGGTTGGATTCTATAAAAGGAATTGAAATGAAATTTTTTCGGATGCATTTTCAGTTGGAGTGATATATACTTGTTGAATAAGTTATTTATTCTTTATACTATTGATCAATTTAGAAATAAGATTGGAATTATATCCACTGTTAATTGCTATTTGTTTTATTAAATTTACTTCTTGATTATAGTTCGGTTTGGATAAAGGAATATTGATAAGTCTGTGTATGTAACGGTTGAAAGCTGCTATTTTGTGTAGCCAACAATGGTTCGAAGTTGCTGTTTATAGTTGTAATTACATTGCCTTCTCCAACGTTAGCAAATCGCAGAAGATCTCCAACAAGTGGTAGGTTTCCGATTTAGGTACAGAAGTAAAAAGGCGACTTACATCAAATGACAGCATAGTGAAATCATCCAGCAGTTGTATATTCTGCAATTTCTGTATGAGATCCAAAGTATTACTTACCGAATGAATTGATTTAAATTTAGTCCAATTTGTAATTAAAGTTAAAATAAACTTTGATAATTTTGCTACTGGAGTATTTATAAAACTTACAATTGGCCTCATAGGAATTCCATTTTGTGAATTTTAGGCACTCCGTACAACGTAATAGGGTTGCTAGAAATTAAAGTTTTAGGCGCTTCATGTTCTGTTAAAAAATCATTAAAGTTGTTGACAAAAAATTTTGTTTTTTTAATTAACTTTTTAATGGGGTTTCTGTCTAATAGTGTGATGTTATTTTCTTCCAAAAAGGTTTTAACTTTTTGGATATAATCTAATTTATCGATAATTACTAAACAATTACCTTTGTCTGCTTTGGTAAAAAAAAGATTATGATCTTTAATTCTCTTTTTAATAAATTTTACTAATTTATTATTATATAAATCATTTGTCGACACTTTATTAAGGTTATAATTCTTTGTTTTATGTAAGATACAAAAGATATCATCTCTCAGAATAAATTTATTAATATTTGTATTGATACATTCTATCGCTACGTTTATTCGATAGAAAACTTCTTTAACTTTTTTATTGTGATGTTATTAGTAAAAGCAAATTTAAGACCCAGATTAAGCTATTGAAGTTCCTTTTCAGTGAAGCTAACTTTGGAAATTTTTTTAGCAAGTAGTATCATAAGCCAATAGTCGTAAGTAAGTTAGTTAAAGCAACTAGGTTAAGTTTTGTAAGGCATCCTAAGCGATATCTCTTTTATGTTAGCAACTAGTCAAACGAGCAAAACATGACCTGTAGTAAATTGTTAGGTTACAGGTTGTATAGGTAGGTCACAGGAAATAAAGAAAAAATTCTGTAGTTATAAAGTACATAAAATAAATAAGACTGGTCCAAGAATTGAACCTCGTGTAACTCCGGCGGTGATACACAACAAACCTGAATGCTCCATTTTTGTTTTTTTTGCTAACTGTGAAAACAAAATCATGACAACCGGACACCACACGCCATGTCATGTTTTGGAGCCAGTCTAAGCTAAATTTCTTAGAGTCGAAGATTACTGCCGAC
Source organism: Platerodrilus igneus (assembly GCA_036346225.1). Classification (NCBI taxonomy): domain Eukaryota; kingdom Metazoa; phylum Arthropoda; class Insecta; order Coleoptera; family Lycidae; genus Platerodrilus; species Platerodrilus igneus. The sequence goes on along the minus strand of JARFIW010001373.1, from coordinate 1,535,333 downwards.
TGCGACTATAACCAGAAAATTAAAAGACGTTTGTTTTTTAAACTAAGGAAACACGTTCTCAAAAGTAAGAATATCACTTAATCATCTAAAATTTGCGAAGCCGAGGCTACGGTTTTTTCGGTAATAACACAAGGCTGTTAGAGCCGGGAAATAAGGAAAGCCTAACAGCAAAGAAATGAACGTTTTTAAACTGTATTGCTTGCAAATAATTCTGAAAACTCCTTGCGTAGCGAGAAAATCAAACCAGTCAGCATTAAAAACCCAAGTCTATTTTCTTTCTAAAAAGGCAAATGTTAGAAGCAAAACTCAAATATTTTGGGTACACTATAGGGTGAAAGAGCTCGCTCGAGCATGTTCTGTAGCTGGAAAAAATTAAAAGTCAGAGACGAAGGAAAAGAGATAAGATGAGATGACTTGCTGGAGACACCGACTAGGAACTCATAAAATGGACGAGGAGAGACATATCTTGAAAGATATTCACGAACAAACGGACAACGACAACGATTGTGTAAAAATTCTTTAATTGTGTTCACTATGCCCGCTACATCACAAATCAAGCTCTCCGTGGTTTTCAAGCATAGTCTTCAACATGAAAAACGGATACCTTACAATATTATACTCCACTAACTCTTAATTTTGTTAATACTTGACTTGTAGATTGTCAACGAAAAAGAATAATTTATGTTAGGCGTCGAAACGTTGGTGATTTATTTCATGTACCCACCAGGCAGACATCAAAACACGACATGCAGCAGAAATGTAATACACAAAAGAAAATCGTACTTTGCAACAAACTTGAAACACGCATGTAAGATATTCAACCATTTATAAAGATGTACGACCATTCACCATTGACATTAAATCCGGGTGGTCCATCTCAAATTTATTAGAACTAAACTGACCGATTCTACTTTGTTTTTGCAGTACATTGAATGCTCGAGTACTAAACGATCAAGCCTCTTGTAATGATTATGCTCTTGACGACAGGGTGTTAATCGTATATGTTTGTTGATGAGGTGGACACTATCTTAATGAAATCATGTCTTTAGTCTTCGGTGTGGACAAGGATGATGCAATGTGACTAATAAGTATAAACCTCTAGAGAATGTTTACCTTGAACTTATTGTTTAATTGATTTCAGAAATAAATATATTTCAGTCTAAGAATTGGTTCATTAATTTGTGGTTCTGCTTGGAACGCGTGTGTTTTAATACATACAAAAAGCTGTAATTTATTAATTATTTAAATTATTGTGATGCAATGAAAAGTGTCACTTATCTTATATCTAAACTTAAAATGAGAAGCGCGAAGTTGACAAGGGCACACTTTAAGACCCTTGCTTGGTTGAATTTACACGCGCCCTAATGTGTCCTAAAACGAAACAGTCCAATTGTGACGAGAAGAATTTGTGAGAAGGAAACACAAGAAGAATGTGCACTAAGTACTTCAAATTTATTAGTTTGTTTTATAAGAACAACTTAGGTATTTAATAATCTTAGTCAGATATATGTAGGGGAAGAGAAGGAACGGTATTATACAAATCTTATTCTTAGGCTTAAACAATTTCCTATAGAATCTATAATTCATGACCCAGCGGCATTTAAATGTTTCGAGTATTAGTTGTAGATAACTAGAAAATGAAAACCTTAACATTTACGATTTACTTTAAAAAACTTGTTTATTGTTTTTAAATTTTTGTAACATTGTTCACCTTCATCGGGGTACACTGTTGCACATGGTGGGTAAGAGTGTCACAAACATGCACACAGGAAAAACTAGTTAAATATAGTATTGTTAGATAAGTCTTAAGATTTGATCCAGGTGGCAAATCGGAAACGTTGATACGGTGTATATGTTGAAAGTGGTAACGCTGACAACGTAGCGCCGGTTGTACATACAGTCAAGCTACCGTATGAGTCTGTTAATAAATGTTTTAGGCGATTTTTTTTGCAAAATAACGGAAAATCTAACATCAGGTGTGGGGTACACGTGTAATAATCAATATATTGCCCAGCTCTGTTTAGTACGTGTGCTATTTTCTATGGCGTTGGCCCTTAAATGTGGTAAATGGATAGTAACAATTTAAGCCGCTCATTAGGGGCAATTGCAGCAGTTTTGGAAGACTTACAACGCCGTGTAAACAGCAATGATCAGCCAACCACCATTCCTGCTACTCAGATCCGAAACCACTCCGAAATGCCTGTTTTACTACCATTGTCGAGCTTTGATCCAGATGTTTGTAACGTATTTTTTTTCTAGTTAGTTACACATTCCTTATAAATCTAATATCATGTTTCAATTTTATAAAAACATAATTTATAATTGTCTGATCACTAAAAATAGTTTATTAAGTGTATAATGGATTGTGCGCTCCTTCGCTTTCTATATCTAACTTACAATTCTAATCGTTTGTCTGTCAGTTCGACTTCACTTTTCCATTAGCGCTTGAAGAAGTAAGCCGCTCTTCGGAGCATAGAAAAGTCAATATGTTATTCAGGCACATAGCCTGGAATAGAGTTCGTAAGAGAGGTGAATAAATGAATACCTTCGTGTCTTGATGTGGTCCCTGACAACTTTTGGTGAATATTATTTTATTTTGTATTCCACCATCAGTAAAGTTAGTTGATTCCTGCAGACCGAAGTAGATTGAAGTAATCCATCATTAAAACATGCAATACCACAGTTATAAAGCTTTAATTTAAAATTTAGAAAACATGAAAATTGTTGGTCATATGTAACGAAGATTTTATTTGGTTGGATAATATTTAGTTCTAAAAGGTCTTTGAAAATTCCAACGTAAAATTTAGCATAATGGTATGTTATTCTATTGCGTGCATCGCAGATGTGTTTAGATTTGTCGACATCTGATGTTTGGTTCAGGTGAGAACGTTCAAGCTTTTTGATTGAACTGTACTTCAAAAGCACGTGAGTGATGTTTAACCTTTAATTTAACTTGCATTTATTCAAATGTCTTACGTATGATTAAAAGTTGATATTTTACTTTGATTTAGTTATTTTGAAATTCATTTTGTAAAAAACATCCCGTTTTATTTTCGTAACTTTACAAAATTTTAAAGAGGGCTCTATAGTTGCCTATTATATTTGTTCCACAAGCGTACAGTTTTAGCTTCACTAAAAAAATTGTTATTGACATATGATGTCAAAAATATCTAGTTATTCAATATAATTACCACATGCTATTCTGTTACATTAATAATATATTTGATTATTTTGAGGTCATGCAATTTAATTTTAAGACATGATATATTTTTGAAAGATATAAAGGTAAAGCGTATTTTTTGTTTGAATGTTACATTTTAGAAGCACGTAAAATAATCTTGTTTCTTACTTGTAAAGTCGACTGTAGTACTACTGAAGGCTATAATTAAATTTGAAATTTGAATTATTAAGAAGGCAAATACCTTACAGTAAACATATGTTGAAATTTTGAGTTTAAAGATGAATATGTTTTTGAAGATAGAACAATACTAGTTTCTTTCCATGTAAATTTTTATTGTAAATATTAATGTTGAAACAAGCTAAACCAATTTATAAATATAATTCTTTTTGCTTAATTCTTTTATTATTAAAAATTCAAAGGAAATTTATTGGTTCTTAATAAGAAAAAGATTAGCTCTGTTTAATGATAACAAGTACCCTGGTTGTATATATTTTTACAACTTAAATTCAATCATCATCATTAGGTCTTCAGTCCTAGAACTGGTTAGACGCGTACCATCATTGTTCCCTAATCTGAACTGAACCTACAGATTTCCCTGAAATATGCACAGTTTGCATCTATAACTGTCTGATCTAGGTCTACATTTACTTTTTTTTTTCCTATCTCTGCTTGTAATATATCACATACTATTCTCTAAAAATGCCTTAGAACGTATTCCACCCTACTATTTCTCTTTTTCCCCAGATATCCTTGTTCCCCCACTATTTCTGTAACTTATTTGTTATTATCTTTGTCTGTCCATGCTATCGTCCTCATACATCTGAAGCACAGCATTTCAAAAGGCTGCTACCGTTTTTCTGTCTGCGTTTCAGACTGCCCGTATTTCATAGGCATACTGTGCTATGCTCCACACATATGCTTTCAACAAATTTCTTCTGATTCTATGTTTGTTGTCTTTCCTCATAGGCGCTGTTCTTTCTTGTTAGATGCAGTTCGATCACTTTCTATTATTTTACAGTTATATGCCCTATTTCTCCGACCTTCAATGGTTGTGAAGGGAAGTAAGCAGCCTGTGGCTGCCAAGTTCCCCCAACACTTAACCATTTGGCGATTTAATATATTTTCCAATTTATCTTTTCGCGCAGTCAACATTAGTTGCAGGTATTTTGCAACCAACAACTAGTTGTTTATTCTAAGCATCAGATTTATCTGCGCTTATTTTTTCGTCATTAGGTTTTCCGTCTCAAAACTGGTTGGACACGTACCTGCACTTATTTATATTCTGAGCTAGCATACATAGTTCCCTAAAATTCTCACACAGCATGTGTATTCAGCTCGTTCCCTTTCTATTGTTTTCTAATTTTATACCCTATTTTACCGAGATTCAGTGAAGGAGGTTAAGCAACCAGTGGCTACCAAGATCCCCCAACATTTAGAGATTTGCCGAAATAATGGTTTTCCAGTAAAACCTTTCACACACTTAACATTATTCGAGAATATTGCCCAACCAATTCTTGTAGTTACTTATAATAATCATCATGTTTAAGCACAGTTATCTTTTCGTCATTAGTTTATCCATCTTGGGATTGGTTGGATGCGTACCTCCATTGATTTCTATTCTGGGCTAGTCTACACATCTCCTTGAAACCTCTACAGCTTACATCTTTTACTATCTGTGTGCAGTAGTCTAATCTAGGTCTGCCTCTTCTTCTCTTTTTTCCTATCTCTGCTTCTAATATATTCCGCACTATTCCCTCATGCCGTAGTATGTGGCCTATCATCCTATCTCTCCTATTTTTTACCGTTTTCCACATGTTTCTTTCTTCCCCTACCATTTTTAGTACCTCTTCGTTCTTTTGTCTGTCCATGATATCTTTATCATACGCCTGTAGCACCACATTTCAAAGGTTTCTACCTTTTTCTTGTCCGCTTCTTTTACTGTCCAGGCTTCACAGCCATACAGTGCTGTGCTCCACACATATGTTTTAAGCAATCTTTTCCTTGTTTCTATGTTTGTGGTCTTTGAGCACAGTAGTTGCTTTTTCTTGTTAAATGTAGCACGACCTTGTGCTAATCTTTGTTTTATATCTTTTGTGCTTTCCCATCTTGCGTTATTTGGGTTCCTAGGTAGCAGAAATCCTTAACCTCTTGTAAGTTCGTGTTAAATACTTGTATTCTTGTTTTTGATTTATTTTCCCCACCTTTGCAAACTAGAACTTTAGTTTTAGTTTTGTTAATTTTCATACCGTATCTCTCTGTTAGAACCGTTTCCATTTCATTAAGAGCAGCTTATAACTCTTCCTTGCTACACGCTAATACCGCTATATCATCTGCAAATCTAAGCATATCAATTTTTTGTCCCTGCATAGTAATTCCAAATGTCTTCCTGCATTTGACAGTATTCATTGCCTCTTCTATGTACAAGTTAAAAATCAATGGGGATAGGGCAGATTCCTGTCTCACCCCTTTCTTAATGTTTACTTCTCTACGTTCCTGCTCTAATTCTATTACTGCTGTTTGCTCTTTGTATAAGCTATGTACTATTCGTCTATCCCTATAACTCATTCCAATCTTTTTGAGTATATCAAACATTTTTTTCCAATTTACATTGTCGAATGCTTTTTCCAGATCTACAAACCCTATATACATGCTTTCCCCTTTTTCTATTGTTTTCTCCATTATCACTCTCAGAGCTAAAATAGCCTCCCGTGTTCCCCTGTTTCGCCTAAACCCAAATTGGTTTTCTCCTAGTATTTCTTCAGCTCGTTTTTCCATTCGTCTTTGCACAATTCTAGTTAATATTTTTGACACGTGTGCTGTCAAACTTATTGTTCGAAAATTCTCACATCTATCCGCGCCTTTCTTTTTTGGTATAGTTACTATGATGTTACGTTTGAAATCTTTGGGTATCTCGCCTGTCTCATACATATAGCTTACAAGTTGGAAGAGACGTTCTGTTACTGCTTGTCCAGCGGCTTTTAGAGTTTCTGCTTGCACCTTATCTGTACGCGGCGCCTTACCATTTTTCAGACTCTTTAATGCTAATTCAAACTCGTCTCGAAGTATAAGATATCCCAAGTCATCATTTTCAATGTCTGATTCCTGTTCTAATGCAGTTAGTTCCTCTCCTGCATATAAATTCCCTATATATTCTTGCCATCTACTCACTTTCTCTACGTTTTCTATAATGACGTTCCCTTGTGCGTCCCTTATATTTTTGGTATACGGTTTTATATCCCTAAAATTCATTCTAATTAATTTGTATGCTTCGTCCGTCTTTCCTATTTCCATCTTAGTTTGTACCTCTTTGCACTTTTCATCAATCCATTGTTTTTTAGCTTTCCTGCATTTTCGTATAATTTCCCATTTTATGGTTTTGTATCTCTGTTTTCCTGTTTCGTCCGATTTATTTTTGTATTTTCGTCTTTCTTCTATTAAATTCAGGATATCCTTTGTTATCCATGGTTACTTATTTACTTTTTGTGTATACCCCAGAATATCTCTGGCCGCCATGTCTAGGCTGGATTTAATGTTATTCCATTCTGTTTCTACTTCCTTAGTTTCAGATATTTTCCCGATATCATTCAGCAGTTCATTTGACTTTTTTTCGAATCTTACTTGAATATCTTTATCTTTTAGTTTCTCTAAGTCCAAGTGCCTTTTTCCGTTCCTGTTTTTTATATTTTTAAATTTAAGTTCGGCCTTCATAATTACGATGTTGTGGTCAGTATCTATATCTGCTTCTGGGTAGCTTCTACAGCCTTTTACTTGATTCCTAAACCGTTGTCTAACAAGAATGTAATCTATTTGATATCTTCCTATATCTCCTGGCATCTTCCACGTATATCGTCTTCTAGCATGATGTTGAAATAATGTGTTTGTGATGATTAAATTGTTCTTGTCGCAAAATTCTACCAGCCTATTTCCCCTGTCGTTTCTCGTGCCTAAACCAAATAAACCTACTACCGCTCCTTCCCGCCCTTCACCTACCACGGCATTAAAATCCCCCGTAATTATTAAATTTTCATGTCCTTTTACGTATCTTAATATGTCTTCGATATCTTTGTAGATGGCTTCTACCTCTTCGTCACCGTAGCTAGAGGTGGGCATGTATACTTGTATTATTACTGTGTTTACCGGTTTAGATTGTAATCGAACCATGAGTACACTTTCGTTCTTTTGTAAGTAATTTTCTACACAGTATCCTATCTTTTTCCGCATAACTATCCCCACACCCAAATTTCCTTCCTCTGCTCCTGTATGAATTACCCTGAAGTCTCCACTCCAAAAATCCCCCGCCTCTGGCCACCGAACTTCGCTGATCCCTACTATGTCTAGTGATAACCTATTCATTTCGATTTTTAGGTTTTCTAGCTTACCTACTTGCTTCATACTTCTAACATTCCACGCTCCGACTCGCAGAATGTTCCCGACTCTTATTTTTAACTTTCCGATCACATCCTCCGAAGTAGTCCCCTCCCGGAGATCCGAATGGGGGACTATTTTAACTCCGGAATCTTTTACCCCAGAGAATGCCATCATGTTTGTAACAATTTAAGTACGCTGTGTACTTGGGAGATAATGTGGTGGTTTCCCGTTGCCTTCCACATCGCGGTAGTGTGTCTTAGACTGCCATACCGACCCCTATAGTCTCTGTCAATATAAGTACCGAAAGAGCCGCTGCCTTCTTTCGGGGACCTGTCTTAGTCTGGTTCCTCACTAACGACCCTACTACTTTGGTTGGACCTGTAGTTTGGCTCTTTAGCTCATTAGAACACGCAAGCCATTTCACCTGTTCTAGTAATTTAGAACTTCGGCAAGGTGCAGGTCCATTCGAAATGGCTTAAATTCAAATATATTATTTATTGGTGAATATTTTTAAGGACACAAACGGTGTCCCTGTTGTGCATTTGTTTGTTCACAGGATATGCAGAGACTTCTGTAATACATCTGGTACGTGACATTTTGGTAAATGCTTTGCAAGGTTGTTATTTAGGTTTTGTGGCTACATAAGCGGCGTAGACTTCAGGTTTCCGCATTTCCCTAATACAAGTACATGTATCTTCGTATGTTGTTGTATTGAAAAATACGGTGGCGCTCTTTATCTATATTTTTGGTCATTTGACAACCCATGACCCAAGCTCATGTTCTACCCAGAGCTAACACTCTACTAGCCGTTTATCTCTAAAGAGTTTTTCTTTTCCTCAAACCGTTTTCCATCCAACTTTACCTTGGGCTTCCTTTATTAATAAGAAATTCTCGACCTTGTGATATTAGGTAAGGGTTTATGTTATATAATGGTCCAATTTGCTATCTGATATTCACGAGGGAATTTTTAGTTTTCATGTTATCAACGCAGGTGTTTGGTTGGAAAAATAGAGGGGTATAAAAACAAGTGTGGATGATCAGACAAAGAAACCGTAAGTAGAGTGGGTCCTTTTTTGTTAAAATCTGCTAAAAATTGGTTTGCTGCATGGCAATCAACTGATGAAAACTGGGTTTGTCTTAAAACCGATTTTACAACATCTTTCCCTAGGCAACGAAATCTGGGTAAATTGTTAGCTGATGCAGTAAGTTATAGCAGTGTTAATGCTAGTAGTTACGTTGAATATGCACGCACTAAATTAGAAAAACTAAAATGTTTGCGCACTAGCTGGTGCGAACCTGATTTGATAGAAATAATTATTCATACGATCCACGATCCGACGGTACGTACTGCTGCATTTAATTGCAATATCTCGACAGTGAGCGATTTAATTGCACTTTTGGCAAATTATGTAAAAGATGCGGGTGGTGACTCATTCTATAACAAACAAGTTATTCAACCCGATCGTAAATCACGAAAAAGAGGTTTAACCGCTCTTACGGCTTCCTCACCACCCGAGGTTACTTGCTATGCTTGTCATAAAATGGCCACTTGCACGTGATTGTCCTGTTTCTAGCCGCAAAATTCCTCATACGCAAGACATACCGAAAGTTAACGCCTATTGTAGGTACTGCAAAAAGGTCACAGCATGGAGAATTGTTTTTGTAGACAGAACAAACAGAGTTATTCAGGTGCTAAACAGCTAAAAACCGAATACGGCTCGCAGTATGAGCAAAAACAAACCCCAAGAGCATGTGATGATTAATAGTTTTTCTACACCAGATAAGAGCTTAAACACTTTACCTATCTCAATTTCAGATTATAGAAGGAGCTGCTTGATGGATACCGGTTCCACGTGTTCTTTAATAAATGAAACGATAGTAGACAAACTGAACCTAGAAAAGATATCTCGTCCCACTACTTTGCAGTGGTTTGATGCTACCGTGCATTATGCACAATTTTCAACTAATGAGTTGATCAATTTTCTCAAAGAATATCTAAATCTTGATCTTGTTATCGTTCCACTTAATTATTTGACTTACGACGTTGTTGCTGTGAAAACGTTTATGAGCACAATGTATTCCTTCTGAAAGATAAAACTACTATGAAAATCGTTCCCAAAACGTCCACCGAAAAGTCATTGTTTGGATCAATAATTACCGATTTAAATGCTTCACATAGACAAAAACTAATGAGTTCCTCGTTAGGCTTCTCAGATCTGTTTACTACGCCCGACTCTGTCGAAGCAGTACATACCGGCGAATTAAGTATAACCCTAACTGAAAACAAGGTTATCTACTACCACCCTTATCGAATGTCAGAATCTGAACGTCGATAAGCTAGGGATATTATTGAGGACCTCATCAATAAAGGAATTGTGCGGAAAGTAATTCACCTTACGCTCGCCCCATAATTCTCGTGCAAAAAAAAACGGAAGTGACCGTTTATGCGTCGATTTTCGAGCATTAAACAAGATTACTGTAAAAGACCGTTACCCACTGCCCCGCATGGACGACCAATTAGACCGTTTGGGCAAGGGTTAATACTTTACGTGTCTTGACATGACTTCGGGGTTTTATCAAATTCCAATCTCCTCCGATTCCATTTCAAAAACAGCGTTCATAACGCCGGACGGACAGTATGAGTTTCTTCGATTACCTTTCGGTCTAGCCAACGGTCCTTCTGTTTATCAAAGAACCATTAATTTAGTTTTAGGTAATTTGAAATACGTCGTGGCACTAGTGTATATTGATGATGTTCCAATACCTTCCTCAAGCATAGAAGAGGGATTTCTTAAACTGGAGTTAGTTTTAAACGCTCTAGGCAAGCAGGTTTCTCGATCAACATTCCAAAGTGTCGTTTTCTTATGGAAAAAATCCGCTACCTTGGTCACGAAATATTTTCTGAAGGTATTAGACCAGAAGAAAATAAGATTAAGGCGATCAAAGAAATCCTATTACCTACCAATGTTAAACAAGTACGGCAATTCGTCGGCTTGTAAATACTCCCTGGTTTGTTAACTATTCTTTTTAATCTTTCTTGGGAATAAAACCACTTATATTTGTTAAAATGATCTTTATTTACGTTTCGATCCATGACCTAGGATCGTTGTCAAAATAATAATTTTTAAGTTTGACCAAAAAAAATCGTCGGCTTGGCTAGTTATTTTACAAAATTCGTACCTGCATTTTCCACTAAAGTTGCTCGTATAACTAATTTAACGAGAAACAACGTTGCATTTATTTGAAACGCAGATTGTGAAAAGGCTAGTTGGTACACTATTGATGTGTTGACGCAGTCTAGAAACTTAATTGCATACCGAAGCAAGTAGCCTCGGTTTTGGAGCTATATTAATGCAAAAACACGAGAATTCTTTTCGACCCGTGGAGTACTTCAGCCAAAAAACCTCTCTAGAGAAAAGTAATTATCATTCTTTTGAGTTAAGCTTTGGCGGTAGCGAAGGCTTTTAAAAATTTTCAGGTTTATTTAATCGGAATCAAGTTTACACTTGTAACAGACTGCAACCTTCTAAAATTATCAGCTAACAAAAGATCCTAAACCACGTATTGCCTGGTAGTGGGTATACATGCAAGATTATAATTTTGAAATACTTTATCGTATAGGTTCCGAAATATTTCATGTTGACTTTTTGAGCAGAAATCCTACTGAGCACGTGGACCAAGTGAACACTAGTTACATAAATTTTAAGAATTGGCTCACTGTTTCTCAGAATCGAGACCCCAAATGCAGCCAAATAATGAAATCTTTAGATAGTGACGAAAAGGATGCAAGTGAAATATATGAAATTGATAAAGGCACGCTATTCCGAATTGTCCCTCTGACGAACGGTAAGACCGTTCATCTACCCTTTGTAACTTCAAATAATAGATATCAATTAGTGAAAATCTTCCATGATAATCAAAGTCACATTCGTTGGGAAAAGACACTTGCACCTATTAAATTGTACTTTGTTACGTTTATTTTCCACATAAATTAATTATCCTATTTTTCTCCCTTGTTTATTCATTACTCGTTTGAATAAACTCCGTTCCAATCCTTAAATTCTTCAACAACCCCCTATATAGTTTACTTGTTACTTCATAAACCCGTTTTACCATAAATCTGTTAAATCCTTCAACATAATTCATAATAAACACGCTCCCGAATAACCTCCTCAAGTCAAATCCCTTTTTTTTTACAACGATAATTTATTCTATAAATTAAATAGTTTATATCCTGTTTAGGTAACCTTCAATTTGTTAAACCTTCCGATAGCGTATAATTGCTTCTTATGTGTTTTCCATCTAAACATTCGTCTGCATAGTGTATTGAACTATCCGATAAAACCGTTTTTTCCGGTTTTACCGCGCTTCGCTACGCTAGGAATTGGCAGTTCGAATTGGTATTGTTTGAACCATTGTTGAGTTTGATTCTGCAGCTTGTGCATCTGAGGATTTTCTATATTTTATTCGTCACTGTATTTCAAAAAGTGATGCCCGCCTTTCTGTTCAACAACTAGAAGGTGTCTTGCATGTATTTGCTTTTTTTAGCTGTAGGCCAAATGGGTTCTTTCTTTATGTAAAACAATTTCTTTCTTTATGTAGAACTACTTTTGTCCGTAGACTGGTGCTGCAATTATGGTAGCAGAGTAAATGTATGCTGACGACCTTGGCGCTTCTATGCTGACTCAACCCCGACGGCTTGCGAGCTAAGTATCAGGACACCTACAGGTATGCAACTTGTTTTCTTTTGTGTGCGACAATGGCATATTCCGTATCAACGGTTGGTGTAGTTACGTGACAAGAAACGTCACATTGTAGAACTATCATTTGTTGCTGCAATTCGATATTATCACTCTACAGGTGCGATGAACTATTGTTAAAGATGCATGTCTAAAGAACGCACATGTTTATTCGCTTTATTAATTGTGTTCCTATGTCCATGAGTTTGTGATTTTTTTTATAATTATCTTTACATTTCAATATTATAAATAACGGTAAATATTTTAAATTATAAGAAAACGAACAAAAATATGTCAGTACTACAATTACAATTCATCTCGCCGTGCAGTATCATCATCTTCAGTCTCTTCTTCAACTGGCTCTTCTGCTGCACCATCCTCAACACCACCTGACTCTACAAACTTAGATAACTATTCAAAAGTCCTAGGACCATTGTAATCAATAACTTTGTTGTCTTCTTTCTTGTATAGTTTAATTGTAGGGAAGCTTGTAATACGAGTATGTTCAAGTTCATTTGCTGTGGAATCAATTTTAGCAATAACAACATCAACATTACTTTCAAAATGTTCTGCAACTTTTTCATAAATAGGGACCAACTGTTTACAATGACCACACCATGGAGCATAAAATTCTACAAGGACGTCCTTGGATTTATCTAATACAACTTCATCGAAATTGCTTGCAACAAGAACACGCACGGGTTGTTTATTCCAATCTTCAGGAAGTTCTTGACTTAATAAATGTTGTTTAAGCTCACCTTTTAAGAACTTATCTACAAATGTAGTTATGCTTTCAGCATCAAGTTCGGACGATTCAGGTTTGAATTTTGACATTTCTTCCTCAAGTTTAATAATACGTGCAGTGGGAACTTCTTCTTTTTTAATTCCAAAGAATTCTAAAATTCGCTGGTGGTCTTCCTCCTCTACATCGATTGTAACACACAAAATTTTAGATTTGTAAGGTTTGGCGACAGAACGAGCAGCAGATACAATAGCACTGGTTTTGTCATCACTTTTAGATACAAAGATGAGTAAATGGCTCTTAATTTCACCTCCAAAGATTTTAGGTGCCGTTTCATGATTGAATTCTACGAGGTTTGGTAGCGACTCTGATGTAACAAAACTTTTGATGTTCTGTTCAGTATGTTCACCTTCAAAAATGGATTTTCCTTCGTCGAACTGTTTAAATAAGACAATAGAACCACATGTAGCTTCATATTTCTTGTAAATTGCTTCGTCAGAAGTGATTCCGAACTGATAATCATCGACAGCATTAGCAACAGATAAATAAGCTTTAGCTTTATCTGAAGTTTGATCTGAGAAGAAACTAACAACTGCAACTTTATTTTCTTCAATAAATTGTTTAGCTTCCTCGACTGTCTTAAGCTCTTTAGCTGCAGGACCAGTTTTCTTTTCAAGCCAAGCTACTATTTGGGCAGCATCACGTCCTCCTGAATAATCAATAGGCTGTCCATTTCTAAAGAATTTAAGAGTAGGATAACCTTTGACATCATATTCCTTAGCAAGATCTTCCTCTTCGGTAGCATCAATTTTACCAAGCTTTATCTTTGACTCTTTGTCTGCTAATTCTTTTGCAGCTTTGAAATATTCTGGTGCAAGGGCTTCACAATGTCCACACCATGGTGCATCGTCATAGCAAGCAGAATTTTTAAAAATTTTATCTATATCAACCAAAAATTTTTCACGAGTATGGTATTTTTTTTTGGTGCAAGTTATCTCGAATTGACTGTAAATCCATGGGTCGTTGGATAATATTTTGATAGTGTTCGACTAAATTCGCATTAACAGGAAATAAGAATGGTTGTACATCTGGCATATCATGAAGTTCATTTAAGATTTGTTCAAGAATACTAGATAGTATAACAATTGGATCGGTTGTTCGTCTATTGGCAGGTTTATTATGTTTTGTCAGATAATCGCAATGTAGTTCAGAATTAGGCCGATACAGGTTTCTTGCATGCATTGTATCTCTAGGAACTTTCGAAATTAAGGTATTTCGTTTCATTTCTTCAGAATGTATTTCGTAGAATAGAACATATGCTTCTGATTTTACAAGTGTTTTAGAGGATATACTGCACACCTTGGAATCGTTATATTCATGCCATACAAATGAGTACGGGTGTCGACAGTATGCGATGTAATGGCCTTTCAAAGTAGTCCCACTGTGTTTCGATATTGCATACAGGTTATAATGACAATTTCCAAGATTTGTTTCTGCAGCGTAGTGTCGCATATCTAGACCTTCTAATGGAAAATCTATAGGCGTAGTTAGCTTTCTTTGATATATACCTGTAGGTAAAAACCGTTTTAAGTGTATCACCAATATTTTAGGAAACCTCTGTATGGACAGTGATTTGATGCATTTTCTCCTTTCTTTGCACTTAAAACATACTGGTTTTTCGTCGTCATCCAATGTTTGAGGCCTAGTAAAATGATCTAGACAAAGCTTTAACGTTAAGCAGCCAGTGTGCTTAGGTATAGCTAGTGATAGATCCCAAAAGACTTCGAAAGTTACAGAAGAATGATTACAGTGTGTGCAACGTACTGTTGATTTTAACTGTCCAGCGAAAATATCAACAATTTTGGAATTGTTACTTCTTAAATATTGCTGCCAGGATTCATTACCTTTGTCAGAGTCACTTAATGGTTCATTTAATTCTGACAATATAGGAATTTGATTGGAGGTAACTTGATTAACGTCTTCATGAATACCATCTAGCAAGTACCGCACAAACTCTTGTGCGTCTTGTTGATAGAAGCCCATAAAACTAGGTGCAAATCGATGAAAGTGTGATTTCAAGTTATTAGTATTTATCACTTTGTCGAAAGTATCTTCAGACCACAGATCTTTTATTACTTGTGCAAAAGATTTAATTAAAGCTCCTTTCATGGTTGAAGTGCTAGTATTGATATGCTTCGAAAACGCATTATGTTTAATATATTCAAGTAATAATTTTGTATTTGAGAGGCACTGAACTATACAGTTTATAAAGCAAGTATTGCCAATATTTTCCAATCCTTTTTTGCCTAAATTTGTAATTGTATTTGAAAAATCATTTAAGTTCTTAAAGTAAGGATCGAGTTGTGATGCATTAATTGTATGTTGGAAATGAGTAGATGTGTTTGAAGAATGGCTCAATCTGTTAGAGCAATTAGGGTTTTTTGAAATTTCTTCTATTGTAAAAGCGATCAGTGTTTTATTTTCTTCCATGTCAACATTATTTAGCTGTTTCTTAAAGACAGTGCAAGATGATCGAATGTTTTGGTTTTCTAAACTGTAACATTTTGAAGGAACGTCAAAAATTTCACTTAAATCTTTGGAAGGTGGAATGGTTCCTAATATGGATGCAGCATTACCTCTTTGAATAGCTATGCCAATTCTTTGTAATAAAAATGAAGTGGCTCTTTGATCAAAGGTATTATAATAGATTCGTCTACCAATTTCCTTTATGAATTCCAATCCTTGACTACCTAGAACTCCTAAGGTTTCAATTGAAACTTGGTAAAAGATATAAAAGTCTGATAAAGAGGAATATTTTTTGTTTTTTATTCTTTCGCCAGCTTTTGCTGCAGCTCCAGTTTTGTTGGAACAAGCAGTAACATGAGAACTAGCGAGAGTGTTGGTACATGTAAAATCCCACATTACTGCTTTACCGTATTTCCAAGGAATTAAACTAATGCCGTCAGGTCTTTTACCGTCTTCTCTGAATAAATATGTAGGTTACAGAATAGAAGGAACATTGGCAGAGACTAAAGCTCGTTTAATTAAATCGTTAACTGCTTTGTGCCTGGAATGCCTTCCTGCACTAAGCCTGCAACTTAATCCATGTATACCTAACTCGTCTGCAGCTGATCCACAAATGCACGAGTGTGGTGTACACAACCAAGTACCAAGCCTGAGTCCTATAGCAATTCTAAACGAATGATTATCTAATAATGTGCCCAGAGATGCTATTGGAAGAGCGAATAACCATGCGCTGGCATATTTCGAAGAAACTGCAAGAATACGAGCCCTATGTGTATTATTGGTAGCTGATTCTAGCAACCTATTGGAAGATATATCCAGCAATGGTATATCCCATTCTTTTTGGACGAGTTTGTTGATTTTAATTTCATTTAAATTTGTTGCAGACTTCCAAAGTTCTTCAGCTTGCAAAAATTAGTTACTTTACAAAAATCAGTAGGTACAAAATTAAAAACACTTGACAAAAGCTCTCACAGTTTTTATTCGATACTGATTAATTTTATTTTGTGTAAATAAGAGATGCGCACTTCGTAGCTAAATTTCTAAATTGTCCGTAAAATATAATTGTTAGCTGTAAAATAGTTATGCTTAATTTATTTTTCTTTTGCTTGTTTGTACAGAATTCTTTATTTATTTTTATGTGTTAATATACATTCGTGGGCGATGTATTTTTTTGTTACTTTTTGGTATACAGGCGAATCCTCCCACTCTCCACGGTTGGTAGTTAGCATGGTGTTTACTTTTATTTCGGCTACATCTAGGTACGTAGCATAAATTCTGACGCCCTGGCGTGGGACTGCGCGTTTGCTTTAGTAATTCTTTTGTGCTACGATTTTGTTTCGTGTAACTTTGGCTCGGATTTGGTTTCGCTTAATTTCTGGCCCAATTTATGTTTGTTGTTACTGCCTGATTTTCTACATTACCCGCACTTCTCGGCCTGATGTTACTTGTTTCTCCTTCCTTTACGTTCGAACTGTTATTTCTTTTTTTTCTTTCGGCTCTTTGCTGTCCCCCACATTCGATTCGATCTTCTTAAATTATTATTTTGTTTTCTTTCTTAATCGCTCAATATATCGGTTGGTTAGTTTCAGGTTATCGGACTTGTGTTTTCGCCAATAATCCTAGTCCATTGAAAGCGCTGGTGCCCAAAATTCTTTTTCTTTTTTCCTTCTCGGTATATTTTGTTCTCCCCATCAAGTTTAGAGTTGGTTTTTCCTTTCTCCGATTTTTCTATTCTACCGCCCGTCCTTTTGACGTTGTGGGATCTAAACTGTGCTACGGGTCACCAAATCGTTTTGCTGTTGGAAGGACGTAGGGGTTGAAATATTATTTATTAATACGTTATTTCTTTTCTTGGTGTACCATGGCATCCATGTAAATCGGTTGCGAAAAACCGAGCTTTCATACGAACTAGCATCTCAAGGCTTTGATCCCGAGGATAATGTCGACGAGTTACGCAAGTCCGTTCAGAGTGCGTACCGCATGGAACGTGCACCAGGATTTAGTCCCGTTCTTGTCGAGCCTGATTTCGCTTCCGAACTGGTAGCGGTTACAGCTGCTGTCCAAGAGCTAAAACAAGCTCTGGCTACATTTTGTGGGGACAAATCTTTACCGCGTTTAAACGCATTAGCTCCCTATGGTTGCATACCGAACGACATTGTTCGAGAATGTCTCCAACGCAGGAGAAACGTCAAGCCCATAACCTATTACTGATGATCTTAGCTAATCTCCGCGGCGCTTTTGACACAAAAATAAAAAAAATTCGTCATACTGTTACGTTATCCGAAACTCTGATAGCTACTTCTAGCCCGGCACATAGTGTCGATTCCGATGAACCGCCTTTGTTCACTTCCGACTGGGAATCGGAACCTGAACCGGAATCCGCTTGTGCTACACCTTTGTCAGCTTTCCACCAATACATCCCGGCGTCGAAGTGGAATTTAAAATTTTCTGGCAACCCAAACACTCTGACTGTACATAATTTCTTAGAACGGGTGGAAGAACTCCGACGAGCTCGACATGTGTCGGAACTGCAGTTATTTGAGTCTGCAGCGGATTTGTTCGATGCTATTGCGTTAATTTGGTATCGGGGTAATCGGCATAGGTTTTCTGATTGGAAGTCTTTGTCCAATTTACTGATCCAACATTTCGAACGACCAGATTATAAACGTCGATTATCCCAAAACATTTAAACACGAACCCAGGACTCAACGGAAAGAATTATCGAGTACTTAGCGTATATGGCTGCCATGTTTCTTTGTCACAGAAGTATACCGGATGATGTACAATTAGATGTTGTTTCCCGAAATTTATCTCCTTCTATTTCACCCGGTTACCTCCGGTTCGATCTCTACAAGAGTTGGGAACTGAGTGTTTACAATTAGAACACTGAAAATTTCGCGTTGAGAACTACGTACTCTCTCGCCAGGACAAAAACTCATACGTGGAACCAGATTTTCCTTCGCACCCGCTTCGCTTTCCACACATACACTTAGCTATCCTAATCGACCTATCAAGGCCCGTCCGACACTCCAATTCGACATAACGTTTCTGCTGCCGTATCGTCTGCTCTTGTTCCGACGTCTGCTCCTATTCGTCACCACCTGCTTCAATTGTGACCAAACTGGACATATTTCTACACGTTGTCCTAGTCTGCAAGTTCGACATTGTTATGGGTGTGGTAGAAAGGGGATTACCCGACCTCACTGTCCAACATATACGGCGTCGGTAAACCAACGACAGGGTTCTTAGGCCGAGGCAAAGACTCTATTCTTTCTTTGTCCTTGGATAACCCTTTTCTGGTCCCGAGGACCAATCTCGTTTAATGCTAAATTATCTGAGCGACCAACGCTCATATTTATTTGTACAAATCTTTGGGATTCCTTCACTGGGTTGTTAGATTCAGAAGCCACTCGTACGATCATTGGTGGTCCTGGTTGGCACCGATTACGTTCTTTGAACCTTCCTCTGCATAAAGTATTTTTCTTCATGCTGCAGCCTGGCCAACAATTTGAAATGTCCCATTCTAGGTTTTGTGTCCCTTCCCATCACACTCCCAGAGTCCGTGATTACCCTTGATATACTGGTTATTCTGGATGTCTCCCACCAACTTATACTCGGCATTGATTTCTGGCAGTGTGTACCTGGTCTTCTGCATGGTCAATGGACTTTTGCTCCTCCTTCCTCCTTGGCCATCACTACTCCTCTCCTACCCACATTATTTCCAACCTCGGTCCCGAACAACAACTTCGACTCGACTCCTTAATCACCCCCTCCTTTTCCAAACAACCACCTGATCTTGGCCGTACTACCCTAGTACAGCACCACATCCGCACGTCAGCCGAGCCCATCAAACAACGTTATTATCCTCTTTCTCCTCCGCTCCTGTGAGATTGCCCATTCGGAACTCGATGAAATGACTTCGCTTAAAGGTCGTCGAACATTTTACTAGTCCATGGTCTAGCCCCATTGTACTAGTTAAGAAGAGAGACGATTCCTATCGGTTCTGCACTGATTTTCGAAAGGTCAACCAAATCAGCCAAACAGACGCATATCCTTTTCCGTACATTTCTACCATTCTTGACCGGCTCCGTGATGCTCTTTATCTCTCTCGCTAGATATTTGTTCCGCCTATTGGCAAATCCCTCTGTCTCCTGAATCCAAACCCATCACTGCCTTTACTGTCTCTCATCAAGTTTATTTGAATTCTGTCGTATGCCCTTCGGCCTCCATAATTCTCCTGCCACCTTTCAACGTCTTATCCATCAGGTCATCGGTTTTGACCTGGAACCATTCTGCTTCGCCTACCTCGATGATATCATCATTGCCACTCCTTTATTCGAAGAACACCTCCGAATTTTTGACCTAGTTCTTTCTCGTCTCTTACATGCTGGCCTTACTCTTCGTCAAGACAAGTGTAATTTCTGCCTTCCTGAGCTCCGTTATCTTGATTACATCGTTAACCGGGATAGTATCCTTGTCGAGTCTGATAAAGTTTCTGCAATTCTTAAGATCCCTCCTCCCTCCACTGTTACCGCAGTCCGTCAACTGATTGGCATGGCCAGTTGGTACCATCGTTTCATCCCGAATTTTGCCACCCTCACAGCTCCGCTTTCTAACCTGACCCGCAAGAACACCCCTCTGTCCTGGAACCCCGATTGTCAATCTGCCTATCTTTCTCTTAAACAATACCCAATGTCTGCCTCCATACTTTCATGTCCTGACTATACCATACCCTTCACCATCCAAACTGACGCTTCTCACTTCGGTTTGGGTGCTATCCTTAGCCAATTCATCCCGATGGCGAATAGGTTGTAAGCTATATCAATCGGTCACTCACCAAACCTGAGCGCAACTACTCAGTTACTGAGAAGAGTGTCTGGCGATTGAGAAGTTTCGTCCTTACGTCAAGGGTTCCCATTTTTCCGTTATCACTGAATACCACTCCTCTTTTGACTCAAACTCCAAAGTTCTTCCGGTCGCTTAGCCCGTTGGTCCCTCTGCCTTCAGGTATATAACTTTGCCAATATTCACCATAAGGGCAAAGATCATGTTGTTCCTGATGCCCTTTCGTTCTGTTCCGGTCCTTAAACCAATTGCCATTTCCACAGTCACCTTTCGCGAAGTCTCCCTTCCTAATCCGAATCCCTGGTACAACGCTATGTTTCCAAAAGCTCCTAAGGCCGCTACACGTTATTCTTCCTGGTCCGTGGTGGTCCATATCCTTTTCCGTAGTCACAAAACTTCTATCGTTTCCGATTCTCTGGACGATTGGAAGAATGTCATACCCTCGGAACAGCGTAAAAATCTGATATCTCTCCATCACGATCCTCCTACTTACGGTCATTGTGGCGTGACCAAAACTTCTGCTCGTCTCCTTCAAAAATATTACTGGCCCTGTCTCAGAGCTGACGTCGCTTGCTACATACGACGTTGTCCGATTTGTGCTGCCCACAAAGTAGAACAGTTATCTCCTCTTGGTTTATTCGCTCCTAGGGCCAAACCATCCTATCCCTGACAAGTCCTTTCCTGCGACATAGTAGGTCCTCTTCCTTGTTCCACTCGTGGTCACTTCTATATTCTTGTAGTGGCTGATTATTTTACTAAGTTTTTTCTTTTCTTTCCTTTACATACAGCCATTGCACAGTCCGTCACCAAAGTTTTCGAAGAACAAGTCTTCCTTATTTTCGGTGTCCCGCAATATCTTATCACAATAATTTCTTGTGCCATCGCTCTTCCAAACCAAATCCTTTTACCGCTGCACTCCAGCAATCCTGCTGAACGTGTTAACCGTGTGTTCAAAACTATGATTGCTTCCTATGTGCGCGACGACCAACGTCATTGGTATGTGAACCTCCCAAAAATTTCTTGTGCCATCCGCACTTCCAAACACGAAACCATAGGCTGCACTCCGTTCTTTGCACCGTTTGGTCGTGAGCATAACCTTTCGGCGATTATTTTAAACAGTTGTCCAAAATAAACACATGTACATTCCTGATCACGAACATCCTTCACCAGATCCCGACCACTTTAAGAATATCCGTTCCATATTTCAAAAATTCTCAGCCGTTATAATCTCCGCCGTTCGTTCTGTCTCTAATCAACTAGGCGATTCCGTTTGGCGCGGTAATTTCGCTCTGTCCGACGCTTCCCGTCATTTTAACGCCAAACCTGCCCCTAGATTCATTGGTCCTTTTTCCATTTCTAAAGTCGTTTGCTACGTACCTGGACGTAACCGAAAGGAAAGTAAACACCAGGCTAACTACCAACCGCGAAGAGTGGGGGATTTGTCTACATACCAAAACAACAAAAAAAATAAAGTACATCGCCCACGATTATCTATTAACAAATAAAAAAAAATTAAATACATAATTCGGTAGAGACAAGAAAACGTGTTAAAATAAGCATTATAATTTCAACGCCAACAATTATATTATACGGACAAATTGGATAGTGGATCCACGAAGTGCGCATTTCGCGGCTAACATGTAATAAAAGGAAAATTAGTGCTTAAAATTTTTCAATCGCAAGTGTGTTAAACTTAGGTATTAAATGTAAATTTACTTCTTTGCAAGTATGTTAAATTTTGAAGTATTAAAAATAAATTTATTTTCCATCTAGTACAGGTGTTGGACTTTAGCATTAAATACAGCCCACGTTGTAGCATGAATTAACAACCTAAACCCAGAAGCACCAGCGCATCCAGCAGTTCAACAAGTATGGTGGACTGGTTTTTCACCGTCCACCGTTGATAAATAAATATCCTTGATATGCATAACAGAACACAAGACACATATCTATCTGCGTCACGATACTTAACTTGCCAAACGCCTCGGGGGAGGAAGTCAGCATAACATCGTAGCTATGATCATAACTACAGCAATTGGTGCGCGGCAACGAACAGGTGGGCTACATCCAGAAAGAACGCCTTTGGCCTTCAGCAAAAAAACTAAAAATAGAATCTGGTTAGATGGGGTAAGTGCGAGAACACTCACCAATACACCCAAGACATCTTTAATTGGCAGAACAACAATAAATGTGCATTGCTTTTAAAGTGATAGAACGAGTAATGTAGAACATATTTTGTCGCACGGGCTGCAGAATCAAATTCAAAATGAATTTAAATGACACCAATTCGAAATCCAAACATCCGTGTTATCGAAACGCGATTGAAACTGGAAAACGCGGTTTTGCCGGAGAATAGTAGGATATATTCCTTCGACAAATCTTTAGATGGGAAACCCACTAGAACGAAATTATACGTTATCGGAAAGTATAACGCGCTCAAGGATACCTAACAGGATATTACTTATTTATTTATAGAATAATAAGCTTTACGTTTCAAAGCAAATAGATTTAAATTCGAGGAATTAACTCAAAGCGTATTTATTGCAGAAAAATGAAATATACAGGATGTAGCTATTTAATAGTAGCTTAAACTTGTCGTTTGTAAAGCAAAAGGGATTTGAGTTGAAAATTATTGGACCGCGTATTGATTATTAACCGGTAAAAATGTACGGAGTGTTTAAACTAAATGTAACACGTTTCTCCCTTAACCTACAAACTTACTGATTCTTCCGGCCACAAATCCATTTGGCATGTTAAAGATCTGAAACCTGCCCATCCGAACGATCCTAATGCCCCCGATCTCGCTCTGTTTTCCTTCTGGCGGTGTAAACACCGTAAGTCCAATATCTAGTCCTCGTGCTCCAGATTCTTATGTAGACTTTGCTCTCCTTAGGTTTTGATTTTTGGACGTTACGATTTCGTTTTACTTCCCTGTTTTACATGGTTCTCCTTTCTTTCTTTTTCTTTCACCCATGTGGGTCCGGGAATAGAATAGTCCCATGGTACGACCTGTCTGTCGTAAGAAGCGACTACAGTGGTCAATCACATACACACACGCACACTCTATACACGCATAACACATACACACCCTTTTTACACCCCCCTCTCTACACACACATACACACACACGCCAGCACACGCCCACAACTCATACATAACTACACTGGGATTATGTTATGTTTTCTTCTGTACGATTTTATTTTTTTTGGGTTTCGTACTTGGTGTTGGTGTAATTCTTTTTGGTTTTTTTTTCTCATTCCTTTCGTTCCACTTTCCCTTCCCTATCCTTTTGCTGGTCTACTTTGCTGCCGGTCCCTGGTCCGATTGTATTTCGATCATCCGCTCCTGTGGTAGGTGCTTTCTAGTCTGTCTTTCGTTCTTCGGAAACCACGACTTAGTCGACTTTAGGACTAGTTAACATTTCTTTTTTTTGGTTCTTCGTTTATTGAGATTTTTGGTTACCACAGTTTGTAGTACACCGTTTCCTTTTACCAGCGTTCCCCCTCTCTTTCTCTCATTCTCCCTAGTTGTTCCTTTACATTCTTGAGGCTTGACCTTTGGGTCAGGTTTTGGATGACACTGTTGGTCTTTTTCCTCGTTCCTTTTCTTCTTTGGAGGTTGATAACCTTACTGTTTCTTTTGAGAAACATCCGTCCGTTGACGACTCCGCAGTGCTAAGGCCGTTCCACCTTAGTCCTCCTTGATTATCTATTACCCGTCTTCTTTTCTTTTTTCTCTTCTTCTTCTTTCTTTCTTTCTATTATTGACCCTTCGATCCGGAAAATTTTTTTTCTGTTTTGTTGGGTGGTTCTTTTTTTGGTTTCTTTTGTTATCGTAACAAGTTTTCTTTTAGTTTTAAGCAAATTTTTTTTTAGTTTGTTTGGGTTTTCTTTTGGTTGGCACTGCCCATTTCCGTAATTTTGCTTCCTTACCCCGACCTTTTAATTTTGCCGGAAGGAGGGGGTGAATTTGTTACGTTCATTTTCGGCATAAATTGGTTATTGTATTTACATTGTATAGCAGTAAATTCTCCAACAATACTCGATATATTGTACCTGTTCAGATAAGCTCGCTTTACCATAATTTTCACCTCAAATCCCTTGTTAATTCATTATCCGTTCGTATAAATTCCATGTCTATTGTTAAATCCTTCCGCATAATTAGTAATAAATACTCTTTCTAAGAATTTTTCAACGTAAATCTAGTTGCTTTAAAACGACAAGTTTATGCTACAATTAATTAGTCAAGATCTTGTTTAGGTATCCGTGAGAGCGTTATACATTCCGATAACGTATAATTGCGTTCTAGTGGGTTTCCCATCTATAGTTTTGTCGAAATAATATATCCTACTACTCTCCGGTAAAACCGCGTTTTCCAGTTTCAATCGCGCTTCGATAACACGGATGTTTTCTTTTCGAGTTCGTGTTATTTTGAACTCTTTTTAAACTTTGATTCTATAGATTGTGTGTTGATGCATTTGTAAAAACTACTTGTTTTCTTGCTCCAAGAGCGATGCACGTTTTTCCTCTTTCAAATGTGCAGATTTGGTGTGAATCGGTAAGTACTCCTGAGTTGTTAATATTAGTAAGATTTTTCTTTTTTTTGTTCTTAGCTGAAAGCTAAATTGCTTGTTCCGTAGCCTGATTATTCTTTGATGTAGATCAACTGCTCTTGCATGTAGACCGTCGTTGCAATTACGGCAGTAGCATAGTTGTTGCTGACTACCGCGGCGATGCTGTGTCAATTCGTTTTCGAGGACTGACAGATTAAGTATCTCGACACATGTATGTGACTTGTTTTCCTTTTCGAACATACCCAGCGATTAACCCAATTTGAAATTAGATACGCTAAAGTTTGTTCTGGTAAAATCCTTACTAGAAAAGTTTCGAACTTTAATGCTTTTGCTTTTTGTACTTAACCCATCTGATTATACGAAAGTATCAGCAGGATTCATACTTTTTACTCATTAGAGTTATCACAAATGCTTCGTATGGTAAAATGCTTACTAGAAAGGTTTCTAAATTTAATGTTTTTTTTTTAATTAACCCATCCGCTTATACGGGAGTATCAGAGTTATTCTTTTTGGTACTGATTAGATTTATTGCATGATAGCTACGAATTGCACACTTCGTGGAACAATTAGTAAATTTGTCCATAGAGTAAAATTGTTTTATTAAATAGTAACCTTAGTTAATTTTGTTTTGCTGTTTCGATAGAAATTTCTATATTTGTGTTTTTTTATTGTAAATAAAATTCGTTTGCAATGTATTATTTTTGTGTTGCTAGGAACCCCGCCCCTATCCGCATTGGTAGTTAGTCTGGTACATTTATGGTTTCTTCCGGCTATGTCATGGTACGTAGCCAGTTTTAAAGAGTGTTTCCGACCATTGTTGGGCAGTCATTTGGTCCGTGCGCATCTCTAACAGAAGCTTCCCTTTTTTTCCAAGCAATCTCGTATGTTGCGTCCCTTCAATAAGTCTGCACGAAAGGAGTATTGAGGAAAGGCCAAGGAGAGTCTCCATGTCAAGCAGTGAGCGTGGAACACTTCGCCTCTGTAATGCTTAGACAGGCCAATCTCTGGATCCTATGTAGCTTATTTTGGTGTTTATTTGCTCAGCCTTGAGCCATCACACCAAGGCTGCGTGTGTTATCGCTGGTCTGACCGTAGTGTACAGTTAGAGCACTATGTTTGGTCCTACTCCCCAGGATTAGCCGCAAATGCGTCTAATTAGAGCTAAAGAAGTTTGTGCCTTATGATTCACCTATTCTAAGGTTAAAAATTTATACTACTAGTCACGCCAGTCGTGCTGTGGTAATTTGCTTCAAATGTCTATTGAGATATAGGTGCTTAACTGTAAAATTCGACTTCTTACAGGATTTTTATAAAAATTTAGTCGTTTTTAAAAGGATGAATATTTTCCATAATTTTCCCGTTCACGCTATATAGTAGATTATGTAAATTATATTATATATTATTGTAAAATTATGTTTATAAATTCTACCAAAATACCATCAATGTATTATAAATTTTACATTGATTCAGAAGCAGTCACAATATTAATTCCAAAAACTTAATTTAAATAAATTTTAAATAATAATAATGAATTGTCAATGGAGTGGCCATAAAGTGACTATAATGGCAACGTAGACATTCTGCTCTATACAAAGTGCAAACTAAATGTTATTGTACTGTCAATTCATTCAACTCTGGATATTCAAACGAATCTCTTAAATAGCATCAAGCTTATTTATTTACTTACCAGCTTGGCTCGTTTATAGTACCTGACATTAGCAATGCGTTAATTGACATGAGAATATTCTGCTACTAGTTAGTAATAAACTGAACTCTTCAAGATAATCTTATTTATTGCTACACATACCAATAGATGATTTCTCATTATAAATACATAACTCCACTGGTTCTCTAGTTAATTGATTTTAATTACTACGTTTTATAGGTTAGTTTGCGGTGTAATTGCTTTGGGAGCTGAAGTCATTTGTGGAAGAGTACCAGGTTTGACTACTAAACAAAGAGAGATGTGTAAAGCTGCTCCTGATGCTATGGTTGCAGTTGGAGATGGTATTCGTTTAGCAACAAATGAATGCCGCTTTCAGTTTCGACATCAACGATGGAACTGCTCTGGAATTACAAACCCTACCTCGTTTGGACATGTGATAACAGTAGGTAAGTTTTTGTTAACGATTGAACCTTATCAAGTTCCAATAATGCTACAGGAACACTTTGTCTTTTAAATACTTTATGGGTTTGTTAGCATTTTACTCACATATAGGTAGGTAATAAATTGATCGAAAGCTTCTACTTTTATGGCAATAAATATGAATATTTCTTGTGGCAAGCAAAGTTTAATAAAAAGGTGTTTGAGACCATTAAATAAGCGACTAGATTACTTATGAAGGTAACTTATAACGTTTTGCCTTACTAAGGGGTTATTTTCTTTTCTCCTATATGACCAGTTGAAAGGCACAAGGATAGTTGACGAGGATTTCCTGAAGATGTAAAGAGCCCAAGGTTAGTTTCGGTGGAAAATGGTTCGTAGATGAGGAAACCCCCAAAGGCTAAGCGGCTAGTCGAGCGATTTGCTCTGGGTAGAACATGAGCTTTGGGTCGGGGTTGGACTGCGACCAAAATATAGGGAATATGGCGCCACCGAATTTTTGTATACTATGAAGACCCAACTTGAGTCTTTTGTATAAGGCGAATGCGGAAACCTATACTCAAATACCGCTGTACAAAAAATATTACGAGAACCCAATCCCTAAAGTTTTCTTACCTTATGGCTCGATATAGATCGTTAAAGATGCACTGCTACACCTGTAAACAGATTAAAACAAGGCTAGCACCTTTTGTGCATTCATTTCAAAAAAATTCCTAATTAATAGGAATCAAACCTCATTCATTCCAACTAATAATCATAGTCTTGACCAAAATGAATATCTATTCCTTTAAGTTGCAGTTTAAAATTATTTACAAAACATCATCTTTAAAAATTTGACTAAATTATGATAATGAAAAATATGTACATATGTACTTGGTAATAATTTCAACATCAGCATCTCTCAAAAATAGAGTAATGTATTTTTTAGAATATTAGAGTCTAGCAAGAATTTATTCTTGTAAATGTTTAAATTTGAGTGTTTGGATTAATTAAATTTATATTACAACTTTATTTGGTCTTGGTAGTACTATATAGACTTCACATTAAATGGTAAAATATTTCAATTATTAATTAATAAAAAGCAAAATGAAACAATTTAGTTCTCTAAAATAGCTTTAATTTTTGTTAATTCTGAAAGTTATCCTTTTCTATCTTTATATCGCCATCTACCATTTTTTGTTAGTACTAATACAAAGATTAAAAGTGAAGCTTTATAGATTCCTTTCACCAAAGTTTAAAAATAACTTGTTTGTCATTCACATATTGAACTAAGAAATTTCCACGTGAACAAACAAAAACTTATTTGTCTGTCATGCCAAAAGTTACAGCTGGCGTATTAAAAAAACACTAATTACATATCAGATGTTAATCCATCAGAAGAATACTTGCAATGTATTAGGACCATACCCGGAATGATAATTAATAAATTGGAATCTTCTTATTTCAGCATTTACAGGTTAGAAATCTCCAATATCACACAATCCAATCAACTGGATACTGAATATCTAACAAACATTACGGGAGTCCGCATCGAACAAATGAACCACGTTAGATTGATTACCATATCAAGTAAAACTTCAAATATGTTTTACTATTACTACAAGATTTCAAATAGTTGCCAATAAATTTTCCATTGATTACTAATAAATTTTATAAATTTTGTTAAATTATAGTAAGTTGCATTGCAAATATTAAATTAATAAGGCCTTAAAGCTCGGTAATACTTACTGCTATCCTAAAGCCAATCACAACAATTTACGTTCCGTCTTATACGAACTAATACATGCCAAGCGTGGACATATAATGAGTTTTGCCAAGACGATTTCATTTTGAAAATCGACCTTTATCTTTCGGTGCTTCCAACACCAGGTGTGCAACGCCATGTTCTTTTATGTAAAGGACAATTGACCTTCTCTAACAACAGCTCAGGTAAGAGTGTTCTATTGACGTCTTCTGCCGCCTGACAACAGTTACGATTTTTATAATTATCAAAGGAGGGAGCACTTATAGTGACGCTAACAAATGGCATTTTCTGTCACCGCTTAATTTATAATTTATGCTTGCAGTTCGAAAGCTTATATTGGATTTAACAACATGTAATATTTATCACGTAGATTGTGTAGAGATATTATATTTGAATTGACTTTTTATGACTTAATTAAATTAGGTATTTGTAAAGATATTGCTAGAAAATAAACTTGTTACAAACTATCAATAAATGGCTCTAGCTAACAGCATTGGCTTGTTATGGGGTGAATGAGGTGATAAGATATGCTAATTATAGGGAAGGACCAATTGCTTTTTGTAGCAATACTGATGGCGGTGGAGCGGTTATGTAATAACTAAAAACAACTACAACAACTACTTAAGGAAGGGTATAAATACCTTAAGGCCTGTGCCGCTGTGGGCAATAAACGTTCACACACAAAAGCTTTCGCGGACAACCAAAAACACGCACGTCCGGGTGATGGTGTCGCTTTCAAAAGCTCTCACACGACCGTCTTTTGTAACGGTTCGAGTACGACTGTGTTCACGCACTTCCACTGTCGGTATATAATGTTTCACTAAAAACTATAGGATACCCGCACTAAGTATTTATTGTCACCAATTCCAATAAATGTTCGATGATGACGTAACATACCGCCCACCAAATTCATAGAATTTTGAAAAGGAGGGAAGTAGGTTGGGTGAAGGAAATCACATGGGATTTGACCTTGCTAGGAAAACAGGTAACGAAAGATAGGGTGGTACATTACAGCGAGCGATATTACCAACTATGCAAAAATAAAAATATATATGTAAATAAGCAAATATGTAAAAATAATATACTACTATACATGTAAGAAATGTGTATATACATCTAAACATAAAATAAAATTAAAATACCGGTAGCGGCGCTAGTTTGACCAAAGGTCGTTTTAATGTGCCATGTGCAGTTTTGATCTGGGTAATACGTGCTGCCGGTAGGTCTCCCATAGGAGGAGTTACCAGGACCGGTTTGGTATGAAAACATCTATGACATAATGATAAATAATTTCTGATTGAATTTTTAATAGAAAGGATCCAGAAATTCTGTTGGATAAGATACGCTGTGGTATTAACACCGGGATGGCAATACCTTTCATGAGTTGACCGAATGATAAGTTCGGTTAATCGGTGCCGCTGAGGCAATAACGCAGGAAACTTTTCGAAATAGGAAAGCGAAGAATGTGTCAAGCGCCCACCTACTCTTAAGATATTTTGTGGATCAACAAATGGAGAGAGTTTTCGCAAGCTTTTAGGTAATTTACGGTTTGCCTTGATCGAAGCTATTTCCTTTGAAAATGTAACACTTTGTACATGCCGAACGATAATCATGAGAGCATTGTGTAATTCAATGTCTGTTAAGGGACCCGTATGACGTTGAGCCATGGGTTTAGAAAATCTATAAATCTATAATAAATATGCCACGATGCCTTGGATTTTATATAACGATGAAAAGCGACTTAGTAAAATGTCAATGACGTTTGGATCTGTTTGAGCGACAAATGTTAGGATCTTCTTTTCCGTAGTTACCTCAGCAATTGAGGTTGACAATGTTGGTTAAAGCGGCCACGAGTCACTAGGGTAGTGAAACCATTCAGGCCCCGCCCACCATAGCGAACATGAAATAACCGCGCTTGGCATTAATCCCCGAGATGCAGGATCAGCCGGATTATGCGAAGATTTAATATAAAACCATCGGCTAGGTGCAATGATTTCTTGAATGTGGCTAACACGGTTTGCCACAAAAGTTTTCCAACGAAAAGGTGGAGAACGTATCCAAGTGAGAGCGACCGTAGAATCACTCCACGCTGAAACATCGGAGATTTCAATCAAGCCTTGATAAGAACGAATGGTAAAAGAAAGTAAATCGGTTAATAAAACGGCGGCACATAATTCCAAACGTGGAATTGAAATGCGCTTAATTGGAGCTACTTTTGTTTTAGCGGTTACAAATTGTACAGTTATTTCTCCAGTAGTTTGATTTATGAACTGGAAATACACTACCGCTGCATACCCTACCTCGCTAGCATCGCAAAACCCATGCAAATGACAAGCAAAAGGATCCGAAGGGGGTAAACAACGTGGTAACTTTAATGACGATAATAACGGCAATTCTTCTTGATACTGCTGCCATTGAGACGAAATGTCTGCTGGTGGGATGTCATCCCAATTTAAACCTAACATCCACAGATGCTGGATTAGGCGTTTTGCAAAAAGTGTTAGTGGGGCTAAAAACCCTAATGGATCATATATTCTAGCAACTTGCGAAAGTATGTTGCGCTTTGTACATATTGGGTTTAATGGTTTAACCCGAAATGAGAAAATATCTTCTGTAGGTGACCATTGAAGACCTAATATTTTTATTGATTCGTCAGAATCGAAATCGAGTGAAGTATATTGGCAAAAATCTGACGGAATGCCTTCCAAAATAGAAACTGAATTAGAACTCCATTTTCGAAGTTCAAAACCAGCCGAATGTAAAAGTCGAATAAGTTGATCTTTAATTTCGCGGGCCGATTGTATAGAATCTCCACCGGCGAAGAAATCATCAATATATAGATTTGACCGTATAGCCCCAGCGGCTAACGGAAACCTTTTGCCTTCGTCAATGGCTAATTGCTGAAGAGTCTTTAATGCTAGATAAGGCGATGACTTAATACCATAGGTCACTGTATTAAGCTGATAAGTCTGAATGGGTTCTTCTGCGGAGAACCGCCAAACAATTAATTGAAACCTTCGATGTTCTTCGGTAACCAAAATTTGTCGATACATTTGGCGAACATCACAAGTAAAAACGAAACGATGAGAGCGAAATTTAAGTAAGATTGACGAAATGTCATTTTGTAGACTAGGTCCAGCCAATTGAGTGTCATTAAGTGACACGTTGTTTTTAGCCTTTGCCGAAGCGTCAAAAACCACACGAATTTTAGAAGTATGACCTTCCTCTTTAAACACAGGGTGATGGGGTAAAAAATAATTATCGTTCCCAACGGGCGGAGAATCGAGTAATGCCATATGACCCGCATCAAGATAGTCCTGCATGAAATTGTTGTATTGGGCGCGTAGCTCCGGTTGAGCATGCAATTTGCGCTCCAACGAAAATAGTCTTTTTTTAGCCATCTCAAAGCAATTATCAAAAACGGGCAAAGTATCGTTGAACGGTAACGCAACAATAAAACGACCGCTAGGGTCACGAGAAAACGTGTTTTTAAAAATCAAATCTGCCTTTTCTTCTTCTGGAGAAATATAAGGCTTGGATGGCAACTCTTCTATCTCCCAAAACCGCCTTAGGGTCTGGTCGATAGGATCTTCTACAGAAGTAAAAAATGCTTGGACAGTATCAGACTGCAAGCTTTTTGTGGGACCAATAATAGTCCAACCAAAAATTGTATTTATAGCGGCAGGCTGAAGAAATTTGCTATGTATAACACCGCCATTGATGATGAACGGATAAACATCTGCTCCGAGGAGCATGTCAATAGTTCCTGGAGAGTTCCAGGTCGGGTCTGCAAAGTGCAGGCCGCATAAGTGTTCCCAATTATTAGGAACTTCAACGCTGGGTAATTTGCCAGATATTGGCGAAAGCACAAAGGTTGTGACTTCTAGAGATTTTTCAGAGTCTAACATTGAGCGAATGGTGCAGCTGACGGCAACCCTATTGACTGCCGAAGTTGTCTGTCCAAGTCCATAAATCGGAACTTGAGAACGTATGCGTGGAAGCCAAAGTTTGCTCACGCAATCGTCTCGAATAAAGCTAGCTTGAGAGCCAGGGTCTAAGAGTACCCTGATCGGTTTGTATCTACCAGAACGATCTTGAACTTCCACAACAGCAGTGGAGAGTAAGACAGTAACCCCAAGATTTAAATTCGTCTGTGAAGACAAAACATTTGCCGGAATAGGAGAGGCTGACTGCGTCCTATTGGCATTTTTATGCATAGGTGTAGCGATCGATTCAGCTGAACGGCTAGAAGCAGGTTGCTCTTCAAAATGTAGCAAGGTATGATGCGGCTTGGTGCAAGTTCGACAGGAATTATAAGATTTGCATTGCATGGACGCATGGTCTGTTCGTAAGCAATTTAAACAAAGGCGTAAGCGTTTGACAATGTCGAAACGTTCTGTCGGAGTTTTCTTTAGAAACGATTGACATCTGTAAATTAAGTGATTGCCTTTGGAAGAAGGACAATGGTGCGAAAATGAATTATTTGAGTCACTGGAGCTACTTGGTGTATCCAGTGAAACTACGTTAGAAGAAACTTTTGGTTTAACTTGAAACGCTGAGGATTTCTTAGGCACTGATGTGTGAGATGTATGGACAGTCGTCGAATAAGAAACAGGTGCGGTTGAAGAAAAGGTTTCCAACGCTGCACATTGTTGAGTTAAAAAATATCTCAAATCATCAAAATTGGATATTTGCTTCGGATCCGATTGGAGTTCGAAGCGTTTTCTAGTGAACGGATCGAGCTTTTCTAAAAGAAAATCGACTAGAATAAAGTTCCAATGTTCAGTGGGAAACTTTAAGTTAGTTAGAACAGCAAGGTTCTCTGAAAAACAATCAATAAGTGCCCTAAGTTTCTTAGGGTCTTCTGATTTTAAAGGTGGAAAGTCTTTCATAGCTTTCCAATGCAAAGTTGCCAATAAACGCGGATTGCTAAATCGTTCACGCAAGGCGTTATATGAAATGATAAAATTATCTCCCTAAATGGGTACCGATTTAATGATTTTCAAAGACTCCCCGCTACAAGAATTGATAAGGTAATTTAACTTTTCGATATTGGACAGCGACGCGTTATTATAAACCAGACTGTCAAATAAATCGATGAAAGATGCAAATTCAGTTACCTCATTATTAAAATGTGGGAGCTTTAACGGTAACAATTTTGATCCCGTGCTGCTTGGAGCATTTTTAATGATTTGTGGTGCTTTCATCGTTTCAAGATGCAGCAGTATGCAATAATAAGCGGAATCTACTTCCTTCCGTAAAGCGTTGTAATTTAATGATTCTACCTCGTCACAGGACGCCAAGATAGCAACTAAAATTTTATTGAAATTTGAGTAAAGGTCATTGACTCCCCTTGTTTGAATATGGAACAACGTTTTTAAACTTGAGTCACTTTGTATAGCGTTACCCAGTTTTCACATTTTCATAATGCGTATTTTAAGCAATTCGAGCTCGGCTACCTGTATTTTCTTCGGGGCCATTCTGAAAGGCCTACAATAAATGCTGTAAAACCGTAACCGCTCAGATATGCGCTGAGAAATATTAAAATATTATGAGTTGTTCAAGGCACCAAAAAAGTAAAATAGCGTATAAACCAATAAATCACGTTTTATGACTATTAGCCTGCAATGTGGTCTTAAGCCACGTAGAAAACCTAACGGTTTGTCAAACTAAGCGTAAAGATAAGATTTACAGCTTAAAAACCCGGGCGGCTTTTACCATCAAAGATCACAGGAACGTTTAAACATGTGGCTTAACATATTTGCAAGATGGGTTCAGCTTTACAACTTTATTACCCTGCAAATGTATTAAATATTTTACGTTGTAAACCGACTGAAAGTTGTATGTGATACTAAAAACGCGCAATGGCTTTTAATGCAAATTTGCAAATTTTATATTAAGGATTTGTTTGTAATTAAAACGCTTGCTGGTTTAATTACGGCGAAATCACTTAATTTAGTCTAGAGACAGTATAAATAATATTTACACATTTTAACCCGCTAAATATGGGCTTTAAGCACAAATTTAAAAGCTAAAATAATTACTTAAAAGCTCGCTGGTGTGCAAAATGATATTTAATTTAGGACATGCGTATACCATAGAACTAGTGAATCCGGCTCGAAGGACCAATGGCTTGTTATGGGAGAATGAGGTGATAAGATATGCTAATTATAGGGAAGGACCAATTGCTTTTTGTAGCAATACTGATGGCGGTGGAGCGGTTATGTAATAACTAAAAACAACTACAACAACTACTTAAGGAAGGGTATAAATACCTTAAGGCCTGTGCCGCTGTGGGCAATAAAAGTTCACACACAAAAGCTTCGCGGACAACCAAAAACACGCACGTCCGGGTAATGGTGTCGCTTCCAAAAGCTCTCACACGACCGTATTTTGTAACGGTTTGAGTACGACTGTGTTCACGCACTTCCACTGTCGGTATATAATGTTTCACTAAAAACTATAGCATACCCGCACTAAGTATTTATTGTCACCAATTCCAATAAATGTTCGATGATGACGTAACAAGCATTGTTAACGAAACAATGAAAAATACCCTCAAAAACTGTGAAGTCGTGTAATAAAAATTTGTTCCAGCCTCACATTGGGAGCTGAAGTGTAGGCAAAAAGGGAAGGTTTCTTATGTTGAAATAAGCCCACGGTGTTACTTGGGTGGTAAATAACTATAGAAAAGGAACCACAGCAAGATAAAACGGCTTACTCTGATTATTAATTCAAAGGAGATAACGAGAATGGGCGTGGGCCAATTCTGCTTTAGCTCGTACCAGAAACAAACAAAGAAGGGCGCAACGGCGGTTACTGAAGGTAATAAACTCACTACCAAGAGCCCTAGGAAAACACAAAAACTCCTAACCCTAAAAATTTCCAAACCGACAAGCTATCACCAAAGCATATGTAACTGTGACTCAACAAAAGCGTATCTGAAAAGAAAACATTTTGATTAGTTATATCTAGTGTTAGGAATTATATGAAATAAATATGATCAAAATATGACATAAAATATGCAGAAGTTTTTGCTAAAATCGTCACCTTGGTGGTGGAAAGAGCTAAGCCACATTTTTAAACAAATTGAGTTAACTGCATCACACCGATTAAAAACCAATGAAAAATACAGTAGTGAAGAAAGCTAAATGATTCTTTAATTGTAACCTTAAATAGGAGAAATAGAAGGACAGGATACGTTCTAAGACATTAAATTCTGCTAAACCGTTAAGGAAGTTAAATTAAAATTCATATATTAATTTCAGTGGCGAAACATGTACAAGGGGCATATATTTCTTCATCATCTAAATAATTATACAATTTTTTTGCTGTGAAGAGACCTAAGCCATTTAGTTTTGATGAAGATATTGACAAATAACTAATTACAGTTTATAGAGTAAGAACGCCTTTTATTAACATTAAGCCAGTAATTCCAAAAACAAGGTAACACACTGACATTTTTATATAGGTTTCTATATAAACAACAAAAACGCTAGTCACCTACTTCTATAATATAGAAAGCGTAACTATACATAATTTAGGCGCGCTGTTCTAGTTCACGTTTTAACACTCCGCCTCAGCACGTCCCAAAGTTTTTGAGAACACCAACTTGGTCCCGTAACTCTTCGAAGCGAGCTCCATAAATTGCTTTGGTTAGAATATCTGCCTTTTGATCTTGCGTCGGAAGGTAGACCGCTCTAAGCTGCTTTTTTTTTTCGCTAATTGCTTGACCAAGTGATATTTGACATCCACATGTTTTAAGCGTTTTAGTTCCCAATTATTCAAGTACTTAATACATGCTTGTCTTCAAACAACACGATAGGTTCTTGTATATCAACACGAAGATCTTTCAGCAGCCCCCTCAGCCATAGAATTTTTGCAGCTGCACCTGCAACAGCTACACATTCCGCTTCTGTAGACGAAGTGACTACTGAGGATTGCTTTTTAGTAGACCACACTGATGAGCACCCAAAGACCATCATTAAATGTCCCAAAGTACTCCGCCTATCGGCCGCTCCAGCGCAATCTGAATCAGGGTATCCTACTAATGGCTGTTGATGACTGCCCTTGTAAAATAAACCAAAATCCAAGGTTCCTTTCACGTATCGAAAAATCTTTCCACTCACATTCCATTGCATTAATTTGAAAATGGCTATAATCATGTAACGCGGCACTAATGTCCGGTCTAGTGTTCAGCCTCGCATACATCAAGCAACCAATTAGTTCACGATAGGTTTTCCTTCCAATAATGCACTCTTATCGCTTTCTTCATCTTCACTTTTCTGTGTTTCCCAGGTAGTTTTCACTGGTTTACAGTTTTTCATCTCGAATTTGCGTAGAACTTCCAACAAGTAATTTCACTGATTAAGCAACAGTCCTTCTTTCTCCTTCTCAACATTGATGTCTAAAAAACATTTTAGACTACCAAAGTCTGTCATTCGAAATTCAGCACATAAGTGGTTCTTCAAGTTCTTCACGCTTGCTTGACTTCCTGCTATCTGACAATCGTCCACATGCTGCAGAAGGTACAACCCTTCATCTTCTTTCGCATACAGGCAGGGGTCGTTTAGAAAAGGACAAAACACCTTTTGCACTAAAAAATGATTTATTCGAGCATTTTAGATGCGGGCGGCTGTTTAAGACCGCAAAGAGCACGTTTTAGTCGACACACTTTATTTCCATTGTTAAAACCATCCGGTTGTTTTATGTAGAACTCCTCCGAAACTACACCGTGTAGGAACGCTTTTTCTACGTCCATTTGCTGCATAGTTAAACCCTTATGCGTGGCAATCGCAACAAGTGTGCGTACAGTGGCAAGACGTACCACAGGTGCATACGTGGCATTGTAATCAAAACCTTTTCACTACTAATCAAGCCTTGTATTTCTCGATTTTTCCACTTGCATTCTTTTTTACTTTAAAGACCCACTTGTTTGTAATAGCTTGCCTACCTGGTGGCAAATCCCAGATATCCCAGGTATCGTTTTCTTTTAACGCATTCATTTCTTCTTCAGTAGCTCTCTTTCATTCTACGTTATCACTTCTACCTACAATTTCATCAAAGCTCTGAGGCACGTTGTCCAGGAACGAACAAAGAGCAAAAGCAGAGTACTCATCCAAGTGTTTTGTCCGCCGCACAACTCGCCTTGAACGTGTTATCGTGGCACCATCTTCTTCCGCTTCAACTGCCACCTCTGTTTCGATTTGGATTTCTGGAATTTCATCTTACGGTTCTTCACGTAGAATAACTTTTGTATATTCACTAGGTCAATCTCCGCCTGACTTGGACGCTTCTGTTACACTCTTGTAAAAGTAGTCTGTATCATCGAATATAACGTCATGCCCGATGTACAGTTTTTTTTCATGGTCATTCCACAAGCAATAACCATTCGACGCGTATCCAACCATGACACATTTTTCAGATCTCGAGTTCAGTTTTCCTACAAATTCTTGAGGTATAAGTAGATATGCGACACAACCAAATACTCAAAGCTTTTCTGCACTAATTTTTCTTCTATACTATGGCTAGAGTGGTATTTTGTTCTCGAGCGCAATCGTAAGGGCACGATTAACTAAATACACTGCAGAATAGATAGCTTCAGACCACAATGGCTTCGGTACACCACTGTCAAGTAACAGGCACCTAGCCTTCTCCATAATAGAACAATTCATACGTTCCGATATTCCGTTTTGCTCTGGAGTTTATCGCGCAGTGCATTCATACTGGATGCCTTTACTTTTAAAGTATTATGTCATCGCTTTATTAACATATTCATTTCCATTATTACAACGACGGAAACGACTGACTTTGAAGTTCATAAGTGCGCTGTGGCCATAGCTTCATACTGTTGAAAGTATTCCAGCACTTCCAATTTGGCCTTTATTACATAGGATATTGTAAAATGAGTAAAGTCGTCGATAACAGTCACAACATGTTTCCCAGTTTTGTGCCATCGGCTTGATCGGCCCTAAAACGTCACCGTGTATTAACTCCAAAGGTCGACGAGCACGACGCGAGTTAAGGTTCAAGCATTGGGAGCTGTGTTTTTAAAAAACACTTTCAAAACTTCCTAACAATTTATTTGATTAATACAGATATTCATGTGGAATTATACATACTTGATTTAAAATGAATTGATTAATTGTACTATTTTGAGTAGCCTACGCAACTGCAATGTTAAAGCTAAATACTTTGACTAACTGCCGGGTCCTGAGGCTCCCGGGCTATTTATAATGTTCCTACCCCTCACATGGCTGTGGAAACTTGCAGAGCTCATGTTTGCCTATTCTTAATTCTATTCATTGTTACATTGTTATAATCTTACTTTCTAGGTAATCACGGTATATTAACCATCTGTGACCTGCCACCTGCAGTGTCACTATCGTCTGGATACAAAGTATTGCATCCGTTCTCATGAACTGTTAATAAACTTTATTAATTGTCCTTGTATTACATTGTTGCATTTTACTTAGTAACTTCTTAATGATTTCTAATAATTTCCTTATAGATTTTACGTTAAAGTACATATATAATTGGGGCACATGTAACTCGCGTTCCTTATTGTGGGGCAGTTTTGTTTGTTTATGTTTCACGCAAGTTTCACAAACCTTCTTTGGTGTTGTTGCAACTTCAAGTCCCTCCACTTGTTTTGCTAGAACTTAGGTTACTGATATGTCTAAGGGATACGTGCAGTTCCGGAGTAAGCTTAGCTGCCAATAGCGTTTGAGCTTCCAACGTCAGTTGAAAATCAAAAACGTCCAACTGTGCAACACGCTCACCTTCGGGGAACATCACATTTTCTTTCGAAATAACTGCTTTTCCGCGTTTAAACTCGATTTTGTAGGACCGTGCTTCCAGTCTACCCAGGGATAGCAAATTAAATATCAACACATCGTGTATTGTTAAGGGTTCGGCCCTTTTTCCGATGTCAACTAACACATGTAACTTCCCCTTTCTGTTTACACTAACCTTTTGTCCTGAAGCAATAGTGATGTTCAGTAGGCAAGACAGCTCTTTTACACAGTCTAGTAAATGTGCATCCTCACTACGTATCATGTGCTGAGGTGCCCCAGAATCTAGATAGAACTGCACTGTTTCTGAACTTGTTTTCTCTTGAACAGAAATCGCTGCCACAGACACTGCGACAAATGCTAGGTCTTTACAATCTTGTTTAGCGACCTGTGCTTTAGGCTTAGACGAATGCTTCAGACTAGGACATTCCGCACGTCGATGACCTACCCTTTTACAATTGTGACATGCAAGTAGAGGAATTGGCCGATCCTGGGACAAATCCAGCTTATGGAATCCACTTATAGAATTCACCGAATCCACTTTTTACATGTAAAAACCCACTATAAAGTCTTATTTCAAGGCATTTCTATCTTGCTCCCTCCTTGCTCTCTCTTTGTGGACCTTCTTGTGGGATTTTTACCCTCATTTTAAGAATTTTTACCGGTAACATTCTGAACCAAATAGTTTTCTTCAACTAGCCATTTCATATAGGTAAAATCACCACAACGCCATGCTATCGACTACCTAGTTTCGGCTACTTTTACAAGGTCGGGGTGACGTCATAGCCTTTTATAAATAAAGAACAATGTAATACTATTCTGAAATTTTTATTCTGACATTATACATAACGAAATTTAAAAATATTTAACGCCAAGCATGGAGACATTTAAACTTAATTTTAATACAAAGTTATACACAGAAGACAGTCCTTTCTTTTTGTTTGTTTGGAGTGGTTTTAATTTTATCTAATTTTATTCGCAGCTTAAATTTTAAATCGACACCCAAGTCCTCTATCTCCTTTTCTAGCCAATAGTTTGATACATAGAGACCGTCTACGTTTTCGAATTGTAAAATGTACCGAAGTTTGCCTTTATATATAAAGTTTTTGATTCCACCGACAACCAGATCCATTCCTTCGTGTAATACTTGCAACTTGTGACAATCTTTTAATCGCGGTTCTCCCACTATTTTCTGCTTGTTAGCTTAATCGACTTCTTCTTATCGGTAATAATTCTCGAACTTTACTTACATCTGCGTTTTGCGCCAGTGCTTCATCTAAAACTGTAACCGTTTTAATGAACTGGGTACGTAACACGCTTGTATGTTTTTTCAAATTCTCCATTTTAGTTTCATAGTTACTTTTTAGTAGTCAATTTTGTCTTTATCAACATTCTCCGTGTCCTATCACGGTCGCCATAACATGTGAGAAATTTCTAAGAACAATCGTGTCGTCTTCTCAACCAGGTTCGGAGCACAATGTTAATAAAGTAAAAACTATAACTATGTAGGTGCTTTGTTCTGAAAAAATGCTAAATTACAACATTTCTAGTGTTGTTCTCTTGATTAATTTTTTAAAGTTGATATGACACTTGTCTCTTGAATTTTTCACATAGTAACCGCATTTTTTCAATGTTGCTTACGAACAACCACCTAAATTAATAATCAAGCAGGGTTCTAACAGAGGTAGCCTTGTCTACTGAAAATGAAACTGGACAAAATGTTGGAGAGATGGAATCAGTTTCACTCCTAAACAATGAAAATATTATACAAAACAACAATGAAGCAGGAAATTCTTTAAATCCACAAAACACAATCAGTAGTAAATATTAAGTTATTAGTAGATTATTGGTACAAATTTTAAGTACGGTAACCATTTGGGAACCTGTCAAAAATTATCGAAAAAATATAAAAACAAACACCCGTAATGGCATGTATTTAAAAATACTATTCCAAAATTTGCTGCAAACTCCTAATTTAACATAAAATTAATGTGCTTGGCTTTTAGTTGATGTGGCGCGAAATTATAGTTACAGGTTTTAGCAGTAAAACATTTACTGCTGTAACCTAACCCAACTCTGCTTTCACACAACTACCCTTTAATTATTTGATCTTAGAATTAAAACAATATGATATTTATATAACGATTTCAAAAAGTCGGCAGTATAAAAACTCGTTTAACTGAATTACAAAATTCAATAGTCTCATGTGATTACAATGTAATAATCCTGGTCGAAACGTGGCTAAATGAAAATATTAGTGATGTTGAAATCGGCATATCAAATTATTGTATATTTAGGAAAGACCGATGTCCATACTTAACAAATAAGCTCCAAGGTGATGGGGTTATGGTAGCTGTTAAAAAAAGGGCTGCTAGTGAAAGGAGTTCCAATTATACACGATATTATAGATCAGGTATTTATAAAATTAAAAGTTAAATCACAAAAATTTATTATTGGTGCTGTGTATATTTCGCCTTCATCGTATGGTGAACTTTATGAAAACCACTGTGAGATTGTTGAGCATATTAAATTAGATCACCCAGAGTGGAGTATGGTATTATTTGGTGATTACAACTTTCCATTAGCAGTTTGGTCTCCGATACACGAAGAAACCCTATTGCAGAATTGCCCTACTGGTTATCCTGCTACAATAATCGACGATTATTTTTCATTTTTAAATTTTAAACAAATAAATCCAATTACTCATTCTGATAACAAATTTTTAGATCTTATTTTCAGTAATAACAACTATCAGCGAAGCACTAGACTTAATCTTGCCACAAAATTAGCATCATGAAGCTGTTATTTGTGATTTGAAATTAAATTGTTCTTATGAGCCATTAACATTTGATGAAACCTTTTTAGATTTTAACAATGTAGACTACGTAGCTATTAATGATTATCTTGTTCTTATAAACTGGGGTGATTTTGCAAATATCAAGGATGTTAGACTCTTTCTACCAGATTTTATCAAACGCTATTTTTATTTTTGTGAATATAAAAGGTATAAAGCATCTACTTTTCCAAAATGGTATTCTTATAATCTAAAATACAAAATTTCTGCAAAATATAAAGCTCATG
The DNA here is from genome assembly GCA_036346225.1 of Platerodrilus igneus. NCBI lineage: Eukaryota > Metazoa > Arthropoda > Insecta > Coleoptera > Lycidae > Platerodrilus > Platerodrilus igneus. The sequence goes on along the minus strand of JARFIW010001373.1, from coordinate 1,492,637 downwards.
CCAAATTTAAATTGACTAGATCTGAAGATGAATATTCTAAATTTTCTGAATTACGATCACAATACAAAGAATTAGAAAGATGCTATTCTGCAGCATATATAAATTCAATTGAGAATTTTATTAAAACTAATACAAAGCATTTCTGGAATTATGTAAACTCTTTAACTAAATATTTTGGTATTCCAAATTCTATGCACCTAGATGGTGAAACTGCAGAAAACAATAATATGGTGAATCTATTCGCAACACATTTCTCAAAAGTTTACACAAAAGATAATCTTAATGATACCATAAGCAATAATAAACTTACCCTTGTAAGTTTGCCATCCCTGTGCTTGAATAAAAAGACGTATTATGCTTTATTTCCAGCACATCTTTGTCTACTGGTGTTTTTCAGATCGATGGAAGACAAATTACATTACACCTATATTTTAAAATGGTGACAAATCTAACGTTAAAGATTATCGACCCATCAGTAAACTATCCATTTCGAATGGACCTGCACCTTGACGAAGTTCTAAATTACTAGAACAGGTGAAATGGCTTGCGTGTTCTAATGAGCTAAAGAGCCAAACTACAGGTCCAACCAAAGTAGTAGGGTCGTTAGTGAGGAACCAGAGTAAGACAGGTCGCCGAAAAAGGGCAGCGGCTCTTTCGCTACTTAAATTGGCAGAGACCATAGGAGTCGGTATGGCAGCCTAAGACACGCTACCGCGATGTGGAAGGCAACGGGAAACCACCACGTTATCTTCCAAGTATACAGCGCACTTAAGTTGTAAAAAACATGATGGCATTCTCTGGGGTAAAAGATTCCGGAGTTAAAATAGTCCCCCATTCGGATCTCCGGGAGGGAACTACTTCAGAGGATGCTATCGGAAAGTTAAAAATAAGAGTCGGGAACATTCTGCGAGTCGGAGCGTGGAGTGTTAGAAGTATGAAGCAAGTAGGTAAGCTAGAAAATCTAAAAATCGAAATGAATCGGTTACCACTAGACATAGTAGGGATCAGCGAAGTTCGGTGGCCAGAGGCTGGGGATTTTTGGAGTGGAGACTTCAGGGTAATTCATACAGGAGCAGAGGAAGGAAATTTGGGTGCGGAGATAGTTATGCCGAAAAAGATAGGATACTGTGTAGAAAACTACTTACAAAAGAACGAAACAGTACTCATGGTTAGATTAGAATTTAAACCGGTAAACACAGTAATAATACAAGTATACATGCCCACCCCTAGCTACAGTGACGAAGAGGTAGAAGTCATCTACAAAGATATCGAAGACATATTAAGATACGTAAATTTAATAATTACGGGGGATTTTAATGCCGTGGTAGGTGAGGGTAGGGAAGGAGCGGTAGTAGGTTTATTTGGTTTAGGCACGAGAAACGACAGGGGAAATAGGCTGGTAGAATTTTGCGACAAGAACAATTTAATCATCACAAACACATTATTTCAACATCATGGTAGAAGACGATATACGTGGAAGATGCCAGGAGATATAGGAAGATATCAAATAGATTACATTCTTGTTAGACAACGGTTTAGGAATCAAGTAAAAGACTGTAGAAGCTACCTAGAAGCAGATATAGATACTGACGACAACATCGTAATTATGAAGGCCGCACTTAAATTTAAGAATGTAAAAAAAAAACGGAAAAAGTACCTGGACTTAGAGAAACTAAAAGATAAAGATATTCAAGAAAGATTCGAAAAAAGTCCAATGAATTGCTCAAAGATATCGGGAAAATATCTGATACTAAGGAAGTAGAAACAGAATGGAATAACATTACATCCAGCCTAGACATGGCGGCCAGAAATATTCTGGGGTATACACAAAAAGAAAATAAAAAACTATGGATAACAAAGGATATCCTGAATTTAATAGATGAAAGACGAAAATACAAAAATAGATCAGACAAAACAGGAAAACAGAGATACAAAGCCATAAAATGGGAAATTATTTGAAAATGCAGGAAAGCTAAAGAACAACGGATTGATGAAAAGTGCAAAGAGGTACAAACGAAGATGGAAATAGGAAAGACAGACGAAGCTTACAAAATAATTAGAATGAATTTTAGGGATATAAAGCCGTATAGAAAAAATAGAAGGGACGCACAAGGAAACGTCATAATAAAAAACGTAGAAAAAGTGGGTAGATGGCAAGAATATATAGGAATTTATATGCAGGAGAGGAATTAACTGCACTAGAACAGAAATCAGACATTGAAATGATGATTTGGGATATCCTATACTTAGAGATGAGTTTGAATTAGCATTAAAAAGTCTGAAAAATGGTAAGGCGCCGGGTACAGATAAGGTGCAAGCAGAAACTCTAAAAGCTGCTGGACAAGCAGTAACAGAACGACTCTTCCAACTTGCTATATGTATGAGACAGACGCGATACCCAAAAGATTTCAAACGTAGCATCATAGTAACTATACCAAAAAGAAAGGCGCGGATAGATGTGAAAATTTTCGAACAATAAGCTTGACAGCACACGTGTCAAAAATATTAACTAGAATTGTGCAAAGATGAATGGAAAAACGGGCGGAACAAATACTAGGAGAAGACCAATTTGGGTTTAGGCGAAACAGGGGAACACGGGAGGCTATTTTAGCTCTGAGAGTGATAATGGAGAAAACAATAGAAAAAGGGGAAAGCGTGTATATAGGGTTTGTAGATCTGGAAAAAGCATTCGACAATGTAAAATGGAAAAAAAATGTTTGAAATATTCAAAAAGATTAGAGTGAGTTATAGGGATAGACGAATAATACATAGCTTATACAAAGAGCAAACAGCAGTAATAGAATTAGAGCAGGAACGTAGCGAAGTAAACATTAGGAAAGGGGTGAGACAGGTATGTGTTTATCTCCATTGATTTTTAACTTGTACGTAGAAGAGGCAATGAATACTGTCAAATGCAGGAAGACATTTGGAATTACTATGCAAGGACAAAAAATTGATATGCTTAGATTTGCAGATGATATAGCGGTATTAGCATCTAGCAAGGAAGAGTTAGAAGCTGCTCTTAATAAAATAGAAACGGTTCTGACAGAGAGATACGGTATGAAAATTAACAAAACTAAAACTAAAGTTCTAGTATGCAAAGGTGGGGAAAATAAATCAAAAACAAGAATACAAGTATGAAACACGAACTTACAAGAGGTTAAGGATTTCTGCTACCTAGGAAACCAAATAACGCAAGATGGGAAAAGCACAAAAGATATAAAACAAAGATTAGCACAAGGTCATGCTACATTTAACAAGAAAAAGCAACTACTGTGCTCAAACATCACAAACATAGAAACAAGGGAAAGATTGCTTAAAACAAATGTGTGGAGCACAGTACTGTACGGCTGTGAAGCCTGGACAGTACAAGAAGCGGACAAGAAAAAGGTAGAAGCCTTTGAAGTGTGGTGCTATAGACGTATGATGAAGAGGCAGACCTAGGTTAGACTACTTGTCACAGATAGTAAAAGATTTAGGCTGTAGAGGTTTCAGGGAAATGTGTATTCTAGCCCAGAATAGAAATCAATGGAGGTACGCGTCCAACCAATCCCAAGATGGATAAACTAATGACGAAAAAATAACTGTGCTTAAACATGATGATTATTATAAGTAACTACAGGAATTGGTTGGACAATATTCTCGAATAATGTTAAGTGTGTGAAAGGATTTACTGGAAAACCATTATTTTGGGCAAACGTCTAAGTGTTGAGGGGATCTTAGTAGCCACAGGTTGCTTAACCCCATCCACTGAATCTCGGTGAAATAGGGCATAAAATTAGAAAACAATAGAAGGGGAACGAGCTGTATACACATGCTATGTGAGAATTTCAGGGGACTGTGTACGCTAGCTCAGAATATAAATAAGTGTAGGTACGTGTCCAACCAGTTTTGAGACGGAAAACCTAATGACGAAGAAATAAGCGCAGATAAATCTAATGATTAGTATAAACAACTAGTTGTTGGTTGCGAAATATCTGCAACTAATGTTAACTGTGCGAAAAGATATATTGGAAAATATATTAAATCGGTAAATGGTTAAGTGTTGAGGGAACTTAGCAGCCACAGGTTGCTTACCTCCCTTCACAACCACTGAAGGTCGGAGAAATAGGGTATACAACTGTAAAACAATAGAAGGTGACCGAACTGCATCTAACAAGAAAGCACAGCGCCTATGAGGAAAGACAACAAACATAGAACAAGAAGAAAATTGTTGAAAGCATATGTGTGGAGCTCAGCACAGTATACCTATAAAATACAGGCAGTCTGAAACGCAGACAGAAAAACGGTAGCAGCCTTTTGAAATGCTGTGCTTCAGATGTATGAGGACGATAGCATGGACAGACAAAGATAATATCAAATAGGTTATAGAAGTAGTAGGAAAACAAGGATATCTGGGGAAAAAGAGAAATAAAAGGGCGGAATACGTTCTAAAGCATTTTTGGGGAATAGTATGTGATATACTACAAGCAGAGATAGGGAAAGAGAGGTAGATGTAGACCTAGATCAGATAGTGATAGATGCAGACTGTGCAAATTTCAAGGAAATCTGTAGGTTAGTTCAGAATAGGAAGCAATGATGGTACGCGTCTAACCAGTTCCAGGACTGAAGGTTTAATGATGATGATGACAGTAAACTATGTACATTATCTAAAATATTTGAATTATTAATTACTAACTTTATCACATGACACTGTAAAAATGTGGTAATGATCAGCAACATGGCTTTTCATCTGGTAGGTCTACTGAAACTAATCTTCTTTTGTACCAAAATGACATATTTTTGCTATGGAAAGTGGGACACAAGTTGACTCCATTTATACAGACTTTAGCATAACTTTTGACAGTGTAAATCATGCCTGTCTTATTATTAAATTAACAGATATGGGGTTTCCCAAATGGCTTACAGATTGGTTATACAGCTATCTGACCTCTCGAATACAAATTGTAAAAATTAAAAACCACATCTCCGACGAAATACAAGTAACTTCAGGGGTCCCACAAGGGTCTCATTTGGCACCAATTTTGTTTATCCTATATGTGAATGACATTGGGAATAATTTTAAATATTGCAAATTTCTATTATTCGCGGATTACTTGAAAATGTATGCACCCATCTCTGATGAAACAGATTGTCTGCATTTACAGGAAGATCTTTACGCACTTTCAAATTGGTGTATCATAAGCGGCATGGCATTGAATGTTGATAAATGCTTTACTATTACCTTCACCGAAACAAAAAACTTATACTACTTTAACTATACCCTAAACGGTTTATATATACAGAAAGTGGATAAAATAAAAGATCTTGATATCTATTTTGATGCTGGAATGACTTTTGATCAGCATCTTAGTTCAGTCACAAATAGAGATTATAGGATGCTTGGTTTTATAATGTGTAAGTAGGGGGAATACAGGCATTCTACCGCCACATTTTCCACCAGCATCCACATTTTCCACACACATCTGGACCAAATAGTTTTATTCGACTAACCATTTTTCATCTTTCGAGATAAATATATATTCCAATTTCATTTTAGCATCCTCATTTCCTCCCACATCTGACCCAAATAGTTTTGTTCGACTAATCATTGCATTTGTCGAGATAACCCTATCTTGTTTGGTATCAATTAATATTAGATTTTTCTCAGCTACCTTAGCTACAGATAGCATCATTCCCTAGGGAGCTACCCTCATTTTAAGATTTTTACCGGTAGCGATTTCTGGCTGTCCTTATAAATTTTTAGACATTGGACGCATCAAATTAGTCTAGAATTTTACACAGAATTTGAATCTGCAAACAGATTTAAAATCAGACCACCCATTACAAAATTACACTTTTAAAGTCCTGAACCTCTAATTTTTTTTGCTCATCTATGACACATGCTTTAACTAAACATCTTCGAAAATCTGAAACCGCAGGAGTTTTAGAAATGAGTCCTTTATAGGCCATAAGTGTTTAATATTTAAAACCATTTTTAAACAGTACTGTACTGTTTTTTAGAATATTCAAAACTGCGGCTTTTTAAAATTTTAAACAGTTATCAATTTCTGGTTTAACATTTTCCTCATTACTAAGTACGTCACAAATAATTATATGCTCAATGCTAAATATGTACTTTGGAAAATACATTTCGCTTCCAAAACTAATTGCTTTACGATTATGTGAAGTACACGAGAAAGCAGTATAGACCTTTCTCTTTATTAATTATATTATTGACTATATGTTTGAGAAATACAAAATAGTATATTGTACAACAAGCATGGAATGATGCCCATTTCTCACGAGTATGATAAATTGCAGCACGAGCTGAAAGCGAGTGCTGCAAATCATACGAGTGAGAAATGGGCATTCCATGCGTGTTGTACACTATACTTTTTCTACGACTGTAGTACGTACTTTTTAAATGTGATACCTCTTTTGTTAATATTATAAAATACATGGTAAGTATAGGAGTATACATTTTATTAATATCATAAGTTTATTATCCTTTGTGAATATACATAAATTCAAAGAAAAGTACAAATTTATCATTATAAAAGTAAATAAATTGATTTAAGTTTAGTTTTTAGATTCATTATTATTAACAATATTAAAGGTTACATTGCAATTATTAAACGTCATTGTAGAAGCTGTTTTCCCAAAAACTAAATTTTCTTGACGTTGAAAATTCTTGTCTTTGGACGTTGATGGAACATTTGATGTGCTAACAATTGAATTTTGTATTATGTTGCCTACATTCAACTTATTTGTTAAAGAATCGGCTATATAGTTTTCGGCGACTGATGTTGATTTCCAGCCACCGTGCCTTTTTAAAGATGTTATATCTTCTCCAGCATCTACAAGAATAGTGGCGGAAGATCTCCGGAAGCAATGACCAGTATATAATTCCGGATTGGGTAGTTTTAAATACGTTGCAATTTGCTTTCCCATAGCACCAAATTTATTGATACCCACTTTCTGTGTGGTGCATTTTCCTTTCTGATAATTTAAGAAAAAACTAGGATCGCAAACATTTGATGGACGTAGATTCCAGTATTATTTTGTGATTTCATAAAAATTACTCGTTATCGTAAAGCTGCGTATAATTTTTGTTTTCGTGTCGGGAACTGTAACTAATATCGCAGAACCCAATTTCGTGAAATGAGTAATCTTCATCTGATATAATTCCTGTCTGCGGCAAGCACTTATAATTCCCATAATTAATGCAGTCTGTAACAATATAAAAATAGCTATAAACACGCATTATTCTCCTAAGTTAATATTACATACTTTTGTCAGAAGAAACTGTTGATCCGGAGCCTCAGTAATAAATTTATTTATTTCTTCTGTTGTAAAAATTTTTGATTTTTTCGATTTATAACCGCTTGACTTCCGTTTGAGAAACGCTCTTAATTTTCCATACTTTGATATATCTACATTATGATAGATGGTGAGACTTGTTCTCAACATAGATTAATGCGCCCACAATGTCGGAGATTTATACTTATTAGATAATTCATTAAAGTACGCAATTAAAACATTTTCAGAATAAGATGTTGTCTTTTGATCTCTTCGCCAAACCATAAACGATTTATAAGCAGTCTCATATTTTTTTTGGAAATTTCCGGTAATAAATTTAATGTAGTTGCATTTGCAGCTTCCACAATATTTGGAGGCGTCGGTTCTAGTTCGCTTTCACTATCACTAGCCATTTTTTAAAGACTTTGCAAATACTTTAAGATTTTAAACGCTTTCACAATATGAAATTATTTATTTGACATTTGTTGGTTTATTATTTGTTTCATAGCCCACCTTTGAAAACTCGGCCGTCATTGGAAATAAGATGCAAGTGCAGGGCTACTTGATTAATAGAAATATAAGCGCAACCGTGCAAATTGAACATTCCCGCACTGGTTGCTTAGCAACTTGCCTAGCAACGAGTGCGGGAATAAAAACCTGTATAGAATGTAGTAGATTTCTCTATCAAAAACACACCTAAAATAGGCTCGTTCCAAAACAGTCGTAGAAAAAATATATTTCAATGTCGTGTATTAGAAAATTTACGTATAATTGCTTGTAGATTATTAATAACACAATATACTTTCTAGTACATCCTCGACTACGTATTTAGGGAAATGCAAACTTCATTTTGTAATACAGATCAATTAACGGTTAATTATTTCAAACCGTATATAACGCGGTCTGATTAGTAAAGCCTATTAGTTCCGCACGCTTTGTGTTAAGTTCATCGAAATTTAAACAATCGTTTTGTGTAGAAGAGATTAAAGTAAAAGAGAGGAAACTTGTTTTCGGTCAATAAGATATATTGTCGTTAATCTAACAATATGTTACGATATTACACCACAACATTTGTTCTGGCGCCGTTTGAAAGCATTTTTCCAGGTATAGAAAGCACCGCAAGAGTTGCATTTAAAAACGTTTGCAGGTACCAATTTAGTACAAAACAAAATTCGCACTGTAGGACTGTGGTTAAAGTTGTAAGCGAACTCACTTATAATAAAAAACTTTACTCGAGCGTACCTGCTTTATGCTCCATATAGAATGCAAACCGAAGGTTTCCAAAGACGGCCAAACGAAGTTGAGGCTTCAGCGGGGAACTAAATGACGTCATCTTTTGCCAATTCTTGCTAGTCGTCCAGTACATTTAGCACCAATGCATGCACTCGGTTCGCATCGTCCATGCTGTGAATGCAGTTAGTAGAAACATCGGAAACATCTTCCAATGTTATACGGATCAACAATCGCATCGCGTGCATATTAAAAATCCAAAAGGGTGGTAGCACACGCACACAAATTGGTTGCAAGTCGTGTGGTAGAAGATGCAGTGCTACTATAAACAAAAACTTAATAAAACACTTTAAACCTTTACTAAGGGAATACCAAACTTGTTGTCTACAGAGTACTTACTAATAAAACAATTTAATTTTAAATAACTTCTACGTAATATTTTAGAAAATGGGAGGCTTGAATATTTTCCTTGGAAACAATCAAAGATTGTCGAAGACACTCGAAGAGTGCACAAGCGCGGTCACTAAATCAATTAGCATTAATACCGAGTATTCCGTACTTTTGTAGGTTGCTCATTTCCTAGAACCAAATCTTTCGCGTAGCGGTCGGTAGCACGTAATGATTTCTAGAACCGGTAAGTACTCGATATCGTCAAAATAGAGAATTAGATGCTCGATGTCTGTCAACTTCCGATTCCCTCCTAAAAGATAGAAAAAACTCGGCCAATCATCCATCTAACTTATACTTCGACCCGCTCCGATTCTGATAATTTCCAAACATTCTTCAAACGACAATGGTCTTAAAATTTTTAAACCTTCGAGGGATCTATAAGTCGTGATCAATTACACGTTCGAGCTACCCGTAAACTAACATATTTTATAGTAACAGTGCGCTGTATAATACATGCATACCCCTTCTCTGTGCTACTGCTATTCTTGTAGTTGCTTGAAAAAGTCAACCGCCTTTTTTTTTACTGCTAGGACCGTTGCAAAGCACCATTCTATACTTTAAGTATAGCACATCGCGCACTTTTTGTCTAATAATTAAATTTTGCTCATGTAGGCTTTTAAACTTACGCATATTTAAACATCCAATACGATCGATTAACCAGTTTCGATTATTCTAACGTGAACCACCATACATTCCGCTGCACCATTCTTTTTGAATCCAACGATCATATGGGCTTCTACTATTTGTTAAACAAAAACTACCGGCATCGCCATGCCCGTATGTGGACGTAAGCAGATGTTTGAGGATGTGTACGAGAATATGTAACCATATACATTAATCAGTCTAAGCCATTTTATTTAGTCCAAGAAAACTACTATTTTTCTAAACCACAATTAATAATCGTCTTTATAGTTTTAACATTTCTACCATTTCCCAATGACTGGTGCTACGTACCTGGAAACTTTAATTTCTTATTGGAGAGAATTCTTATTCTCCCACGCACTGTTGCGTAGTTGCATGCCCACCCCTTTTGGGAATATATGGTCGTTATAGGTTGCAAGACCCTCGGTTTTAAATGATCCGTTCTTTAATTGGCAAATATACAATGTTTAGCGGAACCCCTTTACGTGTGGTGTACGTCAAAATTACGAAACCCGCATTCCTTAGTTCGTTTTTGTTATCTGCCATTTTGATAAATACGTTTTTAGCATAAACTTTTAAAAAGTATACGGATTTAGTACCATCCTTTTCCGCAAGAACGCCTACATAACTAAAAGAGTATTTGTTACTAACCGCAAATGCATACAGCTTGTAGAACCTGGATGTATTTAAGTCAGTCCATCGGCACATAAAATAACCTTTTAATTCTTCTTGATTTTCTCTAATAAGATGTTCTTTGCCTAACACATCTTTGTATTGTTCGCGTATTGTCGCAGTGTTTTCTATGTAGTCCAATTTTCGCCTTTTTGCATCCATTTCCTCTAATTCCAGTTGTCTCTTCCTTCCACTTACAGCGTATGGCATGCATAATGGGACAATTTCCTTTAGCGTAAACGGATAGAGTTTACTACCAATATTTGCGCGTTGTCGTACAACCTCTGGGCGAATGTTAGGTGTATTTATCAATCCCAATTCCGAAATTACTATTTCTTTTGGAATTGTAGAATATGGTGTTGCAGATTATGTAAAATATGTACTACCAGCTTTAATGTAGCACTTGTGTAAGATTTTTATTTTATCTTGGCTGTCTTCCTCGTCTACTATCTCCAAATAATTTACGGGTAAATAGTTAAAACTAAAAGCCGAAAGCACATACTTTATCAATTTTTCCTTTTCTTTTGGTTTTTCGGACAACTTAATTTGCAAGCCCGTCAATTTCTTTGTATTGCCATTCTCCCAATACAAATAGTAGGAAAGATACGTTAGGTGTTAGTGTATGGAAACCCATAGAATCGTTGGATTAAAAAAGAACGGTGCAGCGGAATGTATGGTGGTTCCAGTTAGAATAATCGAAAATGATTAATCGATCGTATTAGATGTTTAAATATGCGAAAGTGTAAAAGCCTACATGAGCAAAATTTAGCTATCAGACAAAAAAGTGCGCAATGTGCTATATTTCTAAAGAAAGTATAGAATGGTGCTTTTCAGCGGTCCTAGCAGTAAAAAAAAGGGGGTTGACTTTTTCAAGCAACTACCAGAATAGCAGTAGCGCAGAGAAGGGGTATGCATGTATTATACAGCGCACTGTTACTATAAAATATGTTAGTTTACGGGTAGCTCGAACGTGTAAATGATCACGACTTATAGCTCCCTCGAAGGTTTAAAAATTCTGAGACCATTGTCGTTTGAAAAATGTTTGGAAATTATCAGAATGGCAACGGGTCGAAGTATAAGTTAGATGGATGATTGGCCGAGTTTTTTCTACCTTTTAGGAGGGAATCGGAAGTTGACAGACATCGAGCATCTAATTCTCTATTTTGACGATATCGAGTACTTACCGGTTCTAGAAATCATTACGTGCTACCGACCGCTATGTGGAAGATTTGGTTCTAGGAAATGAGCAACCTACGAAAGTACGGAATACTCGGTATTAATTGGTTTAATGGCCGCGCTTGTGCACTCTTCGAGTGTCTTCGGCAATCTTCAATTGTTTACAAAGAAAATATTCAAGCCTCCCATTTCAAAAAATATGACGTAGAAGTTATTTAAAATTAAATTGTTTTATTAGTAAATATTCTGTAGACTATTACACTACCCTTGGTGAAAGTTTATATGGTCGGTAAAACAGTTAACAAAGTATTACACTTTAGATGGTGAAACATTTATATGGTGATAGATAGTTTCTAAAAGCCGGTAATACAGTTACCAAAGTTCATAAGATACATCGCGCAAGCGCAATAAATAAGGCGAGTGACGCCTCTAGCGGAGGAAAGCGCAACCCTTTTACAGATTTAGGGCGCGGCCATCCACCATGACGTCACCAATACAAATTACATTGCGCCATAACCGGAAATATAAAAAGTTAAATAAACAATTAACAAAAGTTCATACTCCTGAACAATTTAAACACGGTATTACTCACCCCGGAAATCCGAACTTGGCGGGGTTGAACCGAAGTTGGCCTCTATCAGGGCTCCATGTCGGAGGGATTAAAGATGTTGATTCCTCCGGATCTGCCAGCGGAGCATGTACCTCAGGGTCGTCTAGGGTCCAGTTGCCGAAGGTTGCTGATTGCCTACCTATGTAGGGATCGGAAGGAGGAACAAGGTAGAGGTCGACAACAAAAGATAATTAACAAAGGAAATCTACATAGGTAAAAGCTACGATACGATACCTCACAAACGACCACTTCACTCCTTCAAGAATCCGACAAAACAGCCACGAATTAGAGCGTCACGGAAACACTTCTCCCCACCCTTTGTCTAGTATTGCTCTACCCCTCTAGGGATAAGCACACTGCGCAAATGCCCCACTTTGACGTACGGAAGTACCGCCCAGTCCATTTAAAACTCCCGCGCACCACGTATTTGAATTTATGCCGCGAAACTTCTATACATAAAAACATAACCTAAAAACATGTTTAAGTGCAATGGCACGTAACAAGACAACAAGTTTGGTATTCCCTTAGTAAAGGTTTAAAGTGTTTTATTAAGTTTTTGTTTATAGTAGCACTGCATCTTCTACCACACGAATTGCAACCAATTTGTGTGCGTGTGCTACAACCCTTTTGGATTTTTAATATGCCGCGATGCGATTGTTGATCCGTATAACATTGGAAGACGTTTCCGATATTTCTACTAACTGCATTCGCAGCATGGACGATGCGAACCGGGTGCATGCATTGGTGCTAAATGTACTGGACGAGTAGCAAGGATTGGCAAAGGATGACGTCATTTAGTTCCCGCTGAAGCCTAACTTCGTTCGGCCGTCTTCGAAACCTTCGGTTTGCATTCTATAGGGAGCATAAAGCAGGTACGCTCGAGTAAAGTTTTTAATTATAAGTTAGTTCGCTTACAACTTTAACCACAGTCCTACAGTGCGAATTTTGTTTTGTACTAAAATGGTACCTGCAAACGTTTTTAAATGCAACTCTTGCGGTGCTTTCTATACCTGGAAAAATGCTCTCAAACGGCACCAGAACAAATGTTGTGGTGTAACATCGAAACATATTGTTAGATTAACGACAATATATCTTATTGACCGAAAACACGTTTCCTCTCTTTTACTTTAATCTCTTCTACACAAAACAATTGTTTAACTTACACAAAGCGTGCGGAACTAATAGGCTTTACTATTCAGATCGCGTTATATACGGTTTGAAAAAATTAACCGTTTATTGATCTGGATTACAAAATGAAGTTTGCATTTCCCTAAATACGTAGTTGAGGACGTACTAGAAAGTATATTGTGTTATTGATAATCTACAAGCAATTATACGTGAATTTTCTAATACACGACATTGAAATATATTTTTGTATTTTTCAAACATCTAGTCAATAATATAATTAATAAGAGAAAGGTCTATACTGCTTTTACGTGTACATCACATAATTGTAAAGCAATTAGTTTTGGAAGCGAAATATATTTTCCAAAGTACATATTTAGCATTGAGCATATAATTATTTGTGACGTACTTAGTAATTAGGAATTAAACCAGAAATTGATAACTGTTTAAAATTTTAAAAAGCCGCGGTTTTGAATATTCTAAAAAACAGTACATTACTGTTTAAAAATGGTTTTAAATATTAAACACCTATGGCCTATGAAGGACTCATTTCTAAAACTCCAGCGGTTTTAGATTTTCGGAGATGTTTAGTTAAAGCATATGTCATTGATGAGCAAAAAAAAATTTAGAGGTTCAGGACTTTAAAAGTGTAACTTTGTAATGGGTGGTCCGATTTTAAATCTGTTTGCAGCTTCAAATTCTGTGTAAAATTTTAGACTAATTTCATGCGTCGCATGTCTAAAAATTTATAAGGACAACCAAAAATCGCTACCGGTAAAAAATTCTTAAATTGAGAGTAGCTCCCTGGGGGATGATGCTATCTGTAGCTGAGGTAGCTGAGAAAAATCTAATATTAATTGATACCAACCAAGATAGGGTTATATCGAAAGATGCATTGGCTAGACGAAGAAAACTATTTGTTAGGTTTGCTTATAGAGCAAAAAGAAAAATTTAAAGGTTCAGGACTTTAAAGGGTTATAACTTTGCAGGTGGTGGTCCGATTTCAAATCTGTTTGCAGATTCGGATTCTGCATAAAATTCTAGACTAATTTTATGTATTGCATGACTAAAAAAATTTATGCGGACGACCATAAAATCGCTACCAGCAAAAAATCTTAAAATGAGGGTAGCTCCCTGGAGGATAACGCTATCTAAAAAATTCATAGAGATTCGGGTAGCTGAGAAAAATCTAATATTAATTGATACCAATCTCGAAAGATGCAATGGTTAGTCGAAGAAAACTATTTGGTTCAGATGTCGGAGGAAATGAGGATACTAAGATGAAAATGCAATATATATTTATCTCGAAAGATGAAAAATGGTTAGTCGAAAAAACTATTTGGTCCACATGTGTGTGGAAAATGTGGATGCTGGTGGAAAATGTGGCGGTAGAATGCCTGTATTTGCCCTACTTGCGTAACACTAAAAATCTTTCCTGGAACGCAGTTAAGTTACTATATTGCTCTTTAGTTCGTCCTATTCTTATATATGCATCTGTCGTCTGGTCTCCGTATTACAAAAATAAAATTAACATGGTAAAAAGGGTTCAAAATAAACTGCTCAGATACATAGCTTTCAAAAGATAGATACCATCTAGTGATTATACTTCCTAAATTGTCCAAAATTACTTTACTTAGTGAAACTAAAAGCTCAAATAAGATCCACTCGCGTGACTGATACATTTGATGTTCCATTTCATAGAACTAATTATGGCTATTACAGCCCATTAACAAGATTTATGAGATATAGAAATTATTGTGGCAACATGGGTCTAGACTTTAATAGTATTGTTACAAAGTCTTTCAGAAATCAAATCAAATTTATTGTTAATCAACAACTTAAAATAGATTAATTGAATTAGGGTAAGCATTTATACATAATAATATTATACCAATGTAAAAATAAAGCGAAACCGTATATTGAAAATAAATATATTTTAAAACGTTGTACCAAATAAACTGAAGTCGAGCAGTTTTATATAATATTTTATTTTGGAAAATTTAGGAGTTTCCCGCATATTATTTTCCTGTAGTATTTTGAAAAACATACCTTTTAAGGTGGTTTTGATATTTTTCAATAATTTTTGACAGGTTACCAAAAGGGTACGGCTGGCAATTTTTTAAGTGTTGTTATATATAAAGAATAAACGTGTAAAATCACAATTTTATTAAACACAGTTGAACAGTAATCTGGCGATTTTTATTTTTTGCTTTATTAGATACTAGTGAGGGAGATCCGTTTCACGGGTCAGGTTCATATGACGATTCTAACTTCACTAACAAAAACTCTACCACTGATTCTTCTGAAAGCGAAGATTCAGATCCTCAACTAAGCGAGGAAAGCAGCAATGCACAAATTACGGTGCAAAAAATATACCAAGAAATGAAATCCTACAGAATGATGAAGACCATGATTGTAATCAAAACAAAGAACTAACAACAAAACGAAAACGTTTAATAGAAACTTGAAAAAGAAATAAACAAAGGTACCGTAAGCTTGCAAGCAAAGAACACTTATCACAAAAACGAAATACTGTAAGAGCAAAATCTATTAAAGTGCTGTTATGTAAATGTCACCATAACTGCAATGAGAAATTTAGCATGCAGCAAAGAGAACAAATATTTCAAGACTATGTTACGGTATTCCACGCAAACACGAACGGAAACATTAAAAGTCAGTAAAGAAATCGAATACGCCGAATACCGCAATAACACAGAGACAAAGTATTACACTTTAGATGGTGAAACATTTATATGGTGATAGATAGTTTCTAAAAGCCGGTAATACAGTTACCAAAGTTCATAAGATACATCGCGCAAGCGCAATAAATAAGGCGAGTGACGCCTCTAGCGGAGGAAAGCGCAACCCTTTTACAGATTTGGGGCGCGGCCATCCACCATGACGTCACCAATACAAATTACATTGCGCCATAACCGGAAATATAAAAAGTTAAATAAACAATTAACAAAAGTTCATACTCCTGAACAATTTAAACACGGTATTACTCACCCCGGAAATCCGATCTTGGCGGGGTTGAACCGAAGTTGGCCTCTATCAGGGCTCCATGTCGGAGGGATTAAAGATGTTGATTCCTCCGGATCTGCCAGCGGAGCATGTACCTCAGGGTCGTCTAGGGTCCAGTTGCCGAAGGTTGCTGATTGCCTACCTATGTAGGGATCGGAAGGAGGAACAAGGTAGAGGTCGACAACAAAAGATAATTAACAAAGGAAATCTACATAGGTAAAAGCTACGATACGATACCTCACAAACGACCACTTCACTCCTTCAAGAATCCGACAAAACAGCCACGAATTAGAGCGTCACGGAAACACTTCTCCCCACCCTTTGTCTAGTATTGCTCTACCCCTCTAGGGATAAGCACACTGCGCAAATGCCCCACTTTGACGTACGGAAGTACCGCCCAGTCCATTTAAAACTCCCGCGCACCACGTATTTGAATTTATGCCGCGAAACTTCTATACATAAAAACATAACCTAAAAACATGTTTAAGTGCAATGGCACGTAACAAGACAACAAGTTTGGTATTCCCTTAGTAAAGGTTTAAAGTGTTTTATTAAGTTTTTGTTTATAGTAGCACTGCATCTTCTACCACACGAATTGCAACCAATTTGTGTGCGTGTGCTACAACCCTTTTGGATTTTTAATATGCCGCGATGCGATTGTTGATCCGTATAACATTGGAAGACGTTTCCGATATTTCTACTAACTGCATTCGCAGCATGGACGATGCGAACCGGGTGCATGCATTGGTGCTAAATGTACTGGACGAGTAGCAAGGATTGGCAAAGGATGACGTCATTTAGTTCCCCGCTGAAGCCTAACTTCGTTCGGCCGTCTTCGGAAACCTTCGGTTTGCATTCTATAGGGAGCATAAAGCAGGTACGCTCGAGTAAAGTTTTTAATTATAAGTTAGTTCGCTTACAACTTTAACCACAGTCCTACAGTGCGAATTTTGTTTTGTACTAAAATGGTACCTGCAAACGTTTTTAAATGCAACTCTTGCGGTGCTTTCTATACCTGGAAAAATGCTCTCAAACGGCACCAGAACAAATGTTGTGGTGTAACATCGAAACATATTGTTAGATTAACGACAATATATCTTATTGACCGAAAACACGTTTCCTCTCTTTTACTTTAATCTCTTCTACACAAAACAATTGTTTAACTTACACAAAGCGTGCGGAACTAATAGGCTTTACTATTCAGATCGCGTTATATACGGTTTGAAAAAAATTAACCG
Organism: Platerodrilus igneus; assembly: GCA_036346225.1. Taxonomy (NCBI): domain Eukaryota; kingdom Metazoa; phylum Arthropoda; class Insecta; order Coleoptera; family Lycidae; genus Platerodrilus; species Platerodrilus igneus. The sequence goes on along the minus strand of JARFIW010001373.1, from coordinate 1,475,189 downwards.
TTTATTGATCTGGATTACAAAATGAAGTTTGCATTTCCCTAAATACGTAGTTGAGGACGTACTAGAAAGTATATTGTGTTATTGATAATCTACAAGCAATTATACGTGAATTTTCTAATACACGACATTGAAATATATTTTTTGTATTTTTCAAACATCTAGTCAATAATATAATTAATAAAGAGAAAGGTCTATACTGCTTTTACGTGTACATCACATAATTGTAAAGCAATTAGTTTTGGAAGCGAAATATATTTTCCAAAGTACATATTTAGCATTGAGCATATAATTATTTGTGACGTACTTAGTAATTAGGAATTAAACCAGAAATTGATAACTGTTTAAAATTTTAAAAAGCCGCGGTTTTGAATATTCTAAAAAACAGTACATTACTGTTTAAAAATGGTTTTAAATATTAAACACCTATGGCCTATGAAGGACTCATTTCTAAAACTCCAGCGGTTTTAGATTTTCGGAGATGTTTAGTTAAAGCATATGTCATTGATGAGCAAAAAAAAATTTAGAGGTTCAGGACTTTAAAAGTGTAACTTTGTAATGGGTGGTCCGATTTTAAATCTGTTTGCAGCTTCAAATTCTGTGTAAAATTTTAGACTAATTTCATGCGTCGCATGTCTAAAAATTTATAAGGACAACCAAAAATCGCTACCGGTAAAAAATTCTTAAATTGAGAGTAGCTCCCTGGGGGATGATGCTATCTGTAGCTGAGGTAGCTGAGAAAAATCTAATATTAATTGATACCAACCAAGATAGGGTTATATCGAAAGATGCATTGGCTAGACGAAGAAAACTATTTGTTAGGTTTGCTTATAGAGCAAAAAGAAAAATTTAAAGGTTCAGGACTTTAAAGGGTTATAACTTTGCAGGTGGTGGTCCGATTTCAAATCTGTTTGCAGATTCGGATTCTGCATAAAATTCTAGACTAATTTTATGTATTGCATGACTAAAAAAATTTATGCGGACGACCATAAAATCGCTACCAGCAAAAAATCTTAAAATGAGGGTAGCTCCCTGGAGGATAACGCTATCTAAAAAATTCATAGAGATTCGGGTAGCTGAGAAAAATCTAATATTAATTGATACCAATCTCGAAAGATGCAATGGTTAGTCGAAGAAAACTATTTGGTTCAGATGTCGGAGGAAATGAGGATACTAAGATGAAAATGCAATATATATTTATCTCGAAAGATGAAAAATGGTTAGTCGAAAAAACTATTTGGTCCACATGTGTGTGGAAAATGTGGATGCTGGTGGAAAATGTGGCGGTAGAATGCCTGTATTTGCCCTACTTGCGTAACACTAAAAATCTTTCCTGGAACGCAGTTAAGTTACTATATTGCTCTTTAGTTCGTCCTATTCTTATATATGCATCTGTCGTCTGGTCTCCGTATTACAAAAATAAAATTAACATGGTAAAAAGGGTTCAAAATAAACTGCTCAGATACATAGCTTTCAAAAGATAGATACCATCTAGTGATTATACTTCCTAAATTGTCCAAAATTACTTTACTTAGTGAAACTAAAAGCTCAAATAAGATCCACTCGCGTGACTGATACATTTGATGTTCCATTTCATAGAACTAATTATGGCTATTACAGCCCATTAACAAGATTTATGAGATATAGAAATTATTGTGGCAACATGGGTCTAGACTTTAATAGTATTGTTACAAAGTCTTTCAGAAATCAAATCAAATTTATTGTTAATCAACAACTTAAAATAGATTAATTGAATTAGGGTAAGCATTTATACATAATAATATTATACCAATGTAAAAATAAAGCGAAACCGTATATTGAAAATAAATATATTTTAAAACGTTGTACCAAATAAACTGAAGTCGAGCAGTTTTATATAATATTTTATTTTGGAAAATTTAGGAGTTTCCCGCATATTATTTTCCTGTAGTATTTTGAAAAACATACCTTTTAAGGTGGTTTTGATATTTTTCAATAATTTTTGACAGGTTACCAAAAGGGTACGGCTGGCAATTTTTTAAGTGTTGTTATATATAAAGAATAAACGTGTAAAATCACAATTTTATTAAACACAGTTGAACAGTAATCTGGCGATTTTTATTTTTTGCTTTATTAGATACTAGTGAGGGAGATCCGTTTCACGGGTCAGGTTCATATGACGATTCTAACTTCACTAACAAAAACTCTACCACTGATTCTTCTGAAAGCGAAGATTCAGATCCTCAACTAAGCGAGGAAAGCAGCAATGCACAAATTACGGTGCAAAAAATATACCAAGAAATGAAATCCTACAGAATGATGAAGACCATGATTGTAATCAAAACAAAGAACTAACAACAAAACGAAAACGTTTAATAGAAACTTGAAAAAGAAATAAACAAAGGTACCGTAAGCTTGCAAGCAAAGAACACTTATCACAAAAACGAAATACTGTAAGAGCAAAATCTATTAAAGTGCTGTTATGTAAATGTCACCATAACTGCAATGAGAAATTTAGCATGCAGCAAAGAGAACAAATATTTCAAGACTATGTTACGGTATTCCACGCAAACACGAACGGAAACATTAAAAGTCAGTAAAGAAATCGAATACGCCGAATACCGCAATAACACAGAGACAGAGTGGTAGAATTCAATTAGATTTCGGGATAGCTCAAAATCGTCGTAGAATGGCGTGGGTGATACAAAAAGAACACATTGAAAACCTCAACACGTCTTTTATTTCAAACCTTTAGGTAAATATTGTACAACAAAGAATATTTATAGACACCAGAAAAACACACATTTACGAAATCGTCTCGTCAACATATGATAAATACAAGTGTTATTCAGATATAACACAACATAAACATAGCTAAACAAATGTAAAAACTTAGAATCTACATCATATGAACATATATACTTACTTAGCATTTGACCCTAAATCTAGTGTGTCCAAATTTCGAGTCTCTACATTGTGATTTCAGTTATTATAAGAGATAGAAATTGGGTTAAATGGGGAAAGAGTTGGAGGAATCCAGGCCAGTTTTGTATCCGTTTACAAAATTGGTGTAAGTTGTCTGGTTTTGGAGATATTCGAAGAAAACTAAAAATGGCGGATTTTGTTTTTTGATAATAAAACATGAATCATAAGCCGCACCATCACAAGACTTGCACATTATTAAGACACTTTTCTAAAAGGAGTATTTTAGCATAAACAGAATCATTCGACTGTCTTTTGTTTTCGAGGAAACGCCCACAACTTTTGTTTTTTTTATGGCCGCCATTTTGAATATTAAGTGAATATTATGCGCCTTAAAATTACCATTTAAAAAATATGCCACATGTCTATAAAAAAATGCAAAACTATCCTAAATTTTAAAAATAACTAAATTTGTATGTTCTTTAACGTTTGGTAATCCCAACAGGGCAAAAATTTGATTTCTACTTTATGAAAAGTACAATACACATTTTATAATGTACACAAACAGTATTTGTCAGAAATTATTAATTATGGTAGTACTAGAGTTAAAATGATATCGTTTTATAATGGTAGGCGGTGGTATGTGACAAAACCAAACAATTGAATTACAGTTATATGTCAAACAAATTCTAAAATTTAGATAAACTTGTGTGTGTTGTAAGTTTTGGTGCCGGTGGTGCTGCATTTTTAATTTAAAAAATGGCACATGTCTACAAGTTTTCGAATGAGGAAAAGTTTGATATGCTAAATACTTATTTACAATCGTTTCGGAACGCTGATACGGCATCCGCCAGATATTTGGAATTGTATTCAGAAAGACGACAACCGCATAAAACATACTTCAGAAAAATTGTAATGAATTTACTGAATTGTGGTGCTTTTGAACAGACTAGGAACGATACGACTTAAACAATAGGGAACGTGTTCTAAGCATTACTGAGGCGGTAACACGAAATCCATCCACATCCGTAAGATCTGTAAGCCGTGAACTTAATATTCCAAAATCAACTGTTCATAATATTTTAAAAAAGGAAAAGCTTCATCCTTATAAACCTACTATTGTCCAAGGCCTCAAAGAGAAGATTTCGCCAGACGAATGCGTTTTTGTAATTGGTACATCCAAAAATGCGAGGAAGAACCGCACTTTCCAGAATTGATAATATGGACAGACGAAACGCGGTTTACCAATTGCAGGGTGTTCAATAAACATAACACGCATCACTGGAGCACTGAAAATCATCATCTGACGGCGCAACGCAAATTTCAAACGAGATATGGATTTAACGTTTGGTGTGGTATCTTAGGTAGTTAATTATGATATAAATATTTTAGTAAATTAACCAATGTAATTAATACTTTTATAGGTTAATAATTTGATTGGACCCTTTTATTTTGTCAATAACCTCAATGGCGCCAGATATACGGAATTGTTAAGAGACCAAATAATTCCGGCTATTAGAGGACTTGTACCAAATGATGATGATTTTCGAAAACTATGGTTTCAGCAAGATGGTTGTCCAGCTCACAATTCCCGAGAAGTTAGCGCACTTTTAGCTGAACATTTTGGCCAAAATATTATATGCAATAGTGGACCAATTATGTGGCCGGCAAGATCACCAGATCTTACACCACTTGATTTTTATTTATGGGGTTTTGCTAAAAGTGTGGTTTGAACCGCCTCATAATATAAACGAACTGCAGGAAAGAGTCCGTGACATACTTAACTCTATAAATAGGCGCACGTTAAGCAGAGTTGTACGGAAAGTTTTAATTAATTGTCGAATGTGCCGTGATGCAAACGGACAGCATTTTCAGCATCTACGGGAAGGAATTTAGATGATAGTTTGCTGTTTCGGTCACATTTAATTTTGTTCCCTAAATTAAATAAGATAGGCTACAGTTTTGTGTTTAAGTTAATTTTAAGATTTATATCCAATACTTTACGAGTTCTACTTAACAAAATGTATGTGGTACTACTACTACTACTGTTTGGAAAGTAGAAATCAAATTTTTGCCCTGTTGGGATTACCAAACGTTAAAGAACATACAAATTTAGTTATTTTTAAAATTTAGGATAGTTTTGCATTTTTTTATAGACATGTGGCATATTTTTGAAAAGGTAATTTTAAGGCGCATAATATTCACTTAATATTCAAAATGGCGGCCATAAGAAAAACAAAAGTTGTGGGCGTTTCCTCGAAAACAAAAGACAGTCGAATGATTCTGTTTATGCTAAAATACTCCTTTTAGAAAAGTGTCTTAATAATGTGCAAGTCTTGTCATGGTGCGACTTATGATTCATGTTTTATTATCAAAAAACAAAATCCGCCAACCAGACAACTTACACCAATTTTGTAAACGGATACAAAACTGGCCTGGATTCCTCCAAATCTTTCCCCATTTAACCCAATTTCTATCTCTTATAATAACTGAAATCACAATGTAGAGACTCGAAATTTGGACACACCGTATACAAAAAAAAAATTAGACAAAATTTACATTATTTCTAGCCCGCTCTTTGAAGTGTGCACTTTGTAAATTTAAAACGAATAAAATGTTAAACTTAATCTAGATGATTAATAATAAACAAACTGTGATGCATTTAGTCAATCTTAATAAGAAACAAATTGCTTTATTCAAGCTTTGGTTTTATATTATTGGTAATTAGAAACAATCACGCAAGCACTTGTGCACAGAGACGAAAAAGTAAATTTTAACACGCAGTTTGGTTAGCAATCAGCAAAAGAAATGTCAATGTTCTATCACAGCAGCAAAGGAAAAGAAATAAAACAGAGTATGTGTATCTTAGAAAGTGTAGTTGTCTGCCTTTGGTACCATAGCGGATAGCAAAGTATTACACTTGCCGACGAACTGTATGGGACAATTTCAACTTGACGACTTAATTCACTACTAAACGAGAAGGCATCTTAATTAGTAGCGTGACTTACGGGGTTCTTTTACGAAAAACGGGGTCGGTGTGGAATGACCCGCTTTCTAAGTGCTGTCTCTATTTATAAGAACAGAATCATCTGGGGGAGTAGATATTTGGCTTTTCAAAATATCGCCGAAGGATCAAGTGTACAGAATTCTCAGACGGCAATTGAATAAATCTACAGCTTGCCGACAAGGAGATAACGTATTAACAAAAGATTTTTAAACAAAGAAACAATCTTATTACTTTGAAATATCTGCACAGCTGCAATATAACAGTTTAAACCTATAAACAACAAACCCATTGCAAGTGTTCATTTACTAGACAGATGGTTAAGTGGCCTTATTTTTTAAAAGAAAATCGTTCATTTATGTGCGTAATTGAAATGTATTCACTGCAGGTTGTAGAATTTACTTGTAGCGATTTGGTAATGTGAAGTTTTCTAAGCAGCTGTTTGCTTTTGCAAGGCAACATATTATAGAGTAATGATTTTAGAAATTTTATAAATTAACACTAATTTCAAATGATAAGAAATCGAGCTTGCTGAGAAATTTTAGAGCATTTTAAATAGAAAAACGCAGAAAAATTAATAGCAGGGTGTTGAACGTAACAACTTTGTATCTCTTAAAGATGAAACATGCAGATGGTGCTTTATTAGCAAATGTGTCTCAAAAAAGTACCAAAACTACGATATGCAACGATTAATCCAACAAATACTTTTTCAAGGAAACAACATACTCTAGTATACACCTTGACGTCTACTAGTTGATACGTACCTAAACATAGCCGGAAGAAACGTAAATACCAAATTAACTACTAGACGCAGGGAGTGGGGGGGATTCACCTACATACCAAAAAAAAAACAAAAAAAACACGTCGCCCACGATTATCTATTAACAATAAGAAAAAAAGGATTCTGTACAAACAAGCAAAAGAAATAAATTAAGTGTTACTATTTCAAAGCAAACAATTATGTGATACGAACAATTTAGTACTTTCGATACGAAGTGCGCATCTCGTATTTTACATAAAATGAAACTAATCAGTAGAAAATAAACATGTGAGAGCTTTTCTCAAGCGTTTTTAAAATTGCACATAATACCTTTTGTAAAATAAACTAATCAGTAGAAAAGAATAAGCGTGTGGAACTTTTGTCAAACATTTTTAACAATGGTACAACACACCTGTAGAGCGATAATATCGATTCGCAGCAACAAACAATAGTCCTACAGTGTCACGTTTCTTATCACGCAACTACACCAAACACTGATAAGGAATATGCTCTTGATATACATAAAAGAAAACAAGTTGTATACCTATGTGTGTCGGGATACTTAACTTGCACGCCATCGGAAGTGAATCAGCACCGCATTGCCACAGTCGTAGGGATCTATATACCCTGTTACCATAACGGCATTAGCGATCTACAGGCAACGGCAGTTGATGTGTGGCAAATAACAGTTGGGTCTACATAAAAAAAAATCAATTTGCTTCAAACTAATGGAACATTCATTACGAAAACAACAAAAACACAGAAAAAGAAAGAGAAGACCCCAAAATAACAACAAGATCGACCACAACAGATTTCGAATAGAAAAGAAAACAAAAACCGACACCAAACAAAATCCAGCTTGAAGAGCCAATAACAGAAAGAGAGAGAGAGAGAGAGAGAGAGAAAAGAAGGAAGGAAGATGGGTAATAAGCAATCAAGAAGGACTAAGGTGAAACGGCCTCAGCACTGCGGAGTTGTCAAAGGACGGATGTTTCTCAGAAGGAACAGCAAGGTTATCAACTTCAAGAAAACAAAAGGAACGAGGAAAAAACCAATAGTGCAAACCAAAACAGGACCCAAATGTCAAGCCTCAAGTAAACAAAGGGACAACAAGGGAGAACGAGAGGAAGAGAGGGTGAGCGCTGGTAAAAGGAAACAATGTACCACTAACTTTGGTAACCAAAACCAAAGAACCAAAGAAAAAAAATGCTAACTAGTCTTAAAGTCGACTAAGTCGTGGTTTCCGAAGAAAGAAAGAACCAACAAAAAAAACCTAAGAGTCGCACAAAAGAAAATAAAACAGAATCCCAGTGTAGCTATGTGTGAGTAGGTGTGTGCGTGTGTGTGCGTGTGTGTGTATGTGTGTGTGGGAGTGTAAGAAGTGTGAATGTATGTGTTGTGCGTGTCTAAAGTGTGCGTGTGTGTATGTGTTGGACCGCTGTAGTCGCCTCTTACGACAGGCAGGCCGTACCATGGGACCATTCTATTCCTGGATCCATACGGGTTAAGAAAAAGCAAGAAAACCTAGCAAAACAGGGAAGTAAAACGAAATCGTAACGTCCAAAAATCAAGTCCGAAAGAGAGCAAAGTCGGCATAAGAATCTAGGGCGCGAGGACTAGATATTGGACTTAAGGCGTTTATGCCGCCAGAAGGAGAACGAAACGAAATCAAGGACATTAGGACTTCGCCGACATACATCTTCCGGTTTGGAAGGAGCATAGAATAATGTCTGCCTATGTGGGCAGTTTTTCTGCCACACAGGAACAGCAGGGGTGTAGAAGTTGTAGCACGAGGTTGAGAAAGTGGTGGCGCGGGTGGAGTTAGTAGTGGTTGTCGTAATTTATAGAACTCAGAACACGTTATGGAAGAAGGTTGTTTGTTTTTAGAATTGGTGGTAAGAAAGTGACCGGTAGAAAAAGAAAAAGTATGAGCTGTACGAGAATCAACCTTACAAAAGGAAACACAAGCAGAGCACACTTCAGTTACGTTAACTAGAGGGACAGAAGTAGATAAAATTTCAACGACGTTAGATAGAGGACTAGAAGTATCACAGTTAGGAAAGAAAACAGCATTGGCTGTAGGAACATCAGCCCTAGGAAAAGGAGCAGAATACGATAACACTTCAACCATATTACATAAAGGAACAGGATCAGGTAGAAGTTCATCAACGTTACAGGAACAAGCAGTATCAAGTAGTACTACGCCAATGTTAGATAAAGGAGTAGAATGAAGTTTATCAACATGAAAGAAATAAGCAGCACGAGACAGAATTTTATCCACCTTACAAGAACAAACAGTATCAGGAAAAACTTCATCCACAACAGATGAGAAAGCAGAATCAGGTCGACCTTTGTCAACATTATATAACAAATCATCAGCTAGGATTTCACCGACCTTAGCTAAAAGAACAGAAGCAAGTAGCATTTTGTCATCTTGAGAAAAATGAGTAAGTGTAGGTATTGTTTCATCAACGTCCGATAAAGGAATAGAATCAAGTAAGATTTCATTACTGTTAGACAACAGAGTAGGAACATACAAAACTTCAGCCACAATAGGAACTGATTCCTTAACAATAGTAGATAACGAAACAGTATCAGGTAAAACTTTGACGAAAATAGCGACAGGCAGTACAGCTACTGGTTCACTAACTTCAACAGGACGTTCTCTATCCGTATTAGAAGTTGTTGTCACTTCAGCTACAGCTGTTATTGTAGGTACGACAGAAATTTCTTGACTAGAATTATTTAAGAAAGCAGGAACAGGTAAAATTTTGACAGAAACAGCAACAGTCATTAAAGATGCCGGTGCATGGACTTCAACAGGACCCTCTTTGACTGAATTAGAAATTATTGTCACTTCAGCGACATTTGTGCTTGCAGACACGACAGGAATTTCCTAGGTAGAATTGTTCAAGAAAGCGGGAACAAACTCCTGAGAAGCTAGCGGCAAGTCACTAATTCGAAGCATGGGTTGCACTGGTGTTGGAGGCACCGTTTGGGTGAAAGTGAAAACATCGGGTCTGGTTGGTCATCTTTTGATTCGCGAAAGACAGAAGGAGTTTGGTTCTTGTTAGTAGAGTTTCGGTAAGTAGGGGCGTGATAGTCGTAAAAATCAATATTATAGTTCAAAGACTCATATGGCTGAAAAGAGTATGAGGTGATGGTAGTAGGGCGAGCAGAAGGAGGTGTAGAAAAGGATGTAGAACTAAAGACGGAAGAAATTTTGTTCGAAGCTGTATTCGCCGAAAAGGGTAGGTTTTGATAGTAGTAGCAGGATGACCTGGATGAGGAGCAGAAGACAACGTAGAGTGAGAAGCAGAAGAAATTGGGCAGCTAGAGGTGAGGACAGTATTTGAAGTATGATTCGAAGACCTATTAGTAGTAGGATGACAGTATGGACAGTTGCGCCGAGAAACTCCCTTATATACGCAACCATAACAATGGAGTACTTTAAGACCAGTACAACGTGTCAAAACATGACCAGGTTTATAGCAATTAAAGCTTACTACCTGACGAGTAGAAGTAGAACTAGGAGGAAGAACAGTAGAGGAGTATCAGATCTACCCGTAGGCGTAGGAGAAATCTTAACCACTCGGTCATGTAAAGTAAAAGTATTTTCCTCAATAGTAACAAACTTATAAGCAAAATTCGGGGTTCAAAATGTGGAATCAGTAAATTAGACAACGACTTCCTGTAAGAAAACTTATGCCGCTAACCACGATACCAAAGTAACGCTTTAGCCTCGAACAAGTCCACTGTAGACTCAAATAACTGCAATTCTGACACATGTTGAGTTCGTCGGAGTTCTTCGACGCGTCCCAGAACATCATGTACCGCAAGAGTGTTTGGGTTACCAGAAAATTTCAAATTCTACTCCCACATAGGACGACCTTGGTGGGAAGCCGAAAAAGAATGTATTTTGACTACGAACAAGAAAGAAATTGGTAGAAAGTAACTAAATAAAGGCTAACCGTAACTCGATAGAAGCCAAAAGAAAATTATTGCGAATACAGGGCAATCTGAAACATATCCGACAGATAAACTTCGGGAACACCAATGGAAGCGAAACAACAAAATAGAAATTAGAATAGGGCTGTAGAATAAAAAAAAAATCGGAGAAAGAAACCAACTCTAGACTTGACGAGGAGAACAAAAAGTTACCATAACGGCATTAGCGATCTACAGGCAACGGCAGTTGATGTGTGGCAAATAACAGTTGGGTCTACATAAAAAAAAATCAATTTGCTTCAAACTAATGGAACATTCATTACGAAAACAACAAAAACACAGAAAAAGAAAGAGAAGACCCCAAAATAACAACAAGATCGACCACAACAGATTTCGAATAGAAAAGAAAACAAAAACCGACACCAAACAAAATCCAGCTTGAAGAGCCAATAACAGAAAGAGAGAGAGAGAGAAAAGAAGGAAGGAAGGAAGATGGGTAATAAGCAATCAAGAAGGACTAAGGTGAAACGGCCTCAGCACTGCGGAGTTGTCAAAGGACGGATGTTTCTCAGAAGGAACAGCAAGGTTATCAACTTCAAGAAAACAAAAGGAACGAGGAAAAAACCAATAGTGCAAACCAAAACAGGACCCAAATGTCAAGCCTCAAGTAAACAAAGGGACAACAAGGGAGAACGAGAGGAAGAGAGGGTGAGCGCTGGTAAAAGGAAACAATGTACCACTAACTTTGGTAACCAAAACCAAAGAACCAAAGAAAAAAAATGCTAACTAGTCTTAAAGTCGACTAAGTCGTGGTTTCCGAAGAAAGAAAGAACCAACAAAAAAAACCTAAGAGTCGCACAAAAGAAAATAAAACAGAATCCCAGTGTAGCTATGTGTGAGTAGGTGTGTGCGTGTGTGTGCTGTGTGTGTATGTGTGTGTGGGAGTGTAAGAAGTGTGAATGTATGTGTTGTGCGTGTCTAAAGTGTGCGTGTGTGTATGTGTTGGACCGCTGTAGTCGCCTCTTACGACAGGCAGGCCGTACCATGGGACCATTCTATTCCTGGATCCATACGGGTTAAGAAAAAGCAAGAAAACCTAGCAAAACAGGGAAGTAAAACGAAATCGTAACGTCCAAAAATCAAGTCCGAAAGAGAGCAAAGTCGGCATAAGAATCTAGGGCGCGAGGACTAGATATTGGACTTAAGGCGTTTATGCCGCCAGAAGGAGAACGAAACGAAATCAAGGACATTAGGACTTCGCCGACATACATCTTCCGGTTTGGAAGGAGCATAGAATAATGTCTGCCTATGTGGGCAGTTTTCTGCCACACAGGAACAGCAGGGTGTAGAAGTTGTAGCACGAGGTTGAGAAAGTGGTGGCGCGGGTGGAGTTAGTAGTGGTTGTCGTAATTTATAGAACTCAGAACACGTTATGGAAGAAGGTTGTTTGTTTTTAGAATTGGTGGTAAGAAAGTGACCGGTAGAAAAAGAAAAAGTATGAGCTGTACGAGAATCAACCTTACAAAAGGAAACACAAGCAGAGCACACTTCAGTTACGTTAACTAGAGGGACAGAAGTAGATAAAATTTCAACGACGTTAGATAGAGGACTAGAAGTATCACAGTTAGGAAAGAAAACAGCATTGGCTGTAGGAACATCAGCCCTAGGAAAAGGAGCAGAAAAAAGAAAAATCTTGGGCGCCAGCGTTTTCAATGGACTAGGATTATTGGCAAAAACACAAGTCCAATAATCTGACATGAGCTAACCAAGGATATTTAGCAATCACGGAAGAGAACAAATTCAAAATTCAAGTAGATCGAACCCACACAAGAAATAAAAAAACCGATTCTCGTATGAGGAACACCAAAGAGCCGAAAGAAAAATAAAAATTTAACAATAGGTCGAACGTAAAGAAAGAAAAAACATGTAGCATCAGGCCGAGAAATGCAGGCAATGTAGAAACTTAAGCACTAACAACAAAAAAATCGGAGCAAAAATTAACTAAAACAATCTCAGAGCAGAAATTAATTAAAACCAAATCGAAATAACCGTTAACAAAAACAAAATCAGGGTCAAAGTTACACGAAACAAAATCGGAACCCCACGCCAAGGCGTCAATATTTATGCTACGTACCTAGAAGTAACTGGAAGAAATGTAAATACCAGGCTAACTACCAGACGCGGAGTGTGGAGGGATTCACCTACATACCAAAAAAAAACATGTCGCTCACGATTATCTATTAACAATAAGAATAAATAAAGAATTCTGTGCAAACAAGTAAATGAAATAAATTAAGCTTTTGTTAGGCGTTTCTGAAGTTGCACATAGTACCTTTTGTAAAATAAACTAATCAGTAGAAAAGAATAAGCGTGTGGGAACTTTTGTCAAACATTTTTAACCATGGTACATCACACCTGTACGTGCATCGCTCTTGAAGTACTGGGACGAGTAATGTAGAAAATATTTTAACGCACAAGCTGCAGAATCAAATTAAAAGTTGGTTCAAATAACTTGAGTTTGAACTGCAATCCTCGCGTTATCAAAGTGCGATTAGCAAACTGGAAAACACGCTATCAAATAATAGTAGGATCCATTATTTCGACAAATCTTTAGATGGAAAACACAAGGGAAAGCAATTATACGTTATCGGAATGTTTAACAAATTAATGGATACCTAAAACAAGATATTGACTATTTAATTTATCGAATAAATTTTCGTTTTAAAAGCAAAATGAATTAAAGTTAAAATTATGTTAAAGCGGGCTTATTCTGAACAAGTACATTATATAGGGTATTGTTGGAGAATTTAAGAATAGAAATGGAATTTATTCGAGCGGGTAATGACTTAACCAGGGGAAAAAGGGTATTTAAATTTATGTTGAAAAATAAACGTAACAAAGTGAAACACGCCAAGTTTGCAAAAACATTTTTCTGGGCACTTCAGATATTTCTGGAAAGAAGATCGAAACTGTCATGGAAAATACCTTGGATACTGGGATTGTAGAAAAAGATAAAAAGGGTTTAAATCCTGCCCCAAATAAAATTTCAGAAGAGCATAAACAGATTGTACGAAGTCATATACTTTCAATTCTAGTAGTTGAATCACACTATTGTAGGAGTTTTTCAAAGAGTATGTACCTCACAACGGACTTATCAGAAAATCGCCTGTATCAAGATTACTTGAAATATTGTGAAGAGCGCCAAGCGTCACCTGTCACTTTTTCCTTTTACAAGAATATTTTTACTACCGAATTTAATTATGGTTTCCATAGACCTAAAAGGATCAGCGTGGTTATTGTGCTCAGTTTAAAAGTAAATCAGAAAATAAAAAATTGGGGTGTCAACAAGATTATGATTTGCACATTTTAAGAAAACAAGAAGCCCGAGAACACAAAGTGGTAGATAAAGAACGCGCTCACAGCAATTAAAATTTTAGGTCTTACACCATGTTCGATGAAGCTATTGTGTCTTTGTCTTCAACAGTACTTTTTTCCACTGTACCTCTCCAGTATCAATGGATATGACATGGGATACACATAATTTTTATTTAACTCCTAGTAAGTACGTTTAAAACAGAAAACGTATTCTCTTTTTCTATATACAAAAACAGTGAACCATTCAATCGATCTGTAAAAAGTTCAGCAATTTAACGTAGAGAAGATATATTTATTACAATATTTTGACAAGATATTGTTAATAACTGTCAAAATACTTTTTAATCCGATATATTAAATTTATTACTAAATCTAAATGATAAACGATCAAGATTGTAAAATTCTACAAGGCTTATTACATCCGAGTATACAAGTTGGGATATTTATATCATCATGATGGAAACACAGAAAAAAGAATATACGTAGGATGGTAACATCATGATTACTGATTAACTTCCAACTTGCTACCGACCGAATCTCCTCGTTATAAACGACATATATGGAAAACGAGACCTTTTGTTGGAATGTAGGCGAATTTCCAAATATATTTTTAATAAAGATGTTTTACGTCGTACGTGCATCGCGTTGGTAATTATAATTTTGTGGGAGTACTGAACACATGAACGACAAAGTGCTTGTAATAAATTCGAATGATCTGTGGGTTTGCGTGTTGGTAATGTAAACCTTGCAGTTGTCACCTTACATCAAACTGACGCTTTCGGTTTGTTTTTAATTTATTAATTAAATTTATACTTAGTCTTACGTCAGAGACGTAACGAAAGTGAGCTGCGCCTTCCTGAAATTATTGTTTAAACACCTGCACAATAACAGAAACTAAAATTAAGAGACCATACAACCATGCGCATAAAAAAAGATCCACATTCAAAATAATTCCAGTATATAAGAAACCAGTATTACATAGCGATAAGTTAATTTGTAAGTTTTCATGATAAATAAATAACGTATGTATAGCCTAAATGATCATTTCAAATCGAGCTAGTAAATGAAAGACGAAAAATATAAGGTACCAGACAGGGTTCGAACTTGTATCTTCAACTTTTACCGCTAATGCGCTAACTAATTGCGTCGTCCGGATAGATGATTGCAATTAGAAAAATATAAAAATGTAAATCATGTACACAAGTAGGGTAGCTATGTTAGTACGAGCGCAAAAAATGCAATTTTTGCATGTACTTTCTTATGGGAAAATCTAAGGTTCATTCTGGTTATTCTTGTACCCTTCAAGGTCATTCAGCGGAAACTCACGTGACGTCATCATGGTCATATACAATCTACAGATTCTCCGACATTCAGTAAATGCAATTTAATTAGCCATCATAGAAAATCTGCATTGAGGTATTTTAAAAAATTGTTCACGGAGATGTGTTGTTGTAAAAGCATATTTGCTGTTATTATTTAAACCCGCCTTTGGCAATGTATTGAACGAAGGGGTTGCTTCCCTTCTTTAACCTGTTTAGTTAGTAGTCGTCAGGTACTCGTGAAATAAGCAACGCGCTTCAAGTATGATGCACCTTAGTGTGCTTTGACGATATATTCATCATCATTAGGTCTTCAGTCCTGAAACTGGTTAGACGCGTACCATCATTGTTTCCTATTCTGAACTAACCTACAGATTGCCCTAAAATTTGCAAAGTATGCATCTATCACTATCTGATCTAGGTCTAAATTTACTTCTTTATTCCCATCTCTGCTTGTCATATATCCCATACTATTCCCCAAAAATGCCTTAGAACGTATTCTGCCCTTCTATTTCCCATATTTTTTTCCACAGATATTCTTGCTCCCCTACTGTTTCTATAACCTATTTGTTATTACTTTGTCTGTCCATCCTCATACATCTGAACACGTACCTGTACTTATTTATATTCTCAACTAGCCTACACAGTTCCCTGTAATTCTCACACAGCACGCATACAGCTCGGTTCCCCTTTTATTGTTTTCTAATTTTATCCCCTATTTCACAGGGATTTAGTGAAGGGGTTAAGCAGCCTGTGGCTGCCAAGATCCCCTAACACTTAGACATTTGCCGAAATAATAGTTTTCCAGTAAATCCTTTCACACAATTTACATTATTCGAGAATATTGCCCACTCAATACTTGTAGTTGCTTATAATAATAATCATGTTTAAGTACAGTTACTTTCTTCGTCATTAATTTATCCATCTTGGGACTGGTTGGAAGTGTACCTCTATTGATTTCTATTCTGAGTTAGGTTACACATTTCCCCGAAACTCCTATAGCCTACATTTTTTACTATCTGTGTGCAGTTGTCTAACCTAGGTCTACCTCTTCTTCTCTTTTTGCTTATCTCTGCTTCTAATATATTCCGCACTATTTCCTCATGCCATAGTATGTGGTTTATCATCCTCTCCTATTTTTTTACCGTTTTCCACATATTTCTTTCTTCCCTTATCATTTTTGGTACCTCTTCGTTTTTAACTTTGTTTGCCTATGATATCTTCATCATTCGTCTATAGCACCACATTTCAAAGGCTTCTACCTTTTTCCTGTCCGCTTCTCTTACTGTCCAGGCTTCACAGCCGTACAGTGCTGTGCTCCATACATATGTTTTAAGCAATCTTTTTCTATGTCTATGTTTGCTGTCTTTGAACACAGTAGTTGCTTTTTCTTGTTAAATGTAGCACGACTTTGTGCTAATCTTTGTTTTATATTTTTTGTGCTTTTCCCTGTTTGCGTTATTTGGTTTCCTAGGTAGCAGAAATTATTAACCTCTTGTAAGTTCGTGTTACATATTTGTATTGTTGTGTTTGATTTATTTTCCCCTTCTTTGAATACTAGTACTTTAGTTTTAGTTTTGTTAATTTTCATACCGTATCTTTGTGTTAGAACCGTTTCCATTTCATTAAGAGCAGCTTCTAACTCTTCCTTGCTAGATGCTAATACCGCTATATCATCTGCAAATCTAATTATGTCAATCTTTTGCCCTTGCTTAGTAATTCCAAATGTCTTCTTGCATTTGACAGTATTCATTGCTTTTTCAATGTACAAGTTAAAAATTAATGGGGATATGGCACATCCCTGTCTCACTCTTTCCTAATGTTTACTTCTCTACGTTCCTGCTCTAATTCTATTACAGCTGTTTGCTCTTTGTATAAGCTATGTATTATTCGTCTATCCCTATAGCTCAATCCAATCTTTTTAAGTATTTCGAACATTTTTTCCCATTTTACATTGTCGAATGCTTTTTCCAGATCTACAAACCCTATATACACGCTTTCCTCTTTTTCTATTGTTTTCTCCATTATCACTCTCTGAGCTAAGATAGCCTCCCGTGTTCCCCTGTTTCGCCTAAACCCGAATTGGTCTTCTCCTAGTATTTCTTCAGCCCGTCTTTCCATTCGTCTTTGTACAATTCTAGGTAATATTTTTGACACGTGTGCTGTCAAACTTATTGTTCAAAAATTTTCACATCTATCTGCGCCTTTCTTTTTTGGTATAGTTACTATGATGTTACGTTTGAAATCTTTGGGTGGCTCGCCTGTCTCATACATATAGCTTACAAGTTGGAAGAGACGTTCTATTGCTGCTTGTGCAGCGGCTTTTAGAGTTTCTGCTTGCACCTTATTTGTACCGGGCGCTTTACCATTTTTCAGACCCTTTAATGCTAATTCAAATTCATCTCTAAGTATAGGATATCTCAAGTCATCATTTTCAATCTCTGATTCCTGTTCTAATGCAGTTAGTTCATCTCCCGCATATAAATTCCCTATATATTCGTGCTATCTATCCACTTTCTCTACATTTTTTATAATGACGTTTCCTCACGCATCCCTTATATTTTGGCTATACGGTTTCATATCCCTAAAATTGATTCCAATTAGCATTAATGTTTCGTCTGTGTTTCCTACTTCCATCTTAGTTTGTACCTCTTTGCACTTTTCATCAATCCATTGTTCTTTAGCTTTCCTACATTTGCGAATAATTTCCCATTTTATGGCTATGTATCTCTGTTTCCTGTTTCGTCTGATTTATTTTTGTAGTTTCGTCTTTCTTCTATTAAATTCAGGGTATCCTTTGTTATCCATAGTTTATTATTTTGTTTTGTGTATACCCCAGAATATCTCTGGCCGCCATGTCTAGGCTGGATTTAATATTATTCCATTTTGTTTCTACTTCTCTAATATCAGATATTTTCGCGATATCTTTGAGCAATTCATTTGACTTTTTTTCGAATCTTTTTTGAATATCTTTATCTTTTAGTTTCTTTAAGCCCAACTGCATTTTCCGTTTCTTTTTTTTAAATTTTTAAATTTAAGTGCAGCCTTCATAATTACGGTGTTGTGGTCAGTGTCTATATCTGTAATCTATTTGATATCTTCCTATATCTCCTGGCATCTTCCACGTATATCGTCTTCTAGCATGATGTTGAAATAATGTGTTTGTGTTGATTAAATTGTTCTTGTCGCAAAATTCTACCAGCCTATTTCTTATGTCGTTTCTCGTGCCTAAACTACCGCTCCTTCCCTACCCTCACCCACCACAGCATTAAAATCCTTCATAATTGTTAAAATTTTATGTTCTTTTACGTATCTTAGTATGTCTTCGATATCTTTGTAGATCGCTTCTACTTCTTCGTCACTGTAGCTAGAAGTGGGCATGCAAACTTGTATTATTACTGTGTTTACCGGTTTAGATTCTAATCTAACCACGAGTACTCTTTCGTTTTTTTTTAAGTAATTTTCTACACAGTATCATATCTTTTTCCGCATTGCTATCCCCACACCTTCCTCTGCTCCAGTATGAATTACTCTGAAGTCTCCACTTCAAATATCCCCCGCCTCTGGTCACAGAACTTCGCTGATCATTACAATGTCTAGTGATAACCTATTCATTTCGATTTATAGGTTCTCTAGCTTACCTACTTGCTTCATACTTCTAACATTCTACGCACGGACTCGCAAAATATTCCCGACTTTTATTTTTAAGTTTCCGATCGCATCCTCCGAAGCAGTCCCCTCCCGGAGATCCAAATGGGAGACTGAAACGAATTTAACTAGGCCCTAACCGTTGCCGGTGCCATTGAAGCATATTTTTTATATGTTGCGGCGCCACTGTTACAAATTTTCTAAATGGGCGCCAGTGAACAAAGTCTTCCGACACAACTAAGGGTCTATTCCTGCGTAGAGCAATGAGAAATGGGGGGGGGGGGGTAGTCAAATTCTGTTTGCAGATCAAACTTAAGCTAAATCAAACAGGCGCCACCAAGTCCTGATGTGATCACGATAATTGCATAGCATAGTTCTAAGGGCGGACGTGGAGACCCAAAGAAAAAGGGATCGCCTTTGCTGACAAAAACCGGTCTTAATAAAATAAGACGCTGCTCCTGTAAGAAATTGTGGTAGTTAAATAAATAAAATAGTGGAACACCATTTGTATCCTGCAAAAATACATAAGGAAATAATAAAAAAAGTATTTCCAATATAACATTGGCATCAATTTATTACTCAGAAGGGTTGTAGCTTTATGTAATAAGATTTGATCACACTTGATCAAAAATAAAAAAACTTTAATCTTGAACCAATTGTTTACTAAAAGATCTCTTTTAAAATAATATAACTTGTAACAAAAAATTTAATCATTAACTGCATCAATCTTAAACTTTAACTTTCATGTTTGTCTTTATTATTTTTAATCAAACATTTTACTTTAAAACATGAACTTGTTGTACAAATAGGGTTCTAACCTGGGCAGATCTTTTCAGGTAGATAACAAATTAATAGCTCATAACAATATTAGCATTTGAGCTTTCAAAATTCTGTCATCATCATTAGGTCTTCAGTCCTGGAACTGGTTAGACGCGTACCATCATTGTTTCCTATTCTAAACTAACCTACAGATTTCACTGAAATTTGCACAGTCTGCATCTATCACTATCTGATCTAGGTCTACATCTACCTCTTTTTTCCTATCTCTGCTTGTAATATATCCCATACTATTCCCCAAAATGCTTTAGAACGTATTCCGCCCTTCTATTTCTCTTTTTTCCCAGATATCCTTGTTCCCCTACTATTTCTATAATCTATTTGTTATTATCTTTGTTTTTCCATGCTATCGTCCTCATACATCTGAAGCACAGTATTTCAAAAGGCTGCTACCGTTTTCTTCTTGTTCTATGTTTGTTTTCTTTCCTCATAGGTGCTGTTCTTTCTTGTTAGATACAGTTCGGTCACCTTCTATTGTTTTACAGTTATATACCCTATTTTTCCTATCTTCAGTAGTTGTGAAGGGAGGTAAGCAGCCTGTGGCTGCCAAGTTTCCCCAACACTTAACCATTTACCGATTTAATATATTTTCCAATATATCTTTTCGCACAGTCACCATTAGTTGCAGATATTTTGCAACCAACAACTAGTTGTTTATACTAATCATCAGATTTATCTGCGCTTATTTTTTCGTCATTAGGTTTTCCGTCTCAAAACTTGTTGGACACGTACCTGCACTTATTTATATTCTGAGCTAGCATACATAGTTCCCTGAAATTCTCACACAGCATGTGTATACAGTTCGTTCCCCTTCTATTGTTTTCTAATTTTATGCCCTATTTCACCGAGATTCAGTGAAGGGGGTTAAGCAACCTGTGGCTACCAAGATCCCCCAACACTTAGACGTTTGCCGAATTAATGGTTTTTTTGGTTAGACACGTACCTGCACTTATTTATATTCTGAGCTAGCCTACACAGTTCCCTGAAATTCTCACACAGCATGTGTATACAGCTCGTTCCCCTTCTATTGTTTTCTAATTTTATGCCCTATTTCACCGAGATTCAGTGAAGGGGTTAAGCAACCTGTGGCTACCAAGATCCCCAACACTTAGACGTTTGCCGAAATAATGGTTTTCCAGTAAATCCTTTCACACTTAACATTATTCGAGAATATTGCCCAACCAATTCTTGTAGTTACTTATAATAGTCGTCATGTTTAAGCACAGTTAATTTTTTCGTCATTAGTTTATCCATCTTGAGATTGGTTGGACGCGTACCTCCATTGATTTCTATTCTGGGCTAGCCTACACATCTCCCTGAAACCCCTACAGCCTACATATTTTACTATCTGTGTGCAGTAGTCTAACCTAGGTCTGCCTCTTCTTCTCTTTTTTCCGATTTCTGCTTCTAATATATTCCGCACTATTCCCTCATGCCATAGTATGTGGCCTATCATCCTATCTCTCCTATTTTTTACCGTTTTCCACATATTTCTTTCTTCCCCTACCATTTTTAGTACCTCTTCGTTCTTAACTTTGTCTGTCCATGATATTTTCATCATACGTCTGTAGCACCACATTTCAAAGGCTTCTACCTTTTTCTTGTCCGCTTCTCCTATTGTCCAGGCTTCACATCCATACAGTGCTGTGCTCCACACATATGTTTTAAGCAATCTTTTCCTTGTTTCTATGTTTGTGGTCTTTGAGCACAGTAGTTGCTTTTTCTTGTTAAATGTAGCACGACCTTGTGCTAATCTTTGTTTTATATCTTTTGTGCTTTTCCCATCTTGCGTTATTTGGCCCTCTAGGTAGCAGAAATCCTTAACCTCTTGTAAGTTCGTGTTACCTACTTGTATTCTTGTTTTTGATTTATTTTCCCCACCTTTGCATACTAGAACTTCAGTTATAGTTTTGTTAATTTTCATACCGTATCTCTCTGTTAGAACCGTTTCCATTTCATTAAGAGCAGATTCTAACTCTTCTTTACTAGACGCTAATACTGCTATATCATCTGCAAATCTAAGCATATCAATTTTTTGTCCCTGCATAGTAATTCCAAATGTCTTCCTGCATTTGACAGTATTCATTGCCTCTTCTATGTACAAGTTAAAAATCAATGGGGATAGGGCACATCCCTGTCTCACCCCTTTCCTAATGTTTACTTCTCTACGTTCCTGCTCTAATTCTATTACTGCTGTTTGCTCTTTGTATAAGCTATGTACTATTCGTCTATCCCTATAACTCATTCCAATCTTTTTGAGTATTTCAAACATTTTTTTCCATTTTACATTGTCGAAAGCTTTTTCCAAATCTACAAACCCTATATACACGCTTTCCCCTTTTTCTATTGTTTTCTCCCAAAATTCTGTATACTAATTTTAATGTAGATAAAGCTGATTACAAAAATAGACGTGTTTACATATATTGTACTAAAGCTGTTCAAAGCATTTGCTTTTAAAATAACATCTGTCAGCTGTACAAAGTAGAAGGATATAACGTCAGTAACACCTGTTGACATTACCGACGATTCATATGGAGCAAAGCATGTTGTTTTTAGAACATTAAATCAATGAATTTTCGTTTTACTACTGGTAAACCCAGCTCAACAATTAGTTGGAACCTTTACAATGTATATGTATTACGCATCAAAACAAGTTAACGTGTTCCAAATTTAGAAACACATAAAAAGAACTTATAGCTATCTACGAACCAAAACTGCAATTGTCGCATTAAAACAATGGAAGACGGGATCCTTGTTCTTCAAGCACGATAACAGCGTTTGCAATTTGAAACCAATTCATCCAACCCAACTTCTATAATTCCTTCGTACCACGTGTCGAATCCTATCCTGTTGCCTTACATTCTACAGCAGTCGTGCTTTCAAAGTTGAATTGCGTCACCTTATGTGTTTTACAGTGTCCTTGTGTGTATTAAAAGTTGCATCCTACTTGTCGCCTTCTAAAGGTTGCATCCTAAGTGGGTTTTAAAAGTTGCATCTTAAGTGTCGCGCTAAATAAATTATCTCAAATTATACAAGTTCCCAAAATATATACATTACCAACCGTTATTTGAAGATATCCTAACTATTTGGAGTGGATTCGCAGATTGCCGGCCTCCAGCCAAGGGTACATGTTGATATCTCTATCACCTGTGGCCGACTATCTTATAACGAGCTCGGACGGTCGCGCCGTCAGGAGGGGAACAATCAAACAGAGATGCGCTTGTAAATAGCTGTATACGACACAGATATCTGAATATAACTAGATTATTAAAGGACGATGCAGGCTTAGCGTATTACTTTCGAAGTTGAATGCAAATTATTATTGTTATTACTAAAATTGTTACATTATTTTTGAAGTTATATGCAAAGAATTATTATTATTAATAAAATTGTTACACTATTCTTGAAATTATATGCAAAGAATTATTATCGAAAATAAAATTGTTACAAGACTATTTTAAATCCGGAATCTTTTACCCCAGAGAATGTCATAATTTTATTATAATTTAGGTACGCTGTGTACTTGGGAGGTAATCTGGTGGTTTCGCGTTGCTTTTCACATCGCGGTAGTGTGTCTTCCATATCAACCCCTATGGTTTCTGCCAATCTAAGTACCGAAAAATCCACTGCCCTCTTTTGGGGACCTGTCTTAGTCTGGTTCCTCACTAGCGACCCTACTACTTTGGTTGGTCCTGTAGTTTGGTTCTTTAGCTCATTAGAACACGCAAGCCATTTCACCTGTTCTAGTAATCTAGAACTTCGGTAAAGTGCAGGTCCATTGAAATGGGATGGCATATTATAACACGAGATTTATGTAATCCGCGATCTTTTTCCTATATTCTATACATTTTGTTTCGTTTGTTACAATGTTTGTGATTTAACTCGCAAATAAAGGCATAAATTTAGCCGGACATTTTTTTATTTGGAAATGGTATTCCACCAGTGCGATACCAAACAAACTTTTGTTCCTGGTCCACTACAAAAGGGTGAAAGTTGAAGAAGAATTATCTTAGAGGTATATGGAGTCACCCTTCGCCGCCAGTTGTTGTAGTGGTTTTAAAGAAGATTGTTGTTTTTGATGAATCGATGCTGCGGCCGTGTAAATTGTATGTATAATTATTCATGTATTCAGAGACGTGAATGTAATAAATATATGTACAAGATGGCACTATTGCGAGAAAGAAAAATATCGATTATCACTATGTATATATTTTAATAGATCTTTATTTAATACTATGACTTATTTCTATACTCAATCATCAATATCAACAAACAGAACTAGTTTAAAATTATATCTAAGCCCTCCGATCAGAGTTAGAATATTCGATGATCATGTCAATACCTATACTCAGAGCCCACTGTGTACCTCTTACAAGAAGTAAAGCATATCATTCTTTCAAACACTTTTAGGGTCTCCCATTGGTCGAGACGAGAATAGGGTGGAAGTGGTGTAGGTTTGAACTTGAAAAGTAAAAGTGAATGGCTGTCCATGATGACGTCACGTGAGCTTCGAATGAATGACCTTAAAGGGTGCAAAAATGACCTTATACTTTACCATAAGAAAATACATGTCTAAATTACTACAACTTAGTACCTTTTAACTAAATTACTACATCCTTTTCTTTAATACACACCTACCATCTCATAACATACGGTTGTGCAGACGAGCGGCCGCAGTGACGCTTCATCAAAGACAACGGTCTTCACTGAAAACCATACAACAACTGGCCGGCATAGGATGACCCCCATATGCCGCTGAGATAATTCTTCTTCAGCTTTGGTTGGAGACCTTTCTTGTAGTGAACCAAGAACAGAAGTTTGCTTGGTATCGCGCTGGTGGAATACTATTTCCAAATAAAAGAAATGCCCGGCAAACTATATGCCTTTGTTTACGGGTTAAATTACTAACATTGTAACAAATGAATCAAAATGTATAAAACATAGTAAAAAGATTGCGGATTACATAAATCTCGTGTTATAATATATCGTCAAAGCACGCTAAGGTGCATCATACTTGAAGCGCGTTGCTTTTCTCACGAGTATCTGACAACTACTAACGAAACAGGTTAAGGAAGGGAAGCGACCTCTTCATTCAATACATAGTCAAAGGCGGGTTTAAGTAGTAACAGGAAATTATAACAACACATCTCCGTGAACAATTTTTTAACATACTTCAATGCAGATTTTTTATAACGGTTACACATTAAATTGCATTTACTGAATGTCAGCGATTTTGTAGATTGCATATGACCTTGATGACGTCACGTGAGCTTCTAATGAATGACGTTGAAGGGTACAAAAATGACCAGAATGGACCTTAGATTTTTCCATGAGAAAATACATGTAAAAAGTGCACTTTTTGTGCTCGTACGAACATAGCTATCCTACTTACACAACCATACAAAAATACCAAACGCAGTCGAAAGTTAGATTGATGTATGGTTGCGTACACGATTTGGATTTTGTTACGTGCCATCTTTGCATCTAAATATTTTCGCTTGTATTTAATTAAAATTTCATATTCTTTATCGAATTCACACTCATTTACATATTTATAAACGAACTCTGAAGGATTTTTATTATAATAATTAAATATACAATTAAAATACTGCAAATCTATTCTATTTCAATATAGCATTAAAAGCAAGTATTTTATTATCAGCCACATGCGTTTCCTTAAAGATTATAGTAAGTCTATTAACGTGGTATTTGGTGGTTATTAGCACATTTTTTTCAGAGATACTACAATGTGGTGGACGTGTTTCTGCAAGATATTTTCGCTTTGCTTATCTTTACACGGTATTGTTAATTGATATGTTAAATTTTTGCAATTTTCGTAAGGCCATGAATTGGATGTACTCTCGTGTAGCATAGAACGTTTACAACCAGCTCCAATGCATAACGTTAACGTAGTATTTCTATTTATCGATTGTAGTCTTGTTTTGTTGAAGTGGTATATTAGGTTGGATTAGGAGTAAAATTCAGTTGTTTTGATTGTGTTAGTTTCTTGTTCGAGCATAAGTTGTCTAATGCTGCGGTTCGGGTAATCATTGTCTAATTGTTATTTTAGGCGACTATGGTGTAGATGTATGTTATTCAAAAATGGCGTAAGTGGTCTTTGTCTATTCCCTGATAGCACTAATAGCGTAAACTAATAAATATGCTATTCAATGCTAGTATAATTCAAGTTATGTCGTAGAAGTTAATCTACCATACTGTAAAATAAGGTGTTTTGTGTAAACAACAAACACCGAATATCTAACGTTAGAGCGAGTGACTGGTTCTTTGTATTTCTGATGCATATTATGTAAGTATATCCTATTTATCCTAAATATATAAAGATTTGAAAATCGTGGTAACTGCAGCACTGAAAACAGTTCACTATTCATATTTTTGTTAAATTTTTTGCATTGTATATCTTAAAATTGAAATAGAAAATTAGTTCAAGGTAATTAAAGAAAGGTATAAATTATTTTTGAGTCGATTTTTGTACTGTGAGTCCTCAGAAATGTTCTGGGTAAATGTTTCTTTTTAGTTGGTTTTCCATTTATAATATGCTGTTTTCTTAAGATTTTATAAATAAGCGTTCTTTCTTAAGGTTTTCTTTTTCTTCTTTGTGACCCACCCTACTCTACAACTTCCTAGCTAGCCCGGCGTTTTTTGGATTCCCCTTCTTTTTGTTACGGTACTCAGAGCGGCTTATGTTCTATGCTTACTTCACTTTTTTCTTGTCCGCACGGACTAGCGTAGCAATTTGTATATTTTTCTAATTGTAATCACCCATCTGGGTGGCGCAATTAGTTATCGCATCGGCGATCAAAAACCTAAAGTTGCAGGTTTAAATTTTGCTTGGGACCTTATGTTTTTTATTTTTAAATTAATAGTTTAATTTTGAAATGATCATTTAGGTTTTGCATACAAGTCCAAGTTACTATTTCATCTTATTAATTATATATATATATATATATATATATATATATATATATATTTCTGGGAATTGATGTGAAGCTTAAATGTGCCCAAACGTTAGAAGGCAATAAAGGGTGTGTGAATTGTATATAGCTATTGAAAACGTGTCCCTATATGTTGGGCTTCAATAAAAGAAACAACAATGCTTGGTCTGATACGGTTTATTGTCTGAAAATGCCCGTACTAGCTAGCTCAGATGGAATGAAACAACAGAATTTCAGCATAACAACTATAATAAAATTTTTATAAACAATTTTTCAAATGATAATAATAGCTACATTCAGTAACATCTTTCTTCAACACACATTATCCATAAAATTACTTACACACAAGAATTAAATCTGCAAATGCAATTTACAATATGTCAGAACTACTAAACGTTAATATAGAGTTTGCCCAGTCCTAGTTAATACTCAGTAATTCCAAAACATTTCTTATATGTCATAAAAATTTTCTTTTTTAAAGCGCAAGGATAAATTGCATACTCTTCAATTAACCCATCTAAGTGTGACTGATCAGTAACCCTTAATAAAACCTTTATAAGGATCAAATTAACTTGATATTTGACCTGAGAAGTATCAGGAAATTATCCATTCACAAATAACATCTATATATTAGCATTTTATACAAGTTTAACCTACTTAAATTAATTATTGTGCACAAATGTTCTTCAAAAGATTTAAACAAAGATATACGTGTGTTTTTAACTATTAAATTATGCAGGGTTCTAATTCTTCAAACAAAATTGTTGATCAAATCTCTCCCTTCATTTTGTATCATAATAATTGCATTAGAAAATCAGTTTCCAGTTCCTCCGTTAATTAACACCATAATCCTACTTCATATTTAAATCGTCCATATCTTAATAGAATTAATTTTTGTATGTTGAATTTTACTTCATACGTAAAAAAATGCTTCAACCAATATTTAAACGTCGAGCGTGATCTAGCATGCAATTTAAATTACAACTCTTGGAATTCGTAGTTGTTAACAAAACGTGTTTTATAAATAGATCGACTATTATGAACGATTGATGTTGAATTCCCCTTTTGCACTCTTTTACGGTTTTATATAATAGTATCTTCAATACGTTTGAGATTTTAGAATGCTTTTGTCATATTCCAAGGGATCATACAGTTAGTTCCTTTAATTTGTGCCATATAAAAGCGAATGAAAATGCTAGCTCGTTATCGCATTATTATGATTTAATAGGTCGTTAAACGTCTTATCTCAATTATGTTCAGAAAGCGTGTTATCGCATTTTATAGTATCTCGCTAATTGGACTG
This sequence comes from Platerodrilus igneus, assembly GCA_036346225.1. NCBI lineage: Eukaryota > Metazoa > Arthropoda > Insecta > Coleoptera > Lycidae > Platerodrilus > Platerodrilus igneus. Next base: position 1,447,144 of record JARFIW010001373.1, on the reverse strand, counting down.
TTACAGTAAAAAATAATTATCTCTTATTTGCTTATTTATTTATTAATTTTGGCTGCTGAATGAAACTTCGAAAGATATACAGAATTTTGGGAACTCTGAAAATCATAATGCCGTATTCAAGTTAAAATACACGTTTTCTGTTAAATACTCGCAATCGCGTTGTGACTGAAGTTACAAAATAAATTTAAAGTGGTTTTTAAATACCGTTTACAGGAGGAGTACTTGATGTTCCTGTCACAGAATGAATAAATTAAAAAAATCAGAATCAGCACAAGATTTTTTTGTATCAAAACGCTTATTTCTCTAGGAGAATGAATAGTAGAACAGATTTTACGGATTTTTCAATCTTTAAGCTGTTCTAAATGAATTAAGTGCAACCTGTTTTAAATTTCATTTCGATTGCTACATTCTTATTTAGAACTTGTTTTAAATGATACCTCGTTTAAGAAACACGAATTTTTCACGGGTTTCACTTATGTGTACTAAAAATATATTAAGATGATCGTATTCCTAAAATATTATACAGGGTGTTTCTTTACCATATATGGTGCTCAATGACACCTATATGACCTCCTTTTCACATCAATATATACAGTAAGCGGCATAAAGTAAGAAATAAATTGATTTTTGACATTATTATTAATTTTTAAGAAATAACAAAACATGCCAATTTTTGTTTTTAATATAAAATTTTCTAATATAAAAATTTTATCTCAAACGTTAACTCACTCAAAGTGGTAGTTATCCCCTGAATATTTTTAAATAGAAAGGTGTGGCTTGCGGTACTTCACTTAAAAGGAAAATTTGTAGTATTAGCCATTGGATTTACAAAAATTAAGCAAATACACAAAATGCGAAGCAGGCGCCGGTTTGGTTGGTAAATGATAAAACTTAATTACATGGTAGTTTTACTTTGAGCACATTTTGTCTTTTAGTTGCTTTTGGTGTAACTGCGACGTTTCAACTCATTGAGAAGCAAAAATCGAATTTTTAATTATGATTAGGTATGATAACAATATTAGAACTCAAAGACAAGTGTGTAATATGTTCAATCAAAGATATCCTAATAGGCATATTGCACAATCCATTGTGAATAACACTGAAAGAAAGTTTGGAAAAGCTGGAAGTGTTGCTGATATTCCAAAATCGGGTAAACGTCCAAATATTAATTAAAAGGTATCATTAAACGTAATTCTTTCTGAACACAACAACCCTTACAAGGAAATGAAACAAATTACATTAGAAAATAATATCAGTCAAAGATCACCCTTAAGTTTACCACCAATGGTTCACTGGCGAGGTGTCTGCATGCAGTAGCTACACCCGCCCTACAGTATTGCAAATTAATCTAGTTGATTGTTATACCCACCATTGGGCTTGGTGCTAAGGAGTGTATTTAGGCATCATCCGGGTTCGTCCAGAGATACCTTCTTTCTCTCCGCAGCCAACCTTCGTCAAGTGAGAGTTTAGAGTACTCTGAACCCACCGCCTTTAGAGTGTGGTGCAGTTGATGTTGGCTCTGGCGTAGAGTCGTCGGTTGGCGTGCTTCTACCATGGCTATTGATTTCAGTTGCCCATCTGAGCTAACTTCGGGTTGCTGCGTTCCCTAGCAGGGTATGCAGAAGGTTTTTGACTATGGATCTTAGGGTTTAATGAGAACTTATAGAACAGCCTCCCCCTTACTATTCATATTTTTCTTAAAATCTTCCCCAATGCTGAAAACCATTAGGCTCTCCCTAGTTGCTGTGTGAAAGATGTGCCATTGGACAACATTTACCTTAGGATTTCCTACCCTCAGAAGCCACTGGACAATTTCTGTGTAGTCAGGTAAACCCGGAATCCACAGTACCGCTTTCAGGAGTCTGGGGAGCTCGCCGCTTTGCACGAGTTGTATGTATGCAGCCTCCCACAGTGGTGAGAGGTTACCAACTGCCTTTGTTAACCACGCTAGGGAGTGGTAATCCGCACACGATGCCTTAGGATCTCGCTTGCGTACCACCACCTCCTAAATATGGGCGGAACAGAGTTCTCTTGAAGAGCAAACAAACAACTGTGTAACATCTTCCTCAGCTCTGTTTGTAGGATTTCTGCATGATCTGCTTGTATTTTACTCCTAGGGTTATTTTTGTCAACGATTGCTAACTGGAAATGTATAGTTGCAGTCTCTATGTAGTTTGCCGGTCCATGTACTTCGATGGTATGTCCCCCATCTTTTCTTTTTTCAGGTCTAGCCTGTAGCGGGGTGCCCTCAGACTTTACCCTCTTCATGCCTTGTCGCAGAGTACTGGTTGGAATTCTACTGGAACAAGCGTCTGTTTGGTTAGAGGTAGCGATAGATCCCGGGCTGGCCTGTCTTGCGGCAAGCCTGTCCTTGGGCTAACACTATTCCTCCTGACCTTACATATTGTCCAAGCTGCTTTGTTACCTCCTCAGTTGGTAGGCCGGCTGTGGTGCCAGCCTGATCACAAGCCGTGCTATGCGCCACTTAACTGCTTCTTCGCAGAGCGTTGTTGTAACCATTCTTGCTTGGGTTTTTGTTAATGCTGCTGTTGCTGCAGCAGTAGAGTGTGTTGTTGAGCTGGATCTTGCAACATAGCATGAGGGGTATCAACTGACACACCCTCTACATGGTCTAGATTAATATTTATATCCTTTTTGGCTAAATAAGAATTTTCATTTTTCTGGTTTCCCACCCGTCACGGAGTCCAAGATGGATATCATTGATGCTAGAGCAACTAGGAAAATATAACATCCAAAACGGGTCACAGACAAACTTAGCACCACTCGTATCAATGCTTATGTAGGCTGCACCGACCACTTGCAGTACCGGTTAGCCTGTCCTCCAACCCCCAACGGTTCGCCTTACCGTCGGTCTGACTCCACGAGGCGGCTCCGTGGCGTAGTGGTATGTGTGTGACTACTAAGCCCAAGGTCCCGGGTTCGAATCCCGACACGGTCCGCTTGGATAATGTTAAACGAGCATTTTTCTAAAAATACACCCTCGTTCGGATGAGAGGTAAAATGAAGGTCTCGTGTGTGAGTGTTGTCACGCACGTTCAAGATCCCTACCTTGCTTGGAACAGCAAGGGTTCGGCAAAATTCCAAATTTTCCAGGTAAAAAAAACTCGCTTCCTGGTCAATGTAGTATCTTCGGGTGGAGCATTGCAAAATCACATGTAATGTTAGGTCTGACTCCACGCTTGACACGGTCCGCTTGAAAAATATTATGCGAGTATTTTTCACAAAAATACACCCTCGTTCGGATAAGAGTTAAAATCGAGGTCCCGTGTGTGAGTGTTGTCATGCACGTTAAAGATCCTTACCTTGCTTGGAACAGCAAGGGTTCGGCAAAATTCCAAATTTTCCAGGTAAAAAACTCGCTTCCCGGACAATGTAGTACCTTCGGGTGGTGCATTGGAAAATTACCCATAAGGTTTGACTCGACGGGCGGCTCCCTGGAGTAGTTGGTATGTGTGTAACTACTACGCCCAAGGTTCCGGGTTCGACTCCCGACACGGTCCGCTTGAAAAATGTTAGGCGAGCATTTTACACAAAAATACACCCTCGTTCAAATGAGAGGTAAAATGGAGGTCCCGTGTGTGAGTGTTGTCACGCACGTTAAAGATCCCTACCTTGCTTGGAACATTGCATTTACATTTCCAATGCTCCACCTGAAGGTACTACATTGGCCAGGAGGCGAGTTTTTTGTTGCCTGGAAATTTAGAATGTTGCCGAACCCTTGCCGTTCCAGACAAGGTAGGGATCTTTAGCGTGCGTGACAACACTCACACACGGGACCTCCATTTAACCTCTCATCCGAACGAGGGCCTAATTTTTGTAAAAAATGCTCACCTGCCATTTTTGAAGCAGTCGGCCGTGTCGGGATTCGAACCCAGGACCTTGGGATCCGTAGTCTTACGCTTACTACATTGATCCACGGCGACGCCACTTGCTTTGAACAGCAAGGATTCGGCAAAAGTTCAAATTTTCCAAATAAAAAAAAAACTTGCTTTCTGGCCAATGTAGTATCTTCGAGAGGAACATTGGAGAATCATATGTAAGGTCTGACTCGACGCGAAAGCCAAAATAATCAAGGTAGGGCTAGACCTTGATCTCTCGTCTAGGTCAAATCTGGGCCAAAGTGGAATGTTGCTCATCTTAAGAATTTTTGCGTCTCGAATCAAGCTCAGCCACAGGATCCATTCATACCCCTACATGTGATTTTCCAATGCTCCATGCGAAGGACTACATTGGACAGGAAGCGAGTTCTTTCTACTTGAAAAATTTTCAGTTTTTCCGAACCCTTGCTGTTCCAAGCAAGGTAGCGATCTTAAACGTGCGTGATAACACACACACACACACACACACACACACACACACACACAAACACACACGGGACCTTTATTTTGCTTCTCATCCGAACCAAGGTGTATTTTTGTGAAAAATGCTCGCCTAACATTATTCAAGCGGACCGTGTCAGGCTTCGAACCCGGGGGATTCATTCATCCTTACATGTGATTTTCTAATGCTCCACCCGAAGGTACTACATTGGCCAGGAAGCGAGTTTTTTTACCTGGAAAATTTGGAATTTTGCCGAACTCTTGTTGTTTCAAGCAAGGTAGAGATCTTTAACGTGCGTGATAACACTCACACACAGAACCTCTATTTTACCTCTCACCCGAACGAGGGCGTTTTTTTGTGAAAAATGCTCGCCACACATACCAACTACGCCACGGAGCCGCCGGATTCATTCATCCACCAATACGAGTCGCTTCGCTGGGCAAAAACACGAGGGTAGCTCTTTAAACCATAGTGTAAGGCAAACTACTATCTTACACCTTGGAGGGTAGATGATTATGAAAGAGGTTAAGGAAAGATGATGATCGTGTAGAAGGGATGAAAAACAAAGGAAGAGTGGACGTCTTTTACGACCGACAGGGGGTTATCTGTAACTATTCTAAATCCGGTTCCAGATGGTAGTTTGCGAGGTTGTCTTCTCTTGGTCCCAGATGTTAGCCAGGACCCCCACACCTCCTAGTCCGCGAGACTTGACCGCTTTCAGCAGAGAAGCCTGGTTTAGCAGTTCTGTGAACTTCGACACTGTTTACACCTGTGCAATATTCTTGGTCACGACACGACAGCTGGGTGGGTGTGGTTTGGTTCGCGTCGTGTAGTTTGGCTTCATCTTTACTCGCATGGTCATGTTGCGCATTTTATCTCGCTCAAGCATTTTTAGATCATTGTGTAGATGAAGTCTTTCCGGTCACGAAACCCACGTGCAGCATCAGAATTCCTCGGTTGATGCAAATGGAGTCCCCTATCAACTACCTGGGGATTCGCCCGGTAGGCAACCAACCCCATGGTACGAGTGCTTGTTTTCGGGTTATTTTCAAACTGTTGCAAATCTTGGTCCTCAAAGTCAGCCGTTTGGACAGAACGATTGGCTTCCGAATCTATTTTCCTTACTTGGAATTCACCAGTTTCTGGAATACGCTGAACCAATCTTGAAAATAAAGTATGACAGGGAATGTGACGTTGAAAATGCTGCTTCGCATAAATTCGCATTGCTTCGTTGCATGACCGTAAGCTGATCCATAAGCAAGATGCATGTCTGTTAAGTCAATATTTGTAAAATGACCTATTTTCAATCAAACACTAATTTATATAATGAAGATTAATTTAGGACACGTAAAATATATACGAAAGTGATTGTTGTTTTTTTTAAAAGTTACTATGATTCCATTTTACTTTGTATACCGCTGGGAAAGTCTTGGGATGACAGTCGCTTTTTTTAAATTTTATCTCGATACTGAGGAATTATAAAAAATGTTTATTTAAGTGCCCTCTATCATTCTAAAAATTAGGAATAGTTATTCTGTGACATCTGGCACATATGACTTCAGATAGTGTAAGGGGTTTAATAATTTGTTAAACGACAAATTTGAACCTCATCTGCATAAAATATGTATAAGTACTTATATTTTTATTTAGTGATGGTATTGCTTTTCGTTTAATTCATTTGGTAAATGCGAGTCGCAGTTTATTTATGGTTACATTTTATTACTTTATAGTCATTCGAGCTTAATATTGTAAAGAAATATTAGCTACTAACTATGAATTACGTATTAAATTTCCACACACTGAATCAAGTTGTGATTAATTGCAGGTAATCCAAAGAATGCTCTTATGCAAGAGTAATAAAATTAAAATTTAAAGCATTTCATGTGGTGTAACCGTAGTAGACCTATTAAATGTTTAAAATTACGACATGATAACAAGTGAAGACATCGATACCGAAATATTATATATTTTTTTTATCAACTAGTTCGCTGGTTTGATACAACTTTCCAATTCTCTCTATTCTGCGCCTGTTGCTTCATGTTAACATACCTAGTACAATCTACATTGTTTATAATTTGTGAAAGATTATTATTTTCGTACTACGAAGTTTCCTGGACTCCGGGGCTACCCCACTATCATTCGCGGGCCCAACTTGCATCAACTTGACACTGCATGCTTTTTCATCTCACTTCTGCAGTCTTGCCGATGATTCCGAATATACTATTCTAGGTTTTGTTTCCATTCCATTTAGTCTCCAAGATTCTGTTATTATCCTGGAAATCCATGTCACCCTTGAAGTTTTGCACCAACCTGTTCAGGAGTCGATCTTTCCAAATCAGCACACTGTGTCCCAAATTTTCAGAAGAGCTTGTAAGCTTTCGCCTCTCCTTCCTCTTTAGCCACTGTCATCTCATCTTCCATCCTTGTTGTGTCCGAAATCACTAACCACAGCTTCGTTTTATATTCCTTGATTTCTACATCTTCTAAACAAGCTACTTGTCTTTGTTGTACTACTTTAGCTTAATACCACATTCGTACTTCCGCAGAACCGATAAAACAACGTCAAGGTTGCTCACTCAGAGCTCTTACGAGGTGCTTCGTTTAGAAGTCGCGGAATCGTCTACTAGTTCGTGATCCTTGGTAAAGAAGAAAAGCGAGTCTTATAGGTTCTGAATCGATTTTTGCAAAGTCAACCAAGTTACCCAGAAGGATACCTACCCCCTTCCTTATATTTGTAAAATTTTGGACCGTCTTTGCGATGTTCATTTTCTTTCGTTCTTAAGCATTCGACCCGCCCACTAGAAAGCTTTTTATCTTCTTTTTATCAGTTCTGTCTGATGCCTTTTGGCGTCTATAATTATCTTGTCACTTTTCAACGACTAATCGATCAGGTCATCGATTCTGACCTGGAGAAATTCTGCTTTTCATATCCTGACGATATCATCATAGTTACCCCTCCTTTGGTTAACACCTTCGAGTGCTTAACCTAGTCCTTTTACATCTTTTTCGACCGGTGTAACCTTTCGTCAGGATAAATATCATTTATGTCTTCCCGAACTTCGCTATTTTGGTTACGTCGTTGACCAGGATGGTTTGCTTGTCGACCCTATCTCTAATATACCCTCTTTGTCCTCGGTTCAAAAAGTTCGTCGTCTAATTGGAATGGCTAGCTGGAATAAACGTTTTATTTTAAACTTCGTCACTCCTACTTTGCCATTTTCTAAATGTCTATTTTCTCTGGATTTCTGATTTTAGGCATTTCTCTCTAACAATATTTGGTTTTCACCACCATTCTTTCCTGTTTTTCTTTTTGCCATTTACGCTCCAAACAGATGCTTCACATTTTGGTTTAGGTGCTATTCTGAGTCGTTACTCCCCTGGACGCGAGCAATTTCTTAGATATATCAGTCGCTCACTTTTCACACGAGCGCAACTATACCGTTACTGTAAAAGAGTGTTTAACTGTACTGTGGGCGATTGAGAAATTCTATCCGTATATCGTAGGCACTCACTTTACTGTCACCACTGATAACCATTCGTTCATCTGGCTAAATAAACTCAAAGTCCTTTAAGACGCTTACCTCGTTGGTCTCGCCGTCTCCAGCAATACAACTTTTTTATTTTTTAGCGTAAAAGCAAAGATCATGTCGTACCTTTCTCGATCTGTTCCGATCTTTGGTAAAATAATACAATAATATGTCTCAGTTTCCGAATGTTCAGGACAATACTCATACTGGTCTATTGTGAACGATAACCTTTTCCGCTGAAATAAGACTTTTACCGCTGTCGAGTCTCAGGTGGCGGCTCCATAGAGTAGTTGGTATGCGTATAAATACTAATTCCCAAAGTACCGAGTTCGAATCCCGACAAGGTTCGCTTGAAAAACATTTTTCACAAAATACGCTCTCGTTCGGACCAGAGGTAAAATGTAGGTCCCGTATGTGAGTGTGGTCATGCACGTTAGAGATCCATACCCTGCTTGAAACATCAAAAGTTCGCCAAAATCCAAAATTTCCACGTAAAGAAAAACTCGTTTCCTAGCCAATATCGTACTTTCGGGTGGAGCATTGGAAAATCAAATATAGTGTCGATTTCCAGGACGATTGGAAAATCGTCGTACTTTCTGACCATCTTCTATATCTTCACCATGAACTCTTCACTTCTTATCACTGCGGTGTGGCCGAAAGTTCCGCTTGTTTGTCCGTACCTGCTATTGGTTTTGTTTACGAGCTGACGTCGCTCGCTACATCCGACGTTGTCCTGTCCGTGCTGTCCACAAGGTTCAACAGTTATTTTTTCCTGTTTTTTTTTTATCCTAGAGCTAGCCCTTTCTATCGTTGGCAAGTGATTTCGAGTGATATCGTAGGTCCTCTTTTTCGTTTTAACAAAGGTAATTCCTTTATACTTGTAGTGGCTGCTACTACACCGAATTTCATTTTTTTCTTTCCTTTGCGCAGCACCACTACAATTGTCTTTTTGAAAATCCTTAAAGAACAAGTCGTCCTGCTATCTGGTATTCCTCAATACCTGATTACCGATAACAGTGAACAGCGTAGTAGCCGTTAAATCACTTCATGTGTACACGTTATCACACCTGCTTCCTTTTCATCGTCCGTTACCATCCTCAAACTAATCCTGCCAAACGTGGTAACCGCACCCTCAAGACTATGCTTGCTTCCTATATATGTGACAGCCAGCTTCACTAGGTCAACCTTTCAAAAATTTTCTGTGTATCCGAACGTCTAAACATGAAATACTTTGACTGTACTTCTTTCTTTGCCTTGATTGGTCCTGAATATTTACTCAGCGTTGATTATTCCGGACAGCTATCCGAAATAAGGGACATAAATATTCGCGACTCTTCTAATCCCGAACGTTTCATAAATATCCATTCCCATATTCTAAAGAAATTTTCCTCTGCATATTGCAATACCCTTAATCTTCGACGTTGTCTCGTTAAATTTAAATTAGGAGAATCTATTTGGGGCCGTAATTGTGCTTTGTTCGACGCTTCACGGCACTTTAACGCCAAACTTGCCCTTACATTTCTTGGTTCTTTCCATATTAGTAAAGTTATTTCTCCTTGGACTTATGAACTCATCGATCCTAACGGTGCTAATGGTATCTAGCACGTAATTCTTTCCCATTCTTCCCATTCTGATGATCCTAATGTACCGTTACTTTGTTACTGTCCTTTAGTCGCCACACACGTCGAAAGTCTCGTTATTTGTCCTGTTGTTTATCTGTGCGCTATTTACAACTGCATTTTTTTCAATATCAGTGATACCAATGCTGCATCTTGTAAGTCGATTACTTTTCTTTATCATGCTCCCCAAATAAACTGTTTTTCTGCTCAGTTGAATTTCAACACTTCCTTCTTGCAGGCGCCTCATAAATTTCAGTCTTCTCTCGACTTCACCCATAGTCCAAGATTCACAATTCCTAAAGGCTCTTTCCTTATATTTAGATTAAAGTTGATGCGATCAAATTATATTTGTGAAAAAATGCTTTCCTTCCTAATACAATTCTGCAATGTATATCATGCTTACTTCTACCGTCCTCTGTAACTCTACTTCCTAAATAATAAAATGCCTCAAACACCTTAGGGCCCGGATGCCTAAAGGGCTCAAGATAGGCAGATAAAAGGAAAGAAATACAATATTGTTTAGTAAACTGAAATTTTAGTTGGTACAACAAAGGTGGTCAAAGACATAGTAACAGATAGAATCTGAGGAACGTTCCACGTTAATTTTACTTATCCTTATAAACAGAAAATACGGGATGAAAGAAGAAAATTAAAATAGTACCATTTCTCATTATTTTTAAAATTACATATTTTAATTAATTGAAATGAAGTTTTGAAAAAAGATGCCATCTTGACCAATACGGGCAAAATCTAAATTTGCAGAGATTAATTATAAAAGCGTACCTCCTTAAAAAAAGTTCGTGTATATATAAGTAAACGTTTTGTATTATCTAATTGGATTCACGTTTTACTCACATCATTGATGCAGTATTTAAGTAGACATTTGAAAAAGAAAGATTCTTTCATTTTTTTGAAATAAATTTACATAAATTCTTAATATAAAAAATAATCATGTATGATCTAGTTAATTCACTGAATAAAAGCCAACATTTGGATGGTGATGACAATATCGAACCGAACTTGTTATTTGCAAAGAGAAACACTTGAAGCGATAGAAATTAAAAGGATGAAATTTACGTATCGCAATTGAAGTCGACTTTGCATAAATCAGAGCATTTGACGAATGATATCTTTTGTTATGAACTAAACAATTCTTATTGGTTTGGGACAACGAGCCGCTTTGCTGATTTTAATACTGTTAAAGCGTGAAGTTTTCTGAACAATATGGATGTTTATAGATTTATAGATTTTTGCGAACCAGTGAAACAATTTAAAACACGGTACTTAACAAAATTTCGTGCAAGTGCAAGTATTATTATTAAATTGTTTAGTTAGTTTAATTTTCGCTGATTTTAAAAATCGTATGTAGACTTGTATATTTCAAATTAGTTAGGTAATACGATTGTTTTAGAGCTCCAATTAATACTTGAATTAATTTTTCAAAAGTTACTGCAAATATAAGCGTAAATATTAATTCTACTTCTAGTCCTCGATTAAGCTCAGCAGGGTTTATTCAAATTCGGTTAAAATCATTTTTTAATTCTACTACTATTGAATTCGTTGAAAATTATTTTTTACTTACACCTCGTGAAAATTTTGTCTAATTTTATACAATAATCAATCCTTGTGACAAAAGTTTATGTTCAAAGTTTTAAAGCATTAACAACCTGTATAGTCTGAAATTAATTAAGGCTCCTGATTTCAGAAGTCAGATTAGCTTTTTTGATTTGTCTTTTTTTTTGTAAAGGACTTTATAAAAATATGTAAATGAACATTTTGTATTTAATAGTTTTTTGCGAGAAGTTGTGGCTTTAAAGTTAAATTTATACGAAGATTCATTTAGGAAATTTTTAAAACAAGGGGCAAATTACACGTATCTTGATAAAGGGTATATTTGTAAAAGAAATAAACACGATGCAAGTCCTGTATCTTTATTCTGAGTGTAAGTTGGAACTTCAGTTATTTATTATGTGGTATATACTACTCTAATTTTCATATTTCTATGTAATTATATGTAAATGTTTAGACTTTAAAAGTTCTAGCAAATATTAGTATACTAATTTTCTTGAGCGTGGGACTATAAATCTTGATAGCTGCCTTTCGTGCTAAAGGTGAGAGGAGCGAATCTATCGCTAATTGCGTATCTCTTCCGAGGTGGTCGATAGTGCGGAGGCTATAGGTTTAGGGTCGAGCTTCAAATTTTACTATACGTTGCGTGGGCGGGTTTCTGTAGCTCGAATACTGATACAGCACAAGAAATTTGGGATTTTCGTTGATTATCCATTTCATGCTACGGGCCGGTTTACGCGTAAGGTTAGGATCATCTGCATTTTGCCGAATCAACCACCCGAACGCAATTGCCGTCCGACGTGGATTATATACAAACATCGATTTTTCTGGTGGCGTCTGGCCTAACTCAAACATATAACGGGCGACATTTCAATACGCATCCCTCTCAGTGTCGCATCGTTAAGGGCTACGTTTTGCATGCTCGAAGTCCGGGGTTCAGTGCTCTGCTATGTCTGCTCTTTTTTATAAATTATACTGCATTTTTTTACAACTTCTGCTATACACAAGAGGAGCAAAACGAACTCTTTTAGTGCCGGTGCGGTCTGGAATAGCTAAATTGTTACTTACATTTAATAAAATATATGTTTCATTTACTGAAAAAGCTTTTACAACGCCTAATTTAATGTCTCTCTTTTAATTTGATCTTTTTTTCAATTTTTAGCATACTTTCTGTGATTACTTTGACAACTGTCAAACTACGAACATTTACGATCTTTACCAAAAGATTGGTATATACTAAAGCTTTGCCGTGCCGTGTGCATAAAACGAAAGACAATGGATTGTATTTTTCGTAAATGTCTTTTTACATTTGCGCTGATACTTTCTCGAAATTATAATCACAGCAGTAGTATTCCTTTCAAGTTGTACTACTATTAAAAGGATTAAAATAATCAAATACTTTCATATATTTTGAGGTATTTCAAAGTACATTCGTTGCTACAAATTCAACAAAAACAACTCGGCGGTTTCATTGATTACAATAACTTCGACAAGACAGGATGCGTTCAGGAACATGCCTTGAGTAGTTAAGCACAGTTGCTCGAGCATTCTGCAATTATAGCTTATTTCAGTCGTTCATTTTGCCAATGGAATTAATATCTGTTGGGTTTTTATATTTACATTACTTATTCAAAAAATATTATTCCCATTGGTGAAAAGAAAAAGTTCAAATCGTCTGTTTACTTTTACATTCCTTACAACGCATAATGATTACAAACAGCTTTTGTTTTTTACACTAATTTACCCTACCTGGTCCCGCGAAACCCTGGTTGACCCTAGCTGGGCCTAACTCACTCTGGGCGGCCCTAAGAGACAATAGTTGACCCTAACTGGCTCTAGCTGGCCCTAGCTGGCCCTAGCTGATCCTAGTTGGTCTTGGTCCTATTTGACTTTGACCCACCCGCTTTGGTCTTGGCTCGCCCTATCTGGTTCTGGTTGATCTTGGCTCGCCCTATCTGGTCTTGGCTAGTCCTGACTAGTCATGGCTGGTTCTGGCTGGGTCTGACTGCTCCTGGTTGGTCCTGGCTGGTTATGGCTGGTCCTGGCTGTCCTGGCTGATCCTGGTTGGTTCTAGCTGATCGTGTCTGGTTCTGGCTGGTCCTGGCTGGTCTTGACTGGTCCTGGCTAGTCCTAGCTGCGATAACGTCTGTGTGTTAGAGGGAGCTGATTGTATTACTAAAAATGTAGTAGCAAATATGAAATTACTATCCTACCTTTCTCTTCTTTTGCTTTGCCTGGCTAGCTCAACGAAAATTATACAAAACTGAAATGAAACAGCAATCCCAAGAAACATATACATTCAAAAACAATTTCTTTTATACAAAAGAATTTATTAATCAGTTTACGCTTAAGTTCATGCATAAATTTATTCTTAATTGCCTATTTACTAAAATAATTCTTACCTAATCTTTATTAACAAAAAACTCAAATACCTCCCCTAACAGGTACAAAATCTCTTTTAGTTGATGCGTGGATAATTTTCCTATCTCTTATTACCCGCTAGTGAATATAATTGACCCATGACCCTCCACAGATAACTCATTAAAGGTCAAAATACTTCGAACCTCGACCTCAAAATTTACAATAAATTATCCGCTTCTCAAAAAAAAAATTAAGAATTTATTCTAGATTTAAATTACTAAATATTCAAATATTATCAATTAACAAACAAAAAATTTAAAATTTTATACTTGTGACTATTTGTTAAAGAGCGCTTATCCAAACATTTCTTTATCGTTACCTTCAACGGTATTAAATCCTTCCTGGTCTTATTTTAAATTGGCGTCTAAGTCCCAGTTTACAAGATCATTCATTTTATCTTAAATCTTCATTTGACATTATAACATTAGTTTGCAAGGTACGTTTTCATTGTTACTTGTGGAACGCCGATGAGATTAATTACAAATCATTTGTATCATTTGTATCATTTTATACAGTAATTTAATTAATTGATTTTAAATTAGTTCTTGTATCGAAGAACGTTCAATCTTCATTGTATTTTAGCAAACAGTGATGCTTCATCAATATATTGCAGTTGAAAACTTCAATGTTACTCGTTAAACTAATTTAAAGTATTCCACTCTGCTTTAAATCTTACATGTTACTTTAGTTTAGAGAGAATCAAACGCGAATGAATCGTTCTCATCATTCGGTTTTATATAAAAATTATCTTTACGTCATCATTCGGGATCCTTCCTGATTCATTTGGAACATAACACACTCTGGTATATCAATATTTCCGCAAATTCCACAGTTATATTGATCTAATTAGCGTCAGACCACCGTGGCCGATATGATTTACGAGCGTCGCAAGACGTTGTCGACATTTTTCTAACGTATGGAGTTAATCTGCTGCTTCCCCCTTTCTTATTGTGAAACGGACAACTATAAATAATTCTTATATATTTTATGGCACTTTTAATCGCCGCGTTCTTACAATCGTGGCATTCATTTATTTAATGTCTTTTTAAAACATTTCTAGTAAGGATGATGTATCTGTCTTTATTAATCGTGAAGGTTCTGGAATTTAGGCTCTATTCAAAACTCTTAAAATGAATTTAAACGCTATATCTACACACATAATTAATAAGGGCCTATTTATACTTTGCAAATGCAATAAGATTTGTAAGGATTTGTATTCTTAACAATTGTACATGAAAAATGATTTGTTTCTATGGTAATTGAAACCTGTTCTAACACATCTGTATGCTTGAAAAATGTACCTAGTAATTTTAATTAATAAGGGCTTTGTTGATGAATGTACAGTAATATAGACTTTATTCGGCGTATTATTTACCGGGACTTAGAGTTGACCTTGCATTATGCTGTGAATAATAAGAGCGGCGCGCTCTCCACCCTCTATCTCAAAAACGGTCGAGCATACAAGAAAACGTTTGGGTCAAAAGTTGTAGAACATTTTATTCTCTACAATTTTTATAATAAACGCACTTGGCATTAAAGCCATAGGATTCGAAAAATTTGCAAAAAGGCCATTTTTGTGACTTTTAACCTAGAATATCTTAAGACGCGGACACGAGATTTGATGAGACTTTTGAGACAACTTTTAGAACTCCAAAATAAAGGTTTATACAAGTTTACAGCTTATTATCTCTCATTCTGAGGTGAAACCCTTAATATGACTGGACTATAAACCTTTATATTCATAAGTCATACGCGGACCAATTAAGTCATAAAGTCAACTCATTATTTGGGGCTACACATGTTGAAATCCGCTCCTGTGCTCGGTAATACGAAGACCTATCCGTGTTCCAATTTCAAAGGTAACTTATTCGCAGTTCTTAATCAGTGCTTATTTAAATACGCTGAGACAGACAACTGATGATGCGTCCCATCAAGACTATATTTAATCCACTTCAACGTGAGTTATAAAAGAGCCTGCTTATTTCATCTTGTAGGTCATAAACAACTCATCAAAATAAAAGAATTTCAAACTGGTAGTTCTAATAATAATAGGTAGTGTTAGGCTTTCAAGACATTAATCTTTTAGGTCTAGAACTTCTGAAATTACCATTTCTTCGCTGTAAATTTGAATCCACAGGTGTTTTACTTTGTTATCGTCCCACGCTTCTTTGTAAAACACGAGATATTTGGGTGGTTTGTGCGTAAACAGTCGAAATGCGTTTGTATTTCTTTGTGATTGGTTTATACATATTGCAGGATATGGTTGTTGTTAATGTGAAGTTCATAAATGTTATAAACGTAGTTTAACAACTGCGTTACACGGTTCTTGGGTTTAATGATATCGTAAAATTTCTATTTTATGACAGTATCCTAACTACATTAATAGCTAAAAGTTCATAGCCTCACTATTATTATAGGTGTCTTGTACTATTACTAAAACTGTATTATGAAAATTCGATATCGGATTATAGGGTGGTGCTAGTTACGGGTCCCCCAAGGATAATCAATGGGTTGCTTGGGAGTACACAAACAATTTGGAAAAAAGGATAATGTATGTATTATTAACTAAAGGTTTACACATGAGTAGTGTAAAACCAGGCTATCCACCACTTCATTTCATCCAGCTTCCCTCATTTCCTCACACATCTGGACCAAATCGTTTTCTTCGACTAACCATTTTCATCTTTCGAGATAAATGTACCTTGTTTGGTATCAATTAATATTAGATTTTTCTCAGCTACCTGAATTTCGGGGAATTTTTTTGGATAACATCACCCCCCCCCCCCCGAAGCTACTTCAATTTTAAGAATTTTTGCCGGTAACATTCTGAATCAAATAGTTTTCTTCTACTAGCCATTTCATCTTTTGCAATAAATGTATCTTGTATGGTCTCATTTAATATTAGATTTTTCTCAGCTACCCGAATTTCTTTAAATTTTTCAGCGAGCTACCTTCATTTTAAGATTTTTTGCTGGTAGCGATTTTTTGGCTGTCAGCATAAATTTTTTAACCATGCGATACATCAAATTAGTCTAGAATTTTACGCGAAATTTTAAATAGGATCGCTACTTACAAAGTTACACTTTAAAGCTCCCAAACCTCTAAATTTTTGCTCATCTATAATATATGCTTTAACCAACCATTCCTGAAAATCTAAAACCGTGGGAATTTTAGAAATGATCCCTTTATAAGCCATAAATGTTTGATATTTAAAAACATTTTCAAAAAAACGGTCTAGCCCTTTATAACCCATAAGTGTTTGATATTTAAAAATATTTTCAAACATTAATGTTCTGTTCATAGAATAATGTAAAACATTCCAATGTAATGTGTTTTTAATATATAAATGGGAAGGTTAAGTTTAACGTTATCATCGCCCAAATTACATGTGAAAACGGTGTATAATTTTTTTTCTATAAACTTTCTATTAATTATATCATTGACTGAGTGCTTTTGAGGTATACCAGATATATATTTCATATAGGTAAAATCACCACAACGCTATGCTACCGGCTACCTAGTTTCAGCTACTTTCCCAAGGTCGTGGTGACGTCATAGCCCTTTATAAATAAAGAACAATGCAATACTATCCTGAAATATTTATTCCGACATTATACATAACGAAATTTAAAAATATTTAATGCCAAGCATGGATTCATTTAAACTTAATTTTAATAAAAAGTTATACACAGAAAACAGCTCTTTCTTTATGTTTGTTTGGAGTGGTTTTAATTTTATATAATTTTATTCGCAACTTAAAATTTAAATCGACACCCAAGTCCTCTATCTCCTTTTCCAGCCAATAGTTTGATACATAAAGACCGGCTAGGTTTTCGAATTGCAAAATGTACCGAAGTATGCCTCTATATATAAAGTCTTTGATTCCACCGACCACCAGATCTATTCCTTCGTGTAATTCTTGCAGCTTGCGACAATCTTTTAATCGCGGTTTTTCCACTAAATCCTGCATACGTATCTTGTTAGCTTGATCGACTTCTTCTTGTCGGTATTGGAAGGAATCCTTATTCTCCCACTCACTGTTGCGTAGTTTCATGTCCACCACTTTTGGGAACATATGGTTGTTATAGGTTGTAAGACCCTCGGTTTTAAATGATCCGAAAGGCTCTTTACTAAGTAAATATACAATGTTTAGAGGAACCCCTTTGCATTTGGTGTACGCCGAAGTTACGAAACCCGCATTCCTTAGTTCGTTTATGTTATCTGCCATTTCGATAAATACGTTTTAGAAGAACCTTTTAAAAAGTATACGGATTTAGTACCATCCTTTTCCGCAAGGACGCCTACATAACTAAAAGTCTTTTTTATTAACCACAAATGCATACGGTTTGTAGAAACCGGATGTATCTAAGTCAATCCATTTGCACATAAAATAATCCTTTAATTCTTCCTCATTTTCTCTAATAAGATGTTCTTTGTCTAACGCTTCTTTGTATTGTTCGTGTATTGTCGCAGTGTTTTTCATGTAGTCCAACTTTCGCCTTTTTGCATCCATTTCCTCTAATCCCAACTGTCTTTTTCTTCCACTTTCAGCGTATGGTGTGCATAATGGGGCAACTTCCTTTAGCGCAAACGGATAGAGTTTACTACCAATATTTACGCGTTGTTGTACAACCTCTGGACGAATGTTAGGCGTATCTATCAACCCCAATTCCGAAATGACTATTTCTTTTGGAATTGTAGAATATGGTGTTGCAGATTGTGTAAAATATATACTACCTGCTGTAATGTAGCACTTGTGTTAGATTTTTATTTTATCTTGGCTATCTTCCTCCTCTACTATCTCCAAATAATTTGCAGGTAAATAGTTAAAACTAAAAGCCAAAAGCACATACTTTATCAATGTTTCCTTTTCTCTGGTTTTTCGGACAACTTAATTTGCAAGCCCGTCAATTTCTTTGTATTGCTATTCCCCCAATACACGTACTGTAGTAGGTTATTATACACTAGACAGCAGCTATTTTGTAGCTTATTCGATAGTTTACTCCACATTTTGGCAAGTGGTACCGAGGACATTGGAGTCTTTAGGATGTATAACTTACTATCTTCCAATAAGGTTAAACAGTCTTCTTAAGGGATTATACACTCGTTCCGCACTGATATAGTTTCCAATTGTACAGTTGCATATTCTCGCATCCAATCGCATAATACAACGTTCTTTAGCCAAAGCAGACGCGACTGTTTTCTTTAAACGTGCATCTGGACAACGTAAAAAATCTAGTATATGATTTCCAAGTTGTTTATTAACACCAGGTCTTGTTATCTTAACCACAAATTTGTCGTATATCTTAATTCTTGCATTGGTTGTTAGTTAATAACACAAGGTACTTTCTAGTATGTCCTCGACTACGTACGAACGCCCGCCCGCCCGCCCGCCCGCTCGCCCGCCCGCCCGCCCGCCCGCCCGCTCGCCCGCCCGCCCGCCCGCCCGCTCGCCCGCCCACCCGCTCGTTCGCCCAACCGCCCGCTCGCCCACCCGCCCGTCCGCCTGCCCGCCCGCCCGCCCGCCCGCCTTCCCGCCCGCCCGCCCTCCCGCCCGCTTATCTGACACAAATTTGTTGTATATCTTAATTCTTGCATTGGTTGTTAGCCATGTTAAACAATCAATTCCCACAGTTTTATCGTTGTCAACTATAATATTACACTTTTCTTCGTATTCGCCCTTATAGCAAAAGTTATGGTTTGTAGTTAAATAATTACACATCTTCATCTTGCTAAATATGCCAGCAAAATCTTGGGTTACATCCATGTCAAAAAGATAGAAATAGTCTTTTTCGAGTTCGTCTAATATATCTGGTAGTTCCGCCAATAAAGTTTCCAACTTAACATCTGCTAGTTCCACTTTGTATGGAACACATATAGGATTTTGGAAATTTTTATTAATGCATTCGAGGTCTTTTTTTCCGATAATTTCTTTTACTCTCTGGCCCATCTTGTTAGTGCTTTCCAGCTTTCCAGCTTTAACACCATGCCTAGCGGAAACAAATCGGTCGAACTTTCTTCGTAGAAAGTTGTTAAATGCACCACAAATTTCTTTTTAGGGTAAACATCCTTTTCTGTCATATCGCTTACATTCTCTTGTTTAGGAACAGTTTTTAATCCGACCTAGGTCGGACTGGGCAGGGGTGCGCATCGACATATGCCTGGATATATGTCGGATATATGTAGGATGCTAGGTTAGAGTGAAATTGTATCATAGGCTGAAATTGCCCCATAGGGTGAAATTGTCTCATAGGGTGAAATTGCTCTGACCTAGGTCGGATTTATTTCGAATGTTGGACATATGTCAGACATATGGTGGACTTGGCTGACATATGTTGGATACATGTTGGACATATGTTTAACATATGTCGGATATGTAGGATGTATACTGGACATATGTCGGATGTATGTTAGATATAGTTTGTATGTATGTCGGATGTATGTCATACGGATGCGAGAGGAGAGGGAAGGACAAAGTAGGGTGCAGAGGAGGGTTTATATTAGTTTACGTTGTTAGGAGTTAGGTTAGTCGGTGTTGCTTGGAGTTAGGTTAGGTTAGTTGGACTTGTCAGGAGTTAGGTTAGCTAGTGTTGTCTGGAGTTAAGTTAGGTTAGTTGGACTTGAGTGGACTTAGGTTAGATAGAAGGAAAAATTGATAGGTTAGGTCAGCGCCGCGGCGCTGACCTAACCTATCAATTTTTCCTAACATCTAGGACAACGAATTGAAAGGTGACAGAAGCACATCCGTTACAAATTTATAATTCTTTAGTTACGTCCAAGAGTTTGGTGTCACAGCAATTGTTGTAACATAAACGTTATAAAGTTACCGCAACGCCCTGGGAAGTGTGTTTTCGTGTAGTAATATGTCGATTAACAATTGAAGCAAGAAGAGAGCACATTTTTCATGTTAGTGTCTACTTTTGATAGGGGGAAACCAAAGCCTTTAAAGCAAAGAAATGGCTCTTGATATTAGAAGTTGAAGAGGTAAGAGTGCCAATTCTGAGGGATTCCTAACATAAAATATATGCGCGCGCGCAAGAAGAGGAATGCAAGGTGTCATCATTAAATTTTTAGTTCTATAGCCGGTTGGACGCGTACCTCCATTGTTTCCTACTGAGCTAACCTACACATTTCCTTGAAATTGCCACAGGCTACAGTAGATAAGCTACCTTCGTACGAGCGCAAAAACCTGGTTTTCTTATGGGATTTAACATTGGAAATTCCAAGGTCCAAAAAGATTATTTTTGATAGATACAAAAGTCATTCACCCTAGCATTGACCTGTCACATGCAAACCTCCACATCCCTCCACATATCTCCACATCCCTCCACATCCCTCCACATCCCTCCACATCCCTCCCCATCCCCTACATCTCTCTACATCCCTCC
Organism: Platerodrilus igneus; assembly: GCA_036346225.1. Lineage (NCBI taxonomy): Eukaryota > Metazoa > Arthropoda > Insecta > Coleoptera > Lycidae > Platerodrilus > Platerodrilus igneus. The sequence continues at coordinate 1,426,279 of JARFIW010001373.1, read as the reverse complement.
ACATTCCTCCACAACCCTCCACATCCATCCACATTCCTTCACATTCTTCCACATCTTTCCACATCTCCCCACATTCCTCCACATCACTCCCCATCTCTTCACATCCCTCCACATTAAAGCCCCGAACCTTTAAATTTTTTGTTTAATTAATTTTAACTCGATCTTTAAATCCTTTTTGGTTACCCGAAATGTTCGTTTTAATCAGAAATTTTCTCGCATAACTTAAAACCGTCGGAATTGTTCAAATCAAACCACCCTTACAAAAGTTATACACCCGATTTTAGGAAGTTATTCGAAATCGTCTTAGGGTATATATAATATCGGTCTCGATTTTTCTGGCGAACCAAAATCTTTAGGAATTTTTTAATTCGAAGCAACCCTCAGGAGAATTGTACCCTTATGCCTAATATCAAACTTATTAAAATTTGTATAAAAGTATTGCGCGGGTTCTAATTCTAGTTCTTCTGGAATTGCACAATATGGTGTTGCAGATTGTGTAAATTATGTACTACCTGCTTTAATGTAGCACTTGTGTAAGATTTTTATTTTATCTTGGCTGTCTTCCTCCTGTACTATCTCTAAATAATTTATAGGTAAATAGTTTAAACTAAAAGCCAAAAGTACATACTTTATCAATTTCCCTTTCCTCTGGTTTTTCGGTCAACTTAATTTGCAAGTCAAACAATTTCTTTGTATTGCTATTCCCCCAATACAAATACTGTAGTAGGTTTTTATACACTAAACAGCAGCTTTTGCACCTTATCCGATGGCTTACTCCACATTTTGGCAAGTGATACAGAGTACATTGGCGCCTTTAGGAAGTATAACTTACTATCTACCAATAAGGTTAAACAGTCTTTTAAGTGATTACAAGCTTTGGTTTGTAGTGTTTGTATGGTTTGTATGTGCTTTAGGCTTTTAGTTTTAACTATTTACCTGTAAATTACTTGAAGATAGTAGAGGAGGAAGAGAGCCAAGATAAAATAAGAATCTTACACAATTGCTACATTAAAGCAGGTAGTACATAATTTACACAATCTGCAACACCATATTCTACAATTCCAAAAGAAATAGAATTAGAACCCGCGCAATACTTTTATACAAATTTTAATAAGTTTGATATTAGGTATAAGGGTGCAATTCACCCGAGGGTTGCTTCGAATTTAAAAATTTATAAAGATTTGGGTTCTCCAGAAAAATACTGATATTATGTGTCATACCCTAAGCCGATTTCGGATAACTTCATAAAATCGGGGGTATAACTTTTGTAAGGGTGGTTTGATTTAAACAATTCCGACGGTTTTAAGTTATCCGGGAAAATTCCGGATTAAAACGAACATCTCGGATAACCAAAAAGGATTTAAAGATCGAGTTAAAATTAATTAAAAAAATTTAAAGGTTCCACTCTTTAACGTTGAAGGATGTGGAAGGATGTGGAGGGATGTTGAGAGATGTGAGAGATGTTGAGAGATTTCTATTACCTGTTTGTTCGTAACTTTGTCCGTCCACGATGTCTTCATTATACGTTTGTTGCACCACATTCTAAAGGCTTCGATCTTTTTCCTGTCTGTTTTTTCTACTGTCTACGTTTCACATCCGCAGAGTGCTACGCTCCATACAAATGCTTTCAGCAATCATTTCTTTGTTTTTCTGTTTGTTGCCTTCAAATACAGTAGTTGCTTTTTCTTGTTAAATGTAGCATAGTCTTGTGCTGATTTTTGTTTTATATCTTCGAATGTAAGGTATGGTAGATTTAATTCGTAAGGAAATTAAGAATATGAATAATAGTATGTAATACAAATCAAATTTGAATAATTGTTTTCTCTCATGTTTGCTTGATTTGAAAGAATCCAATTTTAAGTTGTTATAATAAGAACGCAGGATTTGATTTGTGCGCCATTTTGCTCGTTTTGATTCAATAGACCGATATTTGGGATAGGTATATAGGAGACAGATAGGAGTTAGTAATCATGGAGCGCTATACGATACAGCAACGTGTGAATGTTTGGTTGCTACGATTCGTAAAATGCGTCCAACTTTCGGTAGAAATTGTTTTCCGAATTCATCAACTGTGAAAAAAATAATAAAATATTCAAAGGTATTGGTTCAGCTCGTAGAGGTCGTTCAAAATAAACCATGGCGGCAGTTTGCGGGAGTGTGGCTAAAAAGTCTAGAGACCTCGATTCCTATCATGCACTAAAATTAGACAATTTAATAGTCACTCTTTACCGTTTCCCACTGAAGATTTGTATCTCCATGCTTACAAACTCCAACTGACCCAACAATCTATGCCATTATAATGTGAACAAGGGCCGCTATACTTGCGGCCACGTCCACAGTGCTCCACCCGAAGATACTATATTGGGTTTAAACGCGAAATTAATGTGCTTCAAATGTAATCTAACTTCAAAATTAATCAATTCTAAATAAAAATCTAACAAAGTGAAACAAAACTAAAAATAGGGTTTGAATAATGGTACCCCTAGCGTTGACTTTGGAGTGTGTCCGATCAACAAGACACAAAAAAATAAAAAGGGGAAGGATTCGAAATACCGGATAGCAGCTGCCAGCTCTACTTACCGGTGGCACCTGAAAGGTCGCCTTAAAACTATTCAAATATAGCTAGCTAATTTACAAAAAATGGATTAAAATTTTCTAAGCATTCACCAAATGTTTTAATAGTAGATGTAATACACGTTTCTACCTGTGTGATTTATCACATAATCGATAGCTTCCCGTATAGCAACCAATTCGCACTGGAAGATAGTGCTCCAGTTCGCGAGTTTGATCTGAAACCGAAACACTTTCCTTTGCTCATTATATACGACAAACGCCGCGCCTGCTTGCCCATCGTCCATACGCAAACCGTCCGTATAAATTCTGATCCCTACCGCGGCCCCATCATCTTCGACAAATTCGACACCTCTAACATCGGCCGGGTGCCCTAACTCTGACACGACGATTTTCCTCTCAGGATGCAAGATTCAAACTCGCTATAATTTTCTGTCCTTTCCCTGTATTAACTAATCTTCTATCTCTGATCTCCCTAACCTCATATTCGATAGGGAGGGTCCTACTAATCACCAGGACCGCCTCCGTGGAGGTGGTGCTGTACACCTTCGCCGCCTTGAGTGTTGATATGCGTTGTACGCTCGTCGGCTGTTGAGTTTCTCTCACTTTACAACCCTCCGCCCAAACTGATGTTGCGTACAGCATCGCCTGCTCCGACGTCCATGCACAGCGAAGAGAGTTTACTAATTGGATTTGGTGACCAGCACTGGCACCCATAATTTTGCGATTTAATATAATACCTATAGACTTCTTGTATGCAGTTTTTTAAAGTCTTAGGTTTATGCCAACAAGCCCAGAGTAACCAAGCATTGAATCTCGAAATTAAACGCTATATCAACGAAATACCGCGACATTTATGCAAAACCGCTACTGACAATTTCACCGGAAGGGTACGTGTTTTATTTCAAATTAAAATTTTGCGCTTTTTATGTAACACCTGTTGCGTCCCGAAGCAATTTATGTTAGTATTCAAGCAATTATTGATAGTGCTCTTCAAACAATCTGAATTACAGAAGCTTGTGTATAAAAGTTAGGATTACCGCGACAGCGGGCACATGTGGATTTGATTGCAGTGGTCAATGCTGCAGTTACAAAAGATAGAGGTTTTGTAAATTGTTCCACTAGTCCACTTCGCATTGAAAATATTGTGTTGGGTACCAACGTTCACGCTCTCAACGAATTATGTGGTGCTTGACCTAGTCTGCCTATAGATGCTAATATTCGGAATAGATTTTCTACTGTCACTCTCGCTGATCTCTATTTTGCAATTGGCGCACCGATAGAGTTTTTGTTGAGATCCGATCTCTACTTAGATATTTAAGAAAATTCGCCGCACATAATTCAGGAGATACCAGGTGCCATCTCAATTATTTTTGGTTGGATCATAGGTGGAAATATATATATATATATATATATATATATATAGATATATATATATATATATATATATATATATTGCCGTGGAACTCCGCTCTAATTTAGTACTCTCTCAAAACATTCGAGCATCAACGTTGGGCCATCAAAATTATGCCGTGGTACTCGGGTAAAATCCTCACCAACAAAAATATTTTCGAAAATTTTATAAAAGTTTCAAAACTCGAAACTTCAAAAATTAAATAATACAAAAAAATATTTCTTCCTCGGTTGAACGGCCTTCTTCAACTGCTTCCGGCTAGCTCATTTGGACCTCCTTTTGGATATCTATATTTACTCTCAAATTCTATCATTCACGCATACTCCCAATAAAACCACAAAATACAACGAACATACAATCTTTTATTTATTCCTATTTACAAATGCAATTCAACACTGTCCATATTTTATTGTTCACGTTACACTTCAGTAACTCTTATTTTGTAATGTCCTGTATTTACCTTTTTAAATCATCAAACACATAAAATGTACTCGGAGTAAATGGACCTTGAAAAATACCTTCTCTAAAATTCTTTCTTTATAATTTAATTATTTATTTTAATAATATAAGTAAACTGTGGGGTATGGTGAGCTTATAATAACCTAACTAATTCTGCATAATGTATGCCCTTCTACTTTGCATACTCTTAAAATAAAAAAAAACAAAGCCATGTACTCTTCACAAAATTTCACGTTCTGATAGAACGTTTAAAAGCTTTCTAGACACCTTCAAATTTTTAGTTGAATACCGTAATAAAGTTATTTACACATATTCTGTTCAATTATCTGGAAATTTCTTAGAAGATCTCCGCTCTGTAGATGATGCCATGTATTTTTCTCTCTGGTCTGCAGGTCGTTTCTCGCTATTACTAGATGAACTCCATCTAAGTTGATCCGCCAACGCCGTCTTCTCGGTGTAACCAAATTCCAAATTTCATTTCAATTATACTTCTTTCACAGTAATCTACGTTACTTAATGTCCCGCCACGAGTTGATAAAAAAATTATAGGTGATACCTCAATAAAAATTTTTACTCTCGGCACACTAACCGCGTTTTTAATTAAGAGGCTACCACTAAGCAATACAATTTAAATGATTTTATAATACTTACAACTCGTGTTGACTTTCATACGAGCTTTTGGGGCGATCGAAATAATAAGGGCTTTAATAATATTCTCCTAAACTATTTATATCTTTCCAATGTAACCTCTCCTGGCCACATTTATCCGAAATCCCCTGCTCACAACAACATATTCCCACAATTTTGCACTCAACTCCATTTTCAAATCTGCGAATTTCCGTCCTCGTTATAATATTTTAAGGAAATTACGCTACACTATCCTCGTGTTTATACCAAGTCAAACTAATATATTGACCAATCGTGGACCCAATGACGTTTCTCAAATCCCTCCTATACTATTGTGGTCTCATGCTTATACGTTTTCTACGTCTCTTTCTAACCTGGTTTGAGTGGTAGAAAATCAATATCCTTGTTTGTGCGCTGTCTACCACACGTGGAATTTCTCATTAGGATTTCATGCTAAAACATCCGACAGTTTGAACAATCCGTAGAATAATTTGTTCGTTATCTACAAATTAAACAGAACTTGAGATTTAGAAAATACGCAGGTGTTCAATCTTACACGAACGTTTTAAATACATTTTCACGATTTAGAGTTCGGCGTATTTTTACCCCACTGATATATTTGTCAGATAGCAACGCGTTTCATCTTGGTAACATTGGGTTTTTACACGCTTTTAAGCAAATTATACATCAATAATCGTTCAATTAAATTGAAATTAATTAATAAATTAATGGCATTGGCTTCTACCATTTAATTTCTTTGCAAACCTACTTAAATTTCATTAATTATTTATAAAATCTCGTTAATACCTGATACTTAAAAATGAATTAACTAATATAAATTTCGCACGTAATTTGTGGTTGTTCCTTTATACAGGGTGTTTTGAAATTGTTTCTTTTGATTTTGATTTTTTAAAACCACTATAATATATATATATATATATATATATATATATATATATAAAATAGAGAAGAATAATCCACATTTGGAATGCATATGTATATAACTAGATTTAATTTCCTTAAATGCAAGACGTAATTGAAAATCGTTAACAAGAGCCAAGCTTCAGTAGTATTAAGTATAACATCATCTAAACGATTAGGCTAGATAGCTCAATTGGTTAGAGCACTGATCCGGAAAATCAGAGGTTGCAGGTTCAAGTCCTGCTGTAGCCGTTCTTTTAGTGGTTTTCAATTACTAGTTCGATTTGAAATGGTAATTCAACTTTAAATACAAAGTTGGGTTTTCATATCATCTTAATAACTATTAATATATATATATATATATATATATATATATTTATTTATATGTATATATATATTTATATGTATATATATATATATATATATATATATATATATATATTGCTGTGTTTCCCTGTTCTAAATCGAGCCTCACGAATTGGGCGTCAAGAATGCTGTGAATCCTACAAAAAGCTATTCATTACCTTAACTGTGTTGGTCCATTGACTTTCTTCTGTTACTCGCCTCTTTACTCTTTCCGCCTCGGCTGCTCACCTAGTTAAACCTTCATCCTCAATCATAACAAAAAAACAAACACATTCCTATCACAAACACCAACGTTAACTCTATTTACATTAATATTCACAATACATTAAAATTTCAAAATTAAAATTCAGCATACATTTCAGTATCAGAAAATTTCAAGATTAAATTTATTATCATTTTAATGTGCATCCAGAATTAAAGTCCTTGTAGGATGCCTACTAATTACTATAACAATATATGCAGACCTGAGTCTGAGTACAAGGGAGCATCTACCACCCCTTTACGTTAATTAACCAGGTTCGTCTAATTGAGCTCAAACACATACCCAAATTTTCATCATAATCCAAAACATCAATACTAAATACCCCTTTCTACTTAAACAAGCAAATTTCACCTTAAAATTAAAATTTTATTGTTAGTACAATTTCACTACTGTCCATTTTAAGTAAATCAATTATAAAGTTATTCAACACACACCAAAACATCAAAGTTCGAACAAAATAGTATAATTTACCTGAAGGTTACTGCACTCGTAGCTTCAATGTACATCGTCCCTTTGTTAATCACACCATTCCAACCGGGTTATATTTACGGCTTCTGATTCTCAACGCTTTTAAAATTTTCTCCATCACCATTCATCTAAAGTTGTTTCAGGGCTTTTCCGGAACTCATCTGTGTATGTCTGAACCTTGTTTTGTGGATCCAGTCATGTTTACGAACCATTTAATTATTAACACCCCCGAAAAATAACAAAGAAATTCATACTTCTTTCACAAATATACGCCAAAACTGCCTACTTTTGTGTATTCATTTGTCGTTGTAAATTTTACTAATTGGTACAGTGATACTAAACTTTATTACCTTGTATCTTCTTTTCTAAGTGCACTAAAGTACATTCATTGTAGCACGTAAAGAACAAACTGTTTTAAATCACCAAAATATACGAGCAAACTTTAAATTATTCTATCAAACTCGGAAAACTAAAAAGCACTGTTTAACGCATTGAATCAAGTCGCAGATCTAAGAGAGCTTGTTCATATTCACCTCGGTATATATAGAGGTTAGCCTGTCTGTCGGTCTAGTCCACAAAACGGACAATTCTTCAGAATTTCGCATGCTAGGTTCCCATTCCGCAGCCCGGCATGCGATTTTTACGAAATTTGCACTCGCACCAGTTAAATCTCAGAAATTTCGACACGGCTCGCAACGTCTGGAAATAACTAATTGAATTTTATACAGAAATGTTATTTTTACCTCTCAATTTTGCCTTTTATTTTCACCCAATCGCAACCCAGTGACGTTGCTCCACTCACGCCTTTTACTATATGTGTCTTGGTCTTGCGCATATTATCTGTCTCTATCTACCCTGTTCTTATTGGTGCAAATTGATATTCTTTATTATCGATTATTTCAGTCCATGTGGACTGTGAAATAACCCACCTTTAGCATTTCCCGTAACTATTATGCCACGGTTTCTCCAACATTCTCTGTAACCATTAATTATCTGCAAAATTTACGCAGAATAAGCTTTTTAAAAATACGCAGGTGTTTAAACATAATGCTTCTAAATAACCCCTCTACGATTTGCATTTTATTGGGTTTTTACAAGTTTTTATAGATATTATATGTTACTAACGGTTCAATTAACTCCAATTAAAATAATACCCTTTAATTTTTAGTGAATCCTAATTAAATATTCAATTATTATCAGTACATTTTGTTTAATACCGGTTACTTAAAATTGAGTTAATTAATATAAATTTTGCACGTAATTTCTCTTTGTTTCTTTACTAGGAATAATTAAATTACACGTAGAGCTTTTAATACTGCTTCCTTTTTTATAGCAAGCGTCTTGTAGATGATTTAAATCTCTTATGTTTAATGAAACGAATGAAATTTTATGCTTCACGGTTTTTTAATAACGCGTACCTTTTCCCAAAGCTTCTACACGGTGATTAAAATTATTTGATGTGATTATTTAATTTTCTACCCTGGTCTAAATATGAGTAATATATATATATATATATATATATATATATATATATATATGTATACATTTTCTGTGAAGGCACCTTTGAAAAGAGCCCCAGCGTTGAGCTATCATAATACTGTAAAGTTTCTCTGTGTGCTTCGTATGCTTACAAGTTACAATCTCGTGCCCCACACTTTGGGCGTCATTACATTGTGAAGTCACCTCGGCTGCTCCTCTCTTGCAGTAAAATTCTTCTGAACCTTTCAAAGAAGCTTACATGGGCTTCTGAAAATCAAAGTTCACCTAACTGCCAGTTATAATCTGAAATATACTTCCCTACAATCCCTTAAAAAAAACCGCAACTACCAAAATACATCACGCACTATTTACACAGATTAAATTTTACTACTTTCCAAATTTTTGTCCATTACAACAGTTCACATACATAAAATTACATATTTTTGTGAAGAAAACAATTCATTTTTAAAAAATGTGTTAGGATTAAATATTTTTTATTATACATATACTCTATTTAAAGTAAGTGGGCTAGCCTCATACCTGACTTTAACCCCTGTCTTAATATGACTCAAATTAAAACCTTTTAAACCTGTTTGCAAAATAATAACGCTGCAATAACGAAAGTCGTCTTTATTTTGTACATAAACAACCTTTGTATCATTATATTAATGATCCCTCTCTACATAAACATATTTTCATTTAAATATAAAGTTTAATAAATTTTTGAATCCATAGAATTCATAAAAATAAGCACTCAAAATGTCAAAACACGTCAAATAACTCAACAACAATGTTTTAAAAAAATTAGTTATCTGGTAACCACTACACAGTCTGCATACGCCATCCATCCCTCGATGAAGCTGCCATCTATAATGACTCGGAGCTATGAAACCGCTCCTCAAGTTGAGTCACACCATTTCAGTCAACACGCAGCTATCAAATCTCACCAACTAACTATTGATAGTGCATCCAAACTTTCTCTATTCCTCTACTATTTCATGTACCATCAGCCAATCACGCCTCGATGCATTCACAATTGCAAATCCATCTTAGGACGCCTTGTAATCACCAACAACCAAAATAACTGTAATCTGTACTTACATGGTTTAGAGAAGCTTCGCTTTTATTTATATATGTACTTCAAGATTTTTCAAATAAGAAGAGCTACAGCGCACCCACTTGTGTGTAACAACAACTTTAAAAAGCATTGAATAATATTTGCTACTATTAGACTTAACGTCGATGACGAGCCAAGAAAAGAAGAGAGCTTCCTATTCCCTTATAGCTGGTTATATAGACCACAAACACACCCCAGTTGCTTAAGTTTCTCATAATTCCACTCCAAATAAACATATTTGATCACTTCTCAATTTAAAAACTGTTCTTTATGCGCGTTGTATAAATTCTGATAAAAAATTTAAACCATCTACTCTGCCACCTTTATTCCTAATACTCCATGTTACGACTGGTAGTGTTAAAAGTTTTGTTCACATTTTTTCTCACGACGGTCCTAAGAGCCCCACATGCGTATAAATTTACTCCTGAAATACTTCACTAAAGAAGGCGATTTCATAATTCTTGGGGTATCCATAAGTGGTGATATGCGCTTCCTTCTCTATTTCAATGCCATTCATCAAACTAGTGACTTACCCTCCCTCAGAGGTGATTTCTCTTCGTTAGAGCAAGAAAGGATCCAAGATCTTTATCCGCTGCTCTAACCATCGGAATTTTGACACCAAATGTGTAGGCACGACTGTCCTAAGAGCCCCACACGGCGTATAAATTTACCCCTGAAATACTTCACTAAAGAGAGCGAATCATAATTCTTAGGGTATCCATAAGCAATGATATGCGCTTTTTTTGTATACCAATACCATTGATCAATCTCGTGGCTTACTCGCCTTCAGAGGTGATTTTTCTTCGTTAGAGTAAGAAAGGACCCAAGGTCTTTATCCGCTGCTCTAACCATCGGAATTTTGACACCAAATATTTAGGCATGTATTACAACAGTTTGTGCTTACCACATCTCGATAGAAGTTAGGCAAAGATAGGCAAGTACTATCATTTCTAAAATGGCGTATCTATAGTAATGTTATTTAACTTATAAAAGCTGATAACTGTAGCAGAGAAAGTACATTTCCTGAAGAATCGCTGTAATAGTGATTCGTGCTTCTTATAAGAGCAGAAGTGATGTATGATGATTAGTGTGCCCCGAGTGTGTACAGATTTATTGACCAAACGCAAATGTTCTTCGAACATCTTATTGATGTTAACATAAGAGCATTTATATCGGTATAGTTTAATCTACAATCGAATAATTCTCTTATTATCAGTGAAAGTGTGGTTAGAACCAACTGATACAGAAGGTACGTTAAGAATATAATATTACCTAATATTTCTTCCAGCGAAAGGAAATTGTGTAACTGAAATTAATATTATAATTTAAAATTCAAATATACAAATCAATACGAATTAGGAAAGAAACTACACTAATTAGATTAACTCCAAGATAAATCTGTCATTTAATTAGTCATTATCTGAAACTACGAGTTGAAATTTGTTATGGATATCAATGTCACTCGACGCGATCAAAAAACTTATTAGAAATTCATATTCTCTATATAAAGAATTACGATTAATATCCACAGACACTAGACAACCGGTATTAAACAATAAATTAAATATAATAAGTTAAATAATAAATTGGTTATACGCTTAATGCAAATTACTCTGTTAGCTTTAACACCTCGTTATACATTGGCAGCTGGATAATGTATTTATTGTCATTTGCCTATTCTGGAAATTGTTGATAATTTAATGCCTATAAATTAGAAAATAAATTGTACGAATTGATTTATTTACAAATGCAATACGTAGTTGTAATTTATGCAGTGTAAATGCATAGGAGTAGGGAATCAGAGGTAATGAGAGTCGGTGAAATATAGTAACTATTTACAACATTATTTTTCAAGTTTTATGGCATTCTTTCGTACAGAACAGGTATTAAGGTCGGTTTTACCATTAGACGATCTTAGCCGACTGCTAGGGGCGCTCAGAAAAATAGAACACTTGTCAGAACGCAAGACTATAGTTTGACAGGCAGATTTTTCAAATAGTATAAACACAGTTCCAAAATTTCAAGATATATTTTTGGGTTTTCTCCAACGCAAGATTTTTTCCTTTAATAAAAATCAGGCCAGGTTTAGTCATTTTTTTTGTTCGCAGAGGTAACTTTCTTTTCTTAGGTCGAGTGCGCTAGTACGACTAAGGGATTACATCGACTAACAGAATATGTACACATATTTTACAAATCAAATAACTTGAATTTTCACTTTGTAAAATTATTATATAGAGCAGGATGGGGCAGAAATATTCTATTTACCGTAATTCATGTAGTGTTATAATTATTTAAGTACATTACAGAAGCAGCTTTTGAATTTATTAAAATAGCAGAATGTCTTTTTTTATATAAACGAAAAATTGTATTTGGAACAGAATCTGGGCGAAAGTGCGCATCAAGTGGGGTAAAAGTTCGCAGTAGTTTAAGCCTAACATCAGGCTACATGCTTTTAAAATAAAAATTATTTGTTTCTGTTTACTAGTTTCTTAAATATAATAACTGAAGCTGTAAAAAAATCATCAAATATAAGGTATATTAGTCACCAAAAGCAAACAAAAATTATGAACCGTGGTCACATTTAAAATGTCCTAACTCCCATATGGAGAGCAGTTTTCGTGCCCCCACTCTCTATACTATGGCTGCATTGCACCCAATCGTCATTTGGGGTTTCTATAATCGTCATATTCTAATTCTTTAAGTCGTTTAGTTTCTATTTTCTTTTCAAACCATGATTTATAGACTTTTTAATCTTGCTTCTCACGTTGTTAATAGTACTAGTAGAACTTTTTCCTTTCTTGCACTTTGATCATCCTTAAAAACATTTTTCCACTGGTCTTTCTTTTCTTCCCCTTTCCATTGAAGTTGATCTAATTTATCTTTTCTAGGCGTACTGGTCAAAACTGCAGAGTTTCCTTTACTTTTTTTTTAAAGAGGTTTTAGTTTCCTTGAAGAGCGGCGCAAAATTTCGGTAGGTAAAATAACTGTGGAAGACGGCTTTTTAGTGAGTCACAATCACACGTCTGTCGGATTAGCAGGATTTACATTTTCAGGTTCTTTGTCAACATTAGTCATACGTTAGTCATACGGACAGGAAAAAGATAAAAGCATTTGAAATGTGGTGATGCAGACCTATGATGAAGATATCATGGACAGACGAAGTTAAGAACAAAGAGGTAATAGATATGGTAGGGGAAAACAAATATGTGAAAACAGTAAAAAATATGAAAGATAGGATGGTAGGCCACATACTAAGATATGGGAGAAAAATGCAAAATATATTAGAAGCAGAGATAGGATAAAAGAGAGGTAGAGGTAGACCTAGGTTAGACTATTGCACACAGGTAGTAGGCTGTGGTAATTTCAAGGAAATGTGTATACGCTAGATCAGAATAAACAAGTTGAAAATGCAAGGCATTGTCGCAACGAACTTCCAAATGTAGACTTACTTTAAAACAATTTAAAGAAATTAAAATTATTATGTTGTAATAATTATAAGTATTCAGATAAAATAAAAATTAATTTCCCGGGGGGGTCGGGTATCCGTGGTCAGATTTTGTGGGGGTACCATATTTCGACTCAGCTATGTTAGGGGAGTCCAAATATGTATCGCACATTAATTTTGGACCTATTTGAAATTTTAATTTTCCCGACGGAATATCGCGGGGGCACGGCGTCCCCGTTGCCCGATTTCAACTGACATCAAAACTTAAGCTCAGGACACCGAGCTGAATCGATTGATGTATCACACATTGATGTCCGACCATTAGAAAGGCCTCGGACGGACAGACGGACAGACAGACGGACGACAAATCGATTTCATAAACAAACGAAGTTCGTTGAAATCAATGGAGATACGCGTCCAACCAGTTCCAAGATGGAAAACCTAGTGACGAAAAAATAACTGTACTTAAATTTCATGATAGTTATAGGCAACTACAGATATTGGTCTGGAAATGTTAAGAAACTAGTATTAATTGTGTGAAAGGATTTACTGGAAAATTATTAATTAGGCAAATGTCTAAGTGTTGGGAAATCTTGATAACCACAGGTTGCTTAAACCTCTTCACATACCCTACATTTGATTTTTCCAATGCTCCACCCAAGGGCACTACATTGGCTAGCAAGCGAGTTTTTTACCTGGAAATTTTGAATTTTGACGAACCCTTGCTGTTACAAGCAAGGTAGGGATCTTTAACGTGCGTGACAACACTCACACACAAAACCTTCATTTTACCTCTTATCCTAAAGAGGGCGAATTTTTTGCGAAAAATGCTCGCCTAACACTTTTCAAGCGGACCGTGTCGGGATTTGAACCCGGGACCTTGGGTATAGTAATCACACACATACCAACTACACCACGGAGCCGCCTACCTCTTCACATACCTTACATTTAATTTTTTTCCATTGCTCCAACAGAAGGTACTACATTGGCCAGGAAGCGAGTTTCTTTTGCCTGAAAAATTTGAATTTTGCCGAAGCCTAGCTGTTGCAAGCAAGGTAAGGATCTTTAACGTGCGTGACAACACATACACACACGAAACCTGCATTCTACCTCTCATCCGAACGAGGGCGTATTTTTATGAAAAATGCTCGCCTAACATTTTTTAAGCGTGCCACGTCGGGATCTACTCCCCCCCACATTTGATTTTCCAATGCTCCACCCGAAGGTGCTACATTGGCCAGGAAGCGAACTTTTTTTAATTAAAAATTTTGAACCCTTGCAGTTACAAGCAAGGTATCTTTAACGTGCGCGACAACACTTACACACGGGTCCTCCATATATCCTTCATCCGAACCAGGGCGTATTTTTGTGAAAAATGCTCGTCTAACATTTTTCAAGCGGACCGGGTCGGGATTTGAACCCGAGACCTTAGGCATAGTAGTCACACGTATACCAACTACACCACGGAGCCGCCTAACCTCTTCACATGCCTTACATATGATTTTCTAATGCTCCACCCGAAGGTACTACATTGGCCAGGAAGCGAGTTTTCTTTACCTGAAAAATTTTAAATGTTGCCGAACCCTTGCTGTTGCAAGCAAGTTAGGGATTTTTAACGTGCGTGACAACAGTCACATACGGGACATCCATTTTACCTCTCATCCGAACGAGGGCATATTTTTGCGAAAAATGCTCGCCTAACATTTTTCAAGCGGACCGTGTAGGGATTCGAACCCGGAACCTTCTTTATACCTGAAAAATTTTGAATTTTGCCGAACCCTTGCTGTTGCAAGCAAGGTAGGGATCTTTAACGTGCGTGACAAGCTGGGACTTTGGGCATAGTAGTCACTAACTATACCACGGAGCCGCATACCTGGGGCGCACCACTGAATATCGATGAAATAGGGCATGTAATTAGAAAACAGTAGAAGGGAAACCGAGCTGTAACTAGGCTGTGAGAATTTCAGGGACCTGTGTAAGCTAGCTCGAAATAGAAATAAGTGAAGGTACGCATCCGACCAGTTTTAAGACAGAACCTAATGACGAAAAAAAATAATTGCACTTAAATCGGATGATTACTATAAACAACTACACGTGTTGGTTTTGAAATATTTTCAACTAATATTGATTATGCGAAAGGATATATTGGAAAATGTTAATTCGGCAAATGTTCAAGTGTTGAGGGATCTTGGTAGACGCACGCTGTTTAACCCCTTTCACATACTACCGAATATCGGGAAAACATGGTATATATTTGTAAATCTATACCAGGAGAACCGAACTGCATCTAACAAAAAAGAGCAGCCGCTATGTTTGAAGACAACGAACATAGAAGCGATGACAAAATTGTTGATAGCATATGTGTGGAGAACAGCACAGTACGTCTGTGAAATAGGGACAGTAGGAAAAGCAGACAGAGAAACGGCAGAAGCCTTTTGGAATGTTGTGCTTCAGATGTATGAGGATGATAGCATGTACAGACAAAGTTAATAACAAAGAGGTTATAGAAATAGTAGGAGAATATAAATATCTGTGTGAAAAAATAGGAGAAATAAAAGGCGTGATACGTTCTAAGGTATTTTTAGGGACTAGTAGGAGATAGGAGAATATAAATATCTGTGTGAAAAAATATGAGAAATAAAAGGCGTGATACGTTCTAAAGTATTTTTAGGGACTAGTGCGGAATACTGTTACATTTTTTCTTCTGGGGCGCCTGTGGAACGGGTTTTTCGAATGGGCACAGCTGGCCTCACGCATGGGTGCCAGTGAAACGGTGTTTTCTAATCTATATCTGACTCAAGACATTGGGCGCTAGTGAAACGAAGTTGTAGTGTTCTCTTGGGGTCTTTTGTAAGGGTGATTAAATCAAAGTCGAAGACCATTTCACATGTTTAATTTACTGGTCACTTTAAGGTGCAGTACAACTATTACATTGGGAGGTTCGACTTATAATCAATCTTATTCTATATTAATACTTAACTGCTAACAATTATTTTGCAACTATGCTTATTTACTAATTCAAATTACACCTAGCCTAGAGTTCGTTGCACGTGTACTTCCTGATTGTCTTCCTGTACAATTTCCGCACTTTTCACTTCTTATACAAGTCACTCACCTTTTAAATGCTTAAACTTAATACAATGTAATAACTATAAATTATTCGGCTATTACACCATCACACCTCCACGGGGTGCACTAAAAATTTTGTTTTTCAAAATAAAAATTTTCTAAATTACAATACGTTATATAATTTTGTCCTATTCTTATGGATTTCTACTAACTTATTATCTATCTTAACTATAACATTAGGATTCTTATCTAAAACTACTTCATATGGGCCTACAAATATTGGATCTCTTTTATTAAGAGATGTATTCTTAATCAACAACTTATCTCCTAATTTATAATTAACATGCTTAGTTTTGATATCAAACTTATGCTTTCGTTTACTTTTGGATTGTAATAAATTATATCTCGCTTCATTTGCAGCGACTTGCAATCTATACTTTAGTTCTGCTGGATAATTATCAAAATTATAAAGTGGGTCTACTGAGTTTACTACGTTTGACGGTATTTGATTAATTTTCCCAAACACTAATTCGTGTGGGTATATTTAGTTTCAGTATGCACTGAATTATTGTATGCAAAACACCAATAAGGTATCCAACTGCTCCAATTATTCGAATACTGCGGACATTGGATCCTTAAATATGCTGCTAAATTTTTATGTGAGTTTTCGAGCGCACCGATAGTTTCGTGATGATACGCTGTAGAATTTAATTGTTTTATATTTAATAATTTGCACATTTCCTTAAAATCTCCGACATAAACTCTGAACCTTTATCCGTTAAAATTTCGCGTGGGATGCCGTAGCGTAAAATAAAATTCTCGACAAACGCTCTAGTTACACTTTCAGTCTCTTTGTTTGGTAATGGATATGCTTCTACAAATTTACTTAAATCACACTGTAGTGTCAAAATATACCTGTTTCCATTTGCATCTGGTTGCAATGGTCCAACTAAGTCTAAAAAAACTTTTTCGAAAGCTTCGGAAGCTGTGGTTGTAATTATCATCGGCTGTTTGCTAATATTTGAATGTTTATGTCTTTGACATTCGTCACATTTTTTAATAAATGTTTCGACATCCTTTCGCATACTTGACCAAAAATAGTATCGCTTTATGTTATTGTATGTTCTATTGATGCCCGCGTGACCTCCGTAGGCAATAAATGAAAATCATTAATGATTAATCTTTGCGTTTCTGAGTTTTTAATATTAGTGACTCCTAATCACACTAATTCGTATGTCATTTTTTAAGTAAATTGCGGCCGGCTTTACAGTTATTTAAAAATGACTTCGATTCTTCGTTTTTTATAATAATAAATTCAGGAATTGTAAATTCTCTACGAAGAAATTGCAGGTCTCTCAACGACGCTTCGAAGGCTGACGCTGATCGAGATCCTTGCTTCAAATAAATTATATTTTTACTCCTATCATAAATTGATAATTCATGCATGCAAACAAAATTATATCCTTTATTGGATTTAATGATTCTGTTAAACTCCTCCTCTGATACAAATCGTAATTCTGTTGCATCCTTCGGATGCTTCAAAAGTTCAACAATGTTGGGGTGATCAGTCCCATCATCCTTTGATGCTTTTGATTCGACTTGAGAGTCGCCTAATTTTCTACTTTGGGCTCTTGTTGTTACATATACTTTTCGTGAACCGCTCGCTCCATATTCTTTAAATAATCTGAATCTATAATAATTCTAGATAAAGCGTCCGCTGTCACGTTTTCTGTACCCTAATATACGTTATTGTAAAATCATATTCTTCTAATGTTAACCTAAATTTTGTTAATCGACTAGATGGATTATTCATACCAAATAAGTATACTAACGGTCTATGATCCGTTAAAATTTGAAATTTTTTGCCAAATAAGTATGGCCTAAATTTTTTCACTGCCCATACAATAGCTAATAACTCTTTTTCTATTGTACAATAATTTATTTCGGCTTTGTTAAGTGCTCTACTTGCGTAAGCTACTGGCTTGTCGTCGCTATTCGACAAAACTGCTCCTAACGCGTAACCTGATGCGTCCGTGCGTAAGATGAATGTACTATTATCTGAAAAATCTGGGTATTGCAATATTGGTGGGTTTGTTAAAGTTGTTTTTAACAGTTCGAATGCTGCTTGACATTCATTGGTCCATTGGAAAGTTACACCTTTCCTAGACAATTTGTTTAACGGTGCTGTTATTTCAGCGAATTTTGGAATAAATTTTCTATAGTAATTGGCAAATGCTACAAACCTTTTAACGTTGTTTGCATTAAGTGGTGTCGGATAATTTTGCATGACTGCAATTTTTTCTGGATCTGGTTGTACACCTTGTGCCGTTATAACGTGCCCTAAATATAAAATTTCCTTCTTTAAAAATTCACACTTTTTTGGATTTAATTTTAAATTGACTTTTCTTAACCTATTGAGTACTTTTACTAAATTTGTATTGTGCTTTTCTAAACTATCTCCGAATACAATTAAATCATCCAAATATGTAAAACAATTCTCGTAATTCAATCCTGATAAAGCTACTGTCATCGCTCGTGCAAAAATACTCGGGCTTACTTTTAACCCCATCGGTAACCTAGTCATTTGAAATTGTCCCTTGTCTGTACTAAATGCCGTACACGGTCTGGACTGTTCTTGTAATCCTATCTGATAATAACTTTGATATAAATCTAAACGTGAAAAATATATCGCACCTCCTAACGAATCTAAAATTGACTCGATACTTGGTAGCGGAAATTTGTCATCTTGCAATTTAGTGTTTAATTGTCTATAATCAATATCTACGCGCCATTTTTTGTTTCCTAAACTATCCGGTTTTTTCGGTACTATTAGTAGTGGTGACGACCACGCACTCTGTGCGGGTTCTATTATCCCGTCATGTAACATTTTATCTACTTGCTTTCCTATGTCATTTTTCTGTGAATATGGTAACCTATATGGTTTAACGTACGTTGCTGTAGCATCTGTTTGTAATTGAATATGCTGCTTACTTATGTTTGACTCGGTTAGTAGGTCATTGTCGACATAAAATACGTCTGCAAACTTAGCAGAAATCTTATGAATGGTGGTTTGTTCTTCGCTATTTAAACCTTCGACGTTAATGTCTTTTAATAATTTATCAATACGTTCAACTGAGAATTTTGACTCTTCAAATTTAACTATCTTGTAATCTGAAAGTCGTTCGATGGTAGGTTTAAAATTTCGTAACTTAATTTCAGTGTCGTTCGTATTCAATAATTTTACTGGTATAAAATTTTTAACTGGCTTTACAACTACGTTTGCTAAAATACACCTTCGCACAATTCTTGTGATCTTATTACGCATTCCTCTTTGCAATTTATTGTAAAATATTTGATAATCTCGCATCGTGGTGGGATTATTGTATATAAATCTTCGTTTGCTAATAATGGAATTGACGTTGATACATCATTACTTACGAAAGTAAATTTATAATTTTATAATCGATATTTGATCTGTATTTATTAAAAAAATCTGATCCTATTACTCCGTTTACGTCTGATTCGAAATCGTTCATTACAACAAAAGTATGATTAATTGAGATATTCCCTATTTTAATTGGTAGATTTACTGTTCCAATTGCTTTTGTTTTACCCGATACTCCTTGAATAAAAATTTGCTTATTTGTATCAATATTTATCTTAGTTGTTAAACTAGAAATGAAAATAACGCTTACTGATGCTCCTGTATCTAAAATTAATTTAATTGTATTGTTATTGTATCCGACTTTTATGAAATTTACACTATTAATATTTAAAATTTTGTGAACATTCTTCAAATTATTCCGGGGTCTCGAAAAATGTTTTCGGTTCCCTAGTTTGGTCTAATGTATTTTCTGTGGAGTTTTCTCTGACGAGTTGATATAAAATTGCGATGGTTTCCTATTATAAGACTGATGACCTCTTACAGTTTTACCTACGTGTGCATTTCCTCGATCTCTAGTGTTCATGAACGTGCATGGATTATTTCCTCGACCTTGATACCTGGTGTGTGAGGTACGTTGACTTCTATTCGTATTATTGTTATGATATTTTACGCGTCTAGTAAATTGACGACCTTTTCCGGTTGTGTAAAACATTTGCTGAGGTTTATTTGCAGTTTCCTCTTCCTTCGCGGCTATTATGGCGTCTTTTAATTTATCGTAATTTCGAGCTTTCATAATTGTTTTTAAATTTTCGTCCCTTATTCCGTTTGTAAATACGTTTAATGCAATTTTTTCGTTAACGGCTGTCAAAATTTTTAATGATTGTTTGTTACCCTCTGATTGAGCTATTGTTAAATTGACCATTAATTCCTCGATCGTTTTACCAAAATTTTCAATTGATTTATTATTTTGTCTGGAGTTATGTAATTCGGCAGACAATCCTGATGCTGATTTTTTAGTTAAAAGGTGATGTTTGATATCGTTCACAAGCGCTTCTACATTCTCATACTTACTGTCTAATCTCATTTTAGCATTTTGACTTAACTTAATTTTTATGACAAAATTTATTAACAATCTCTTACCTTCATCATCTAACAAGCTATCATATAGTTCAATTGCGTCGACCATTTGCTTGGTGGTATTTTCTGAACCGTCCATGGCTGGAATCATAGAGGCTGCTACTTTTAGTTCAAATTTTTCACCCATGGTGTCTTGATTTTTCCTACTTAAAATACTTAACTTCCTCTAACCTATACTCCTCGCATAACCTATTCAAATAATCAAATTTCCTATTAGTAACATCTAAATCGTTTCGTCTTTCTTGACCAACTTTATTTAAATTTTTAATAAAAATCTTAAATTCCTCTAAAATTTGCTTCAAGTGTTCCGTCATTAATTTTAACTCGTACTTAATTTTTATAGCTTAAAATAAAATAATTCTTACTATACAATCTGCTGGCTTCTACTGACCTCTCTCCTAATCTTCTTGTCCAACATTTTCTTGAACATTTTAAAAGTTATAAAATACCCAACAACGCTAAAATTGTACCTGACGTAATACCTATTACCTCAGAATTTGAATAGCCATTTATCGAACCATTATTCATTCCAGTTTGTGCAATAACTACTTCTTCCTTGGAATTGCTGGTACCCATTTCAAATTTCGGTTACATTAATTTATTCTGTAGAACTAGCAGGACTCGCAGAATTGGCAGGACTGGCAGAATTAGCAGGGCTGGCAGGATTAGCAGGGCTGGCAGGGTCGCCATGTAGTGTTCTCTTGGGGTCTTTTGTAGGGGTGATTAAATCAAAGTCGAAGACCATTTCACATGTTTAATTTACTGGTCACTTTAAGGTGCAGTACAACTATTACATTGGGAGGTTCGACTTATAATCAATCTTATTCTATATTAATACTTAACTGCTAACAATTATTTTGCAACTATGCTTATTTACTAATTCAAATTACACCTAGCCTAGAGTTCGTTGCACGTGTACTTCCTGATTGTCTTCCTGTACAATTTCCGCACTTTTCACTTCTTATACAAGTCACTCACCTTTTAAATGCTTAAACTTAATACAATGTAATAACTATAAATTATTCGGCTATTACACCATCACAAAGTCTTCCGACATAACTAGGGGTCTATTCCTTGGGTAGAGCTATGATAAATGGGGGGGTAAGTCGAAATCTGTTTGTAGGTCAAACTCAAACTAAAACAAATAGGCGCCACCAAGTCCGGACTTATTCACGATAATGGCATGGCATATTTCTTAGGGCGGACGTGGAGACCCAAAGAAAGAAAGATCGCCTTCGATGACAAAAACCTGTCTTAATAAAATAAGACGCTGTTCCTGTAAGAAATTATAATAGTTAGGTTAATAAAAAAAGGTGGAACACTATTTGTGTCTCGCAAATATACATAAAGAAGTATCAAAAAGATATTTTCTATATAAAGTTGGCATCAAAAATTTACTCTTAAAGATGTTAGCTTTCTATAGTTAGGTTTGATCATGTTTGATCAAAATAAAAAACTTTATTCTTGAACCAATAATTTACTAAAAAGAATCTCTTTTAAAACAAAATGACTTGCTACAAAATTTAATTAATAACTGAATTATTTCGTGGATTTAAATTTAGGTTTATCTAAATTATTCATAATCAAACATTTTACAATAAATTGTAAACTTGTTATACAAAGATACTCTAACCCGCGCAGATCTGTTCAGGCCGATTACATTAAAAATGTTACTATTCAAGTTTTCCTCTTTAAGTTAAAAGTACTAGTTTTAGTTTCCAATAAAAATGATCACAAAAATATTCTTGTTTACAAAAGTTGTGCTAACGCTGTTCTAAGCATTTGCTTTCAAGAACGCATCTGTCAGCAATATACTACACAAAAATAAGTGACGTCAGTAACACCTGTTGTTGTAACTAACAATTTATACTGAAACAACGTGTTGTTTCTTAAAACATCAAATTAGTGAATTTTTAATTTTGACACTGGAAATTCCAGCTCAGCAATAGTTGAAACAAATATCATATTCGTGCTTTTGCACATAAGAACAAATTAGCGTGTTTCTAATTTTAAACACGAAAAATTACTTAAAGCTAACTACGAACCAAAAACTGCTTTTCTCGCCTAGATGAGGTACTCGTTCTATCATGCGATGTTTACTGCATGTAGTATGAAACCAAGCTCATCCTAGACAGCTTCTACCACATGGAGTAGTTCCAGGTGTAGAATTAAATACAAAGTAGCATCTTTACGCTGTTTCACAAAGTGGTCTTCCTAAAATTGGTTAAACTTTCTATCTTCTAAGTTGCATTTTAACCGTCGTAAAACAAAGTGGTTTTAACAAAAGGGATTGAATTTCCTATCTTCTAATTTTCATTTTACACGTCGTAAAACAAAGTGGTTTTAACAAAAAGGATTGAATTTTCTAATTTCAAAGTGCATGGTTAATTGTAGCAATGTCTCTCGTTGCGCTAAACAAATTATCTCAAATTAAATAAGATAATAACTTTTATACGTTACCAACCGCTATTCAAGAATGTGTCCTCACTCATCAAAATTGACACGCAAATTACTGGCCTGCGTTCTTTCATACATCTTGTCTCTCCTTCCACGCATGTCCGAGTGATTATCAAACTCGCTCGGACGACCGGAGGGTCCCTGGAGGAGGTTGTCAAACCTAAACGCGCCTGCGAATGGCTGTAGAAGACACATATATCCAACCACAAATAGACTAACAAATCAAGATGCTGTTTTAACGTATTACTTTACTTGTTAAATGTATTTCAACATTATTTAATAAAAGTGTTTTATTATTCTCGCTCTTTGATGGAGGGATTTATTAACCAAAAAAATTAAATTATTAAAAGTGTCTTAATATCCTCGCACTTTGATGAAGGGATTTATTAACCAAAAATAAAATTGTTACAATACATTACAAGCAGACATAGAATAAAAAAGATGTAGTTGTAGGTCTAAATCAGACTATTGCACACAGATAGTGAAAGATTCAGACTGTGAAAGTTAAGAGAAATGTGTAAGTTAGCTTAGAATAGGAAAAAATAAGGGTACGCGTCTAACCAGTTTTAGGACTGAAGACCTAATGATGATGATTGTAACTATAGCTATTATAGTTATAACTTATTTTGAATCTGTTTAAACTGGCAGCCAGAGTAAAAAATTCATTTTGAAGCTTCCCATGTACAGCATTTTCTGGATTGTGGTATTGATACTATACCTGTTGAACTAGTCCTTAATAAACTTAATAATTTAGATGACACTACTACGGCAGGGTCTGATGGCATTTCCGCAATAATCCTAAAGCAATGTGCATTAGTTTTAGCTGAACCTATCACAATACTGTGCAATAAATCTTTACTATCTTCATCCTTTCTACAAATATGGAAAACATCTGGAGTTACTCCAGTTTTTAAAGATGGAGATAGATCAAATATCAAAAATTATCGACCCATTTCTATTATGTCTGTGATATCAAAAATTTTTGAATTATACTATGATTTAATATCACCCAGATTAAACTCTATCCTTATTGCTGAACCATGACTTTGCTAAAGGTAGTTCAACTATAACTAATTTATATTTATTTATAGAATATTTAGTTTCTAATATTGTACAAGGCTTTGAAATTGAATGTATTTACACAGCTTTTCAAAAAGCCTTTGACCAAATTAGTATTCCACTGCTTATATTCAAATTAAAAGTTATTGGTCTGAGTAATTTTTTAGATCATTAGATTAGTTCTTTCTTACGTAACAGAAGCCAACATGTTGAAATTAATGAAGTTTGTTCTAAAAATATGTGTTAATTCAGGTGTGCCTCAGGGGTCACATCTAGGCCCATTTCTATTTTTACTTAATGTGAATAATATTGTACCTCCTTTCAAATACTGCAAAATACTATTCTGTGCTGATGATCTACAAATTTTTAATTTTGTGGAGAGCGATACTGATACAATTCATATTCAAGAAGATTTAACTACCTTTGAAGCTTGGTGCAGTATAAATAAATAAGATTTAAATATTCTTGTATGTAGAGTAATACGCTACTCAAAAAAGGACGACGAACTATATTAATTACTATTTATCAAATACAATTCTAGGAAAGATCTTTCAAATTAATGACTTAGGTGTAGTTTTTTAAGCAGACCTAAAATTTGATTATCATACGAACTATCTAATTAATAAAGCTAATAAACGTGCAGGTTTTATCATTGGAATGACTGCAGATTTCAATAATCTTAGATGCATATATATACTGTTTTTTAACTCTTGGTCACTCATTACTGGAATACTGTGCAATTATATGGTCCTTTACAATATTACAACAATTGAATGTTTAGAAAAAGGTCAAAACCGATTCATCAAATATCTCTGTTACAAGTTTAATATTGTTGTTAACTTAAGTAATTATGATGTACTTCTTAATTACTTTGGTATTAATTGCTTTCAAATGAGACGTATTTGTTTAGATATGTGCTTTTTGTATAGGGTTTTTAATCATCTATGTGAGTTACGGTTCGAGCCTTGGGAGCGGTCTTTTTAAAAACTTCTTCCAAAACTTCTTGTAAAAATTTTTATTTCTTAAACAGATATTACATGTAGAATCTTGACAAACTGGTATAAATTGAACTAAGTAGAAATAAAATAATTAATTGAATTTATGAGGGTGAGTAACCTAAGCAAACGGCAATGTTAAAACTGAAATACTTAAGACTGACTGATGGTCTTGGAGCTCCCGGGGTATTTATGTTGTCCCTGCCCCTCACATGTCTGTAGGAACTTGCAAAGCTCATGTCTGCTTATTTCTTAATTCTATTCATTATACAATGTAATAATCTTAATTTCTAAGTAATTGCGGTTTCTTAACCGTCTGTGACCTGCACCTGCAGAATCACTTACTGTCTGGAATACAATGTATTGCATCCGTTCTCACAACTTACTTGTGAACTTTCAATAACATTTCTGTATTTATCCTTGAAATACAATGTTGTATTTGACTTAATACCTTCTTAATAATTTCTAATAATTCCTAATAAATTCTATTTTTTTATACATATATAGATTGAGTTTGTTAGTGATAGTTCTACGGGGTAGTTATTTGAGTTTACAATTGTTTTAGTGGCATAATTATCTTTTATTTGTATTAATGCTGTGGGGTTTTTACTCCTTGTTGAAATGTTATGTGATTTATATTTCCTACGTAGTTCGTTGAATTTACTGTGTTTTTTATTTGTTTCTCGGTCCGGGGTTCTATGGTGCATTTTTGCTCGGTTTGGGTATTTTGAAATTGAATTGGGATTTGTCCGCGTTTCATTCTTAATAAACGGTTTTTATATCAATATTGGTTCCTAATTTTCTTAGGAGGTCCACTCCTATTCGTATTTATCGTTGAATTTAAAAATGCAAAATTTATGTTTTATTTTTGCGTTGAATGTTTTTGGTAGGGGTATGTTAGCTATGAATTGATGTAGGGTCGTTTGATGCACCTTTTTAATTTTAAAGGGTTCTCTTTCTACAAAATCTAAATAATGTTTTCTTACGGTTCGGGTGCTAATTAATGTTTCTGAAGATCCGGTATCGATTAATAATTTAAATTCTGCGCGTGGTATTATTTCTATATATGGCAATACTTGTTGATTGACATTTAAATTTATTACGTTTGGTCGTTTATAAATCGGTTTATCTGAAAATTTGAGCACGCGTTTTCTTCATCGTCCTCTTCGTGATTTTTGCATGGGTCTTCACGTTCATAATTTTCTAGGTGATTTGATTCGTCGTTAAGATTTTTCTACTTCTTGGTGAAATAATTCTTCCGAGGTAAAGCTTCGTTTTTCATTATGGCTTGGTCGGATTTGCGATATTTTTGTATTTTGTCTGGTAATTCCCCATGAGCTGTCCACAGGACTTGGTTTATAGTAACTGTTAGGGTTGTTATTGTTATTTATCATCGGTGTACTTCTAATGGGGTTTGCGCCAAATGTTTGCCTTTGTTGGTTCACATTTTGGTTGAATATTGGTGTAAATGCGAGATTTGTAAAAGTTGAGTTGAATGTTGGTTTTAAAAATTATCTGAATTGATTGTTAAAATTTGTGTTGTTAAAATTCAGGTTGTTAATTCGCGGTTGATTCATTTGTGTGTTAAATGGTGTGAATTTTGGTTGGGTGGTTGTTTGTTTTGCGGCCCGTATGGTTTTTATTGGTGAAAAGATTTTATTCGCGTAGAGGTTATATAGTCTGTTTCGATAATACATTACGTTTTCTTACTCTACAATCATATTCTAGATTTTGGGAATATTGGAATCTTATTTTATCTGATAGTCGTTCTGGTAATGCGTTTATGTAGGTGTCTAGTGCCATTTCGTCATACATTTTTGTCTTTAGTAGGCAGATATTTTGGTCGGGTTTTTTGATTTTTAGTTTTGTTAAAATTAAACTTTTTACGTCTTGGCATTTCATTCCGAATTGATATGGGGATTGGTTACTTCCATTCTTAGGTTTATTAAGTCGCGGATAAGACATTTGATGTTGCGTTGGTCTCCGAAATATGCTATCAATATGCGTTTAGAATCTTTCCACTGTTCTAAATCATCCCGGCTGGCTATTAGCGTTTGTAACGGTCCGGTCAGTTTACTCATTATCAGGCGTAAGAATAATACATTTATTTTGTTATCTCTTGGTTTATCAAAGGTTTTCAAAAATATTTCGCACGCGGTAATAAAGTTTCCTAAGAAAGTCTTGTCTCCGTTAAATTGAGGTATGCTTTCGAGCTAAATTTTCATGTCTGATCTCATTGTCGTTAATGGTTGCTTTCGCTTTTAATCAATTTCAAATTTTTGTATAAATTGAGATTTATTTTTTAATCTGTATTGTTATTTTTCAGTTTGGTTGGCGTTGGATTATTTAAAGAATCGCTTTACTTATATTTTATGCTTAGTTATACGGTGTTATAATTGAATTGCGGGATTTGTGCTTGGTAATGTCTGATTAGTTGCTGTAGCCTTGGATTCGTTTATTTTTATATTTTGCGTATGTGATAGTTGTCGCGGGTTTTAATTGTCTGAATGGTTTCTATGTGGATTAATAATTTACTGGAATAATGGCGTTCTACTTTGTACGTTTTATTGCACCAGTTATGATTTTATTTTAATCTTGCTGATTAATTGAGTCTGCTTTAATTATCTCGTCTCCGTAGGTGTTGTAATTAATAAGTGCATAAAAATGCTTCTTTTCAATCGTATTGTCTAGTTACCTTGAATATTTAAATATAGAGTTACAAGTTTTTAGTCAATTGTTTTGTTACAGTAATTGCATCAAGGTTTCCTTTATAATTTGTACAATAAAATTGTTGAAATTATAAAGTTTTAAGTTTTTGAAAGGTTTTGTTTTTGGCTGGGTTACAATTTTAAATAAATTGCGTAATGCTTTTGTATAATTAGATATCCTCGTGCTAAAAAATATTTAATTATACTTCATAAAGTTTGATTTTGTCTGAATGGTTTTATTCAGTGAAGGTTTCCTGTAATAATTTGTATCGGAGTTGCGTTTTAAATTGCACGTTTTGTTTCATTGGTTAATTTATTAATAGATTGCAAAGATGTTTCTACAATGATACACTAGGTGTTTAATTATAGAAATTGATGAATGTTAAGTTCTAAATAATCGCTTTTATACTTGATTGTTTTAAAAATTGCGGTGATAAAATGGTAAAAATTAGTTGCGTTTTATTTTTGTATTTTAAAATCGTTTTCGTTTTGTTTTAAGAATAATTTGTAATAATAATTTGTACTAATAATTGCCTATATACAGACGTCTTTTCAATTCTTTTGTTTAAAATAATAATTTTTCGTGTTTAAAATAATTTCTCGTCATAAAATATTTTCTCTTAATAAATAGTAAATTGTTTTTATAGATTGGCATAAATTGCGATAATAAAAAAAATAAAAAATTTCTTTTACTAGCTAATATTAATAAATTTGTAAAGAATAAATTGGTTTAAGGGTAAATGAACTTACATAATTTTCAACCTCAATTTCTTTTGTTTTCTGGCTGTGGGTTCGGTCGATTTTTGTGCCTGGTCCACGTTTTGTTTCTTTGGGCTCGCTCCATTCTTGAAGTACCATGTTGCATTTGACTTAATAACTTCTAATAAATTCTATTTTGTTATAGATATATAGATTGGGGAGATACATAACTTGTGCAGATAGGCTCATAAAGTTAACATTAGTACTACCCGTTTATTTTATTGTACGTTTCACCGGACTAATTATGTGGGAGAAATGTCTATAACGAGCAGGTTGTCCAATTCCGGTAATTTATATATATCTAATACTGATGGTATTCTATGTTTCACTTTACACTTTTAAATCCATTCTTAAAAATAAGCTGTAAACTGTTTTTTATATTTATTATTGTATATGTATTTATTTTGCGGTTTGAACTTCCTCCGAAGGTTCTGTCACGGTTGCCATTAATGTCGGGTTCAGCCGTTGTACTGCTACCCGTTGCATCCGGCTAAAACAGTTTTAAAAACTATTGATCTTAACGAACATCAAGCTAAGTAGGCATTTCAATAATAACCTCTAACGCAGCAATTGAAACACACATTATATATTTATTCTTATTTATTTATTTGTTCCAACGTTTCAGTAGTCTGCTACCTACAATTTAAGCAGACCTGGCTTCTCCCCAGAAAGAAACCGACAGTATGGTGTGGGTGTGTGTGTGTGTGTGTGTGCGTGCACTTTAGGGCATGTGTTATGTGTGTGTGAGTGTTGTGTGTATGTGTGTTGTGTGTGTGTGTGTGATGTTGATATCCGTGCTACGGTCCCCCTCTAGGACCAGGACCATCGATAGCGGGATATCCCAGTCGTCAAGAAAGAACGCTCAACGGATATTGCCTGATCAGTCCGGACCATCGGCAGCTGAAAATCTAGATGTTGAAAAGGCAATGTAAGAGTGTGTGTGTGTGGGTGTGTGTATGTGAGAGAGAGAGTTGTGTGTATGTGTGTGTGTTGTGTATGTGATGTTGATATCCGTGATACGTTTCCCTTCTAGGACCAGGACCATCGGCAGCCGGATATCTCAGCTATCAAGGAAGAACGCTCAACGGATATTGCCTTATCAGTCCGGACTATCGGCAGCCGGAAATCCAGATGTTGAAAAGGCAATGTAAGTGTGTGGATGGTGTTTTGTGTTTGTACAGTGTTTGAGAGGTATTTTGCGTGTTTATGTGTGTTTGTTTGTGTGTGTGTGTGTGTGTGTTTGTGTGAGGTGTGTTTGAAATGTTAATCTGTGTTTATGTTTGCCCAGGTTACCAAAAGGTTGGATTGAATTTGTATAATTTTGTACATATTTCAACTTATACTATTATATAAAAAACTAGGTTCTTTCAGAGGAAAGGATTTGTATGTTCTATTATTTGCCACAGGTATTTGGCTTATAGGCGGTCTTTGATATTTGGGATCATTGCGTATACCCTTCTACCGGTTGTGTTTTGATCCCATCGTGTCTGCCGTTCTGTAAGTATGTAGTTCTTTATTTCCGTTTTTGTCGTGGGCAGTTGGTTTGTGTTTATGATGCGTTGTAGTTGTTGGTTGTCATTATGTGTAATGTGTAATAGTACATTGCAGCTTGCTGTTTCAGTACTAGGTCGAAGGGCATAGTTCCCACCGGTACATGAAGTGCATCATGTACGGTAGTCACATAAGCCCCCGTCAATCGCATTAAAACACTTCGTTGTATACTGTTAAATGTTTGTCTAGGACTGATTGTGTTAAGGCGATGTTCCCAGGCGCTCGCGGCGTATGATACCATAGTACCGAGCACACTTTTGAGATAAAGTCTTACTCAAATAAGTGTTTGTGTGTGTAAAATAATTCTGTTTTTCGTCTAATGTTAAGCCCAGATATAATATGTTTTGTGTTTTACTTATATTTACACCGTCTAGTTTGATGGTGGGGTCCCTTGCCAGCGTTCCCTTCATCACAAGGTATGCAGTTTTTTGTGGTATTATGGTCAATTTGTTGGTTTTCCACCAACTTTGTGTTTGGGTTAGGGCGATGTTAGCTTTACGTTCGATTTCCCTTCTGGAATTGCCTTCAACCACCTGCAAGATGTCGTCGGCGTATGCAATCGTCGACAGCACTTCGTCAACGGTGTCCGTCCAGGTTTTCCAGGAGTTCATCCAATACAATATTCCAAAATAACGGCTCGCATATAAAGCCCTGCGGGCAACCTTTGCTTACATGTTTGGTAATGCTCTCCGTGCCTTGTAGGGTTACGTATCTACCCTGCAGTAGCTCCTGACGGAATGGTACAGTGAAGGCCACCAAGGGTTATTAAATGCGCCTTCTATGTCTACTAATATTAATCGGACGTATTTTTGTGTGATGGCTTGATGGTTTGTATTGCTTGGTTTATGGTGTCATCGGTCGATTTGTTTTCTGTGAAGCCGTATTGCCTTGGGTGTACTCCTGCGGTTTGTCTGTGGTCCTGCATTCGTTTACGTAGTAGTTTTTCATACGTTTTTCCAAGAATGTTCAAAGGGTATTGATAAACACGAATTCTTATCACTCAATTTAGCGACTCCATAGGCTCGTATTCACCATATTTGAGTTGTGCTTAATTAAATAAAAAGCTTGAAAAATAAATCGATTATAGTGGACTGTGTATTTATTAAAAAGATCGAATAAACTGAATATAAACATTACCGTGCAACATAACACATGTGCATCGATAAATAAAACTACAATACAAATTTTAATGTGAGAGCAATACAACCACGACCCGCCGTTATCATAAAGAACGTGCTAATCCGAGCATGGTCAAACCGCAACTGCCCGGTTCTTCGCGCAAGCAGCCGCTTCTTCCTTGAACAATGTAAGGATGGTTGCTCGTCGCTACCAGGTATATGGGTCGGTAAGAGTCTGGTTGTTTGGGGTCTTTACCTTTTCCTTTGGGAATAATCACAACATTCGCCTGTTTTCAGATGTTCGAAAAAACAGTTTGTCGTATGCATTAGTTGTACAGTGCTGTTAGCGTAGGTGTTAATTTATCTTGTAGCGCTATGCCAATCTCCGCAAGGATTCCATCTAGTCCGAGTGCTTTCCTGCTCTTCGATTGGCATAGTGCGTATCTCACTTCGTCTTCTGTGAAAGGATCTAAGTTGTCATCTTGTCTGTTCCTGGGTCGGTTACCTACGTTGTTTTTGTCAATTACTTCTTGTCGTCTGAGTCGTTGTAACTTAGTGTCATCTTGAACGTTGTCATCAGGCAAAAGTGTTTGTAATAGTAGTTTTGCAGTTTCCCCCCAGTCTTTTGTGTATATACCGTCTTGTTTTATTAAAGTCGAATAAGTCATCGGTGGTTTGATTTTACTCTAAGTGATTTTATAGAGTATCCCTCAGACATCAGTTTGTAAATGTCTTTCTACGAAAAATTCCCATGACCTCCTCCTAATGTCAGTCAGTTCTTTTTGGTATATGTTATTTAATTGTCGGTAATTTGTTAGGTGGTATGCTCTCTCAGCCGGTGTTAGGGAGTTCTGGTAGTTTTTCTCGCTTGCTGTTTCCTTTTTTAGGTTTTGTAAGCGCTTTGTCCATTGAATTCTTTGTGTGTCGTGCTTTCTGTGGTTTTAGAAGCACCTTCTACGTACAATGACGTAGCCGAACGAAACGTAAGTACCAGGCTAGCTTACAGACGCAGAGAGATTCACCTAAATACCAAAAAAATTAAAAATAAAGCACAAAAAAATTAAGCACATCGTCGACGATTATCTATTAACTAAAAATAAATAAAAACAAAAAAAATTTCTTGATTCGCATGAACAAATAAAAGTATTAGATTGTAGTGATATTGTAAAAGACAAATTTGACAGTGGATCCACGTAGTGCGCATTTCGCGACTAACATGTAATAAAATTCATTAAAACAAAAAAAAGATTAATGTTTTGATTTTCTCAATAGCCATAGCAATAGCAAGTTTTAAATGTAAATTTTTTCAATAGTACGAGTGTTAAATTTAAGCATTAAATGTAAATTTACTCCATAGAAAATATGTTAAAATTAAAAATAGCAAATGTAGATTTTCTCAATAGACAAATGTTTAAATACAGGCCACGTTGTAGTAAGAACTAACGAAGTATAATCACAAGCACCTGCGCAGCCAGCTGTTTAACAAGTATAGTGAACTAGTTTCACACTATCAACAGTTGATAAGAAAAAATCTTTGACATGTACAAAAAAAAACAAGGCACATACCTCTATGCGTCAGGATACTTATCTTGCCAACAGTGGGGGTTGAGTCAACACAGCGACGTAAAGGCCATCGCACCTACAGTAGTGATTTACCAAAAAAAAGCTACTCCATGGCAACGAACAGTTGGGTCTACACAAAGAAAAGACCTCTTTGGCCTCCAGCTAAAACAAGCAATATACGCAAGCCATCTCTATCTTGTCGAACAAAAAAAGCGTGCATTGCTTTCAAAATACGGTGACGAATCATGCAACAAACATCTCGACGCACAAGCTGTAGGATCAAGTTCAAAAAAATGAGTTCAAATAACACGAATTTGAAACGCGTTATCAAACGATTGAAACTGGAAAATACGGTTTATCGGAATAGTTCAATACACTATTTAGACGAAGGATTAGAATGAACCAACAGAGAAAGTAATTATATGTTATCGGAATGTTTGACAAATCAACTGATGCCTCCAACAAGGTATCGACTAATTAATTATAGCATAAAGTTTCGCCTTTAAAGCACAATGGGTTTGAGTTGCGGAATTATTAGAAAGCGTATTCGTTGTAAAAAATAAAATACACCGGATATAAACCATTTAACCAACAAACAAATTTTCGTTTTTAGCATGAATAGATTTGACTAGAAATATTATGATTGCGCGTACTATCGTGACGAGGTAAAAATACAGTATAGGGTTTTGAATAGAAACAGAAGCTAGGTGAATAAAAAACGAATTACCACAAAAGGATGCATCTGAATCCATTGTCGAAAATAAACGTAACAACCTGCTCCATTGTCCGTCTAATTGTGTTGGTGAGTGGTTTTGTATACTCGTGGACGTTTTCGTCTGATCTTATGTCTTGTGGGAGTACAAATGTGTCCCTCAGTTTGTTCCAATTTGCATTTCGTATTTTGTATCGTTGTACGTTGGTGAAGTTT
Source organism: Platerodrilus igneus (assembly GCA_036346225.1). Classification (NCBI taxonomy): domain Eukaryota; kingdom Metazoa; phylum Arthropoda; class Insecta; order Coleoptera; family Lycidae; genus Platerodrilus; species Platerodrilus igneus. The sequence goes on along the minus strand of JARFIW010001373.1, from coordinate 1,392,421 downwards.
TGTGGTGCGTCACATGGCCTGGTTGTCATGTCGATGCTGAACGTGATTAGGTTGTGGTCACTGACAGTTTGGTGTTCTAACACCTGTCAGTCTTGTATATAGTTGTACGCCCGACCATTTGTCAGCGTAACGTCTATGTTTGTCCCTGTTCCTGCATGAGTGTTGTATGTGGGTAGGTTATTAGGAAGGTTAATTACTTCGAGTTGTAGTTTATTAATCAAGTTTTCGACTCGTTCTCCGCGTTCGTCCGTGAGGGAACTGTGCCACATCGGGGATTTTCCATTTACGTTTGCCGTAATAACTATTGGTTTGTTGTTGTAAATGTGTAATATGTTGTGTATGTTGTTTGAGTACGGTTAGGGATCCAGTCTGTACTGGAAGTTAGCTTGATACCAAAATCCACTTTCCAATCCGACCGATTGTCGTGATTGTCAATGTGGGGTAGAGAGAGAGAGAGAGAGAGAGAGAGAGAGAGGGAGAGAGAAAGAAAGAGAGAGAGAGAGAGTATTTACAGATACCAGATTTAAGAAATAGAAGCCAGCAAAACTAGCCTTTTTGCTTATATTTAGAGATCTTTTGAAACGTTTCAAGATGCCTATTACCTTTCATAAATTGATCAATAAAACTACCGTTTTGTTGACTCTTACATATTCGAAAAATATTGAATTAAAACAGTTTTCAGTAATAAATTATATCAATATCTCTAACCTGGAATGGTTCTGTAGTTCCTCTGCATTCCCCAAGAGTTTTCGTGCCCAGTCTGAATATTTAGTCCAATTTGGAAGCCAACATCAAAACCAAAATATTATCCAAATCGTTATTAAAATCCCATAAGTTAATCCAATTCAAGATTTAGTTTGAACGTCCGTGAATAAAATATTTCCATGTCGGTAATTAACAAGACAGTAATAAAACATGTACCATGTCAATAATCACCAAAAGGTAATTAACCAGAGTAGTTACCAGGAGGTGATTAACCAAAGCCCTGTTTTATTTATGTTAGAAATTGTATTTTTACTAAGTCGTCGTTCACTTACGTCTATAATAGATCGGCTCACACTTGCACAATTTGTACACTTTTCAAAATGATTTTAATTTACTTTCGTATCACTGGTTACGTAAATAGTTTAGCACTACAGAGTATCGTTGTAGCCCAGTTTAAAATGTATACTAAACTTGTTGCTCAATTGTTATAGTATTTAAAAACCTTACCTTTCTTGTTTTCCATTCGTTTATTCACGTGTTGGGATGACACCCTTTGCTTTTATCTTTGTGTACTCCGGGAATTTTACCAATTGTATAGTTCAAATATTTGGATAAATGCTTGATTTGTCACGTATTCGTTCACATACCATGGTATTTAATTGAGAAATCCCACATATTTCCGTTTATTAAGTCACGTATTCATTGTTTATTGCTTATTTTAATCTAAACCGAAATAAATTTGATGTTTGTTTATTTCCTAGTTAATATTGGATTTTTTAACAAATGCAATACTTTATTTCACGTACGATTTTTAAAAAACGCATAATTTTAGACTGCGTATACGATGAAATATCAAGCCAATTCATATAGGTTTTCCCTTGATTTAATTTTGTTGCATTTTGTTACGTTGTCAAATCTTATTTTAGCTCGTAACTACTCTTGGATATTTCTATTTCCTATGCGTTTAATCTCGTGTAATTTTATATACAGTGTGCTCTCAACTAACAAAATGTATAGTGACCTATTTACTCTTATAATATCTGTAATTATGTGCTTTTGTTAATTAAAAGTTTCTTTTATTTATTCTACGACCCCTGTGACTTAACCTACCCCTAAACTACCTTATAATTATAGCATTAAATGTACAATATATATTGTTACGCTCCCTTCCTGTTAGCGTACTTAAATTACATCGTTTTTGGATCGCCATTTGTATAAAGTGAATACTTTCGAATAGTTTCAGATTTGTATGCAATTTAACTCGTGTGTATTACTTTAAAGGTAGATTAATTGAAGATTGATTTTCATTAATAAATAAATTGCAAGGAACGAATTTTAAATTGGATTATTCGTGAATTATTTTCCAACTTATTGAAAATTATAAACCGCTTATAATTAATTATTAGATATGATTGCTGCATTCACTTTTTGGATGTTCCTTATGTTATTATCGAAGTCGAGATAATAGACGATCAGAGGTTATGGGTAACAACTATTTTATATAAACAGATTGGCAGTGTAGTTCTTATTCCATTGAAGGGAAGATGCTTTATAGGCGAACGTGTTTGATCAACCGCACGTGCGGTTTACGGAACATCGACGAACGGACTTAGTGATTACACGTGCTTTACCAATTGTGATTTTAGTTGATTTTCTTTTGAAATAAAAGTGGTAGAACTTGCAAAACTTGACCGATTCTTCTTAGGATTAGTGTGTGTGTGCGGTCTAGTTTGGTGTTCCCTTTTTTATCAGAGTGAGTGCAATGGACTTGTACAGAATTTTTAAAGGATTAACGGTGTTATTTTCTTGACCGCTTTCAAGTTGTTTCCTGTTCAAGGGATCGCCATCGTATTACAACGTATTGTGGGGTCCAGAACGAGAGTGTCGGACACCGCTTCTAGTGTTTGCTCAGTTGTGTGATTGTGTAGATTTCATACATTAAAAGAAGAAAAAAACTTAAAATGCAAGGACGGTGACTGCGATTACAAACAAGTAAATGCGATGTACGGCTCGTTTTTTTCTTCGTGTAAGATACTTATTTGGTTGTCAACGTATTAATTAGCAAATTAATTCTGTAACATGCTTTCCCATTTTTTTTTTGAAATGAGGTTACAGACATATCTTCGTGCACTGCCTCTCTTAACAGAAATGTTGGACATTTGAGGTAAAAACGTGTTTGGCAACTAACATTTTACAGTGATTCCAGCTTACAAATGACGTAAATTTGTATTCGATTGCCGGTTGGTTTAACTAGGAATAATTCAGTGAAATGCGTGGGTGTGATTAGTGTAAAGTGTAATGGAATCAATCAACACCACCACAGTCAAGGGTGAGGTACTTCATTAGTGCAGGACATCGTGAATCCTACACTTTAATTGCAAGGAAGCGTTGCATGCAGAAATTGTTGTAAGTTGAACGATTTCATACTTGTTATTACTTTGAATATCTATCCGTTGTTTTGCAATATCCTTTGTCGTTTTGATACCTTTTACAATAAAATTGCAGGCTATTAAAAAAAAGAAAAATCAACAATACTGGATGACTCATATCAATTGTGCTTACCTATTTATCTTTTGTTATAATTTTGTTTGATTTATGTTTAATTGGTGTGTGAGGAAACGTTTCTGCTACTCCCCAATATTTACCTTACCTTATAATAACAGTTTTTGTAATGCCTTTATCGTCATTATATTATATAGATTATCCAACAGTTTTTTTTACATTTTACAGAGTACGGAATAATTTATGCTTGATCAGCATGCCATGCTTATTCTTTTATTTCAGGTTTGCTTCACTATTTTTATTGCAGGTATTGTCACTAATTCCTTACAGCCACGTACATTATATGTTAGTCTGCTTTCTACACCCCCCCCTAATCTCCGATTGAGCCCGGTCATTCCTTGGGTTTTCTTTGTGTTACGCACGGCTACGAGCCAACGTAACAATATATATATATATATATATATATATATATATATTTTTATAGTGCAATGATATATGTGCCGTTACTTTAAAAAGAAACCTGTTCGAAATTAAAGTAGCGTTGTGCGCCTTATCAAAGAAAACATTTTTCTTTTTAGATTCTAGAACATTATGCCCTTAATAATAAACACAGTGTTAGCAGTCTCCTCAACGGCTATTTTCTCAGCTTGCTTGACGACTCTGCAAAATGGGGTCAGGTTCCCTTTTTCTTCAAATTGTTAATGCGATTCTAATCTTTAATAAGCGGATCAATTTTATAACGTTTGCTTTTTTGATATGTACGTGAATATTAGTTAGATACAAGCATAGATATTAAATATCCTTTTGAATTTTTAGATGTCAACAATTTTTAAAAACCTTATGTCTATATAATTACCGCCTTTTTAAAAAAATTATTCCTCTTTAGACTCCTTGGCCAGCACGGTCGTTCTACGTGATAGAGATGGATACTGCTGCCGAATACCTGAAAATTCAATAAGCTTTAATGCTATGTATACGAAATTTTTCCCTCTATGACACCTGACAATTATTTAAAAATCTGTCAAACGACATCTTTTTTGGTAATCGATTAACTATTGCCAGGATCCTATAGGTTATTTTCAAAACGAATAGTTTTCCACCTTATCAGTTCCTCCTTTTCTTTTATAACCAACTATACTCGCTAAGAAACTAACTACAGTATTAAATTTACGTTACAGGCTAAAATTTTTACGTCCCTTATATTGTTCTATCCTGTCAATGGCTCCAAACTGCTTTATTCGTTCTTTGGGTTGATTCTTTGCTTCTTATGAACAAGTTTATTCATTCTGCTTTATGTTCTTTCAATAACAATAATAAATAATACCACGTCCTTCCAAGTCAATACCAATCTATTCTAAATTAATATTGCAACACAAATTCTTTATAACATATGAGGTATCTTCTAGATAGTAATTCTTCAAAATATACAAATTAATTTATAGAAATCTTGGGTTATACAATAATTGTTCTTCTGCCTTTCAAACCAATAAATTGTTATTAGTTGTTTTTGAAATTTTCAACCAGACTTTTTAGAACCGTTAAAAATTTGTTTATATCTATTTCCTTAGCAACTATCTATATCTTCTCTCTAGCACCTCATATTCAATATTATATTTATATACTGCATTATTCCTATTTTACAATACTGAGATATAATATTTACATTCTCTTTTTATATACAATTATCTTAATTCCCCGACTTATTGCTGATTTACAGATAATTTTTTAAATAAATCGTTATACATTTTAGCTAGCTTTAGTAAATCTATTTACATTGTCTATCTCTTACTAACTTTGTTCTTTTACACCCGTTTATTGTCCTATCTCAATTTCTATTTCCTTAACATTTCTGCTATACCATTCTGTTGTCATTTATCCACTAATGTCTTTCCTAAATACCCCTATCCAAGTGAATTACTATTCAATTTAAAATTTTTGTTCAAGTCCCTGACCTCATCTCTTTGTTTGTTAACCTCCTTTCGTTCATTTATAATATATATACGCGCTAACTAAAACTTCACTTTTATAGAACCCCTTTTCAAGTCTCTCTATATATTTTGACTCGACTACTACCCTACAACAACCGCCAACTTAGTAAATACATATTGTAATCATGGAATCAAGAAAACCCATGGTATCGTCTGAAATAATGCTCTGGTTCTTATTCGGATTTTTAACTTAATTTGTAACGTTTTTTAATAATATAGAGGTGAGGAAAAATAATGTATATACTGTGGGACGCAAGGTATGCGCATCAATTTTTGCAGCTTTCGTTTCGTTCGGGCTGCGAACCAATCTCATCACGATAAATCTTACTTAGCTACGTTCCTTACTTATTGTGTAATACACTAATTTATTTACTTTCACTTATCTTTGATAACCAAGAATTATTAAGGATTAAATACAAACTAAAAAATTTAAAATTAATTGTATTCATATTGAAGTATTGAGAAAGTATCAGTTGTGAAATTTAAGAAATGTTAAATTAGAAAAATTGCACCCTTACTAAACTGACATCAATAATAGTTGTGAACATTTTCTGACAATGCCATTTAATCCGATACAACCTGCTTGAGCTAGTACTTCTAGAAACAGTTTTAATGATAGTCCTACAATATTATTATAATGCCTCTGAAGAAGGCAGCACCAAGAGATGTCTTTACAAACTAGTTGAAAGATTTATGGACTCATCTACTGGAAGTTCTTGTACCGCATTTCATTTTCCTACAATATGCATCACCATTTAATTGTTAAAATTCCTCGGCAGATTTCTAGAAAATTGCGCATACGTTTTATAACAAAGAGACATTCCTGCATTGTACTATTGTAGTGGGTAATAATTTACATAAACCAACGGTGGGGAAATTGGACACTGCCCATTATAGTAGTGTGGTCATAAGTTTAACATTGCATCAACCAATTACACTTCACCGTTCTTATTGTGCATGCAAATTTACCAGCTTAGCAATCATAAATTAACCTCATTACGGCCCACTATATTTATTATATTCACCTTATGATATTTTTATTACAAATATACTTATACATATTTGTCGCTTTAGGCACACCATCAACAATTATTTAATTTTTTATCCTGGCTATGATTTATTATGGTAAATAGTAACATCGCCTGGGTGTCCAGCAGCGGAGGATTATTATGTTATCTTGTATAATCCTGACGTATCATAAACTAAGGTATTAAAAGATGCAGCACCACCATTTCTGAAGGAATTTTATTTAGAGAGATGTACTCATTCATAAAAATATTTAGAGTCGCCTTAAGCTTTCTCATCTCACTCATGTCAAATAGATAGACCAACCGCCTACAATGTGCTGGATATCCCACGTGATAACTTTTTAATTGACTTTATCGCTGTCATTATTATTATAATGATTTCAATATCTTATTATATTGATATTCAAATGTATCTAATCAATTAATTTTGTAAAGACCGTCAACCTGTCTACGAGATACGAAAGTTTGCATAAATTTTAGGTTAAAATCAAGCGTGTTGGTTTTAGATTAAGTTTATGTTTGACCTATATACATTGTGCTGCAGGTTAATAGATATAAATACATGTTTGTTTTTTTTTATAAAAGCAATTAACACGTTGGCGGTTCCGCTATATGGGGAAATGAGGGAGTTCTGACGCGTTAGCAATCACTTCCATTCTAGCTTTAAACGTAATCAACAGAAAATTAATATAAAACCAAAAGTACATACAATTAAAATACACCCCTATTTGAACTTAATTTTAACTTAAAAGTAAGAATAACATATACGGCTTATCCTAAATGCCAGCAGTTGCGGCACTTGTGTATGATATTTAGAGTACCGCCATTATCCCAAATTATCGCCATCACCTCGATAAACACAATTAACCGTAATTTATTGTCAAAGGCCGCTAACAATATTTTTTCGTTCTACGTTTTTTTTACAGTGGTAAAAGATTTTATATATCCACTGTGTGGGAATCTTCCTTGCCGGAGCAAGGACATACCCACTAAAAATTCACTTTGGTGTCGGACTCGAGATCCCTTGTCATAGCGTACCTAAGCTAGGTCCTTCACTCGTCGCGAATTAGAAAGAAATGGTGTTACGCGCAGTTTATTTCTTTCGGACGTCTGATGGAATCATAGCAAAGGTCATTGCTGGGGTGTCTATGTCGTTGCCATAGGACATAGTCATAGACTCCCATGGCTCGTATGAGCTGGTTTTCGTGATCTTCTAGACATCCGTAAAACCTTTCTGCGTTCTACTGGAGCTATTGCTTGACGGTCTGCAGGTTTGCCTCTCTGTGAAGCTGAGCGTTTCGAACGAACCAGGGAGCTCCAAAAACTCCCCATAGTGCCATGTTCTGGATCACTTAGCGCTTCCGCATGTGCGATTCCGTTGCGTTGACCTACACCGCTGATGCGTATGCAAACGTCGATCTGGTTATCGCCTTGTATTTATTTATTTGTTTATTTATTTGTTTCAACGTTTCAGTAGTTTACTACCTGAAATTTAAGCAGACCTCCAGAAAGTAACCGTCAGTAAGGTATGTGTGTGTGTGTGCGCACGCGCGATGGAGGGCATGTGTCGCCTTGTAGAACCTAAGCTTGTTTAAAGCGTTTAGCCTACGTCGGCGATTGGACAAGGAGTATAGCAGCATCATGACTCCCTTGTCCTTGTTTGCTGCTTACTCGATGTGAGCTTTCCAAGTGAGCTTTGAATCAAGAATCACCTCTAGACACTTGAGGTTTGGGCGCCGAGGTATCGGTTTGTCGTATCCAGGTCGGTGACGTCACTTTGAGAAGAAAACTGTCGGGTTCTTTTCCGGATTGACCTCGACTCTCCAGAGTCTCAGCCACTCTTCGAGAGCGTCAATCACCTCTTGCAGTCTCTGCTGTGTCGTCGGCGTATAGTGCCATCCTGGTGTCTGCCGTTTTCGGTAGGACGTTTACGAAGATGCCAAAGAGTACCGGCGGGAAGAAAGAGCGTTGGAGAACCCCAACCCTGATTTTCAGCCTTGTCGACCGCACTCCGTTCAGCCTGATGCATATCTATCGTGAAGATAGGATTTCCTCAGTTAGACGAGAGCGCATCGTAACCCCCTCTCCAACATTTTGTGGACTAGGCCATAATGTCAAACTTTGTCGAAAGCTTTAAACACGTCCAGGAACATTGACCCTGTTGACTATCGCCAGTTTTTCCGCGAGGTGCTCCATCACTCGCAGTGTCTTGTGAACGGTGGAATGCCCCGCCCCTTACGGAATCCAAACTGCTCGTCCTTGATCACGTGGTGTTCCTGCATCGCAGCATCTGCTTGCGTCTCTAGCGCGCCAGTGGTTGGGATGTCATTAGACATTCCTTTGACCGATATCGCTAGACGGGCCGCAAATGCGACCACGAAACCCTACAGGTTTTGTTGGTGGCCGGAGCTCTTTCCCCTCCGGATTGTGGTCAGAATTGAGGTTGCTGACGGCTCGGATCTCCGTATTTAGCGTCATTTGGTGGAGGATCGCGACATCTAGTACATCTGACCTGCTTTTATTGCCGCAGTGAGTGGGTTCTGCCGGTCCTAAAACCTCGATCACACGTCTGTCAACAAACTGTCGGAGTATGCGTCTTTTGCGATTCGCTACCCGACTGTTTCAAAACAGATGTTTAAAGTTAAGGTTCCCTGCTAAAGGCGCAGGTTTTCTAGCATCTAACAACGCGTCCAGGTCTTGCGTGCTTAGCGTTCGCCACTTGGTCGGTTATAGACCAAGACCAGGCGTAGAGGGCCGAAACCCTCTAGTACTATGCATACTACAGTCGCTTCAAATCGTTCTAGGTCTGGCGAGTTCACCACGCCACGTAGTGCTCCAGGCTTGCCTTGACGTACGCCGCTGTGCTTCCTCCGGCGCCATCTCGATTGTAGTTCTGTAGTTGGAAAGCCTAGGCTGGTCTCACTGAGGAACGTTTCGTTTACTAGTACAACGCCTAGGTCGTGTCTCATCGCAAACTTCAGCAACTCAAATTGCTTTCCACTCTTCCCTCGCGCGTTCCAAAACGCTATCTGTAGGGTTCCTGGATTTCCGCGACGTTTAGCCATTAAAATTGATGAGGTCGCTGAGAACCTTGCTGCAGGCAATGATATCCATTACTAAATCGCCGAAGTTTTTGGTTTCGGCTATTATAGGCAGCAGCTTTCTGGCAATCGCAGTCAGCTTTTGGAAGACGATTCCAGCGAGGAGTCCGATGAGCGAACCTCATTGCGCGCCCCTACACGACGGTGTTTCCCTGGATGCCGCCCCGCCGCCGGGCATGGGCCGGGCTGCCTAGTCAGACGCCTCCTCAACTTGCGCAAGAGCTGAGTCTTTGGCTGCTGGTGTAGAAACGGCCGTAGCTGAGCCGTTGGCGACGCTGGCGTAGAAGCGGGCTCTCACAACAGCGGTTCTCGTCGTCAATTTTGCAGGACGGACGCTGACTAGTGCCTTAGGTGCCGTCTCGTGTTACCTCTTCGTGGCCACCCTTGACTTCGGAAATGCAGAGCATCCCTTATAGTTCGCTAGATGCGCGCCACAGCAGTTGACGCACACCACAGAAACTTCCTTGCTTTTGGGGCAGGTGCCGTTTACGTGGTTGCCGGCACACTTGACACATTTAGGCGTGGCCTTGAAGTTTCTCTGCGTGTGCCAGAATCGCTGGCACCGATGGCATTGTCCTACTTCTGAACGCCGGTGCGGTATCTCTACCTGTACTCGTAGGTGCAGCACATGCTCGAGTTCGAAGATTTGCCTCGCTTCCGTGTATTTGGTTAAAGTGACCATGACCAGGGGCAAGGCTCGTCCCGGTCGCTCCATGTGCATACGTGCACATGAGAGTACTGGATGTCCGCGTCCGACGAGTTTCCTTCGGACATCCATGGATGCAAAATTCTCTGGGATGCCCCTCAAGACCACCCTGGAGGCACTAAGTATGATACTCTTGGCCTGCTCGGACAGAAAAGCCGTGATGCCACGGTAGTTGGTCGGGGCCGTCGGTGTGATACTGATCCCGTCCTGCGTGTTGCGCTGTGGTGAACTATAATCTGCGACGGCCAAGCTCCGCAGCAATCGCCACCCACTTGTCCTTCTTGGGAAGAACGATGAGGGGGACGCGGCGGCTCCGGGCCGATTCAGGGTTTTCGCTGATGACATCGGACTCTATTTCTGCTGCTATTTCTGGTTCATACCGATTCGTCGTCGGCAGGTCGGCGGCGGTGGACGTCTTGGGTTGCTTCGAAGTATTCTTCTTCGGCACCGTAAAGCAGTCGCCACAGGCCTCCTCTGATGCGTCGTCAGTGGCGCACTTTCGGGGGTCCTTTGTTTCAGCGTAGGATGCCATCGCAATGTTCTTGTTCTCTATCGTTCCGTTAAATGGAGCGAGTAGCGGTGCAAGCACTACGTCCACGCAATGTAATGGAGCGTCTCCTCCAGATACGCACGGTCGGTTGAATTACTCCCAGACTAGCAAATTCACTAGTCCGTTCAGCGCTCAAGGTGTCTTAAGCAAAGCAATTCAACCCAACGCCCTCGGGTTGGATTGTGGTTGAGGTGAAGACGATTTGTTGTAAAAGCGGGGCACCCGTAAAGATACTGTATCCACACATTAACAAGAAGCACTTTCGAGTTCTACTACGTAGGTCCGGGTTGATTATCTACGAATTGGCAGATTCACCAACCCGTTCACAGCCCAAGGTGTCTTAGGCTAGATAATCGAACCGCATTTAATAGCAGAACTTTATAGTAATCAGCTCTACCAAAGTACAGAAGCTAATAAAAACTTTCGCACGTTTGCAGAACTAAGCACGGAGGAATTCTTTTTTAATGCACTAAAGTAAATGCAACGATTCGATGATAGGTCTTATAAACACGCGGAAACAACTAATTGTTTCCACGTGTTTACAAAAACCTACTCGATTGTATAAATACACGAGAACTGGTTAGAGTTCCCGCGCATTTAACAGAATCCGTTACGATGATACGATGCCGTGGTCGTTGCTTCTGACGAACGTTGACCGTTGAAGTTAAACAGTACAGGAATGCATTATTCATTGAAACCCTTTTTGATGGCTGCTTTGCTGGATTACGGCGTTGTAATTGCCCTTGGTTAAACTAAATAATATTGAATAGTACTATTTAGTTGAAATCGCTCTGGACTACAAGTGCTTTCTGGTTGAAATCTGGATGTCGACTAAGTATGCATTGACCCTTCGTTCTACGTTAGTGCAAGCTTTATGTATCCACCCTGCACAAGATATAGCAGAACCAAATTCCATTGCCAAATCTTTGGTTAAAATTTGATGTACGGTAAAAGTGTTTAAGTTTAGCAGGTCACCCATCATCTTGAATGTTAAACGTCGGTCTGATTTTACAACAGCACGCACACGTTCGACATTTTCGGCGGTTTTTAACGTGAAAAGTTTCCCTGAGCGAGGTTTATCTTCAACGTGTTCTTGGCCTTCCAAAAATGATTTGTGCCAACGAAAAACTTGTGTTTTTGATAAGGAATGCTTTCTATATGCCTGTTTTAACTTTTCAAATGTCATACTCTCGGATTCCTCAAGTTTAACACAAAACTTGATGGCATAATGTTGCTCTAAAATACACTGTTCCGCTTTCGTACACACAACAGAAACACAACTGCACTAGTAACGTTCTCAAAAATTACGTGCTGCCCATACGGAGCTAAAACTTGGACTGAGCATCTGGAAATGATGAACGCACAGGCCTAGACAAGTAGAACAACACAGCGTTGCTACATCGCTCGCAATGTTGTGAATTTCATTACTTTGCTAACAAACCTCGTATGTGAATGCCGTCTGCATGCGTAGATCGTGCGTTGTCGATGATTGTCGAGGCAAAATCCGCGCAGGTTGACTTTCACTTCCTCCTGTTGACCCATTCTAGTTTTCCAGTTTCTCTGCTTCCCTGCTTGTACTGTTTACATTTCGATCTGTATATGACGGAATTCTTCAAAATTCCAGAAGCTGCGTCCTTTACTCTTTGGTTGATATTTACGAAGCACCCATCGAATCACTTGCTCTAGGCTTCGCTGACCCTACTCTTCTACGGAACGTCTTTGTTTGCACTACTCCGATGCAAAGCTTGCTTTGACGTTTCAAATTCCAAAGGATGAGCTTGTGTTTTATTCAGTGTAGCTCCTGGATCTTTCCGTCGCGTATCCCTTCAACAAAGATCTGTACTGCGAGCTCTTCTAGAAGGCTATCTGGTGCTGTTGCTTACACTATTTTCACCAAGTAAGCAATATATCCATTTCGAATGGACCTGCACCTTGCCGAAGTTCTAGATTAATAGAACAGGTGAAATGGCTTGCACGTTCTAATGAGCTAAAGAGCCAAACTACAGGTCCAACCAAAGTAGTAGGGTCGTTAGTGAGGAACCAGACTAAGACAGGTCCCCGAAAGAGGGCAGCGGCTCTTTCGGTACTTAGATTGGCAGAGACCATAGGGGTCGGTATGGCAGTCTAAGACACACTACCGCGATGTGGAAGGCAACGGGAAACCACCACATTATCTCCCAAGTACACAGCGTACCTAAATTAAAACAAACATGATGGCATTCTCTGGGGTAAAAGATTCCGGAGTTAAAATAGTCCCCCATTCGGATCTCCGGGAGGGGACTACTTCGGAGGATGCGATCGGAAAGTTAAAAATAAGAGTTGGGAACATTCTGCGAGTCGGAGCGTGGAATGTTAGAAGTATAAAGCAAGTAGGTAAGCTAGAGAACCTAAAAATCGAAATGAATAGGTTAGCACTAGACATAGTAGGGATCAGCGAAGCTCGGTGGCCAGAGGCGGGGGATTTTTGGAGTGGAGACTTCAGGGTAATTCATACAGGAGCCGAGGAAGGAAATTTAGGTGAGGGGATAGTTATGCGGAAAAAGATAGGATACTGTGTAGAAAATTACTTACAAAAGAACGAAAGAGTACTCATGGTTAGATTAGAGTCTAAACCGGTAAACACAGTAATAATACAAGTATACATGCCCACCTCTAGCTATAGTGACGAAGAGGTAGAAGCCATCTACAAAGATATCGAAGACACATTAAGATACGTAAAAGGACATGAAAATTTAATAATTACGGGGGATTTTAATGCCGTGGTAGGTGAGGGTAGGGAAGGAGCGGTAGTAGGTTTATTTGGTTTAGGCACAAGAAACGACAGGGGAAATAGGCTGGTAGAATTTTGCGACAAGAACAATTTAATCATCGCAAACACATTATTTCAGCATCATGCTAGAAGACGATATACGTGGAAGATGCCAGGAGATATAGGAAGATATCAAATAGATTACATTCTTGTTAGACAACGGTTTAGGAATCAAGTAAAAGACTGTAGAAGCTACCCAGAAGCAGATATAGATACTGACCACAACATCGTAATTATGAAGGCTGCACTTAAATTTAAGAATGTGAAAAAGAAATGGAAAAAGGCAATTGGACTTAGAGAAACTAAAAGATAAAGATATTCAAGAAAGATTCGAAAAAAAGTCAAATGAATTGCTCAAAGATATCGGGAAAATATCTGATACTAAGGAAGTAGAAACAGAATGGAATAACATTAAATCCAGCTTAGACATGGCGGCCAGAGATATTCTGGGGTATACACAAAAAAAAAATAAGAAACCATGGATAACAAAGGATATCCTGAATTTAATAGAAGAAAGACGAAAATACAAAAATAAATCAGACGAAACAGGAAAACAGAGATACAAAGCTATAAAATGGGAAATTATTCGAAAATGCAGGAAAGCTAAAGAACAATGGATTGATGAAAAATGCAAAGAAGTACAAACTAAGATGGAAATAGGAAAGACAGACGAAGCATACAAATTAATTAGAATGAATTTTAGGGATATAAAACCGTATAGCAAAAATATAATAGACGCACAAGGAAACGTCATTATAGAAAACGTAGAGAAAGTGAGTAGATGGCAAGAATATATAGGGAATTTATATGCAGGAGAGGAACTAACTGCATTAGAACAGGAATCAGACATTGAAAATGATGACTTAGGATATCCTATACTTAGAGATGAGTTTGAATTAGCATTAAAGAGTCTGAAAAATGGTAAGGCGCCGGGTACAGATAAGGTGCAAGCAGAAACTCTAAAAGCCGCTGGACAAGCAGTAACAGAACGTCTCTTCCAACTTGTAAGCTATATGTATGAGACAGGCGAGATTCCCAAAGATTTCAAACGTAGCATCATAGTAACTATACCAAAAAAGAAAGGTGCGGATAGATGTGAAAATTTTCGAACAATAAGTTTGACAGCACACGTGTCAAAAATATTAACTAGAATTGTGCAAAGACGAATGGAAAAACGGGCGGAAGAAATACTAGAGAAGACCAATTTGGGTTTAGGCGGAACAGGGGAACACGGGAGGCTATTTTAGCTCTGAGAGTGATAATGGAGAAAACAATAGAAAAAGGGAAAGCGTGTATATAGGGTTTGTAGATCTGGAAAAAGCATTCGACAATGTAAAATGGAAAAAATGTTTGAAATACTCAAAAGATCGGAATGAGTTATAGGGATAGACGAATAGTACATAGCTTATACAAAGAGCAAACAGCAGTAATAGAATTAGAGCAGGAACGTGAGAAGTAAACATTATTAAAGGGGTTAGACAGGGATGTGCCCTATCCCCATTGATTTTAACTTGTACATAGAAGACGCAATGAATACTGTCAAATGCAGGAAGACATTTGGAATTACTATGCAAGGACAAAAAATTGATATGCTTAGATTTGCAGATGATATAGTGGTATTAGCGTCTAGCAAAGAAGAGTTAGAAGCTGCTCTTAATGAAATGGAAACGGTTCTAACAGAGAGATACGGTATGAAAATTAACAAAACTAAAACTAAAGTTCTAGTATGCAAAGGTGGGAAAATAAATCAAAACAAGAATACAAGTATGTAACACGAACTTACAAGAGGTTAAGGATTTCTGTTACCTAGGAAGCCAAATAACGCAAGATGGGAAAAGCACAAAAGATATAAAACAAAGATTAGCACAAGGTCGTGCTACATTTAACAAGAAAAAGCAACTACTGTGCTCAAAGACCACAAACATAGAAACAAGGAAAAGATTGCTTAAAACATATGTGGAGCACAACACTGTACGGATGTGAAGCCTGGACAGTAGGAGAAGCCGACAAGAAAAGGTAGAAGCCTTTGAAATGTGGTGCTACAGACGTATGATGAAGATATCATGGGCAGACAAAGTTAAGAACGAAGAGGTACTAAAATGGTAGGGAAGAAAGAAATATGTGGAAAACAGTAAAAATAGGAGAGATAGGATGATAGGCCACATACTACGGCATGAGGGAATAGTGCGGAATATATTAGAAGCAGAGATCGGAAAAAAGAAGAAGAGGCAGACTTAGGTTAGACTACTGCACACAGATAGTAAAAGATGTAGGCTGTAGGAGTTTCAGGAGATGTGTAGGCTAGCCCAGAATAGAAATCAATGGAGGTACGCGTTCAACCAATCCCAAGATGGATAAACTAATGACGAAAAAATAACTGTGCTTAAACATGATGATTATTATAAGTAACTACAAGAATTGGTTGGGCAATATTCTCGAATAATGTTAAGTGTGAAAGGATTTACTGGAAAACCATTATTTCGGCAAACGTCTAAGTGTTGGGGATCTTGGTAGCCACAGGTTGCTTAACCCCTTCACTGAATCTTGGTGAAATAGGGCATAAAATTAGAAAACAATAGAAGGGTAACGAGCTGTATACACATGCTGGGTGAGAATTTCAGGGAACTATGTAGGCTAGCTCAGAATATAAATAATTGCAGGTACATGTCCAACCAGGAAAACCATTAATTCGCCAAACGTCTAAGTGTTGGGGATCTTGGTAGCCACAGGTTGCTTAACCCCTTCACTGAATCTCGGTGAAATAGGACATAAAATTAGAAAACAATAGAAGGGAACGAGCTGTATACACATGCTGTGTGAGAATTTCAGGAACTATGTAGGCTAGCTCAGAATATAAATAAGTTCAGGTACGTGTCCAACCAGTTTTGAGACGGAAAACCTAATGATGAAAAAATAAGCGCAGATAAATCTGACGATTAGTATAAACAACTAGTTGTTGGTTGCGAAATATCTGCAACTAATGTTGACTGTGCGAAAAGATATATTGGAAAATATATTAAATCGGTAAATGGTTGTGTTGGGGGAACTTGGCAGCCACAGGCTGCTTACCTCCCTTCACAACCACTGAAGGTAGGAAAAATAGGGTATATAACTGTAAAACAATAGATGGTGACTGAACTGCATCTAACAATAAAGAATAGCACCTATGAGAAAAGACAACAAACATAGAACTAGAAGAAAATTGTTGAAAGCATATGTGTGGAGCACAGCACAGTATGCCTATGTAATACGGGCAGTCTGAAACGCAGACAGAATAACGGTAGCAGCCTTGTGAAATGCTGTGCTTCAGATGTATGAGGACGATAGCATGGACAAACAAAGATAATAACAAATAGGTTATAGAAATAGTAGGGGAACAAGGATATCTGGGGGAAAAAGAGAAATAGAAGGGCGGAATACGTTCTAAAGCATTTTGAGGAATTGTATGGAATATATTACAAGCAGAGATAGGAAAAAAGAGGTAGATGTAGACCTAGAATGGATAGTGATAGATGCAGACTGTGCAAATTTCAGGGAAATCTGTAGGTTAGTTTAGAATAGGAAACAATGATGGTACGCGTCTAACCAGTTCCAGGACTGAAGACCTAATGATGATGATGAAGCAATATATACTTCAAACTCTTGCAAATTTTTGTTAACCTTTTGTAACAGTTTTTCACTTGCACCTAGTTTGCTGTTTCGTTGTAAGAGGGACTGCCGAATGAATTGCGGGTGTCGAACTACGGGAATGAAGTGTACTGGAATGTGCCTTTGTGGAGCCATGAGCAAGGATTGCAGCAACTGTGACCGCTCGCTTCTCAAGCTCGATGACGACGACGGAGATAGTGACGTGGAAAAGCTCTCAACCGCTGACCTAATTTTAATGTATACTTAACTATTGTCTTATGAAAATTATTGTGCAGCATATAAATATACTCATTTTGTCGAATCACGTGTCTGGGATTTTGTATATGACGTTCTTTTATACTGTATACTCTCCCATCCCCAAGTATACCGAGAGGGGGGAGTTGTGAGCTGCCCCCTTTTTGATTTACTTTTGGATAATACTAGTAACGTCGCTATTGATCGACTCAGATTTTTTTGAACATTTTCGGAACATAAACACTGATTACGGGTTAAATATTTGTATTTCTTCGGTGTTCAATTTTGAACTATAAATAAATACCAGGCCTAGGACAAATGGGAGCCTTTGATATGTTGTAGAGCACTAAATTCTGATCAATATCCCAATTTTCAGCTCTACCTTATTTTTTCCCCGCTTTTTCTCATAATCTTGGATTATTCAGGGTTTGGCGGAGGAAGTTAAGTTCCATATCAAACATAAAGCAATACTATAAGCCGACAGTGCTATATATCCTATTGTGAATAATCTCAAAGAGGAGATCAAAAACAGGTCTTCGGAAGATAATTTGGCAATATTAAACAATTTAAACAATATTGTAAGTGCTAGTGATTTAATTCATTCAAGCCTTAAAAGTGTTTGTGATTTTTATAATCTTCATAAAGAACATTTGACTACTGAATTACAGTGTCTTTATTGGATGGAAGCAACGGTAAACAAAAGTTGAAGATCTAGTAGAAATGTGTGCTCAAAAAATGTTAAAGAAATTTTTGCAAACGTTTTTCAATTATTTAGATTATATTTAATTCTGACCATGAATTCAGTATCTTTCGTGCTTGCGTCGACTGAAAACCTACTGTAAAAATACTACCGGACAAGACAGACTATCTATCTTCTTTAGGAATTTTAGCTATTGAAGGAAACATTTCAATAGATGTAAATTCAGTTATTAAGAGCTTTGATTTAAATCGTAGCAGAAAGTTGAATTTCAAATAATAACGAAAAGATGAAACCAAACGCTTTATTTTTTTGATTTCAGTTATTCATTAGTTTTAATTGTATATTGTACAGTTTCTTATTGATTTTTGTTTTTTCACGGTTATTTTTCTAATAATAATAATATTTATATTGATTTAACAAACAGATTCAAAATAAAAAAAGAATATAATAAAATTTATGCATTTGACAGCGCAAAGTTTTCTTTATATCATAATTTTCATCGTCGTGATGGCAAAATTTAATTTTATATAAATACATAATTGGCAGATCATCCCCACCCCTCCCAATAATATGTCTGAAATCCTGCTATTGGTTGTGTGTAGTGTTCTCAATTACCTCCAGTTCTCATTTACCCAATAAACTCTAGCTCGATATTGGGGTGCCATAGAAAAATCTTTATTCGATTGTGGCTTTATTATTAGAAAAAAATTGGTAAACGACTTGAAGTTTAAGTATGTATGTAATAAGTTATTGAGCTGACCCACCTATTCTTCTGAAGAAATAAATAGTACTAACTTGTTTTCGTTAATAAGACCACGATTCTAATAGTACAATCTACTTGTTTCTATCTTTATGTTCACGAATAAGGTGTTTGCTAGTACAAATACCGGTGTTATCTCAATAATCAATCCGAATGAATTTGATTTAGTAGATTTATTAAAAAGAACAAAACACTTTCGAGCGGAATATATTTTTAATTACGAACGCCCCCATTGCTTTTTCTCTGTTGAATCATTCAATCTTATCGTAAAATCTTTATAATAACGAACAATCTGGACTAGTTAGTGCTAATCAAGATGTATATAAATCAGTAACTGTTAATGATTTAACGCCTCCTACGACTTTTTACAAGGCACGCAACATTTTTCTCGGGTTCTCCGACATAAATGATAAATAGTCAACATTATTATACTTATAAACAAAGAATAATTTTTTTATTGTTTGAATAATATCTAAGGAATACGGGAATAAGTACAATATGAACGAGACTGCTAGCATATCTGTTCAATGGTACTGTAAATGAGATGGCTC
The DNA here is from genome assembly GCA_036346225.1 of Platerodrilus igneus. NCBI lineage: Eukaryota > Metazoa > Arthropoda > Insecta > Coleoptera > Lycidae > Platerodrilus > Platerodrilus igneus. Next base: position 1,373,139 of record JARFIW010001373.1, on the reverse strand, counting down.
GATAGCAAAGTAAGCATTATTTGGGAGTGTTTTATTATTTGGGGCACAAAAATTATTGACACGTAGTAAAGTTTTCGAAACAAATATAATAACATATATATTTTTCTAGGAATATAACACAAATAAGTTTATTTTTGCTATTGGTGGCTGGCTGACATAGAACGAATGTCCTGAGGAGCAGACTCGTTATGAGAGAGATAACCCCTATGGCTAGTAGCCCAGTAAAATGACAAAATTTAGAGGAAATAATACTGACTGGGCTGAAACTTTGTAAACAGGCTTGTTTTAGGGTACTATTTAACATATTAAAAGTCCCCATGTCTAGGAGAGTGTCCAAAAGGTTCAAAAAATCAGTTTTTCGCAAATAACTCGGAAAATATTAACTTTGCAGAAATTTATGTCAATACCAAAATTGTAGCTTTTAAAATTCCGCATAATTTCGTTTTTTATTGAAGTCTATACGAGCAAATGGAGCAGAGATATAATTTTTTAAAACGTCGGTAGTTTTGCAACGCAACGAAAACGTTTTAAATAAAAGTTGTAGAGAATCTAATTACAAACAATTTCGTTTTTTATTCATTCTGTACGGTTCAAATTCGCCGAGTTATTAATTAAAAGACAATTTTTTTATGTTGATAATGGATCTTTTGCATGTAAAAACAGTATTAACTCTGAAAGTATAGGTCGTACACATATAGTATATATAATGAAAGTAGAAGAGAATAAAATTTTGAACATGTTGATGTATGCATGAATCCATTTTGGTAAAGACAGCTTAAAGTTAAGAGCAAAAACTTGAAAAAATATCATATTTGAGTGCATTTGGGAAAATAACCTCTTCTGATTGGTTGAAGGCAGTGATGTTATGTATTTTTTTAAAAATATTTTAATTATCTTTAAAATGAGACGTAGTAGCACTTTTTTCATTGAAACGTTGACGAGAGAGAAAAAAAACAATTTTTGTTAAATTACCATTTTAGTCCAAAAATATGTGGATAATAATTTTTAAAAAATTTATTCGATCTTGTTTTCATTACTTCATATATATATATATATATATATATATATATATATATTGCTATAATTATAGGGTAGTTTAGGGGTAGGTTAAGTCACAGGCGTCGAAGCATAAATAAAAGAAACTTCCAGTTAACAAAAGCACATAATTACAGATATTACAAGAGTAAATAGGTCACTATATATATTGTTAGTTGAGAGCACACTGTATATAAAAATACATGAGATTAAACACATAAGAAATAGAAATATCCAAGAGTAGTTACGTGCTAAGATAAGATTTGAAAACGTAACAAAATGCATAAAAATTAAATCAACGGAAAATCTATATGAATTGGCTTGATAAATATTTAACAAGTGCGTTGAATATATCATCGTATACGCATTATTTGAATAAATCGTACGTGACATAAAGTATTACATTTGTTCAAAAATCCAATTTAACTAGGTAATAAACAAACACCAAATTTATTTCGGTTTAGATTAGAATAAGCAATCAACAATAAATACGTGACTTAATGAACGAAAATTCGTGGGATTTCTCAATTAAATATCATGGTATGTAAATGAATACGTGACAATTTAAGCATTCATCCAAGTATTTGAACTATACAATTGGTAAAAATTCCCAGAGTACACAAAATATAAACGCAAAAGGTGTCGCCCCAACACGTAAACAAACGAATAGAAAACAAGGGGTACGGCCTATAAATACGATAACAATTGAGCGACGAGTTTAGTATACATTTTAAACTGGGCTACGACGATACTCAGAAGTGCTAAATTATTTACGTAACCAGTGAGATAAAGATAAATTAAAATCATTTTGAAAAGTGTAAAAATTGTGCAAGTGTGAGTCGATCCATTATAGACGTAAGTAAAAACAACTTAGTAAAAAATATAATTTCTAACATAAATAAAACAGGGCTCTGGTAAATACTCTGGTAAATACTCTCATAAATACTCTGGTAAATACTCTGGTAAATTCTCTGGTAAATTCTCTGGTTAATCACCTTCTGTTAAATTACTTTGGTAATTACTGACATGGTAAATGTTCTATTGCTGTCTTGTTAATTACGGAGATGGAAAACCTTTTATTTACTGATATACAAATTGAATCTTAAATTGGATTAACTTATGGGATTTTGAATAACGATTTGGATAGTATTTTGGTTTTGATGTCGACTTCCAAATTCGACTCTAAATATTCAGACTAGGCACGAAAACTCTTGGGGAATGCAGAGGAACTATAGGACCATTCCAGGTTAGCCATATTGATATAATTTATTACTAAAAACTGTTTTAATTTAAAATTTTTTGGTACATGTAAAAGTCAACAAGACATTTGTTCATTGATCAATTTATGAAAGGTAATAGAAATCTTAAAACGTTTCAAAAGGTCTCTAAATATAACAAAAGGCTCGTTTTGCTGGCCTCAATTTCTTAAATCTGGTATATGTAAATATTCTGAAAAAGGAGAAGATTTTAAAACGGTTGTAAATATTTAATCATTATATTGTTTATTGTAGAGTTGCTTTATTTAATTGAATCATCTAGTTGAGGCAAAAAAATCCATAACTTAACATTTCACATGATAGGTGCTTGATTAATATAAAGGGAGCATTATATTACGCCCAAGCGTGGGGCTGAAGAATTATTACAGCATTTTATGGTATGCCCAATCGTGGGGCCTAATATAAGGGGATAACACAGCATTTTATGATAGACCCAATCGTGGGGGGGGGAGAAGTAACACAGCATTTTATGTACGCCCAAGTCGTGGGGCTAAATATAAATAAAATATCACAGCATTTTATGTACATCCAAATCGTGGGGCTAAATGTTAATAACAATATCAAGGGGCTAATAAAAATATCACAGCATTTTATGGCGACCCAAAGCGTAGGGGTGAGAACACCACTAAAAGAAAATTAAAAATTAAAAAGGAAAATTAAAAATTAAAAATCGTAGGAGCGAGAAATTTAAAAATTAAAATTTGTAGAAGCATGAATAAAAATTTAATATAAAAAGGGTTAGGAATTTAAATATCTGAAGAAATTTGAAATATTAATAATAAAAATTCAAAAAATGGATAAACGAATAAAGGAGACCAGAGAGGCATTAAGGAACCAAGAGGTGGAAATAGGGTCACAAGAAAGCGTAATTTTACAAGATGTATCTATGGAGATGCAAGGGCAAAAATTAACGCGAAGTCAAAGTGAAGAACAACAGACATCGCAAGAATCGGAAATGATGTCAACTTTATTAGCGTTAACGAGGAAAATGAATGAAATCGAAGAGGCCATCAAGAAGCAGGTTAAAGAAAATGGAAAAAGTTTGGTGCCGAAATAAAAATTATAAGTGACGAATTAAAAGATAGTAATCAAACAATTGCGGAAATGCAGGTACACTTTGAAAATAAATTCGTTAGAATGATGGACGATGTAGATAAGGTTAGAGACGAGGTTTGGAAAGTGAAATTAGATCAGGAAACATGTATAAAAGAAACAAATAACTGGATTACAGATTTAGGTAAAAAGTTGCGGGAAATTCAAGGAAACTGTGAAATAGGACTTAATGATCTAAATAGAGAGTTAGGTAATTTAAAATCAGAATTTAAAAATGAGGGTAGAAATCAGGGGCAACACACTAGGATAAACAGACCGGAAATTTCAGTTGAACAGTATTCCAAATTTTATGGAGACAACAAAGTGAATCCAAAAGTATTTTTAAATAATATAAGAAAATTAATACCGGGATCAACGGATAAAAGGTACAATTTAAATTTTGTTAGATCAATGTTGAAAGGAAGCGCGGAGATATGGTTTGACTTAATAGAAAACGAGATAGGGACATTTCAGGAGTTTGAAAGTAGATTTTTGAGAAAACTTTGGGGAGATAATCAACAGTACAAGGCGCGAGATGATTTAATTACGGGAAAATACAATCAGAACTTAGGGATGACACGAGAAATATACGCTATACCAAAATTCAGTATAGCGAAGCAATTAGATCCGCCGATGGAAGAAACACAAACCATAAAGTACTTAGCAGGACATTTTAGCGAAGAAATAAGACATTATGTGATGATTCAAAACAGTAAATAGGGAAATCTTCTTGGAATATTTACAACATTGTGATGAGTTGGGACAAAGTAGTGTAGCGGAAGGTAGGATGGTACCAAGACAGCGAGAAAATTTAGGTAGAATGCAAAGAAGCACAGAAAATAATAGATCAAATAATAGGGGAAATTATAGGGGAAATTTTTATAGAAACAATTACAACAACTACAATGATAATAATTTTAGAAGGAACTGGAACACAAGGAACACGCCAAGAAGAGAAACAGAGCGAACGAATCACGACAGAAATATAAATAGGTGTACGCTACAAGCACAACATCGGGAACAATCGGCACAACCTATAAGAACGAACCGAACCTATGCAGAAGTTACGACTCAGGTAAGACCATCTACGTCGAATCAGGGTTTTTGAAAGAGGACAAACCAAGTAAGCCCTTAAAAATAAATGGATACGAACACCAGCGTGAATATATAAAATGTAAAATGGAAAAGGAAATGAATAAAACTTATTACTGATAATTAAATTGAGAATTGGAAATAGTCGAGGTGGAACACTCATTGATACAGGAGCAGAAGCGTCGTTAGTGTCTGAGGATTTTGTTAAACGGGAAAAAATAATAGGGAGTATGATGCCAATTAGGAAATTTAATTTAATAGCACCAAATAGCAAGAGATTTGCAAGTGTGAGTAAAATAATAATTCTGGAATGTGAAATGGATAAGATTGAGTTTGAGAATGAATTTATAATAGTGCCGGGGTTAAGAGTAGATGCAATATTTGGTATGGACGTAATAGATAAGTTGGGATTAAAAATAAATGCCGAAGGAAAAGCAATAGATGTAAAGGGGGAATATATAAAATGGGATAATGAGGAGAGCATTGGAGTCGAAGGAGACTGTTCAAATATTAATAAATTTGAGGGTGAAGTTGATATAAAGTGGGATACTGAGGATGAATTAAAATGTCCAGAAGAAGTCAAAGAAAGGGTAAAAGCATTGTTATTAAAAAAAATTCAGAATCCAGAATAATAGCAACGGGATATGTGAAGAAATTAGAGGTTGTAGACACGGAGACATGTAATAAAATTCCATCTGTAAGAAAATTAAGAAAATATATCGGGTTTTATAGAAAAGGGCAAAAGTATAAGTATGAAATGGTTTCTTTTGGTTTGTTGGAAACTAAGGTTATATGGGAACCGAATGAAGAATTTGAAAGTGATAGATTAAATTTTAGAGAAGTTTTGGGATATGAAGGAGAATACATTATGGGGAAAAACTATAATGATAACTTAACTTCAGAAAATAAGTTTGGAAAAAGAGTGTATAAAGGAAACAAGAAAGACAAGCTCATTGCAGAGAGGAATCTTTTAATAATGGACAAAAGTGTACATACTGTAAAATTAACTAGTGGAAATAAGGATGTAATCATAAATTAGGATAGGCATAGACAAATAGAAGAATTAAATAGGGATATTAATAAATTAGGATATCATCATAAATTAGGATAGATTTAGGAATAGGAACTGTACATATTGTAAGTATTAGAAAAGAATAGAACATAAGATAGGTTAATAATAATCAGGATATGTTTAGGATAAGTAGGAGTAGCATAGGTTGATGTAAATAGGAGTGATTCATGGGATACAGGAAAAGATGATGATGTTGATGATAAATAAGAAAGGTATGTGAATAGGGATATAGAGACAGGAGAAATATGAAGAGATGATAAAGAATTATAAATAAATAGGAAAAGTATGAGGTAAACAGGAAAAGTATATGTGAATAGGAAAAGTATATGATAAACAGGAAAAGTATATGTAAATAGGAAGATATGGATAAATAGGGAGTGAAATATTAATAGATTATAATAACATAATAGTAATAGAATTTAGAATGAATAGGTGTATAGGTATAGTATAGATCAAAATAGGAATAGGGATGTAAAAATAATCTACGAATCGTGTATATAGTAAGAGAAAATAAAAATAAAATAATTTTGGACCAATGTGAATTTTGTCTCACGTTGGGCGCCAAAAATTAACATTTTCAAAAAAATTTTATTTTAATTTAGGGGATTAATGCTATAATTATAAGGTAGTTTAAGGATAGGTTAGGTCACAATGGTCGTAGAATAAATAAAAGAAACTTCCAGTTAACAAAAACACATAATTACAGATATTATAAGAGTAAATAGGTTACTATACATATTGTTAGTTGAGAGCACACTGTATATAAAAATACATGAGATTGAATGCATAAAAAATAGCAAGAGTAGTTACAGGTTAAGATAAGATTTGAACACGTAACGAAATGCATCAAAATTAAATCAACGGAAAACCTATATGAATTGGCTTGATAAATATTTAACAAGTGCGTTAAATATATCATCGTATACGCAGGCTAAAATTATGCATTATTTGAATAAATCGTACGTGACATAAAGTACTACATGTGGTCAAAAATCCAATTTAACTAGGAAATAAACAAACCCTATATTTATTTCGGTTTAGATTAGAATAAGCAATAAACACTGAATACGTGACTTAATGAACAAAAATTCGTGGGATTTCTCAATTAAATATCATGGTATGTAAATGAATACGTGACAATTTAAGCATTCATCCAAGTATTTGAACTCTACAATTGGTAAAAATTCCCGGAGTACACAAAAGATAAACGCAAAAGGTGTCGCCCCAACACGTGAACAAACGAATAGAAAACAAGAGGTACGGCCTATAAATACGATAACAATTAAGCGACGAGTTTAGTATACAATTTAAACTGGGCTACGACGATACTCAGAAGTGCTAAATTATTTACGTAACCAGTGAGATGAAGGTAAATTAAAATCATTTTGAAAAGTGTAAAAATTGTGCAAGTGTGAGTCGATCCATTATAGACGTAAGTAAAAACAACTTAGTAAAAAATATAATTTCTAACATAAATAAAACAGGGCTCTGGTAAATACTTTGGTAAATACTCTGTTAAACACTCTGGTAAATACGCTGGTAAATTCTCTGGTTAATTTTCTGGTTAATCACCTCCTGTTAAATTACTTTGTTAATTACTGACATGGTAAATGTTCTATTACTGTCTTGTTAATTACGGAGATGGAAAACCTTTTATTTACCGATATACAAATTGAATCTTAAATTGGATTAACTTATGGGATTTTGAATAACGATTTGGATAGTATTTTGGTTTTGATGTCGACTTCTAAATTCGACTCTAAATATTCAGACTGAAACTCTTGGGGGACGCAGAGAAACTATAGGACCATTCCAGGTTAGCCATATTGATATAATTTATCACTGAAAACTGTTTTAATTCAATATTTTTGGTACATGTAAGAATCAACAAAACATTTATTCATTGATCAATTTATGAAAGGTAATAGGTATCTGAAACGTTTTAAAAGGTTTCTTAATATAACAAAAGGCTCGTTTTGCTGGCTTCAATTTCTTAAATCTGGTATATGTAAATATTCTGAAAAAGGGGCTAATAAAAATATTACAGCAATATATATATATATATATATATATATATATAACAGTATATACGATGTATAAATAAACACCTACTTTACGAAAAATCAAAAGAAAGTTATTAATTATACAAAGCAACCTAGTAATTTGCATAGCCATAAATGAAAGAATTTGTTTGTTTCATAAAGGGAATAAATATTCATCTACTAGTTTCGATCTCACTAGATCTCATCAGGATAATAACTTCAAAAGAACTTTTGTACGATGGCAAGAGTAAATAAGAACGCCATCAAGTGAGTAATCACTAGTATTAGACTAGTCAAGTACAGAAGTACATTCGAAATTAAGTCGATATTTCATAGATGGTCATAACAAATACGTTTTACCTTTGGGCTTGTTAGATGTGCTAAATGCACGAATTTTTGCAAACATATAACACACCGTCCTTTGGCGACGCTTGGCATAATACCCTGGAGGGTAGAAATCAAAATAAAAATTATATTAAAATAATTGCTTTTAGCAAATTTAATAAATAGAACAGTATATACAATGTATAAATAAATATATTTTTGCAAAAATTCTTGCATTTAGCACATTAAACAAGCCCAAAGGTGAAACGTATTTGTTATGACCATCTACGAAATATCGACTTAATTTCGAATTTACTTCTGTACTTGACTTGTCTAATACTAGTGATTATTCACTTGATAGCGTTTTTATTTACTCTTGCCATCTTACAGAAGTTCTTTTGAAGTTATTATTGTCTATTGTTTTTGGTTGTTTTATAAGGGTTATCCTGATTAGATACACTGAGATCGAAACTAGTAGATAAATGTTTATTCCCTTATGAAACAAACAAATTCATTCATTTATGGCTATGCAAATATTAGTTTGCCTTGTATCATTAAACACTTTCTTTCGATTTTTCGTAAAGTGGGTGTTTATTTATACATCGTATATACTGTTCTATTTATTAAATTTACTAAAAGCAAATAGGAGAAACTTAAATAAAAGTGAAGATAGGTAGAAAAATATAAAAGTGAGGTACTTAAAGAGTCAATATTTGACAAAAAGGGTAAAGGAAAATAGACAGAAATAGAGAGTAAAGAGTTAGTGATAGATAGAAATGGTTAGGTAATAAGTAGTGATAAGTTAGAAATAAAGATAGGTGTAGATAGATAGAAATAATTAGAGATAGATAGAAATAGGTAGATAACTAGTGATAGGTTGGATAGGTAGAGGTAGCGTTAGGTGAGTAGATAGGTATTTAGAAATATCATGTAAAATTAGGTAGTAGGAATTAGTATATTTAAATTCAAGAAAACGTTGGTGATTTTTCTTTGAATTGAAATAGAGGGATTATGTTGTGGATTCAAAGGGGTAAATCAGTGTGATACAATAAAATTTTAACAACTCTGTATATAGAAAAAAGCAAAGATTTTACGCGCCAAATTAATTTAATTTATTTAGTGAAAACGGACGAGTATTAACGTATTTTGATAATTAATAATTGGAATGTCAAAATTACATGAAGGAAGAAAGCTTCAAAGCAAATAAAAGTTCAAGGATACGCATAATCAACCATAATTTATTTTAATCAAACTGTTTTAAGCATAAGGGAGCGTGCTGACTTAAGAAAATCAATAATTCCGAGGCAAATGTATTTGTTTTTAAAAGTCAACGTCAGTTTTATACAGATACGTAGAAGCAAAAAGTCCAAGAAGTGTTATGTTCAAACGGTTGAAAATTAACTTAAACACCTGATTGTTAAAAGGCTACGTTCAAAAAAGTCGAGCGTATGTTACGATAAGATTTCATAGAAATCATGTTCAACCGTCAAGTTGGATAAACAGCTAGGGTAATAAATATCGTAAGGAGCGAGGGAAATGGACAATCGGTAATATACAACAGATAGAGACAGATATAAAGCAAGCAAGGAATTGAAATGCACGTACCATATACACGTGGGGTTGAGATAGGATGTCAAAAATATCGATTTTCTGTAACTCAAGTGGGGTTTTGAAAGAGACAGCGAACATGTATAAAACACAGATGAATAGATCTTAGGTGGAGTTTGTGACGGCAGAGAATTTTGTCATTAGTTGAAAGAGAACAATTTTCCAAACGAACGCACATGCGAAGGTTGAGAATGAGTTCTCTGTAAGCGACTAGTACAATGTGAGAAATTTTCGGAATCAACCGACGGTTTTGCTCAAAATTTGCAGAAACGGTGTTACAAAATAAGTTTTCTGATGAAACGCGTCCGATAGGGGGTTAGAAAAATGATATAAGTACCTGAGCTTTAATATTCATTCGCTCTTTTCCTTTACGTCGATTAAGTGCTAAATACCAATTCAGACTGATAATAATAAAGCTTTTGGTGAGTAGTTAGTGTGTATAATAAAATTACATATGATATCGTATTTAAAAGTATAAACTGTAGTAGCGGACCGCCAATCATTAATGTGATGCACGAGTTAGGGCGTGATTAAAACAAAAGGTCAAGCTACTACCACTAAATTTATTAAACTGATACATGCTATATGGGAGTAACCAGAGCTAGTAATCTATTTTGTGTGCATGATATGGGTATGTAATGTTACTGTGAGACGAAGCGAATATCTTACAGAAATAGCAGATGGTAGAGGCCTGTCGATTCGACAAGCAGTATAGTTAATGGAAACTACGCCGAGGGGTTTTTTTATGGTAACCATCTCCGACGGGAATGAAGATTAAAGAATTCTCCAGGTATTTATTTGAAATTTCTGTTATTGTATAAACATTTGTGGAATTTTGTGATTGTGTGGTTGACTTTTCTGGCGTATTAATGGTTTTATAAACTTATTTGGAAAGATGCATGTATAAGACAATTTACCAAATTTGAGTATTGAAATAGGGTGTATTTTGAATATACTAAAAATTTATTCAGGATATAAATTGTGTTATAAAGAATAAACGGGTCTGTAAATTTTGTTTTAATTTATGCAAGGTTTAAAAGGCATATACAAACAAAACTGGGTTATAATGAGCTCACAATACTCCAGTGTGCAGTCACTTTAGGGTAACATATGAGGTCCATATACTCACATTTAATTGAATTTGTTTAAAAATTATTGGAAAAATCGAGGACTTTGAAAACATATCATAAAATGAGTTTTGTAATTATTGTATCAAACTGTTTTAACACATGTGTAAATATAATTTATCTGTTAGTAAGTGTAAATAAAAAGTTGTATGGTTATTGTATTATTTGGTGATTTTATTGAATGGGGTGCGAGTGTGAAAGACGTATGTTTGTAAATTTAGATATTTGAAAAGAGCCTCAGCTGAACTAGTTAGGGATGCAGAAGAGTTAGAAGGCTTAATAAAATAAGGGTAAGGAAATTTTTTTTATTTGTGAAAATTTAGGTTGGTTTAGGCCAAGGCTCGAGTGTTCCCAGAACTATCCCAGAGTCCACGGCAATACATATATATTGTTATGGATTCAAAGGGTTAAATCAATGGTAAACAATAAAATTTCGACCACCCTGTATAGAGACAAGAACAAATTATTTACGCGCAAAATTTATTTAATTTATTTAGGGAGAACGGACAAGTATTGACGTATTTTTATAATTAATGAGTGAAAGGTTAAAAGGTACATAAAGAAAAACATTTTTAAAACAAATAGAATACGCATAATTAATTATAATTTATTTTTCCAACACGTAAAAGCATAAGAAAACCCACTAGGGGAAGAAAATCAACAATTCCAAGGCAAAAGTTCGTTGTAACAAGCAAACGTCAGTTGTATTGGATACGACGAAATATAAAATCTAAGAATTGTTGTGGTAAACGGTCGATAATTAACGAACACCTGCGTTTTTAAAAAAGGTTACATTTGTCGAATTTATGAGCATATTAAGACAGGACTTTATAAAAAATATTTTCAACCGTCAGTTTGGTTTGAATAACAAGCTAACAAAGTTCTTAAAGAACAAGGGAAATGCACAATCGGAAATGCTACAGATAGAAACAGGGATAAAAGCGTTGATATTTAAAGCGCACGTACTAATACACGTGGAGTGGAGATGAGCTGTCAGCAATATCTATTTTCTATAACGCAAGTGGGGTTTTGAACGCGACAGTAGACATGCATCAGACAGAGATAAAGATAGTTTAGGCGGAGTTTTATAACGACAGAGAATATTATCATTGGTTAAGAACCGACAGTTTTACAAACGTAGACAAACGCGACAGGTGGGAGCGATATCAGATACGTACGGCATGTAGACGGAGTAAATTTCAGGAATTTATATCACGGTTGTATCAAAATTTGCAGAATCTAAATTTGAAAATAAGCTTTTCACGGGAAGTGCGTCCGAGGGTAGCATTTTAAACAATATAAATACTGAAGGGAAATTAATAAGGGCTCTCTTTGTCTTTTCGTCGCTTTTATACTACTTTACTACAATAAACCAACATTATAATAAAGTTTTTGTTATGTGAGTATTTGATATGTTAATAATACAGCAAATATAGTGCTAGCACGTATAAATTGTTAGTAGTGGCCTTCTATTTATTAACGCGAAATACGTGTAGTGTATATTAAGTTAATAGAGGTTTGACTACTACAATACTAAGCTAAAAATCAATAAATGGAAGCAGAATATATGTGGGGCAAGCTTCACAAACAACCAGGAGTGTAGGCTGTTATGGAATGGTACTTTGAAACGAGGCGCTTGGATCGCAAATTGGGGTTATCGTCTATGAATCCGCTGAGTATCACAGCGCATGGTCACGAAGCCAAAGGGTTCTGGTGATCGTCGTCGAAGGAATGGAAGCCTGAAGCATCTCCAGGTAATTTATTTCAAATTTCTGTTATGTGATAAACTTTTGTGAAATTTTGGTAATGTGTTTATTTGTGGTTATATAAACTTATTGGAAAAGATACATGTACTGGACAATTTATTGGGGTTTAAATATTGAAAGGGGGTACATTTAAAACTTACTAAATTTTATTCTGAATATAAATTGCATTGTAAGGGGTAAACGGGTCTATAACTTGTGTATTAATCTATGCAAGGTAAAAGGCATATTCTAAATAAACTGGGTTATTATGAGCTCACCATACTCCAGTGCACAGTCAATGTAGGGTAATATGTGGGGGCCCATCTACTCATATCTCATTAAATTTGTTTGCAAATAAGTAGAAAATCAAGGACTTTAAAAACATATCATATTTTGAGTTTGTAATTAGTGTACCAAAATGTTTTTATATATGTGGATAATTTGTCTGTAAATAGCGGTAAATAAAAGATTGTATGATTGTTGTATTATTTGGTGATTTTATTGAATGGTGTGCGAGTGTGAAGGAAGAATGGTTGTATATTTAGGTATCAGAGAAGAGGCACAGCTGAGCTAGCCAGGGAAGCTGCTAAAGATTTTTGAAGCAAGTATAGTATACTTGTTATTATTGCATAATTTAATTTACTTTACGTTACGAGCTTGTTACAGTATACGTTGTACCTTAGTTAAATATAAATAAACTCGACACTATTCGCGTTTCAAACTCTAAGGCCACAACAATCTAACACAGTACTATAGAATTTATAAATTTTAATAGTTACAAGCTCGTTAGTAAATTTTTGGTACGTCGTAAGCGATGCAAATTAAAGAAGTCAAAGAGAAACTTAATAACTCTCCTTTCATATTTATAGGATTCAAAGTGTAACCTCTCCAAACCCTTTTAACGCGAAATATTTAATTGAACTAACTCTTTCTTCAAATTTTGTATAACCGTTTTCAAACTCCCCAAAATTTAGCTCGTCGTTACGCTATTTTCCGAAAAACCCGTATTTATCTGTCCCGTGCTCGTCTGTTGTACAACTAACTATTTAGACCAATGACACCTTACACTGACGTCTTAAAACCCCGCCTGTATTAACTCTATTCCTCTCTTATGTATATTGGATGTTTCCTTCTACCCTTGTTTGAGTGGTAGAAAGTCGATATTCCTGTCCGCGTGATATCTACCCCACGTGGAGTTCTATACGTGCTTTGCGACTGTCGGTTGACCAATATTCTTTGAAACTTGCTTGTTATGCTCCAAAATACATAGAAGTCGACCTTTCAAAACATGCAGGTGTTCAATTAACGATCGTTTTAAAATAACATTTCTAGGAGTTTGCGTTTCAAGGTATTTCATATATTCGACGTTTGTTTATTTGTTAGTAAAGCTTTTCGTCTTGGAATTATCGATTTTTCATGCTTTGATGCGTTTTCTGACTTTATATCCCTTTGAATTAAACTGAATTAAATTAATTAATAATTTCTATTGGCTTATACAATTTGTTTTCTTTACAAACCTACGAATTTTTAATCCCTAATTATCAAATTATGGTTATTTCCTCTATACAGGGTGTTTGAAATTGCATTGTTTATACCTAAATTTAACCCTTTAAATCCACTACAATATATATGTATATATATACATATATATATATATATATATATATATATATATATATATGTATATATATATACATATATATATATATATATTGCCGTGGAGCTTGGGTAAATGCCTCACCAATAAAACTATATTCGAAATTTTTATTAACTTTTCCAAACTCGAGAATTGCACATAATAGCAAATTTTTCAAATATTAAATAATTAAGAAAACATAATTTCTTACCCGTCTTCCTCTCTTCCTTGGTTGAATTGCCTTCTTCAACTGCTTCCGGCTAGCTCAGTTGGACCTCCTCTGGGATATCTAGATTCACTCTCATATTCTATCATTCACGCACACTCCCAATAAAACCACAAAATACAACAAACATACAATCTTCTATTTTTCACTATTTACAAATAAAATTAAATATTATCCACATTTCAGTGATCAAGTTACACCTCAATAAATCCTATTTTGTAATGTACTGGATTTTAATTTAATTTATCAAACACATAGAATGTACCCGGAGTAAATGGGCCCTGAATAATATTTTATTTCTCATTCCTCTTATATAATTTATTTTAAATCTAAGTAAACTCTGGAGTATGGTGAGCTCATGATAACCCAGTTAATTATGAATAATGTATGCCCTTATACTTTGCATACTCTTACAACAAACAAAAACAAACACCCATGTACTCTTCACAAATTGTAACTTCCTGATGGAACGTCAATAAGCTTTATATACACCTTCAGATTTCTATTTACATACTATAATAAAGTTAGTTATACGTATTATGATCAATACACAAAATAATGCACAATTTCTTCAACATCACTCCCATACGTCACTCAATATTCATCGCATCATAGTTTATAACAACACAATTTCAAAGCGTTACCTGGAATTTCTAGAAGATCTCCGCTCCGTAGACGATGGTATTTGTTTTTTCTCTGTTTTGCAGGCCGCTTCTGGCTATTAGTAGAAAAACCCCATGTAAGTGAGCTGCTAGCGCTGCCTTCACGTTGTCTCCAATTTCTAAATCCAAATTAATTCTACGTCTTTCACAATTATTTACTTTAATCCACGTTACTTAACGTCTCGACACGAGCTTGTTAAAAAATTTATAGGTGATACCTCAATTAAAATTGTAATCCCGGCACACAAACCGCGTACAAATTATGAGCAATTCATCATGCAATATAATTAAAAATAATTTTATTCTACTTACAACTCGTGATAACTTGCATACGTCGTCTGAAGCGATCGAAATATTAAAGGCTTTCACCATGTTTTCGAATAACATTTATACAACTTAGCCCGCCACCTCCTGGCCGCCTTTCATCCGAAATCCCCATCTACAACAACACGTTCTTAAAATTTTGAGCTCAACCGATTTCCAAGTCCGTGAATTTCAGCGCGCCGTTACGATATTTTTCTGAAAATTAATATACACTACGCTCGTATTTGTGTCGCGTCTAACTAACAATATCACCCAATCGTATATTCACTGACGTCCTACAAGTCCCGCCTATTTCACACTGTCCCTTGCTTATGCGTTTTCTACGTCTCTTTCTAACCTGGTGTGAGTGGTAGAAAATCGATATTCCTGACCATCTGCTATCTAACCCACGTGGACTGCTTTAAATAACCCCTCGTTAGTATTTACTGCGAACATATGCGACGGTTTACCGATATTCTTTGTAACTTGTAGCTTTATCTACAAAAATAATTGGAAACTTAACATTTAAAATTCTGCAGGTGTTTAATCTTAACGAACGTTTTAAATAACACTTCTACGAGTTGAATTTTCCACGTATTTCAACCCCACTGATATATTTGTTTGTTAGCAACGCGTGTCACCTTGGTATTATTGATTTTTACACGCTTTTATGCATATTATACGTAAATAACCCTTCAATTAAATTCAATTAAATTAATAAATTAATGGCATTGGCTTCTAACATTTTATTTCTTTTGCAAACCTACTGAATCTTATTTATTATTTGTAAAATTTTGTTAATACCTGTTACTTAAAAATGAACTAACTGGAATAAATTTTTCCCGTAAATTCTGGTTGTTCCTTTATACAGGGTGTTTTGAAATTGCTTCGTTTATATTTACTTTTAATCTTTTAAAACCACTATAATACATATATATATATATATATATATATATATATATATATATATGTATATGAACGTGCTAGAGTAGTATAAGTCCTTCGCAAAGTATGTTTTATTTAAAAAAAAGTTAATGAATATTGCTGTATTTTTGATAAATTATGGAAAAATTGCATTAGCATTCTTTTTTTGTAAATACCTTCATTTGTATTAACTTTACGAAAAAGCTTCTAGAGACCGAAATGAAAGCTGATAACATCTCCTATAAAATAAATTTTGTGGCATATAATTTTGAATGCATCGTGATGGGAAACTGGCGTTTTAAAAGAAAGGTAAATTTACGTATGTAGCAGATCATCATTATGTGTCGCCCGAATGATGAAAAAATGTGTCCGTAATCATATTTTTGTACTTGTTGAAGTATCAGAAGTTATTTTTGGGGTCTTTCTGAAGCGTTTGGTACCAGGCCTATATGTTTAGGACCGATAGTACTGTACGTAGGCACTAAAAATTGAGAAGAGTCCGAAGCAATAAAATAGCAATTGGTTAATAAAATGTGAGTATTTTATTTTTATTATTGTTCATGTACGTTATGTTGTAAAAATGATAGTGAGAAAAAGTTTCTTTGAATTAAATAAGGTATATTTACTATTAAGAAATATCTTTACTGTTAACAAATATTAAATATTAATTGTTAATAATGTTGTCTATTAATTTTATAAATAAATTTCACAATTAATCGTCACAGAATGTTGAATCATAAGGCATATAAATTGCGCGAAATATATTGTAGTAAATTGAAATGTAATATTAAAACTTGGCGAATTTGGGCCGTACAGAAATGAATAAAAAACGAAATTGTTTGTAATTAAATTTCTGTACAACTTTTATCTAAAATATTTCTCGATTCAAGCGTCCATTTTCGAGATATTAGCAAAAAATGCGCGGCGCGCGTACGCGATTTCGTTGCGTCGCAAAACTACCGGTGCTTAGAAAATTATATCTCTGATTCATTTGGTAGTACAGACTTGAATAAAAGATAAAATAGTGGGGGATTTTGTAAGCTACAATTTTGATATCTACATAAATCTTCGTAAAATTGATATTTTCAGAGTTATTTGGGAAAAACTAATTTTTGGACCTTTTAATCCCTCAACTGCCCGCAACGTAGCGTCAACACGTGGGGACTTTTAATATGTTGAATAGTACCCTAAAACAAGCCTGTTTACAAAGTTTTAGCCCAGTCAGTATTATTTCCTCCAAATCGACAAATTTTGAGTCATTTTATTGGGCTATAGGTGTAGTAACCTAACATTTTAAATCATGCACTGGCCCGTCATTGAAATATAAATACGTTTGCATATTAGGGTCTATTAGGTATAAGTAGTCGAGTTGAGGATGCGACGCCGTGCGGTTGTGTGTTCTCCGGTCGTGTATTAATGATTGTTAATTTGTAAACTTAGTGAGCTATGGATTATTTAGTAATTTCAATCAATGTGGTAGTGACAGCATCTTTGAAATTCGTTCATTGTTGGATTAATATAACAGATAAGTTTCAGTAGTTAGAATTTTATTCATTTGCGTATAGCAACGCTATATGTGTATATCTATAAGGAGTGCCGTTTAACCTCGTTGTGATTGTATTGTACGACACGCCGAGCATTGGCATTTGTTTCAACTTTGTTACATTATTTCATTAAACCCATATAAAATAGCCTGCGATTTGGTTCATTCTTCTAAACAGGTAATAGCGAGACAACGAAACTATACAGGAATCCACGTGTATCCAGGAGGGTTGCTGCTAGCCAGGGTCGCATTTCAAAAGCAACCGCTTCTGTGACGAGTCGTAAAGCATCGACAAACATTACATTTGGCGCCCAACGTGGGGCGTTTATTGTCACGCTATACCCGAATAGCAGTGGGTGAATCATACTGTTTTACACAAAGTTAAAAGGGTTTGTGGAAATCCCACCGTAAGATATTTTCGCTATGAATAGACAAAAGTGAAGGACTTGTATTTAATTGTTGGAATAATAAAATTAAATTAGACACGGTTGGCGGTGTAAGCTTAAGTTATAACAGGTTTTATGATGAAACGCGTTTTTCGACGTTCTTTGAAATTTAATGCCGCATACGTATAATACGCGATCGCGAAATAAAGAACAAACTAAGTTCCAAAAAACTGATAAAATGGCAGATTCTGAGATTGCAAAGGCATTAAAGCAGTTAGTTGCAGCGGTTAATAATATGAATTGTAACAATGCAGTTCTAAAGGAGTCGATTGAACAGATGAATTTAAATATTTCAGTTAATATGAATAAATTGAGTAATGCTGTAAACCGGATGTCGGAATCGGCAAAAGAAGTAGGAGCTAGTGATATTGAAAATTTTAGGGATGTAGGTGTTGTGAACCAGCGGGAAACCAGCGGCATTGTTCCCATGATAGCCGGGACCCAAAATTATATGAGTTTATACAAAGATTTGGGAGCTGCGAACTTGTGCTTTTCGCCAGAAGGATCTGTACATCCGGTGAGTTTTATTAAAAAACAAGAAACAATAATGCTAGAAGCGGGAGTCCCTAATACTAGAAAAGTTCCCCTGATTGTTGGTAATCTGCGTGGTTCGGCCCAAGGTTGGGGTGTTTTGAAAGAAGAACGCGTAAAGAGTTTTAAAGAATTTAAGGAATTATTTTTAAGTCGGTATTGGGGAGTTGAAGAAGAGAGGAAGCTGTTTCAAAAGATCAAATTTGGTTGTTACGATAGGGAGTCAAGGGTCGATTATTTTTTAAAGCTGGTAAGGAAAGCGAATTTCTTGATGGTCCCCCTTGAGGAAAAAGAACTTATTGCTTTATTAAAAAACCACTTTCCGAGCGAAACTCAGCGAGGTATTGTAAACTGCATACCTAGGACGTTAGATGATGTGGAAATATATTCAAGGGAGGTAGATGAAACTTACCAAAGTTCCCATGAAAATAGTAACAATTCTAATGCGAATTGGCGTGGGAGAGGTACGAATAATGAACAAAACTGGGGTGCTCGTTACAGTACCAGGTCGAATATGTCAAATTCTCTGGGCGGTAATAATGTCCGTTCCGAAAATAGACCAAATAATAATCACAATTATAGTAATGATAATAGGGATGAGGGGCGCCGTGAACATTAGGTGACTAGTAGCTCGGGTGGAAGTCAACCACCTGCTGTGGTCACTTTATTTAATAAAAACGGGGATGAGCTTCTGTTGGAGCACAAAATAATATTAAGTCGGTTGCTTTTGCACCGTCTATAGAGGCTACTGTTGAGGCTATGTTGGTAAAAATATTGGTTGATTCGGGCAGCCAAGTTACGTGCATTTCGAAAGATTTCCTATCTAAATTATTACAAGTTAACGGTGATATTTTACGTTTACCGTTTACTTCGACCATTCTGGTTAGTGCTACAGGTAAAAACTGCGTTGTTAAAGATCAATTTTTTCTAAATTTTAAATTTCAAGATATCGAAGTGCCTTATCCGTGCATGGTAGTTCCGGGTTTGATTCGAGACGTAATTTTTGGATGTGATTTCTTTTTTGATTATCAGATTAAAATAGATTTTTCAAGAAATTGTTTATTCGGTAATTTTGAGGGAAAGACAAGAAGCATAGAGTTTAGTATGGAACCAAAACCGGATGTTGGGTTAACAGCTTGTCAAGTATCAGAGGAAGAGTGTGATGAAGGTAGTTCAAAAAAAAGATAATGCCGTGTGAGGTGTCTGAAATCGAGGAGGTGGTAAATCGTGCGGAAAACTTCTCGCGGGAAGAAAAAAATTAATTACGTGAATTGTTGTTGTCGTATAGGTCGATATTTTCGAACCAACCGGGTAGGACGAATATTTATTGTCACGAAATTGAGTTGAAGGATGACACGCCACTTTTTGTAAAGTCATACCCAATTCCGTATGCATATAAGGAGGAGGTGAAGCGTTAGAGAGAAGAGATGGTAGCGTGGAATGTTAAAGAGGCATTGGCGGTATTACATTGTTTGCAGCAGTGGCGAATATTTGTTCTAGGGCGGGAGCTAACTGTGATTACGGATCACAAATCGTTGTCATTTTTAATGTCTTGCAGACTACTAAATTCTCGTTTAACTAGATGGGTGTGTATTTCCAGGAATACGCTTTTAGGGTCGAGTATTGTGTGGGAAGGGAAAATGTTCTTGCGGACACTCTATCTCGTTATCCAATCAAAGGAATCATTGAGCCGGAATTTGTTGAGACGGGTTCGAATGAGATTTGTGCCTTAAAAAAAATCAGAATTGTGTAAAAGGGTTATGCGTAGTATGAAAAATATTGTTGAGGAACAAGCAAAGGATGAATTCTGCTGTAAAGTGAGGTCTGAGTTAAAAAAGAAAAAAATTGTAAAAAGGTATGCTAGTGGTATTTTGTTTATGCGAGGCCATGACGGTTCGCGCGGGTTAAAGGTATGCATTCCTGCCTCTCCGATTTGTAAGTTGGTTTGGCAAGAGCATGTCGAGAACGGACATTTTGGAGTAGAGAAGTGTTTTCAGATGTGGCGCAGGGCTTATTATTTTGCGAGAATGAAACATTATATACGGAAAATTCTTTCAAGTTGCGACTTGTGCCAGAAGTCGAAAAGTTCGGTAAAAAGTTTTGACGAGTATCATAGGGTATTGGCCGAAGAGCCAAATAAAATCATTTGTGTAGACTTGATGGGTCCGCTTCCCGTATCAAGAGGAGCGGCGACCCAATTATTTGTTGCAGTAGATGCTTTCAGTAAATTAGTGACTTTATACCCGCTTAAGCGCGCTAATACGGTCGCTATTCTTCGTTGTTTATTTAATAAATATTTTGTGGAGGTTGGCAAACCAGAGATCATTCTTTCTGACAACGGTAGCCAGATAGCGAGTAAAAAATGAAGAGTGTCGTTGGAGGAGATAGGGGTTAAGGTAGCTCACACGTCAGTGTACTTTCCACAAGGAAACCTGACAGAGCGTGTCAATAGGGAAATTGTGCGGATGTTACGGTCACTGTGCTATTCAGCTCATGGGAGGGGGGCGTTGGTATTGGATAAGGTGGAGAAGTGGATAAACAGGACAGTCCACGATTCTACGGGCTTCAGTTCATTAGAATTGCATTTTGAAGTTTCCATAGATAACCCCATGGTTAAGAGTATTGCCTTTCCTACTAGTCTGGAACAAGGTGATGATCGGGACAAAATTATAACTTTGGCGTATGATCGATTAAAATCGAAGGCCGAAAAACGTAGATTGCGGCATCAAAGAGTAAACAAAAAATGCATTGTTTTTAAGGTAGGTGATAAAGTACTGGTTCGCACTCATCCCCAGTCTTCGGCCGAGGATAGAAAGATTAAGGAATTCTTTTTACTGTATTCGGGGCCTTCTACAGTAGTGGCCAAGCGATGGACGAATTTATATAAGGTTTAGGACGATGTCCGAGGTGTTTCGTTGGGTATACAAAATGTACGCAACTTAAAACAATATATAGGGCCGGACCAAAATCTGCCGCAAAACTGTTAGTATAAGTTTAAAGTAATTACCAAGCAAGCTTAGTCAGTAAGTTAAACTTATAGGGGGGTGATGTACTGGCCCGCCCTTGAAATATAAATACGTTTGTATATTAGGGTCTTTTAGGTATAGGTAGTCGAGTTAAGGATGCGACGCCGTGCGGTTGTGTGTCTTCTGGTCGTGTATTAATGATTGTTAATTTGTAAACTTAATAAGCTATGAAGTATTTAGTAATTTCAATCGATGTGGTAGTGACAATCTTTAAAATTTGTTCATTGTTGGATTAATATAACAGATAAGTTTCAGTAGTTAGAATTTTATTCATTTACGAATAGCAACGCTATATGCGTATAGATATAAGGAGTGCCGTTTAACCTCGTTGTAATTGTATTTTACGACACGCCGAGCATTGGCATTTGTTTCAACTTTGTTACATTATTTTATAACATTATTTCATTAAACCCATATAAAATAGCCTGCGATTTCGTTCATTCTTCTAAACAGGTAATAGCGAGACAACGAAACTATACAGGAATCCACGTGTATCCAGGAAGATTGCTGCTAGCCAGGGCCACATTTCAAGGGCAACCGCTTGTGTGACGAGTCGTAAAGCATCGACCAACATTACAATCACTGCAATAGTTGAAATGTAAAAAGTAACGATTGCTTGAGTGTGTAAGAACTTAAGGGTGTAGGAAATTAAAATACATCAAAATGTTCATCTTACAGAACTTTTTTAAATACTATTGTAGGCGTATGCAACCAACCATACTCCAAACTAATTGACCTTTAAGCACACATCGTACAAGTAAATACCATGCACGTTTAAAGCACCCCTAAAAGAATAATGGAATCGTCCGACACCTTCGAAATATATAAAAAAAAAAACGTCCACACGTACAATATCAACAAACCCAAGATATAAAAGGAGCTCCAAAAGTTAGAGCAAATTATATCTTAAGTGCTCTCTTTTTAAGGTAGTTATCGACCTTATTGGAGAGAACTAAAGAATAGTGGAAGACAGAAGGCATCACGCTTCTTGTCCACTCAGGATTTTTCTACGGATTATCTTGTTGTGACCACCAAATCTAACGGGATAGTATGAAGTAAACTCTTATAACCACAATACGGACGCAAAAGCTCGCAATAACACAGCTTGGATCCGCTTCATCTCCGAAGACATAAGAACCACCTTCCAGAGCACGTGACGCCTACATGCACACCAAAATTGAAAATATTCTGCCATCAGCTTGCTCTGATTTCTACCAATGGAGACTGTCGTCCGTATGCCAGCAGCTCCACATACCAGCTGCAAGGTACCGAAACTTGGAAATCCTATTCCAGTCATCGCCTCTAGGTGCCACATTGTATTCAAGGTAACGACGGACATCATCCTTTACACAGCACAGATTCAGCTTTTCGTCGTAAAGCTACTACATTCAATTCTTCAGCAAAGAAATACATACTGCAACTTTACAAACTAAAACGGTTTTAGTTGCAATAGCTACATGTACAAAAACTTTTGTAAATATTTTCCTTAATGTACTATGAGTTCGTTTTTTAACTTGTAAATAAATGTTATCGCTGTTACTACGAAGTATTAACAAGGTCAATCCATATAAACTAGAACACTACATTAGTGACCGCAGACGTGATGATTGAAACGCTTAATACAACAGAGTTAACACCGGTTAATTTGAGTGCTTAAAGACAATTAAAACCGTTTAAAATGACCAAGCAAGTGAACAAGATTGCCGTGTGATTTCCATGTTTCCCGCCATCATATCCAGAATTATGGTTTTCCCAGTAGAGCACTTCGAAATTCATGGTACTACACAGGACGCTACAAAATTCACGTATATAATATCCAACCAAAAAGTTAGATTTGCAGAAGAAATAATTAAATTGTCTGAGACCGACAAACACACAAAAATGAAAACCGAATTCAGTAAACGGCTAAGCTAATCACAAGAACAGCGAACTAGAAAGCTACTGGAGCACAAAACTTTAGACGACAGGAACGATTACAACTGAGTGGAACTATTGTAGCAGATACACTATTAAAATCGACCTGGTCAAGCCGCTAGCCAATACAAATGCAAGCAATCCTAGCTACAATCACCCCGGGAGGACACAGCCTGTTTAGCAGATGCCGTCTACAAAGCACCATCTGCACATTACGCTAACACAATTGCGGATGCAAGCTCTACGTTTTTAGAAAGGTCTACGAAAGAAGTAGCCCTACTCAAATTCCAGTTCCAGCAAACACAAAGCACTACTACTAAACAACGCAGCCCAAGCTCTTCTGATCTATTGCTCTAAACATGGCAAGGTAGTCAAATCCCACGACGGCAGCAACAACACAAAGGTTTAAGCTAGTTCTACTATAAATTCGGAGCCACGGCACGTAAGTATACACACCCTTGCCAATTTACGGCCCAAGAAAACGCCAATGCAGGAATTATAGGCGGATGATAATCTGCATTCCACTTCACGCTGCCTTTACATAAGCGGTCGCACCACATCTGTGGAATTGTTGAATGACACTGGTGCAAACTTTGTGTATACCCAAGAAGCAAGGTTCACGGACTACTCATACCCACGAATTATCAGTTGTTCGCAGCAAATGAGACGATCATAAACATATATGGTACTACCACATTAACATTGGATTTGGGACTAAGGTGACCAATCATTTGGCAATTTGTCATTGCCAATGTCAAATAAACCCATTAGTAGCATGGATTTTCTCGCACACCATAAATTACTGGCTGACACATAAAACAAGAAACTAGTCGGCTCAGAGACAAAACTTCAAAACAAAGATCAACTCGCCAGTAATAAACATAGTGCGATATCAACCACGGTGTCTAATTTAAAATACCCAAAAATCTAGCCAAATACCTGGACATAACCGGTTCGAGAAGCTTTCCCACTTTAATAAAGCATGCTACCTAACATCACATTCTAACGAACTGAATACCACCAGTATACAGTCGACCACGCAGATTGGCGCCTGACAAACTCAAAATTGCTAAGGACGATTTCACCACAATGTACCAGCTAGAAATACCAAGGCTATCCAAATCATCATGGGAATCACCATTACATTCAATGGCCAAATATAACAAAAAGTGGCGACCTTGTAGAGACTACATACATGGCTTCAATCGTTCGCACAATTTCTGACAGATATCTTTTTTCATTTGCGGAAGATTTTACAAAAATGCAAGGCAGAAAAAATGTTTTTCTACAATCGATTTCGTCGGAACTTATCACTAAATCCCTGTAGTTGAAAAGGACATAGAAAAAATTGCTTTAACAACGCCTTTTTGGTTTATTGGAATTTATATACATGACCCTTGAATTACGAAACGCCGCCCAAACTTTTTAATGATTCACGGACGAATTTTTAAGCAAAATAGAATTCCGTTACGGCTACTTTGACGGCATTCTGGTAGCATCTGAATCTGAAAAAAACACAACAAACATTTAGAAATTCTCTTCAACAGATTAGAAAATTACAGCGTGGTCATAAACCTTGCTAAATGCATCTTTGGGCAAGATGATGTCAAGTGTCTTTACTATCTCATCACTAAAGATGGTACCAAACCACTACCAGAAAATGTCAGCATTATACAGAATTACACAAAACCTGAGACAGTCAAAAACCTTTAACGATTCTTAGGCATATTGAATTATTGTCGATATTTCATACTACGAGCAGCTGACTCAGAAGCTATGCTCAATGACCTACTAAAACGCAAAATAAAATGTAACGCGAATATGAATTGAACCAGCGCAACAAACCTAGCTTTCGAAAAGTGCAAAGCACAGCTAGCACAAGTTGTGCTACTCATACATCCACTCCCAGAACATAAAGCTATGTATAGCAGCAGATGCTTTAGACTTTGTTGTCGGTGGAGTAATCCAACAATGACCCTTAGCTTTTTATTTAAAAAAACAAAATATTCCGCATATGAACGAGAATTTTTTACAACTTACCTAACTGTTAAACAGTCTAAACACATGTTAGAGAGTAGATGTTATACTATCTACACGGATCACAAACTTCTAACCTTCGCTTTCCAACAGAAATTGCAGAAATGTACGCCCAGGGAAGATATGTCTGAATCACATAAGCCAATATTTGGCACATATCAAACACACCTTGGAAAAACAAAACATTGTCGCAGACACACTCTGAAGAATGTATACAACTTCAAACAGCTATTTACTTTCTAGCGAAACGATAAAGAAATCAAAAGTCACAAGGAAAACAACAACTTAAGTTTGACCTACAGACTGATACAAATCCTGAATTTTGACTAAACAATTTTCTATGACATTTTAACAACGATAGCTCTCCCATTCATAACATAAGAATTACGAGAAGATTCTTTCGCAAGCATTCATAATTTAACACACCCAGGAATAAAGACAACCACGAAACTGGTAAATCAAGGATTTGTTTGGTCTGGCATCAAATTAGATTACCGCACCTGGACACGAAGTTTTATCCAATGCCAAAGAACCAAAGTCACCCGCCTCGACATGAAAACAGGGAATTTTTTATGTTAGATCCCTCTGCTCATATTTCTTCTAGTCTTAGTTTTACGTGTATGAATTACGAATTAACATCAAATTAATAAACGTCTCCATGACATAACTCACAATTAGTTAGCGGTTTGGCATATTGGCAGTGATTCGTTGCTTAAGCCTTTCCATAACATATAATTTAACACTTTTCCTTTTTTGGAGGAAATATTTCATTTCCTTATAAATGGGAATCATGTAAACATGTTGGAGTTCTTTAACAACCATCAGGTTGCTAATATCTATGTAGAGCCAGGTAAATAGGAAAAAGATAGAAGAGTATAGAAAGACCTAGACTAAGCTATATTAGTCAAATTATTAGAAATTTAGGTTGTGAAGGGTTTGTAGAACTTTTTAGATTAGCACAAAATAGAAAAGAAAATAGAGCTGCGTCAAACCGACATTAAGTAAGGTCGAAAACAAAATGATAATGATCAAATTCAGCAAAAAATTCAGTAGCAGCCGAAGAAGAAGCAGTAGTAGTGTCATCAGCCCAAATTTATTATGAAATTGATACATATAAAATAAAGATAATAAGCCATTTAATAATTCGGATAATGATTGCGAAAAAAGTTACTACTAATTGTATCAAATGTCGTGTTGTCCTATCTCTATAAACATCTTTACTACGTCACCAGGATCATTGAGTATATCAAATTTTAATTGTCTTGATCCATAAAGTCGTGATATGGAATAAATTAATGTTATACATTGTTAAATAAATAACTCTATGTGATATAAATTATTGTAGTGGTTGATACAAATTAATAATTAGTGCTTCGATTGTTAATTATAAGTACATCGAGTAGTAATTACCGTTGTAGCGATATATAAAAAGATCATGCAATCTTCCCATAAATTTTAATCGCTGAATTAATAAAACATGACTACAATTGTTTCAAGTCATAGCTAGGTTCACCTTTAGGTTAATATAATGAAAAATTAATAAAAAATAAATTGAAATCCCAATAGAGAAGAAAAAGTAATTAAATTACATATACAATAAGTTATTTAAGTGTTTCATCGCTCTTGAAGTATTGGGACGAGTAATGTAGAAAATATTTCAAAGCACAAGCTGTAGAATCAAATTAAAACATGGTTCAATATAACACGAGTTCAAACTGCAATCTTCGCGTTATCAAAGCTCGATTAGCAAACTGAAAAACACGCTATCAAATAATAGTAGGATCCATTATTTCGACAAGTCTGTAGTTGGGAAACACAAGAGAAAGCAATTATACGTTATCGAAATGTTTAACAAATTAACGGATACCTAAAGCAAGGTACTGAGTATTTAATTTATCGAATAATTTTCGTTTTAAAAGCAAAATGGATTTAAGTGAAAATTATGTTAAAGCGGGCTTATTCTGAACAGGTACACTATATAGGGTATTGTTGGAGAATTTAAGAATAGAAATGGAATTTATTCGAGCGGGTAATGACTTAACCAGAGAAAAAAGGGTATTTAATTTATGTTGAAAAATAAACGTAACAAGCTGGAAATAAATCGTTCTGAGTGAGTACTGTAGGATTTCACTGTAGCTAGTAGTAGGAAAGGTTTGTGTAATCAGTTGATGATTGAGAACTATTGTTGTTGGAAAAGAGTTTTTATTAGAGTATCTGAAATTTCTTACATCAAATAAAAAGAAATTATGGTTGTCATTGAAAGCTTTACGTGTAGAAACAGCGTTACGTTTAAACTCTAATTTTAGCTGAAGTGATCCTGAAGAAGCGAACATCGTAACAGGATACTTTCTGCTGTTTGTTGTGGTTTGTTTTATATATTTCTTGATTTTCTTTGGGAATTAAACCACTCATAGTTGTAAAATCGATTTTATTTACGTCTTGATCCATGACCCAGGATCGTTGTCAAAAAAACGATCCTAGGTTATGGATTGAAACGTAAATAAAGATGATTTTTCAACTATGAGTGGTTTAATTCCCAAAAAGGATCAAGAAAAATACGTAACAGGATATACAGCTGCGCCCCTTAGTGGCGATGTAAGTGTGGAACAAACTGCAAACTTATTATTGTACAATCCATATTAACATCACTAGCAGGCTGTAGTACTTTTATGTCGTGGTACAATATACTGATTACAGATTTTAACCTAAAACAATTTTTAAAAACTATGTTACGTTTATTTTCCGTATAAATTAATTACCCTATTTTTCTCCCTTGTTCATTCATTTCTCGTTCGAATAAACTCCGTTCTAATCCTTAAATTCTTCAACAACCCCCTATATAGTTTACTTGTTACTTCAAAAGCCCGTTTTACCATAAATCTGTTAAATCCTTCAACATACTTAATAATAGACACGCTCTCGCATAAATTACTTAACTCAAATCCCTTTTTCTTTTACAACAAAAATTTATTCTATAAATTAAATAGTCTAGGCCTTGTGTTAGGTATCCCGTAACCCCATAAATTCTTCAATAACATCCTGTTTACAATAATAAATACGCTTTCTACAAATTTTCATTTTGAACTCGTTTATTTCGAAACGACAAGTTTAAGCTACAAGTAAATAGTTATATTTTGTTTTTAGGTACCCGCTATCTTGGTATACCTTACGACCGCCGTATAATGGTTTTCTCTATTGTTCTAAGATAACGACTTGTTGAAATAATGCTCGCGCACTATCCGATATAAGCCGGGTTTTCCAGTTACCGCACATCGATAAGCTAGGATTTGTAGTTCGAATACGTGTTGTTCGAACGATTGTTGAGTTTGATTCTGCAACTTGTGCGTCGAAGTGGTTTCTACATTTATTCGTCTCCGTATTTCAAAAAGCGATGCACGTCTTTCTGTTCAACAACTAGGAAATGTCTTGCGTATATTCACTTTTTTAGCTGGAGGCCAAATGGGTTCTTTCTTTATGTAGAACAACTGCTTTTGTCTGTAGACCAACTACTTTTGTCCGTAGACCGCTGCTGCAATTATGGTAGCAGAGTAAATGTATGCTGACGACCATGGCGTTTTTATGCTGCCTAACCCCGTCGGCTTGCGAGCTACGTATCAGGACACCTGCACGTATGCAACTTATTTTCTTTTGTGTGAGTCAATGGCATATTCCATATCAACGTTTGGTGTAGTTACGTGACAAGAAACATCACATTGTAAAACTATTGTTTGTAACTGCGATTCGATATTATATCTCTACAGGTGCGATGTAGAGTAGTATTATTATCTCATGCCGAGTGACGTCACATGCGCAATAGGTTCAATTTAAACTTAAACCTCAAGATTCACAACGCTACAGTACAACCCACAAACATCTTGCTAGCAATATGGCTTTAATACGTCGTCACGAATATCCCATTTATTACGTTAAGTGAAATATTGTTTGTAAGGACCCCGTTCATGCTGGCGGTATCTAGAAATTCATAAATATATGAAATAAATTCAGACCTCCATATAATATCGGAGCTTTGACTTGTTTTTACCTATAAACAATTCTAGGCTCGTAGTTTCTTTATCCGTAAATATTTGCTGTGGCAACAGTGCACATACTCAGCGGATCCCAATACTGTATATACCGAATGTGAACCGTAACTGTCATTGTCATTCTCGCTCATATCAAGATCTTATTGTTTCCAGTTTTTCGTTTTAATATTTGTATCAAGTAATAGTCATCAAAACAGTTTTTTTCAAAACTAACTGATAGTTAATTTCTTCAGCAATGTAAGTATTTAAAAAGAATGTTCGTTCAATGATTAATTATGATATTTTTTAGAGTAATATCATGAATAAGAAGGAGGTGTTTCATAGTCAAGGACGACAGATTGTTTTTAATGTGTTTCAATATTTGAAACGCATAAAAGATTCGGGCGCCTATAACCTGAACAATTTGCAAGAGTGCGTGGCTGAAGCAACAGGCGTGTCATTGCGGACGGTGCAAAGAATTGTAAAGGAAGGCACAAACAAACCACCCTGCAGCAAGTTCAGTTCACCAAGGAAAACCGTAAATAAACCAAGCCCTAAGTCAACAGTGAATGGATTTGACGAAAAGATTCTAAGAACCGTTATGTATCGGTTTGCAGCAATACATAAACGTAGACCGACTTTGAAGTTAGTGTTTGACGAATTTAAAAATGATTGCCCTCATTACACGGGAAAATTAAGTTCGTTCAGAAAAATTGTTGTAAGAGCAGGGTTTCGTTGGAAGAGAACTGTAGATAACAGAAAAATTCTTGTTAAACAAAGCAATATAAGGGAAGCGCACCATATTTTTGAAAAATCTTAGTAAGTATAAAGAAGAGGGCAGAAGCATTGTGTATAACGATGAAACATATCTGCACAGTTCTCACAGTGTATCAAAGTGTTGGGATAACGGCACCACCAAGGGTTTGAAATCGCCAGTTTCAAAAGGGAAGCGTTTGATAATTGTTCATGCAGGTGGAAAAAATGGGTTCGTTCCAAATGCAGAATTGATATTTAAGTCTGGTTTGGAAATTGGGGATTATCACCATGACATGAATCATCGCAATTATAAAAAGTGGCTGCAAGAAAAGTTAATACCAAATTTAGAACCAAATTCAGTGTTTGTGATAGACAATGCGTCATATCATAATGTTCTTGTGCATTCTAATCCTACTTCAAGTTGGAAGAAAACAGATATGCAGAAATGGTTGAAGGAACGAAATATCCTCTTTGAATGTAAGGAAACCAAGCCTGAATTATATTCCAAAATTAAGGCACATAAACCTGTTCATCAGCTGTTTGTAATTGACCAGCTACTGGCAGAACATGGTCATGTAGTATTGCGTTTACCTCCATATCACCCAGAACTAAATCCTATCGAGATGATTTGGGCGTTACTTAAAAACCGTGTTGCTGCATGTAATGTAACCTTCAAAATAGATGATGTATGGAAGTTGGCAGAAGAACATATAAAAAATATTGGAATCAACGAGTGGACTAAAGTATGTCTGCACGTAGAGAAAATTGAAAAGGATTATATGGGACGAGAAACTTTAATAGATGAGGTTCAAGACCTAATTATACGGGTTGATAATAATAGCGATAATTCAGAGGAATACTTATCCTCAGGCGATGAGTCTGATGATGGAAATGAAAGTTTAGGATGTGAACCCAATTAAAATATAATTTATGTAAAATAGTTGAATGATGGTCTTTATTTAGAGTTGTAGAAAATATTTGTCATAAATACATTTGTTTGTACATTATTGTTTATTACTGAGGTGTTGAAATAAAACTTGCTTAAAGAGGGAAGTAGTCTTTATATCAAATTATGTTTAGTAGTGCTGTGACAATCGATCACTTTTAAAACTGAAACAATCAATGATTGGCTTTCAAAGTGATTGAATCATTTTACATTTTAATCCAATCATAATCAATTCTGTTAAGCATGTCCATTCTTTGTCTCCAAAAGGGATTCGTGTTAATCCGCTTCAGTTTGGCAACATAAACCAGTTTTCGATCCGATGCAGCGTCTCCAGTCAATCCATTAAAACGACGACATTATGCAGGCTTGACGATTTAAATAATCTATGATTATAATATCAACAGCACCTGATCAGTCGTATAAACAATATTGCTTTTGTTTAGTCAGAAAGGTTAAGATTATTAATTATTCAAGGAATTATTTTATAGCTAGATTATCGATGAAGTGCGTAAAAAATATATTAATTTAGCAAATATTTCTAAACTATAAATGAAATTATGTAAAAAATATATAACCTGACAAGATGCAAACCTTAATTACCTTTCTTTTCATACTATAACTGTTCCTCTTCCTTCAATTCTACAGCACTGAATTGTTGATTCTATGATCCATTAAAATAAAGCACGAGATATAAGCAAATTATAATAATATTAATATAACAAATGATATAAAAACCTTTTGGTATTAATTAAAAATTGTTTTTGTTAGTTACAACACCATGAGTGTTATTGTGTAAACATATTCTTAAAACGTTTATGTAATAAATCTCAATAATATTTTCGAGGTGGGCATTTGACATTTTTATAGTGTTTATAGTTTATAGTTTGTGTTTAAAACAAAAACGTCTATTGATTTGAAAAAAAAAACGAATATGTAGTACTACCAAATTGTTTTTGTTCTACTAGTGACTATAAGTGATAAAATATCATGTGTACACTGATCCAATCAATCAATAATCTGGGGTATCACATCTAACAATAAGCTCAGATCATTTTTATAGAAGAGCAAAAATCAGCATAAAACTATTTAAAACACATTCCTTGGTTGCTCGACAATTTTTGCTCTGGCAACACTGGACGTGCAAGCAGTCGATGTTTTCTAGTCTCACTTTTTTATTTTGATTATTAATATAGCTCCTCCGCGCGCAGGTTTTTTCAAGGTCACCCGCCATGAGATAATAATACTACTATACTAGTTTTAAACATGCTTGTCAAGGGAACGCACACGTTTATTTGCTTTACGGACTAGTTTATTTTATAAAAAATATTAGGTGAAATTTTGAAAACGTTTGACAAATGCTTTCACACGTTAATTCATTCCTACTAATTATTTATTTTATAAAGGGTATTAGGTGAAATGTTAAAAACACCTGATAAAAGCTCCCATTGTTTTTATTCGCAACTGATTGATTTTATTGTGTGTAAATACGAGATGCGCACTTCGTATCTAGATTCCTAAATTGTCCGTATAATATAATTGTTGACTGTAAAATAGTAACGCTTAATTTATTTTCCTTTTGCTTGTTTGTACAGAATCCTTTATTTATTTTTATGTGTGAATAGATAATCGTGGGCGATGTGCTTTATTTATTTTGTTTTTTTGGTATGTAGGCAAATCCCCCCATTCTCCGCGACTGGTAGTTAGCCTAGTATCTACTTTTCTTCCGACTACGTCTAGGTACGTAGCAACTATTTTTAAGCTAAGGCCTATCACTTTTTTTTTGTAATTTTAAGGGTGACTTAAAGCTCATGCCCAGAAAAAATCAAAGACTCGTAGGCGCTCGAAACTACTGCAATTATCCAACGGAGTCAGACAACAGGCAGTTACTGACTACAATAATAGACACGGTAGTCTTGAATTCATTGGACACAAATATGGGATTCCAGTTACCACTCTGTATCGTAGAGTAAAAAATTACACCAAAAACACAAGGTGGTCAAACTTAATTATTTAGTGTGGATGAAACTACAATTGTGAATTAAATTGCGTTCGCTGCTGATTGGGGATTCCCGTTAGAATATAAAGACATAAGAGAATTAGTTAAAAGTTACTTAAAAAGACGTGGTATTACTGTTCCATTATTTTGCACCAACACGCTAGGAATGGAGTGGTACCTAGCGTTCTTTGAAAAAGACTGTTCCAGGCTATTAACAAAGTCGTGCAAATATAAGCTCTTGCATTATCAACCATTATTTCTATAATTTGACATCTATTTTAAACAAAGTTGATCTTGCAGCTATAGTACATTATGACGAGACAAATGTCACAGATGACCCTGGCCTGGTCAAAGTTGACGATCGTCGAATCTGTGACGATAGCCGTGCCATATTTAAAATTTCTACCAGAAGACCCAAAAGTATAAATTGGCGATAAATTCAGATTAGACATGGCGGTCCTAGATATTCTGGGATATATAAAAAAAGAAAGAAACCATGGTAAACAAAAAATATTCTAAATTTAATAGAAGAAAGGCGAAAATACTAAGCAAACCAGACGAAGCAAAAAAACAAATACAAAATCTTAAAATAGAAAATTATTCTCACATGCAGGAAAGTTAAAAAACAATGCATTGATAAAAGAGATACAAACTAAGATGAAAATAAGAAAGACGCACGAAGCATGCAAACTAATTAGAATGAATGTTAGGGATATAAAAGTATAAGGGGGCTGGTGGAAACATCATTATAGTAAATGCAGAGAAAATAATTTGATGGCAAGAATATATAGGAATTTATATACTGAACCGGAACTAGAAACGCTATAACAAGAATCAGATATTGAAAAAGATGACTTGGGATATCCTTCACTCGGTGAGTATGAACTAGCATTAAAGAGTCTGAAAACGAATAAAGCCCAGGGTATAGAAAATGCATAAATAAAAAATCCAAAAACCGCTGGAAAAGCAGTAACAGAACATCACTTCCAACTGGTAACTTATAAGTATGAGACAGGCGAGATACCAAAACATTTCGAACGTAATACCATAGTCATTATACCAAAAATAGAGGAGCTTCTCGTGTTTCCCTGTTTAATCTGAACCCAAATTGATCTTCTCCTAGTACTTCTTCAGCTCGTTTTTCCATTTGTCTTTGTACAATTCTAGTTAATAATTTTGACACGTGTGCTGTCAAACTTATTGTTCGAAAATTTTCACATCTATCCGAGCCACTCTTTTTTGGTATAGTTACTATGATGTTACGTTTGAAATCTTTGGGTATCTCGCTTGTGTCATACATATAGCTTACAAGTTGGAAGAGACGTTCTGTTACTGCTTGTCCAGCGGCTTTTAGAGTTTCTGCCTGCTAATTCAAACTCAACTTTAGATATAGGATATTCCAAGGCATCATTTTCAATGTCTGATTTCTGTTCTAATGCAGTTAGTTCCTCTCTTGCATACAAATTTCCCTATAAATTCTTACCATCTACTCACTTTCTCTACATTTTCTATAATGACGTTTCCTCCCGTATCTGTTATATTTTTGCTATACGGTTTTATATCCCTAGCATTCATTCTAATTAGTTTGTATGCTTCGTCTCACTTTCCTACTTCCATCTTAGTTTGTATCTCTTTGTACTTATCAATCCATTGCTCTTTAGCTTTCCTGCATTTACGAATAATTTCCCATTTTATGGCTTTGTATCTCTGTTTTTCTGTTTCGTCCGATTTATTTTTGTGTTTTCGTCTTTTTTCTATTAAATTCAGGATATCCTTTGTTATCTATGGTTTCTTATTTTCTTTTGTGTATACCCCAAAATATCTCTGGCGGTCATGTTTATGTTGGATTTAATGTTATTCCATTCCTTAGTGTCAGATATTTTTCGATAATTTTTCAGCAATTCATTTGACTTTTTTTCAAATCTTTTGGAATATCTTTATCTTTAAGTTTCTCAAAGTCAAAGTGCCTTTTCCGTTTCTTTTTTTCAAATTTTTAAATTTAAGTGCGACTTTCATAATTACGTTGTTGTGGTCAGTGTGGGTAGCTACTACAGTTTTTTACTTGATTCCTAAACCGTTGTCTAACAAGAATGTAATCTATTTGATATCTTCCTATATCTCCTGGCATCTTCAACGTAAATCGTCTTCTAGCATGATGTTGAAATAATGTGTTTGTGATGATTAAATTGTTCTTGTCGCAAAATTCTAACAGCCTATTTTTTCTGTCGTTGCTCGTGCCTAAACCAAATAAACCAACTGCCGCTCCTTCCCTACCCTCACTTACCACTGCATTAAAATCCCCCATAATTATTAAATTTTCATGTCCTTTTACGTATCTTAATATGTCTTCGATATCTTTGTAGATCGCTTCTACCTCTTCGTCACTGTAGCTAGAGGTGGGCATGTATACTACTTGTATTATTACTGTGTTTACCGGTTTAGATTTTAATCTAATCATGAGTACTCTTTCGTTCTTTTGTAAGTGATTTTCTACACAATATCCTATCTTTTTCCGCATAATTATCCTCACACCCAAATTTCCGTCCGCTGCTCCTGTATGAATTACCCTGAAGTCTCCACTCCAAAAATCCCGCGCCTCTGGCCGCGGAACTTCGTTGATCCCTATTATGTCTAGTACTAACCTATTCATTTCGATTTTTAGGTTCTCTAGCTTACCTACTTGCTTCGTACTTCTAACATTCCACGCTCCGACTCGCAAAATGTTCCCGATTCTTATTCTGGACTTTCCGATCGCGTCCTCCGAAGTAGTGCCCCCCCCGGAGATCCGAATGGGGGACTATTTTAACTCAGGAATTTTTTACCTCAGAGAATGCCATCATGTTTATTTCAATTTCAGTACGTCGTGTACTTGGGAGGCAATGTGGTGGTTTCCCGTTGCCTTCCACATCGCGGTACTGTGTCTTAGACTGCCATACTAACCCCTATAGTCTCTGCCAATCTAAGTACCGAAAAAGCCGCTGCCTTCTTTCGAGTACCTGTCTTAGTCTAGTTCTTCACTAACGATCCTACTGCTTTGGTTGAACCTGTAGTTTGGCTCTTTAGCTCATTAGAACACACAAGCCATTTCACCTGTTCAGTAATTTAGAACTTCGGCAAGGTGTAGGTCCATTCGAAACAGACCCTCACCTACCATTGCATTAAAATCCCCCGCACTTTTAAATTTTCATGTTCTTTTACGTATTTTAGTATGTCTTCGATATCTTTGTAGAGCGCATCTACCTCTTCCTAGCTAGAGGTGGGCATGTATAATTGTATTATTACTGTACTTACTGGTTGAGATTCTAATCTAACCATGAGTACTCTTTCGTTCTTTTGTAAGAAGTTTTCTACACGTTGTCCTATCTTTTTTCGCATAACTACCCCACGCCCGAATTTCCTTCCTCTGATTCTGTATGAATTACTCCAAAGTCTCCACTCCAAAAATCCCCCGCCTCTGGCCACCGAACTTTGCTAATCCCTACTATGTCTAATGCTAACCTATCTATTTCAATTTTCAAGTTCTCTAGCTTACCTACTTGCTTCATACTTCTGACATTCCATGCTCCGACTCGCAGAATGTTCACGACTTTGTTTTATACTTTCCGATCTTGTCCCCCGAAATAGTCAGCTCCTTGAGATACGAATTTTAACTCGGGAATTTTTTACCCCAGAGGTGCCGTCATCTTTAATAATAATTTTAGTACGCTGTGTACTTGGGAGTTAATGCGGTGGTTTCCCCTTGCCTTAATTTGTTTATAACTTTTCAACGAACTTCGGGGACGCCGTGCCCCCGCGATATTCCGTCGGGAAAATTAAAATTTCAAGGTCCAAAATTAATGTGCGATACATATTTGGACTCCCCTAACATAGCTGAGTCGAAATATGGTACCCCCCACAAAATCTGACCACGGATATCCGACCCCCCCGGGGAATTAATTTTTATTTTATCTGAATACTTATAATTATTACAACATAATAATTTTAATTTCTTTAAATTGTTTTAAAGTAAGTCTACATTTGGAAGTTCGTTGCGACAATGCCTTGCATTTTCAACTTGTTATTCTTAACATGTGACGGTAACTCGAGGACTTAACTAGATACTCTTCATTTCATAATGTGTTTTATATTGTGGTTCTAAAACTTCATGCGTCTAAAGGATATCACACGATTTTGTCTATTTTGCTAATTTATAGGTTTAACTACATATCGACAGATATTGATACGTACTGATATTTTATTACCTTTCTATATGTCTCTAGCTAACCACCAACAGTTCATTTCTAATTATAATGTAATGATACTTACTGCGGTTTGTGTAAAACGATACTAAAGCTTTCCATATTGAAATCTAAAGATCTCTATATCATGTATGGAATTATTGATGTTGATGTTCATAAACAAAGAATTACAGTTTGCCCTTCATTTTTATGTACAATCAAAACGTACATTTATTACTTGTTTTATAATTACAGTTTTTAACAAGCATATCAGAAGCTTAAAAACTTGATATTATAGATAGCTTCAGGCTTCAGGATGTTGATGAAGCTATTATAATACTGTGGCATGTTTATTTTCACCCATTGTAGTTCTTATGAAATTTAAAACATTTGACCACTACTTGGAGTTATTTGTCGTACGGTAAAGTGGGGTGGCTTGATGAGATTTTTTACATATCTAGCTTAATATGCAACTTTAAAACAAACTCAAAATGGTCACCAACTGTTTAGATTCAACCGAACGTAATGAGACATTATAACCATTTTTATCTAGTACGATTTTCGATAAAAATAAATATAATTTTTCAAGTCAGCCCCACGGTGGAGTGGCTTGAAAAATGACTGTTAGTGGACGTGTAGTTTAACTTGGAAGCGCTATGAGGTAGAACGAAACAAAAAATTTCAGAAAAATCGTTAAAAGCGTCGATTTTGGCGAATTTTATAAAAAGATTACTTTCTATTTAAGAAAATATTTATTTTTGGCAATACGAACATTTTTGGAAGATGAAAATAAACAAAAATATAAGAGTAACATTGATTAAATAAACAAAAAACATTCGTATGGTTGGTAATGGGATAAATAGGTACGATGGTACCTAGACAAATTATAACTGAAGTCTTGGGAGCTGTAAAGCTCCCTTCTTAAAACCATTGGCGAAACAAGTTTCTTTACAATTTCGCGTTTTCTCTCAATGGCTCTTCTTAAATTGGAGGAAATGTGTGTGCCACTTTTATTTCAGAATGTGATCTTAAATACGAACGGACAAATGAATCGTATTCCGCTGCGACAATTTTTGCTACAGATGTATGTGTTTTTATCGACCAACAGCATTTTAAACAGTTAATCAATTAAAAATACACTAACCTGCAATGGTCGCCAGTTGCGCTGGTATGAAGTAATTTATTGTGGACTGTAATCTGCGTCTTGCACGACCGCCGTGAATTGCATAAAACAAAAGTTCACTATTCTTGAAATGTTTTCACCAATGAAAATGCCATAGTCAAGCACACCGAACTGATTGTACGGTCACTCCCGTTGCCAAGTTAATAATGCACTGTTCGATGCTCGACTTCGACTGTCCAGAAACACAAAAAGGCACTTGCGCGCACACTTTCCAATATCCAAGGTTGTATATATTTGTTATAGGATAGGATACAAGGGAAGGAACTTTGATAATGTAAATATCAAACCAAAATAATGTAAAGTGATCGTATGTCATCAAAAATGCTATAAAATGCATAACATACCGCCCACCAAAATAAGATTGAAAACTTATTTTAACCAATGTAATTAAATATATACAAATGCGTAATACTACAAAAAATTAAATAATAATGAATGCGTAGTTCCACCAAAAAAAAAAAATTATTGAGGAAAAAAAAATTTTTTTTCCTTTGTTATGTGTCCTCTTATGGGAGAGCACACAATTTGACCAAAGATCGTTTAATAATTCCGTTTGCAGTTTGAACCTGCGCCACTCTGACGACATTATCTGTACCAGGACACAAGTGGGTAATGCGTCCAAGTCGCCAATGTAATGGAGGAGTATTGTCCTCCTTAATTAGGACCAATGTCCCAATTTTGACAGCGGGAAGAGATGAAAACCATTTAGTTTTCTGCTGGAGAGTATGTAAGTACTCGCTATGCCAACGGCGCCAAAAAGAGCGTTGGATTCTCTGAATGAGTTGACAACGATCTAAAAATGACAATTTCAGGTCCAAAACATTTGGGTCAGGAAGCACTGAAACTGATTCGATTCCTAGGAAATGACACGGTGCCAAATAAGAAAAATATTGAGGATTTGTACTCAATGAACGCAAAGGACGAGAATTGAGTATGGCCTCAATCTGAATTAATACGGTATTGAATTCCTCATACGAGAGAATTTGAGCGCCGATAACCTTGTTGAGATGTCTCTTAACTGACTTGATGCCAGCCTCCAAACAACCCACCGAAGTGAGGGCACGACGAGGGATTGAAAATAAATTCAATACCCTCTGCGGTAGCAACATTTTGCATAAGTTCTGCCAGTTCACGGGCAGCACCAGTGAAATTTGTGCCGCAATCACAGTAAATTTTGGCACATTTACCACGACGAGCAATAAAACGCCTCAATGCCGCTATAAAGGCAGATGAGGACAAATTCGAAACTAGCTCTAAGTGCAGAGCCTTAGTTCCAAAACAAACGAACAAACAAACATAAGCCTTTAATGACTTCGAACCACGACGCGTAATTGCGAACGGTCCACCAAAATCAACCCCAGTGTGGAGAAAAGCTTTACCCGAAATGATGCGGGTTGCTGGTAGGTCACCCATAGGGGGGGAATAAGGAATTGGTTTTATACGAAAACAAATGATACATGCCTTTAGACATTTTCAAACAGCCTTTTTTGCGGCCAAAATCCAAAAATTTTGCGTTAAAAGAAATTGGGTTGTTCTAAGACCAGGATGAAAATATTTTTGATGACAGTCCAAAATAACGAGATCTGTCAAACGATGAGTACGGGGTAATAGGAGTGGAAATTTTTCCCCATAAGGTAAATTTGAATTTCGAAGGCGACCGCCCACCCTAAGTAAACCATGTCTGTCCAGAAATGGGCTAAGGGGTCTAAGCTGTTTGCTAATGGTTTTCCCTTTTTTTAATATTCTCTATGTCCTTATAAAAGAATTCTGATTGAACTCTTTTAACCAATAAATTAAGTGCAACTTGTTGTTGCTGACTTGAAATGATTTGCGATGCGTTTCAAACGATATCCACGGGGATTCTCAAAATGCGAATGAAATGAAGGACATAACATATAATGCGACAAACTTTATTTATATCAGAAAATTTGTTTATTAAGAGATCAAGAAAATGATCCGAAATGATAATATTCAATGAGATAATTTTCTTTTCCAAATCCATAGATGTAGAATGTATTTCAGAAAATTTACTCACAGGCCAATCTGATTGTGGCTAAGAAAGCCAAATAGGACCGGACCACCATAAACGACGCTCTACTAAATCCGTAGCTAGTAAACCCCGAGAGGCGCAATCCGCTGGATTATCTTGAGACTTGATGTGGTTCCAAGACCCAGGAGGAATTCGATCTTGAATGTGTGAAATTCTATTACTAATGAAAGTTTTCCAATGGTAAGAAGGCGATCGAATCCATGATAAAGCCACTGCAGAATCTGACCACGCATAAATTGATAACTTTAGCCGAACCTTGTAAATATTGAACAAAAACTCAATCAAATCTGATAGAAGTACCGCGGCAGATAATTCTAGCCGAGGCACAGAAATGCGTTGAGTAGGTGCAACCCTTGATTTTGCACATACCAAAGAAACTTTGATATTACCATTTGCGTCTACCACTCTGAAATAAACTACTGCGGCGTATCCTTGTTCGGAGGCGTCGCAAAAGCCATGCAACTGATATTCCAGACAGTTATCAGAAAAAATCCACCGAAGAATTTTCACCTTGGACAATTCTGATAATTGATCAAGGTAATCTTTCCATTTGACAGTGACATCAACAGGAGATCGTCATCCCAATCGATGCCCCGAATCCATAAATATTGAATTAGGTGTTTTGCAAAAATACCAACGGCGTCAACAAACCCAAGGGATCAAAGATCCGCGCTATTTCTGAAACCATGTGTCCTTTAGTACAAATCCGATCCACCGGATTTACTACATAAAAAAATTCGTCCGATAACGGATGCCACTGAAGGCCCAAAATTTTTTGCGAGAGATTAGTTGAATCTTCGAATGAAAATGTCTGTTGATACCTAGACGATTCAGGTACTACCTTAATTACGTCATATACGTTACTGTTCCATTTACGCAACGTAAATCCGCCCAACAAGCACAGTTTGTCTAATTCCAAAATCAATTGTTGAGCTTCTTCGACCGATTGTGACCCGGTCACGACATCGTCAACATATGTGTCGAGTTCCAAAGCCTTAGCAGCTAAAGGAAATTTTGATGATTCAACACGCGCCAATTCTTGGATCACACGCAATGCCAAAAATGGTGCTGATTTGACACCATAAGTTACTGTATTTAGTACAAAATCTGTAATAGGTTCTGTAGGATTAGACCTCCAAACAATTTTTTGAAATTTCCGGTGTTCCGGAGAGATCAGAATTTGTCGATACATCTGTTTGATGTCTGCGGTGATGACAATCGGATGTAAGCGAAAATGCAAAAGTAAAGCCAAGATATCCTTTTGTAAGGAAGGACCGGCAAGCAAATGGTCATTAAGAGACCCACTAATGAGAGTAGTTGCCGAAGCGTCAAAGACTACCCTTTATTTTGTTGTGTTACTTTCTGGTTTAATAACCGCATGATGCGGAATGTAATATTCTGTCGAATAATGCGATGATTCCTTCATGCTAGAAGAAATGAGTGACATGTGGCCACTTGGTAAATAATCTTGCATAAACTCCCTGTACATTGTATACAGTGGAGGGTCTTTTTGTAGACGAACTTCCAATGCCAAAACCTACGAAGTGCGACTTTCCGAGAATCCCAAAAAATGGGTTCCGGATCATTAAACGGAAGTGACACTATAAAACGACCCTGCTCGTTTCTAGTGTGTGTTGCCAAAAATGCTGTTCACAGGCTTCTTCTGTAGAAGAAACCTTGTGGACATCTGGAATGCTTTCCAGCTCCCAAAACCGACGAATTAGAGTATCCAGGGGTTCTATTAGTACACATAATGATGTACTATCTGCTGCAGGAGAAACGATTTTCCCTGTAAGAACCCAACCAAATTTTGTATGAATCGCGACTGGTTCGTCTGCGGTTCCCATACGAGTCTCATTTAACAACGAGTCTGCAAAAATATCTGCACCCAAAAGTAAATCAATTGTGCCTGGCTAATCAAAATCAGGATCAGCCAACGGCAAGTCCGTTGTATGCGGCCAATGGTTGGTGTTTAATTGCACTGCAGGCAATTTACCACAAATATTTTGTAGAATATAAACATCTACATCAAATTGGGGATGTTTTTTATCCCGAGGTCTAATTTTGCAAGATAAAACTCCCGAAATGTGTGAGGAAGCTAAACCTAGACCTTCCACTTTAATGGCAACGTTGGATTTTTGTAAGCCAAGTCGCTGACGACAAGTTTCCGTCATAAAAATTTCCATGCTGCCGTTGTCCAACAATGCTCTTACCTTTTGAATCTTCCCGTTCCCATCTCGAATTGCAATAGTTGCAGTTGCCAACAAAGTGACGGTTTTCAAAGAATGCGTCAAAAATAAACTGCTAGTACTTGATGTA
The DNA here is from genome assembly GCA_036346225.1 of Platerodrilus igneus. NCBI lineage: Eukaryota > Metazoa > Arthropoda > Insecta > Coleoptera > Lycidae > Platerodrilus > Platerodrilus igneus. Next base: position 1,329,988 of record JARFIW010001373.1, on the reverse strand, counting down.
CTTGCACATGGTTGAGTTGACTGTAGTGCGGGCGCGTTATTAACAAATTGATCCGTCAATGATTTTTGGTTTGTAAAATGTAGCAATGTGTTATGTGGTTTAGCGCACTTTCTACAAACAGATTTTGAAGAACATTTCGTGGCTCGATGAAGCCCCGATAAACAATTAATGCAGAAATTTGTCTGCTTAACAAACTCGTAACGCTCATGAGGCGTCTTGTCCAAAAAATTCTGACATTGATATAAAGCATGTTTGCCCTTACAATGAATGCAACTTTTGCTGTCTGATATTGTCACCAATGAAGATTGATATTGAGATTTTGTATAAATTCCAGTAGGTTTATCAAAATGTGTAGATTTATTATTTGTTTTAGACTGTTTGCTTATACATAAACTACTAACTTCCAAGGCTTTAGAGTGCCTTTCAACAAATGTTTTTAATTGCTTATATGTGGGCACAAATTTAAACCTACAACATTGGTTTCCAATTCAAATAATTTAAAAAAATTCGTTATCCAATTTTTAAGATAATGTACGAAACTGAAACATGTCCAAAACATCTACCTTAGCTTGCTCTAAGCATGTCAAATTTTCCTCAAAGCAATTTATGAGAGCTCTAAGCTCTTGATGAGAATTATGGTTGGCCTTTGGATCATTTTCCAAAGCCGCAAAATGTGAGTTTACCAAAAGTCGCTTGCTTTCATACCTTTCAACCACGGTATCGTAAGCCAACTTAAAATTATCCCCTGTAATAGGTAAATGTTTAATTAAACCTTTAGAATCTGAATCTAATGCGTCCAGCAAGAAATAAAATTTCTCTACGCTTAATAAATTCTTGTTATCAACAACAAGATTTTTAAAAGGCTCATTAAAATGCATAAACTCTGAAATTTTGCCAGAAAATTTTGGGATAGATATCCGAGGAAGTCTTATGTTAGACACACTTGTTAATTGAGAAAATTCTTGTGTGTTGGCAAGAATATTTTCTTTCTTGATTTTGGATAAATCAAGCTCCATTTGTGCTCCACTATTTTTTATTGAAATGACTAATCCATTCATGCTGGATTTCAAACTTTTAATTTCGTCCAGATTTTCTGCGTCTAGAGTGCACATTTTGTACGCACTATCTATCTCATGTTTGAGATCGATAGCTGTTTGCGTTAGAATTTGAGCCAAAACTAAATTTTGCTCTGTTGAGTCCAAATTAGACGTTTGATCAAAAAGCGAACGAAACTGTTCAATAGCCAATTTTAAATCCAGGATAAACCGTTCGGTAGAAATTTTCTTGGTAGCCATTGTAGCTACTAAAATGCCCTTATATGTTATAAGGAATTGTTTTGAAATAAATGACAAAAATCAAAGACAAAAATTTGCCTTTAAAATTTAAAAATTACGCAAATAATTTTTAACCAAGAACACAATGTTCACCATTAAAATATCTACAGCAATTATAAATATTCAAACACCTTGTATGAGGTATTGTTTGCAATGAATGCGAATAAATCAAAGACAAAAATTTGTCTTTAACAAATCAAATTAATTATGTAATTTAACATGTTTACCATTTCAATGAGTATCGGTGCTAAATTGTAACAATTATCAACAACTTTTATACGAATTAAATTGACACCAAAATCAATAATGTTCGCAAACTTGTGTTGAATGCGCGAGCAACTTTTATGTCGTTAGAAATACGTCGTTATTAGAAACAACAGGTTGAAACTGCCGGCTTTCTGACCTCGAAACTTATTATTTGAAATGAATGCACAGGTGTTCTTAAAGCGGTATCACAATTGTAAAAACTAAACCACATTGATTATCTTCAACACAAATACCATTGAATAACTAAATTAATGCGATTTAAATTGAAATTATAATAATTTAAAACCATGAAATCCAAAGAATAGCAATGCGTTTTGTTTTGTAATAAAATATTTATGCAATAAACGAGATGTAATATGCGGTTAGGAGCGTTAAGATTGAGGAACATGCAGGAAAAAATATGTTATATGGCTCAGAAGGAACAAAGAAATGTATGTGTTTTTATCGACCAACAGCATTTTAAACAGTTAATCAATTAAAAATACACTAACCTGCAATGGTCGCCAGTTGCGCTGGTATGAAGTAATTTATTGTGGACTGTAATCTGCGTCTTGCACGACCGCCGTGAATTGCATAAAACCAAAAGTTCACTATTCTTGAAATGTTTTCACCAATGAAAATGCCATGGTCAAGCACACCGAACTGATTGTACGGTCACTCCCGTTGCCAAGTTAATAATGCACTGTTCGATGCTCGACTTCGACTGTCCACAAACACAAAAAGGCACTTGCGCGCACACTTTTCAATATCCAAGGTTGTATATATTTGTTATAGGATAGGATACAAGGGAAGGAACTTTGATAATGTAAATATCAAACCAAAATAATATGAAGTGATCGTATGTCATCAAAAATGCTATAAAATGCATAACAACAGATATCTTGAAAATATTCTTTGCAGATTTGAATTCCACTATAACAAAGTAGTTCACGTTGTATTCACTACATTTTTTTTATATTGTTCAGTTTTTTGTTTTTTTTTTACTTTTCAATCTTATTATTTTCATCTTTGGTATTTTGAATTTCTTTGTCGCTTGTTGTTCCATCAATGCCTATAGCATCTGGATTAGTATCACTTTCGTTTTCAAGAAAAACGATTCATCTTTTGAAATAGTGTCACTGAAACGTGTTGTCAGGGACGCTCTCTCTGTACAAAAGCGTATTCTTTTCTTCTTTTTCTGGATCAACTTCTGAAGACTCTGTTTTTCTTGTTTTTGGTTTTGAAGAACCAAACTTGTTATTGATCTTATTATTTAAATCATAAGATTTTTGTGGAGTGATGTCGTCAATTGCGATGTTTTTTCCTAACACAAAGATATTACTTGAACCGAAATGTGGCTTACCAAATTATCATCATAATTAGTAGGTCTTCAACCCTAGAACTAGTTCCACGCGTACCTCCATTGTTTTTCATTGAGCTAACCTACACATTTCCCTGAAATTGTGCAATTGTCTAACCTAGGTCTACATCTACCTTTCTTTTGCCCTTTCTCTGCTTTTAATATATGCCATGCCACTTTCTCATGCTCTAATATTTGTTTTATTATCCTATCTCTCCTAACCTTTTACTGGGTTCTACATATATATTTCTTCCTTTATCATTTCGGATCTTTGTTCTTAACTTTGTTTGTCCATAATATCTTCATCATACCTCTGTAACACTACATTTCAAAGGATTTTTTCTTGTCCACTTCTACTACTCCCCTTGTTTTGCAGCCGTATAGAAGTACACACGTATGCCTTCAACTACTTTGTCCTTATTCCATGTTTGTTATCTTCAAACATAGTAGTTAGTTTTCTTTGTTAAATTCAGCGTGGTCTTTTTCTAATCTTTTCTTTATATTTCTGCATTTTTCGGCTTCTGTTGTTTTCCAAAAGTATATCCTACGTCACAGATATTCAATGGCACTCGAAAGGGGTTAAGCAATCTGACGGCTATCAAAATCCCCACCACTTAGACACTTGCCGAATCAGTGGTACTTCCATTATTCCATTCACACAATCAACATTTGATGAGAATATTGCAAACCAACATCTGTGGTTGTTTACGATAATCATCAGGTTTAAATACAATTACTTTTTGAACATTAACTTTCCATCTTGGAACTGGTTGGACGTGTACCTCCGTTAATTTCTATTTTGAGCTAACTTACACATTTCCCTGAAACTGCCACAGCCTACATCTTTCGCTAACTGTCTAATCTAGATCTACCTCTACCTATCTCTGTTTTCTTTCTATGTTTGTAATATATGCACCGCTATTCCCTCATTCCTTAGTATGAAACCATGGATTACAAAGGACAATCCGAATTTAATAGAAAAAAGACGAACATACAAAAACAGACCAGACGAAGCAGGAAAACAGAGATACAAAGTCTTAAAATGGGGGATTATTCGCAAATGTAGGAAAGCTAAAGAGCAATGGATTGATAAAAAGTGCAAAGAGGTACAAACTAAGATGGAAATAGAAAAGACAGACGAAGCATACAAACTAACTAGAATCAATTTTAGAAATATAAAACCGCATAGCAAAAATATAAGGGCGCGGTAGAAACCATCAATATAGAAAATGTAGAGAAAGTGGTTAAACAGCAAGGATATATAAGGGATTTATTATACAGGATCCGAACAATAAGTTCTAGCAAGGGAATGAGACATTGAAAAGAATGACTTGGGATATCCTATACTTATAAGTTTGAATTAGCATTAAAGGGTCTGAAAATTACCAAGGCACCAGGTATAGACAAAGTGCAAGCAGAAACTCTAAAAACCGATGGACAAGCAGTAATAGAACGTCTTTTCGAACTTGTAAGTTATATGTATGAAACAGGCGAGATACCCGGTAGATTTGAAATGTAAGATTATAGTCATTGTATCAGAAAAGAGAGGTGCGGATAGATGTAAAATTTTTCGAACAATTAAGTTTGACCGCACACGTACGTGTCAAAAATATTAACTAGAATTGTATAAATACGAATGAAAAAACGGGCTGCAGAAGTACTAGGAAAAATCAGTTTGGGTTTACGCAAGACCGGGCAACATAAGAGACTATTTTAGTTCTGAGGGTGTTATTGAAGAAAACAATAGAAAAATGAGAAAATGTGTACATACGGTTTGTAGATCTTGAAAAGGCATTCGATAATGTAAAATGGAAAAAACTTTCGAAATACTCAAAAGGATTAAAATAAGTTTTAGATATCATTGACAGACAAAGTTAAGAGCAAAGCAGTTCTGGTAGTATGTTATACTTAATGGTTCTCTACTCTAAGGTATACTTTTAAAGTCCCGGCGCGTACTGTATAAGAGCCACTACGACAGTTGGTAACAATAATAAATAGATGCATAATGTTGCGCAATAAGGTGTTACGTCATATTAATGTTTCAAATTACTTTATCACATGCAAAAAATGTTTATTTTGATTATAGTAGAAGACAAAAGGTACTCACGTAAACTATTCTCGCGTCAGGCTCTCCGCGTGGGTTGAGCGTTGTGGGCGTGGGTCGCCCCTTTGCCCCCTCGTCGGAACCAGATTAAATTTGTCTTCTCTCTTCTGTGTAAAGGTACGGTAAAGGAATACAGGTAGAGGTACGATATCAGGTAGAAATGAAAGGAAAACTACATTACCTGAAAAAAGAAGACAAAGGCACTCAGACATACGCTCGGTGCGACGTTTAGTTTACTAGTCCTGACGTGACGGAAATCACCACCTTTTTTCCACTTTGCGTCTGCGCATTCTCTTGCGCAAACGCAACTATCTAAAGTAACGGAAATGCACGCAGAAGTCTTCACTTACACTTCACTTACAAATTTAGAAACTTACAATGCCAATTTTGGCATGTAACAAGTGTTAGAGGAAGATAGAAATATTTGAAAACAGTCACAAATAGGGGAGATAGGATGACAGATCACATACTAAGGCATGAGGAAGTAGTGCTAAATATATTAGAAGCAGAGATATGTAAAAAGATAGGTAGACTTAGGTTAGACTATGGTTACAAATAATCAAAAATGTAGGATGTGGGAATTTCAGAAAAATGTGTAAGCTATCTCAGAATAAAAATCAATAGAAGTGCGCGTCCAACCAGTTCCAAGATGGAAAACCTCATCATCATCATTAGGTCTTCAGTCGTAGAACTGGTTGGACGCGTACCCTCATTGTTTCCTGGTTTGAACCAACCTACACATTTCCCTGAAATTTGCACAGTCTGCATCTATCACTATCTGTGTGCTAAAGTCTGATCTCGCTCTACCTCTACCTCTCTTTTTCTATCTCTGCTTGTAGAATATCCCGTACTATTCCCCAGAAATGCCCTAGAACGTATCCTGTCCTTCTATTTCTCCTATTTTTTCATTCTCCACACATATTTTCATTCCTCTAATATTTCTACAACCTATTTGTTATTAACTTTGTCTGTCCATGCTACCATCCTCATACATCTGAAGAACAACATTCCAGAAGGCTTCTATCTCTTTCTGTCTGCTTTTCCTACTGCCCTTTGTTACATGCCAAATTTGGCAATGTACATTATTTAATTTGTAAATAAATTCCCGCAAATATTTTTAAATGAACGTGTCAATTTCCGTTTGCGCAAAAGAATGCGCAGGTGCGGGTAGTGTCGGAAGCGGGGATTAAGCTACGAAACTTGAAGCCAACAACATCTACCTTTGTTGTGTGTGTGTGTCTTTTCTCTTTTAGGGATGCAGGTTCCTATATTTTTGCCTTCGTGTACCTCCACCTAATATTCCTTCATTCCTCTATGAACATAGAATATTAGGGTGGACGGATTGGCAAGTTGAGATTTAGCAATGGCGTAATCTACCCACAAACATGGAACCTGAGATTTAGCTACAAAATACCATCCAAGTGAGTAACCGTTTTATTTATATTGTGAAGGAATTTTGACTTTAAATGTGCATGCAAATTTGGCTATTGCGCAAAAATTACAACGTGGTGATACGGGTTATAGGAATTACGCGGCTTTAACAATTGCGCTATAGTGTAAGCATTGCCCGCAATAGTATAGCTAGTGACCGGTTTACAACACCCTATTTCATAGATGTACTATGCTGTGCTCCACACTATGCTTTGAACAGTTTTCTTCTTGTATCTATGTTCGTGACCTTTGAACATAGCTGCTCTTCTTTCTTGTTTGATGCAGTTCGGTCACCTTCTATTGTTTTACAGTTGTATACTCTATTTCCCCGATATTCAGTGGTATGTGAGGGGGGAAAGCAGCCTTTGGCTGACAATTTCCCCAGCACCTGAACCTTTGTCGAATTAATAGTTTTTCCAATTTATCCTGTCGCACAATCAACATTTGTTCAAAACCAACACCTGTAGTTGTTTATAATAATCATAAGATTTAAGAGCACTTATTTTTCCGTCATTGGGTTTTACATCTTGAAATTGGTTGGACTTGTACCTCCGTTTATTTATGCTCTGAGCTAGCCTACACCGTTCCTTACAATTCTCACAAAAGCCGATATACAGTTCAATTCCCTTCCATTGTTTTCTGATTATATGCCCAATTTCACCGAGATTCAATAGTATGTGTAGGGGGTTAAGCAGCCTGTGGCTGCCAAGGATCCCCCAACACTTAGACATTTACCGTATTAATAGTTTTCAAATAAATCCTTTCGCACAATTAACATTAGTTGAGAGTATTGCAAAACCAATATCTGTAGTTGTTTATAATAATCACCATGTTTAAGAACAGTTATTATTTTTGTCATTAGTTTTTCCATTTTGCGACTGGTTGGAAGCGTACCGCCATTGATTTCTATTCTGAGCTGGCCTACACATTTCCCTGAAATTCCCACATCCTACATCTTTCACTATCTGTGTGCAGTAGTCCAACCTAGGACTACCTCTACTTATCTTTGTCCTATCTCTGCTTCTAATATATTCCGCACTATTCTCTCATGTCTTAGTATGTGGCCTATCATCCTATCTCTCCTATTTTTTTACTGTTTTCCACATAATTCTTTCTTCCCCATCCATTTCTTTGTTCTTTACTTTGTCTGTTCATGGTATCTTCATCATGCGTCTGTAGCACCACATTTCAAAGGCTTGTACTTTTTTCTTGTCTGCTTCTCTTACTGTCCAGGCTTCACAGCCATACAGTGCTGTGCTCCACACATATGTTTTAAGCAGTCTTTTCTTTGTTTCTATGTTTGTGGTCTTTGAACACAGTAGTTGCTTTTCTGCTTAATTGTAGCACGACCTTGTGCTAATCTTTGTTTCATATCTTTTGTGCTTTTCTCATCGTGCGTTATTGACTTCCCAGGTAGCAGAAATCCTTAACCTCCTGTAAGTTCTCGTTACCTATTTGTATTCTTGTTTTTGATTTATTATCCTCTCTTTTGCATACTAGAACTTTAGTTTTATTTTTGTTAATTTTCACACCATATCTGTCCGATAGAACTGTTTCTATTTCATTAAGAGCAGCTGTACCCGGCGCCTTACCACTTTTCAGACTCTTTAATGCTAATTCAAACTCATCTCTAAGTATAGGATATCCCAGCTAATCCGTTTCAATGTCTGATTCCTGTTCTAATGCTGTTAATTCCTCTCCTGAATATAAATTCCTTATATATTCCTGCCATTTAGCTACTTTCTCTACATTTTCTATAATGACGTTTCCTCCCGCATCCCTTATATTTTTGCTATATGGTTTTATATTCCTTAAATTTATTCCAATTAATTTGTATGCTTCGTCTGTCGTTCCTATTTCCATCTTAGTTTGTACCTCGTTGCACTTATGATCAATCCATTGTTCTTTAGTTTTCCTACATTTGCAAATAATTTCCCATTTTATGGCTTTATATCTCTGTTCTCCTGTTTCGTCTGATATATTTTTGTATTTTCGTCTTTCTTCTAATAAATTCAGGATATCATTTGTTATCCATGGTTTCTTATTTTCTTTTAGTGTATACCTCAGAATATCTCTAGCCACTATCTCTAAGCTGGATTTAATGTTATTCCATTCTGTTTCTAGTTCTTTAGTATCAGACATTTCCCCGATATCTTTCAGCAATTTATTTAACTTGTTTTTAAATCTTTCGTGGACGTCTTTATCTTTTAGTTTCTCAAAGTCAAAGTGCCTTTTTCCGTTCCTCTTTTTCAGATTTTTAAATTTAAGTGCGACCTACATAGTTACGATGGTGTGGCAAGTGTCTATATCTGCTTCCGGGTAGCTTTTACAGTCTTTTGCTTGATTTCTTAACCGTTGTCTAACAGTAAAGTAATCTATTTGATATCTTCCTATATCTCCTGGCATCTTCCACGTGTATCGTCTTCAAGCATGATGTTGAAATAATGTATTTGTGATGGTTAAGTTGTTCTTATCGCAAAATTCTACCAGCCTATTTCCCGTGTCATTTCTCGTGCCTAAACCAAATAAACCTGCTCCTTCCCTACCTTGACCTACCACTGCATTAAAATCTCCCGTAAATATTAAATTTTCATGTCCTTTTACGAATCTTAGTATGTCTTCGATATCTTTGTAGATCGGCTCTACCTCTTCCTCACTGTAGCTAGAGGTGGGCTTGTATACTTGTATTATTACTGTATTTACTGGATTAGATTCAAATCTAACCATGAGTACTCTTTTGTTCTTTTGAAGGTAGTCTTTTTTCGCATAACTATCTCCACACCCAAATTTCCTTCCCTTGATCCTGTATGAATTACCCTGAAGTCTCCACTCCAAACATCCTTCGCCTCTGGCCAGCGGACTTCGCTAATTCCTACTATGTCTAGTGCAAACCTATCCATTTCTAGTTTCAGGTTCTCTAGCTTACGTACTTGTTTCATATTTCTGACATTCCACGCTCCGACTCGCAGAATGTTCACGGATCTTTTTCTATTCTGTCGGATTACATCCCCGAAGTAGTCCCCTCCCGAAGATCCGAATGGGGGTCTATTTTACCTCCGAAATTTTTTACCCCAGAGGATGCCATCATGTTTAACAATTTCTGTACGCAGTGTACTTGGGAGGTAATGTGGTGGTTTCCCGTTGCCTTACACATACGGCGTCGCCGTGGATCAATGTAGTAAGCGTAAGACTACGGATCCCAAGGTCCTGGGTTCAAATCCCGACACGGCCGACTGCTTGAAAAATGACAGGTGAGCATTTTTCACAAAAATTACGCCCTCGTTCGGATGAGAGGTTAAATGGAGGTCCCGTGTGTGAGTGTTGTCACGCACGTTAAAGATCCCTACCTTGCCTGGAACGGCAAGGGTTCGGCAAAATTCTAAATTTCCAGGCAACAAAAAAAAAAACTCGCCTCCTGGCCAATGTAGTACCTTCTGGTGGAGCATTGGAAATATAAATGCACTGCCTTACACATACAATGTAGTACCTCTGCGTGGAGCATTGGGGACGTGGCCGCAAGTATAGCGGTCCTAATTCAAATTATAATGCCTTACACATCGTGGTAGTGTGTCTTAGAATGTCATACCGACCCCTATGGTTCTGTCACTCTAAGTACCGAAAAAGCTGCTGCCCTCTTTCGGGGACCTGTCTTAGTCTGGTTCCTCACTAAAGACCCTACTAATTTGGTTAAACCTATAGTTCGGCTCTTTAGCTCATTGAAACGCGCCAGCCATTTTACCTGTTCTAGTATTTTAGAACATCGTCAAGGTGCAGGTCCGTTCAGAATGGATGGAAAACCTAATGACGAAAAAAATAATTGTTCTTAAACCTAATGGTTTTTATAAACAACTACAGGTCTTGGTTTTGCAATATTCTTAACAAATGTTGATTTGGAAAATGTCGCAAATGTCTAAGAGTTGGAGATCTGGTAGCAGTTAGGTTGCTGCGTATCCTCCTTCACACACCACTGAATGTCTGTGAATTAAGGTATATATTTAGAAAACAAAAGAGGGGGGTGGAGGTTGTGCCGTATCTAACAAGAAAGAACAGCTGCTATGTACAAAGACAACAAATGAAATGGGGACAGTAGGAAAAGCAGACAGGAAAATGTAGAAGTATAAAATGTATAACGATAATAGCATGGACAGCCAAGGTTAATAACAAAGCGGTTCTAGAAATAGTAGGGAATAAAGATATTTATTTATATATTTGTCTGAAATAAACAGGGTAAAACCCTAATTACATATTTCACAATAAACTAAATTTAAGTAAAATAATTATAATAATAGAATAATATGTACTATAAATATAACTATATAGTTAGGTACAAGTGCATGCGTGAGTGGGTGTATTGTAACATACAAATTTTCCTGCAAATTTATTTGTTGACGTTACCGCTGTGCATCTATTATTTTAGTCTTTACTCAACACCGTTTATATTATTGATACATTCGATAATGCATATTTAATAACCAGCACACTACAATTTCAATTACAATTACAATCTACTACGTATCACGTCGTCCTTACTGATAACATGTATACAGATCTATTCGTGTACTCCTACTTCTTTGTAATATCTAAGATTTTTAAGTTGTTCCGACGATGCGTGACAGATAGTCACTTTTCGTTTCCTCGTAGAACAGAAAGGTCGCTTGGTGTGTTTAAAAAAAAACACTCAAGATGGTGAGGGAAATTAAGTTTTCCTGGCAGAGACGCCGTAATAAAGGCACAGTATTCTAAAAATTGTATGTGACAACTTGTGTATAAGTGTAGTGTACAAACTCTTCTTGGCGACGTGCAACGTCGATGTATCTCCGATGTAATTCCGATGTAACTCCCATACAACCGTAGGTTATCTTGAACATATTCAATTTGGTTTGGTTCAAGCAAATTTTATGGAACTTGTTTAAAATATAAATGCGTAAGCAATTTTGTTGGACAAATGGTGGATTTCGCTATGCAGCTACACCTGGCGTGTTTAGTTGATGAACGACATGTTATTTGAAGGTTATAGGTCATTGCCGCTATGGGTAAGAATGTTTAAGTTTCTAAGATAAGGCTGCCGTAGCAAAGTTCATTACGTAATCTATGTATGTAATGAATTCCTTTTGAAGCTTGTAACTACATCAGGTTGTTGCATACAATTCATTATGGCTCGTGCGAATAATTTTATTAATTAATTTGTTAAAAGCTTATTTTGTTAAAATGTAGAGTTACAATGAGTACAACAATTTTTTGTAATTAATGGTGTGTTCAACCTTGGAAATTGTATCTCACCGGTTGTATATAGACGATAGTAACATATGCAGACAAATAATCATGATTTGTTTGCTGCATGCTTAGTAATTATCTTGTTTACCACAATTTAAAATACCAACATGCTGATTTAATAGGGCCTAAGTCCTGTATAATGAAGTTTGAACTTACATTAATTAATTGATTGATGATATTTGCTAAAAGTTAAGTAAATTTTTTAAAGAACTGTAAAGTCTTAGTAGCGCTACCCCAGACTATTAATTATGAAAACTAATGTCTAAAAGTTAAATATCCAATTTAAGAAACTACATTTATAAGAATTTTATATTTTTTATTAAGCATTCTTATAACTTAAAATGTTCATTACTTGTCTTAAAAGAGAATATAGAGTTATTTTTGACTTCAGTTCATTACTCAGTAATCATTAAAGTACTCCAAAGTTTGTTAGGTATTTAAAAAGTTAAACTTACCCGAATGTGTACCACGATACAGTGGGAACTAATTGAAACTAAATCAAGGATTTCATGCTTATACTGGTTTGTAAGATATATAGGGTATCTATGTTGGTAGTATTTCTGTTTCAGAGTCGCCATAGTCATCGTTAGTTCAGTAAAAAAGACGACCAGATGTAAGTAACATATTTGTGACAATCAAACTTTGTATTTAAAGTGGTTAGCGATAATCTAGGTTTCCAAATTTTCCCTTTAAGCAAATTGATTTAGTCAGTTGCTTCATAAAAAAGTTAGGTGGCCTCCATTATCTTGTTTTTGCAACTTTAATAAACCCACTGACCCAATCTCATGCGACCGTGGGTCAAAAACTCAGTTAGCTAAAAGTCTTAAGAGTTTTCTTTTACTAAAAGCCAATTTTCATCCTAACCTTACCCTGGGCCTGTTACAGTTACATAAGAATTCTCGATAGGTAAAATAAAAAATCTATCACAATTTATTTTATTGTGGATTAGATTTAATATACATCACAGTATGTAAGAATATATGTGACGATGTTAGTGTTGGTGTGTGTGCGAATGTGCGCGCGCTCGGGTGTGTGCGTGAGCGTGTGCTCGCGCCTTCATACTTATGAATAGAACCTTGGCGTTATTATTATTTGTTCGAACTAAGATATGTTAACTGCTTTTTGAGTTAACGGCAGTTGCATGAGAATATGGGAATTTGCGTATTAGTAGATAAGCAATTATATGTATTCATGATTTTTATTATTGGTGAATTACGTCTCAAATCTGTTTTAAAGCTAGGTATATAAAATTAATTTTTACGACGACATAAGTGGGCTGGTACATACAAACCTATCTTACTTAATATATTCGGGCAGTCAATCTAGCCATTTAAAACTTTGTACAGAAAAATTATTGTTATTTTCGTTTTACGATTGGAAATAGTGTCGATATGCATCAATTCTCTAACATTTCCATAAGAATTGTATCCTGTGAAAGCCTTAAATGTCTTGTAATAAAGATATTTAATGAATTTATTTTGCACTTTTTCAATCACCTGAGAGTGGTTGCCGTTCCAGGATCCCACACTATAATGGCAACTTCTAGTCTGGTGCGGACTAGTGTATTGTAAAGGGTTTTAGTACACTCTACATTACTGAAAGAATGCGAATTTCTGATAATAAAGCCTAATAATCTTACTTGCGGCCGATACAGTGGATTTAATGTGCATTTCAAAGTTTAGATTTGTTAAGTGAACTCCTAAGTCCTTTTTGTGGCTAACCTCCTTAAGCTTGGTCTGTGAAATTGAATAATTGAATTCTATTTTAGACTTAGTGACGGTGTAAGTCATTTTTTCGCATTTACTAATATTAAAATAAAATTTATTTTCATTACACCGCTGGTATATGCGATCTAGATTAGCTTGCAGTAATTTACAATACGATGTATTTTGAATGTCTTTGTAGATCTTTAGGTCATCTGCAAATAATAGATATTAACTGGCTGAAATGGAATTTGGAAGATCATTGACGGATATGAGAAATAGAAGCGGACCTAGGTTGCTACCTTGTGGCACACCTGACGTAGGAACAAAGCATTTAGAAACAGAAACATATGTAGAAAGCAAAAAAATAGGATAAGTGAAAGATTAGGGCACGTTCTAAGACGTTTGGGTAATAGTGCGGGATATATTACAAGCAGAGATAGAAGAAAAAGTGAGGTAGAAGTAGACCTAAATTAGACTATTGCACGCAGTAGTGAAAAATGTAGGCTGTGAAAATTTCAGCGAAATGGTAGGTTTGCTCAAAATAGGAAACAATGGAGGTACGCGGGTAACCAGTTCCAGAACCTATTGATAAAGAGCTTTTTATTTTTTGGAAAGTATTTTAAAACTACAATACTGTCCAGTCAACTTTATAAATTAAATTAAAATAGCTCATACACTCATTGACCCAAAAAGCAAATGCTCGAGCAAGGTCGTAATAAAGAAATCCAGCTTTAAATTAGCATACCAACTCAATTATGGAGATAAGCGAGTACAGCGAGACGTCAGTGGAACAATTAACAGCCCAACTCGTCTGTGATTATCGTTTAACAGCTTCATTAGAGCTTTTTAACGATACCCATGCACGCTTGATCTTTCTTTACATGCATTCCAAGACCTTAATCCTTTTCATTTTCGAATCTAAAGCGCATTCAGACTCAACAATAAATAAAATACCGAAGAATATTACAGAAAAGAGCGTTAGCTTTGGTACGAAGAATGGTTTATGTGGAATGCCTAACAGAACGAGTTAGCGTTGGCTATATCAAAGCACTACCAGGAATGGACGCGCATAAAAAATACCGGAGTTGAGATTTAAGTAAGAGAGAATAGGACGATGATAAGGGGTGATATAAGGGTGCGAAGTTTATTAGCTTGTTTTTGTTGCTCTTCCTAGTTAAATCATAAGCAATTAATTCGCATACAAAGACTTTTGCGTGTTAGATAATTGTATCTTTGGCATATAAGAAAGTATTACGCAATTTCAATTAATTATCCGAGTGAACCCATAAATAAGTCATTTATTTTAATGTACAATACTTACCGGTGTATAAATACAAAGAGTAAACAGCTGAAATTGAATTAAAACAGGAACGTAGAGAAGTAAACATTAGGAAAGGGGTGAGACAAGAATGTAAACTAATCCCCATTAATTTTTAACTTGTACATCGAAGAGGCAATAAATACTGTCAAATGCAGGAAGACATTTGGAATCACTATGCAGGGACAAACGATTAATATGCTGAAATTTGCAGACAATATAGTGGTATTAGCACATAGCAAGGAAGAGTTAGAAGCTGCTCTTAATGAAATGGAAACAGTACTAACAGAGGAATACGGTATGAAAATTAACAAAGATAAAACTAAAGTATTAGTATGCAGAAGAGTAGAAAATAAATCAAAACTAGAAATAAGAAATTAGAACTTACAAGAGGTTAAGAATTTCTGCTACCTGGGAACTCAAATAGCACAATATGGGAAAAGTGCAAAATATATAGAACAAAGATTAGCACAAGGTCGTTCTGCATTCGACAAAGAAAAAGCAACTACTCTGTTCAAATGTAGCAAACATAGAAACAAGGAAAAG
This sequence comes from Platerodrilus igneus, assembly GCA_036346225.1. Lineage (NCBI taxonomy): Eukaryota > Metazoa > Arthropoda > Insecta > Coleoptera > Lycidae > Platerodrilus > Platerodrilus igneus. Next base: position 1,314,669 of record JARFIW010001373.1, on the reverse strand, counting down.
ATTGCTAAAAGCACATGCGTGGAGCACATCACTGTACGTTTAGGAAACGTGTACACTAGGAAAAGTAAACAGGATAAAGATAGATGCCTTTGAAATGTGGTGCTGTAGGCGTATGATGAAGATATTACGGACGAACAAAGTTAAGAACAAAGAGGTTCTAGAAATGGTAGATGAAGAAAGAAATGTGTGAAAAATAGTAAAAAATAAGAGAGAGGATGATAGGACACATACTAAGGTATGACGGAATAGCACGAAATATATCAGAAGCAGAGAAAGGAAAAAGAGAGGTAGAGGTAGACGTAGATTAGACTAGTGCATACATGTAGTGAAAGATCTAGGCTATGGAAATTTCAGGAAAATGTATAGGTTAGCTCAGAATAGATATCAACAGAGGTACACGTCCAACCAGTTCCAGGACGAAAAATCTATAGGTAAAAAAGGTAATTGTAAATATATCGTAAACTACCGTTGTTGGTTTTGCAATATTCTCAACAAATGCTGATTGTGCGGAAGGAGTAATTGGAAACCTACTAATTCGGCAAATGTTTTAAGGGGTTGGGGATGTTGGTAGTCCTCAAGTTACTTTACCCCATTCGCGTACCACGGAATACTGTTATTTCCCATTTAGTTAAAACAGTTAGACCGCATACTCACAATGACAAATGACAAACCTTTCATCATTGCAGCTTATAACAAACACAATCTCAAATTAATTACGATTAAATGCTCATTACTATCAATAAATCCCCGGCAAACGAATTAAAAATATTAATACACTTACCCTGGTTTTATCGTACTGTTCTTAATCTCAGGGTGGCGCGGTTCATTCTGCTTAGTCTTGGTGTTAAGAGTTGCTGTTGATTCTGTCAGTAGAGCTCCTCTAACGAGACCTTAAAGCTATAGGTAGGTGGGGTGACAACACTCGCATTAGCACTCCGGTACGATATCTTATCGAAGCGGCAAGATCGAGAGGCGGCTCTGTGGCGTAGTTGGTTTGCGTGTGACTACTAGCCCAAGGTCCCGGGTTCGAACCCCGACATGGTCCGCTTGAAAAATGTTAGGTGAGCATTTTTCACAAAAATACACCCTCGTTTGGATGGGAGGTGAAATGGAGGTCCCGTGTGTGTGTTGTCACGCACGTTAAAGATCCCTTCATTGCTTGGAATAGCAAGGTTCGGCAAAATTCCAAATTTTCCAGGCAAAAAGAAACTCGTTTTGGGGCCAATGTAGAACCTTCGGGTAGAGCATTGGAAAATCACGTGTAAGATAAGATCGAGAGGCGGCTTCGTGGCGTAGTTGGTACGCGCGTGACTACTATGCCCAAGGTCCGGGTTGAAACCCCGACACGGTCCGCTTGAAAAATGTTAGGCAAGCATTTTTCACAAAAGTGCGCCCTCGTTCGAATGAGAGGTAAAATGGGGTCCCGTGTGTGATTGTTGTCACGCACGTTAAAGATCCCTACCTTGCTTGGAACAGCAAGGGTTCGACAAAATTAAAAATTTTCCAGATAAAAAAAACTCGCTTTCGGGCCAATGTAGAACCTTCGGGTAGAACATTGGAAAATCACGTGTAAGATAAGATCGAAAGGCGGCTTCGTGGCGTAGTTGGTACGCACGTGACTACTATGCCCAAGGTCTGGGTTGAAACCCCGACACGGTCCGCTTGAAAAATGTTAGGCGAGCATGTTTCACAAAAGTGCGCCCTCGTTTGAATGAGAGGTAAAATGGGGTCCCGTGTGTGAGTGTTGTCACGCACGTTAAAGATCCATACCTTGCTTGGAACAGCAAGGGTTCGATAAAATAAAAAATTTTCCAGATAAAAAAACTCGCTTTCGGGCCAATGTAGAACCTTCGGGTGGAGCATTGGAAAATCACGTGTAGGATAAGATTGAGAGGCGGCTTCGTGGCGTAGTTGGTACGCGCGTGACTACTATGCCTAAGGTCCGGGTTGAAACCCCGACACGGTCCGCTTGAAAAATGTTAGGCGAGCGTTTTTCACAAAAGTGCGCCCTCGTTCGAATGAGAGGTAAAATAGGGTCCCGTGTGTGAGTGTTGTCACGCACGTTAAAGATCCCTACCTTGCTTGGAACAGCAAGGGTTCGACAAAATAAAAAATTTTCCAGATAAAAAAAACTCGCTTTCGGGTTAATGTAAAACCTTCGGGTGGAGCATTGGAAAATCACGTGTAAGATAAGATCGAGAGGCGGCTTCGTGCCGTAGTTGGTACGCGCGTGACTACTATGCCCAAGATCCAGGTTGAACCCCCGACACGGTCCGCTTGAAAATGTTAGGCGAGCGTTTTTCACAAAAGTGCGCCCTCGTTCGAATGAGAGGTAAATGGGGTCCCGTGTGTGAGTGTTGTCACGCACGTTAAAGATCCCTACCTTGCTTTGAACAGCAAGGGTTCGATAAAATAAAAAAATTTCCAGATAAAAAACTCGCTTTCGGGCCAATGTAGAACCTTCGGGTGGAGCATTGGAAAATCACGTATAGGATAAGATTGAGAGGCGGTTTCGTGGCGTAGTTGGTACGCGCGTGACTACTATGCCCAAGATCCGGGTTGAAACCCCGACACGGTCCGCTTGAAAAATGTTAGGCGAGCGTTTTTCACAAAAGTGCGCCCTCGTTCGAATGAGAGGTAAAATGGGATCCCGTGTGTGAGTGTTGTCACGCACGTTAAAGATCCCTACCTTGCTTGGAACAGCAAGGGTTCGACAAAATGAAAAATTTTCCAGATAAAAAAAACTCGCTTTCGGGTTAATGTAAAACCTTCGGGTGGAGCATTGGAAAATCACGTGTAAGATAAGATCGAGAGGCGGCTTCGTGCGTAGTTGGTACGCGCGTGACTACTATGCCCAAGATCCGGGTTGAAACCCCGACACGGTCCGCTTGAAAAATGTTAGGCGAGCGTTTTTCACAAAAGTGCGCCCTCGTTCGAATGAGAGGTAAAATGGGGTCCCGTGTGTGATGTTGTCACGCACGTTAAAGATCCCTACCTTGCTTGGAACAGCAAGGGTTCGACAAAATAAAAATTTTCCAGATAAAAAACTCGCTTTCGGGCCAATGTAAGAACCTTCGGGTGGAGCATTGGAAAATCACGTGTAAGATAAGATCGAGAGGCGGTTTCGTGGCGTAGTTGGTACGCGCGTGACTACTATGCCCAAGGTCCGGGTTGAAACCCCGACACGGTCCGCTTGAAAAATGTTAGGCGAGCGTTTTTCACAAAAGTGCGCCCTCGTTCGAATGAGAGGTAAAATGGGGTCCCGTGTGTGAGTGTTGTCACGCACGTTAAAGATCCCTACCTTGCTTGGAACAGCAAGGGTTCGACAAAATAAAAATTTTCCAGATAAAAACTCGCTTTCGGGTAATGTAAAACCTTCGGGTGGAGCATTGGAAAATCACGTGTAAGATAAGATCGAGAGGCGGCTTCGTGCCGTAGTTGGTACGCGCGTGACTACTATGCCCAAGATCCAGGTTGAAACCCCGACACGGTCCGCTTGAAAAATGTTAGGCGAGCGTTTTTCACAAAAGTGCGCCCTCGTTCGAATGAGAGGTAAAATGGGGTCCCGTGTGTGAGTGTTGTCACGCACGTTAAAGATCCCTACCTTGCTTTGAACAGCAAGGGTTCGAAAAATAAAAAATTTTCCAATAAAAACTCGCTTTCGGGCAATGAAACCTTCGGGTGGAGCATTGGAAAATCACGTTAAGATAAGATTGAGAGGCGGTTTCGTGGCGTAGTTGGTACGCGCGTGACTACTATGCCCAAGATCCGGGTTGAAACCCCGACACGGTCCGCTTGAAAAATGTTAGGCGAGCGTTTTTCACAAAAGTGCGCCCTCGTTCGAATGAGAGGTAAATGGGATCCCGTGTGTGAGTGTTGTCACGCACGTTAAAGATCCCTACCTTGCTTGGAACAGCAAGGGTTCGACAAAATGAAAAATTTTCCAGATAAAAAAAACTCGCTTTCGGGTTAATGTAAAACCTTCGGGTGGAGCATTGGAAATCACGTGTAAGATAAGATCGAGAGGCGGCTTCGTGACGTAGTTGGTACGCGCGTGACTACTATGCCCAAGATCCGGGTTGAAACCCCGACACGGTCCGCTTGAAAAATGTTAGGCGAGCGTTTTTCACAAAAGTGCGCCCTCGTTCGAATGAGAGGTAAAATGGGGTCCCGTGTGTGAGTGTTGTCACGCACGTTAAAGATCCCTACCTTGCTTGGAACAGCAAGGGTTCGACAAAATAAAAAATTTTCCAGATAAAAAAAACTCGCTTTCGGGTTAATGTAAAACCTTCGGGTGGAGCATTGGAAAATCACGTGTAAGATAAGATCGAGAGGCGGCTTCGTGCCGTAGTTGGTACGCGCGTGACTACTATGCCCAAGATCCGGGTTGAAACCCCGACACGGTCCGCTTGAAAAATGTTAGGCGAGCGTTTTTCACAAAAGTGCGCCCTCGTTCGAATGAGAGGTAAAATGGGGTCCCGTGTGTGAGTGTTGTCACGCACGTTAAAGATCCCTACCTTGCTTGGAACAGCAAGGGTTCGACAAAATAAAAATTTTCCAGATAAAAAAAACTCGCTTTCGGGTTAATGTAAAACCTTCGGGTGGAGCATTGGAAAATCACGTGTAAGATAAGATCGAGAGGCGGCTTCGTGCCGTAGTTGGTACGCGCGTGACTACTATGCCCAAGATCCGGGTTGAAACCCCGACACGGTCCGCTTGAAAAATGTTAGGCGAGCGTTTTTCACAAAAGTGCGCCCTCGTTCGAATGAGAGGTAAATGGGGTCCCGTGTGAGTGTTGTCACGCACGTTAAAGATCCCTACCTTGCTTTGAACAGCAAGGGTTCGACAAAATAAAAAATTTTCCAAATAAAAAAACTCGCTTTCGGGCCAATGAAGAACCTTCGGGTGGAGCATTGGAAAATCACGTTTAGGATAAGATTGAGAGGCGGTTTCGTGGCGTAGTTGGTACGCGCGTGACTACTATGCCCAAGGTCCGGGTTGAAACCCCGACACGGTCCGCTTGAAAAATGTTAGGCGAGCGTTTATCACAAAAGTGCGCCCTCGTTCGAATGAGAGGTAAAATGGGGTCCCGTGTGTGAATGTTGTCACGCACGTTAAAGCCCTACCTTGCTTGCAACAGCAAGGGTTCGACAAAATAAAAAATTTTCCAGATAAAAAAACTCGCTTTCGGGCGAATGTAAAACCTTCGGGTGGAGCATTGGAAAATCACGTGTAAGATAAGATCGAGAAGCGGCTTCGTGGCGTAGTTGGTACGCGCGTGAGTACTATGCCCAAGGTCCGGATTGAAACCCCGACACGGTCCGCTTGAAAAATGTTAGGCGAGCAATTTTCACAAAAGTGAGCCCTCGTTCGAATGAGAGGTAAAATGGGGTTCCGTGTGTGAGTGTTGTCACGCACGTTAAAGATCCTTACCTTGCTTGGAACAGCAAGGGTTCGACAAAATAACAAATTTTCCAGATAAAAAAACTCGCTTTCGGGCCAATATAGTACCTTCGGATGGAGCATTGAAAAATCAAATGTACGGTAAGATCAGGAGTTTCTGAAAACTCGGTGGTCCGTGCTTTTTACGTTTTCTCCCACCCCGAAGTCAGTACTTACGTTTGCAATGATAAGCCTGGCGCCGAGATTCGTGTGAATGTTTTTATTCTTAGGATTTCACAACATCAGCGTAATTGCACTAATTAAGCGGAGATTTCCATAAGTATCAAAGTATGAGCCCTAACTTTTAAATTAAGAGATTTTACTTCCTGAATGCTTTAAAATAAAAAGTTACAAGCTGACGCTAATGGTAAATCCAATCTAAGGTTTAATCTAGGGCTTAATAACGATACAAACCAGAAGGGACACATACTCGAGCACCTTATACACCAGCGTAAGTTACACATTCAGAACACCCTTTACTAATTCCAACTTAGAATTTATCATTCGAACATTGACATCACAATCTCTACTACATTCGCAACAAACACAACCACCTCTTGGCCAGTGTCGCATACCCGTCTATCCAGCGACCACAATTCGATTATGTTTGATATCCTTCCGAATCACCCTTCCAAAACCCATTACAAAATCACCATATACAACACAAAATAGTCATCTGGTCAGTCTTCTTTGAAGCCCTAGCCAGACATACCTGCGTTTCCATTGACTACATGCGTTGACCTAGACTCCCATCAAATAGCCTCCTCTATTACAAATAATATCATTCCTGCCGCCTCCGCAATCACCTCTAGAGAACAGTACGCCCCTCAAGCGACTTCGTGACTGATCTCAGGACCCGTACAGTTAAGACAATTTCGCAGGCAAACCAGACAAAAACTTCAAAGAGCACATAGACTAATGCTGACCCTAAATACAATTAACAGCATGCCCTACGCCTGCACCCTCACAAACCGATAATGTAAAGAACAGACTACTACATGCAAAATCGACTGCAGCAATTTATATTTGCCACAACCTTTCAAATTAAATTGTTTATAACTTTCTGCTTTTGATGTTTGTGATATGAATTTTTTTAGAGCTCAGTTAACCTATTTATCTCACAATCTCAGATTGTGCTGATAATGCTAGCACAGCTTAATTATATCAAGGGTAACCTAGTGCATCTCTTACCAAAGTTAGTCATTACATTTACTGTATTTAGAGGACTATATCGGCTGGGGGGATTAAATCAACGCCCTCCCCAATGTTGGAGGAACTTAATTGTATTGCTGGCGCAGGTTACATTACATAGAGACAACGGAACCTGGTGTGCATCTAGAAATAGTTAGCGCAGGCACAGATACTACATCACAGAGTCTTTTTTTCAGGAACTAAGTTATAACGCTGGCGAAGGTTACTCAGAGCGAGCGCAACTAGCAGACCTTAGGAAACAGTGAACGCAGATACAGAAACTACACGGTAGCTTATTTTTGGGAGGGCTAAGTTAACGGTAACCCAAAGGTGGAGAATTAAGTTATACTACTGGCGCAGATTGCTTACAGCAAGCACAACCTAGCGCACCCCAACAAATAGCTAGCGCAGGCAACAAAATTATATTGTAATACCTTTTTCCGGTAGGATCGAATTAATATTAAATTTCGCTTCAGGTTGTAGTAATTCAGTTATACTTTTGGCGCAGACCACTTAGGATTAACGCACCCCAAGAAATAGCTAGCGCACCCGAGAAATAGCTGACACAGGCAAAAGCCTTATTATAGAAGTTTTTTTCTAGTGGGAATGAATTAACGTTACACTTCCCCATGTTGAAGCTACTGGCACGAATTACCTATGGCTATCGCTTCTTAACGCACCCTAAAAAAATAGCTAGAGCACCTGAGATTAGCTAACCTAAAAGATTCAGTAGAGGGGGGGGGCTCTAATATTAATTCAGTCTTACCAAAGAGAAAGGCTCTATGATACAGCTTTGTTGCATATGCTAGCTGTTTCTCAGGGTACGTTATTTACTTTTGGGAATGTGCTAGGTTGCATTAGTACATAATAATCTGCGCAAGTCATATAACTGGGTTGCTTCAGCATAAGAGATCAGTTTAACGTTAATTCAGAACGAGCTACTTACGCTAGCCATGTCTTGGAAAGCGATAGCTATTTCTTGGGGTGCCATGCGGCACACTAGTCGTACGCAATCTGCGTTAGAAGTATAACTGAGTTGATTCGACAAGGGATAGTCTATCGTTAATTTAACCTACAAGAAAGAGGCAACCATAGCATAGCGTTGTTGCTTGTGTTAACTATTTCTCTGTGTCCTAGCTATTTCTTAGGCTGTGCTACATTGCGATAACCCAAGGTAATCTGTATATATGTATGAATATTCTTTATTTTAAACTATACTTAGGCCATTGGCCCATCCTAGCTTGAACAGTCTAAGTTAAATAAAAAGGAAAGAAACAATTAAGAAAAACAAAATAAATTAAAGTTTATTCGGTTTTAGGTGATGTTCTCGTCAGACTTGCTTTTACCTTCGGGTGACGCCAAAACTTGATCCAGGGCAGGGGGGGGGTGGATTTTCTAGTGGTCTGATGCAGTATCAACTTGTTTTCGTGTTTGATCGCAGGTTAGAAGGGATAAGGCGGGGTATAGGAGGTTTAGTGTCTAAAATTTCTTGTAGGAAGGCATGTAAAGGAAGTGGAAAGATAATGATTAGGAATTTAAAATCGGGCAGTGGGGAAAATAGGTCGAATTGAATGATTTGTTTGAAGTTATTTCGGATGAGAGTGATGGCGGGGTAATGGTATAGTAGATGTTCTGGGGTTTCGGGAGAATCAAGATTGCATGGACATACGGTATTAGGTGGAAGAAGTGTAGTTTGAATCGAAATTTTTCCTTGACCAGTTAGGAATTGGATAGTTGTACGGCTGTAATTTTGTATGTGAGGGGGGATGTCGGTAATCGTCGGAAATATTTGGTAGGTGTATCTGCCGGTATCTTGCCAGGAGTGAAGGAGGGTGTTGTAGATACGGTTCTTAAGGTCAGAAGTAGGGATTGTGCGGTACGTATTTGGGGTTAATGTTTCATTATGGAGGTGGATCTGACGAAGGAATTTTAGATTACGGATTTGCACGAAATGATGTAGTTGGATTTCTAATGGGGAAATTTTTAATATTGTGTATAGAGAGGTAGTGGAGGTGGTTCGATAGGCTCGAAAGACGTATAACAGGTAAGGACGTATTATTGGGTTTAGGATTCTGCGGGAATATGGGATTGTGAGGGGATACTAAGAGTCAACAGCGTAGCGGACGATGGGGATGATGATATTGTTCAGGATTAGTCTTCTTGTAGGTGGGGCTAGTTGGATTGATTTTGGTAAGGATTGCTGAATGTTGTGCAGGATTAACTTGGTTTTTGAACGGATTTTTTGGATGTGGGCGTGCATCTTCAGATGGGATTTTAAATGGATACCTAGGTAGTAGACAGATTCAGAGAAGGTTAAGGGTGTTCTTGGGAGATGGATAGTAGAAGTGCGATGGAGGTCAAAAGAACCTTTTAGAAGTAACGTTCTGGATTTAGTAGGGGAGATGGGTTGCTTATTTAAGATTGACCATTGTTTGATATGTTGGATTAGGATATTTGCAATGGATTATAGTTGGAGACGGGAGTCTCTGCAAATGTGAAACGTAAGGTCGTCTGCATAGGCGAAGGTATCTGTGTTTGGAATATTAAGGTCAAGGAGAGGAGAGGTTAATGGATAGGTTTCAAATGGTAGGTGAAAGAATAGATCCCTGAAGACAGCCTTGTGTTAGGGACATGGTAGTTGAAAGGTAGTTTGTACGGAGGCTTGCTGTTCGGGAAGAAAGGTATGATTGTATGATTTTATATATATATATATATATATATATATATATATATATAAAATACTCATATTTAGACCAGGGTAGAAAATTAATGAATCACATCAAATAATTTTAATCACCGTGTAGAAGCTTTGGGAAAAGGTACGCTTCATTAAAACCATGAAGCATAAATAAATTCGGTCGTTTCAGTAAAAAAATCAGAGATTTAAATCATGTACAAGACGCTTTATATCAAAAGAAACAGTATTAAAAAGCTCTGCGTGTAATTTAATTATTCCTAAGAAAGAAACAAATGGAAATTACGTGCAAGATTTATATTAATTAACCCTATTTTAAGTAACCGGTATTAAACAAAGTGTACACATAATAATTAACATTTAATTTGTATTCGCTAAAAATGAAAGGATAGAAGTCAATTTTAGTTTTAGTTAATTAAACCATTATTAATAATAAGCATAAAAGTCTGTGAAAATCCAAGATTATAATACCAGAAAATAAAGCTCTGAGAATTAATATTATGTTTGAACACCTGCGTAGTTTAAATTTCATGTACGGCGAAAATTTTGTAGATAACAAATGGTTTCAAAGAATCTTGGAGAAACCGTGGCTTAATATTCACGAGAAGGTGCGATACGGGGTTATTTAACCCAGATAGTCCACATGGACTGAAATAAACGATAATAAGGAATATAAATTTGCATCAATAAGAACAGGTTAGATAGAGACAGATAATATGCACAAGACCGAGACACATATAGTAAAAGGCGTGATTTAAGCAACGTCACGAGGGTCACGATTGGTTGAAAGTAGGATGCAAATATCAGAGGTAGAAACAACGATTTCTGTATAAAATTTAATTAGGTATTCTCAGACGTTGCGTGCCGTGTGGAAATTTTCTGAGATTTAACTGGGGCGAGAGCAAAATTCGTAAAAACCGACGCGCGGGCTACGGACTGGGAACAGAGCATGCGAAATTCTAGAAACTGGCCGTTTTGGGGAACAGACCGACAGACAGGCTAACCGCTATATATACCGAGGTGAATATAAACAAGCTCTCTTACATCCGCGACTTGATTCAAGATGTTAAACAGTGCATTTTAGTTTGATAAAATAATTTAAAGTTTGCTCGTATATTTTGGTGATTCAAAATAGTTTGTTCGTTACGTGCTAACATGAATATACTTTAGTGCACTTAGATACAAGGTAATAAAATTTAGTATCACTGTACCAATTGGTAAAATTTACTATGACAAATAAATACACAAAAGTAGGCAGTTTTGGCGTATATTGGTGAAAGAAGTATAAATTTCTTTGTTATTTTTCGGGGGTGTTAATAATTAAATGGTTCGTAAACATGACTGGATCCACTAAACAAGGTTCAGATATACACAGATGAGTTCCGGAAAAGCCCTGAAACAACTTTAAATAAATGGTGATGGAGCAAATTTTTAAAACGTTGAGAATCAGAAGCCGTAAATATAATCCAGTTGGAATGGTGTGATTAACGAAAGGGACGATGTACATTGAAGCTACGAGTGCAAGTAACCTTCAGGTAAATTATACTATTTTGTTTAAACTTTGATATTTTGTGTGTGTTGAATAACTTTATAATTGATTTACTCAAAATGGACAGTAGTGAAATTGTACTAGCAATAAAATTTTAATTTTAAGGTGAAATTTGCTTGTTTAAGTAGAAAGGGTATTTAGTATTAATGTTCTGGATTATGATGAAAATTTGGGTATGTCTTTGAGCTCAATTAGACGAACCTGGTTAATTAACGTAAAGGGATGGTAGATGCTCCTTTGTACTCTGCATATATTGTTATAGTAATTAGTAGGCATCCTACAAGGACTTTAATTCTGGATGCACTTTAAAATGATAATAAATTTAATTTTGAAATTCTCTGATATTAAAATTTATGCTGAATTTTAATTTTGAAATTTTGATGTATTGTGAATATTGATGTAAATAGAGTTGACGTTGATGTTTGTGGTAGGAATGTGTTTGTTTTTTTATGTATGAGGATGAAAGTTATCTAGAGGAGCAGCCGAGGCGATTAACAGAAGAAAATCAACAGACCAGGTAATTCAAGAGGATTCACAGCAATATATATTGGAGGGAAAATTCAGTATTTTGAGTTAGTTTAGCACATTGGGCTACCAATGGAGATCAAAGGCGGAATGGAAACGAAGGAAAATTGCTATGACGTATTTGGATTGTGATGATCGGACTTTGGAGATTAAGGAAAAGATTGTTTGTTCTTCGCTGTGACCTTGGCGGAACCCGTGTTGGTTGTGGGAAATCAGGGAGTAATTTTTGATGTGTGATTGGAGTTTTTGTAGGAGCAGTTATTCAAAGAGTTTACCGATGGATGAAAGAAGGGCAATTGGACAGTAGGAACGTGGGTCTTCAGGGGTTTTGCAGGTTTCAGTATTAAGGTGATGTTAGCATGTTTAAAGGCGTCAGGAAAGATACCGGTGGTTAGGCATTTATGGAGTGGCTGGATGATAGGTTGACGAATTACTGGCCATGATTTTTGAATGATGGTGTTTGTGATGTTATCAGGACCTGGAGATTTATGTGGGTTTAATTTGGAAACAATGGAAAAAAGTTAGTGTCAAGGATATCATCTGGAGTGGCGTTAGGAGGGGTTTCACAATTGTAGATGATTTGGTCTTGCTGGAAGGAAGGGGTATCCATAGAAGTAAGAGGAATTACAGTGTTTAATAGGAGGGATAAAGTATTTTGGATGGTGAGGTTTTGCAATGATGTGGGTGTAGTTAGGATTTGATTTGGAGGGGATTTTACTAACCCGCGATAAGTTTTCCAGGGATCGGTATTGGGGTTGTCAACAATGTTTCATAGATGGTTCTTCTTGACCTCATAGATGGAACTTTTAAAACTTGATCGTAATTGTCGATATTGTGTGCTCAATAGTGCTGTGTGGTCATTTGGAACTGCGAGTCAGCGTAGTCGTTGTATTTTGTGTCCTAGGGCGTTTAGGCGTCGGCTTGTGTCTTGTAATGTAGGACTCCACCAAGGTGTCGTGCAAGTAGTGTGGTATCTTGTCGGGATGGTAGTGGATGCGGCACGATGGATATTTTAGACAAAGGAGGTTGCGAGTATGGTTGGATGGGAACTTTGTGGTAAGGCAGGTTGGCGGTTAAAGATGTGGTTTTTCAGGGATTTCAGGAAGCGGGGCCAGTCTGCTTTATTTGTGTTAGAGGACGATTTGTGGAATTGACGTAGTGGGAGGTTGGGAAAAATGTTGAATGTTATTGGATTGTGGTTGCTGGAGGTTATTAGATAGGATATATTCCAGGAGTCAATTAAATTACGGGCTGATGGGGTGGCGAGGGTAATGTCAAAATTGGAACTGTGGTTTAAGGATTACCAGATTGGCCTGTTTGATGGAGTATTTAGGATGGATAAGTTGTGTTGTAGGATAAAATCTTCAAGGAGGGTGCCTCTGTCGTCAGAGGTGTCATTGTACCATAACGTAGAACGTGCGTTAGTGTCTGCACATATAAGTGTCGGCTTGTGTATAAAGGTTTGTAAAGTGTTGTCCAGTTGAAAGTAAGTTGAGATAATATAGCTAGTGCCAGTCATCCAGTGTAGTTCAGCAGTCAGTACTTGCGGAGTAGAGTGGGGGAGGATAAGGGATGCATCTATTTGGGGGTTGTTGATGATAATGGCTGCTGTTAGATTAGGGTCTAGTGGATGTGGGTGGATAACGGATCTAGTATACGGTGGTAAGTTGGGAATTTTGTTGTTTATAAGGTAAGGTTATTGAAGGACAGCTAAGGATATTTTTTTGTTCTGTAAGGAGTTGGGAAAGTTCAAGTGTTGCGGAGCGGGAGTGTTGGAGGTTGGCTTGAATAACTGATATATAGGAGAGTGATAGGTGGGGATTATAAGTGGGCGCAGGAAAATGAGTGGTGAAATTAGCAGCCATAGTCAGTACGTAATTTAGATATTTCTAGGGATTGTTTGTATACGGGACAATCAAAGCTGGTTAGGACACGATCTTAAGATGTGTTCTTGAGCACAGTGTCCCCAGGTGGTTGTTGACCGACAGACCATGGCTGAGTGTCCAAAGCGTTGGCAGTTTTAACATCTTGTGATTGAAACAAGGTTTCAAATTCTGCAGGATTTATAACCGATGTATACGCGGGATCTTGAAGTTAAGTTTGTTTGGAGCCTGGGAGAAACGTTAAGGATGAGGTTATCGTTGGAGTCGGATCTGGGGCGGCGTATGGCTACGGATGCTTCGGAACGGAATTCATTTTCGGGGATGCATGTTGAAAAGAGTTTTGCTGGTAGAGGAGTGAAAGGATGTCTGGAGTGGGTATGTCTCAGTCTATGTCAAATATTATCAGTTGGGGTTGTCTTGGTTTTGGAACGTGGACAGAATAGATTTGTTGCTTTAGGTTGGAAATAATATTGACGTGAGAAGGTTTATCAGTGCGGATGGTTACGGCGGTTCTGGAAGGGCGGATATTACGGATTGACAGGTCTGCTAAGGATGGTCGCAGGTTTCGTTTTACAATATTACGGAGCTGGAATGGGGTTGTATCGGAGGATGTCGGTTTTAGAGTGATAACTTTGGGAGGTGATTAGATCTTTCTTAATGGCTGTTATATTTTCAAAGTTGATAGTTGAAACCGTGACATCATCATCTCTAGCTCTTGTGGACTTTTGGATGTGGGAAAGGACGAAACTGACTGATGAGACACTGGATCATAGTGGCGGTGGTGATTGGTACATCCTGGTGGACTTCTGAATAGGCATAAGCGAGTTTGCAGATGCTGATGGCGTTGGATATGTGAAGGCAGTAGAGGTGCTAGTCGTTGGTGTTGTCCTTGGTATATCGTATTTGCTTTTATCGGCCTTGTTGATATGGAAATTCTGCGAATTTATCAGCACATGCTGATAATGGTGCTTGTTTGTTATAAAGTTTGTGTGCAGCTGTCTGATAAATTTCCAAAGTTGTATTAAATAATTACGTGACCAAGACCTGGCCACGTGCTGATAATTATTAGGGCTCTAACCATCTTACCTACTTGTAAATTTTTTCAGGGTTTGATGATCTGATTTGAACTGTTGCAATCCAGGCACTTGACCGCCGGAAGCACTCCAAAAGTTCAATTTGTTTATAATATTTAAGTGATTGTTACCCTCATTTTAAGGGTTTAACCAATTATTTACACTGTAACTTTTAGTAATTCATATTGCGTTGGTAATATACCGAATAATTAAAAAGATACAAACTGATATTTAATTTAATATAATTTAAATTAAATATAATTGCGAAGAGCTCGTAAATACAAATTGTTCTGACGAAGGTTTAAGAAAGTGTCAAGGTAATCTGTGTCAGCAGTATTACTTAGTTGCTTAAACCTGAAGGGAGTCTAGCGTTAATTCAGTCCGCCAGAGAAAAACTATTTCCGGAATGCGTCAGCTATTACTTGGAATAGTTTAGGTTGTACAAGTCCTGAGTAATCTGCGCCAGTAATATAACTGAGATGCTTCAACATGGAGGGCAGTTTAACATTAATTGAAATCGACCTGAAAAGAAGCTAGCATAATATAGTTTTGTTGCTTGCAGTAAAGACAAAGATAATGACAAGTGAGTTACAGCCTAGTTCTAAACCAAAATTAAAAATAGGTAATACCGAGTTAGAGGAGGTAGATGAATTTTGCTATTTAGGTAGTATAATTACAAAGGATGGACGTAGCAGAAGGGATATAGTAGCTAGAATAGCTCAAGCTAAAAAATGTTTTTAAAAAGAAAACTTACTAATAGCAAATAGTATTAGTTTAGATAATAGAAAAAGTTTCTTAAAGTCGTACGTATGGAGCGTTCTACTATACGGTAGTGAGACTTGGACAATTAAAGAAGTAGATAAGAAAAAGATAGAAGCTTTTGAAACTTGGTGTTATAGGAGAATGTTAAAGATTAGTTGGACAGATAGAGTAACAAACGAGGAAGTTTATAGAAGGATAGGTGAGGATCCCTGTATGTGGAAACAATTGAAGGTCAGGAGAGATAGAATGATAGGGCACCAGTTAAGACATGAGGGACTATTTAGTAAAGTCTTAGATTATAGACTACCAAATAAAAATAGAGTAGGAAGGCCTAAACAAAGCTATATTAGTCAAATTATTAGAGATCTAGGTTGTGAAGGCTATGTAGACCTTTTTAGACTAGCTCAGAATAGAAAAGAATTTAGAGCTTCGTCAAACCGACTTTAAGTAAGTTCGAAAACAAAAAAAAAAAATAAATAAAAATCAGTTAACTAAATGTCACCAGGACATAACCACAATTAGTTAGCGGTCTGGCATGTTGGTAGCGTTTCGTTGCTTAAGCCTTACCATAACATATAGTTTAATAAACGTCACCATGACATAACTCACAATTAGGTAGCGGTCTGACATGTTGGCAGCGATATGTTGCTTAAGCCTTACCATAACATATAATTTAACACTTTTCCTTTTTGAAGCGGATAACCAGGTTATATTTCATTTCCTTATAAATGGTAATCATGTAAACATGTTAGAGTTCTTTAACAACCATCGGTTGCTAATATCTATGTAGAGTCAGCTGGATAGGAAAAAGATAGAAGGATATAGGAAGACCTAGACCAAACTATATTAGTCAAATTATTAGAAATTTAGGTTGTGAAGGGTATGTAAAGCTTTTTAGATTAGCACAGAATAGAAAAGAAGTTAGAGCTGCGTCAAACCGACCTTAAGTAAGGTCGAAAACAAAATGATGATGCTTGCAGTAGCTATTGCTCCAGGATCGTTAGCTATTTGATGGGGGTGCTATAGATTGTACTAGTCCTAAATAATGTGCACCAGTAGGATAACCGAGTTGCCGTAACATGGGAGACAGTCTAACGTTAATACAGACCTATGCGAAAAAAGCTAGCATAATATGGTTTAGTTGTCAGCGTTAACTTTCCTTGGAGTGCGCTAGGTTGCACTAGTCCTAAGTAATTTGTCCCAATGGTATAACTGAGTTGCTTCTACATGAGAAGAATCTACCGCTAATTAAGTCCTACCAAAAGAAAATAGGGTATCGTAGTATAGTTTTTATGCTTTTACAAGATAATTCTTGGGGTGTGCTAGGTTGCGCTAACTCCGAGTAATCTGCGTCAGAAGTATAACATAATTTCTCCATCTTGGGGGCTAGCGTTAACTTAGCCTTCCCACAAAAGATTATGTTTCTATGCTTGGCTCTTTCTTGGGGTGAGCCAGATTGCGCTAGTCTAAGTATCGTGCGCTAAAGTATAACTTAATTCTTCCACCTTAGCCCCATGAAAAAAAGCTATCATTGTGTAGTTTCTATTCTAGTGTTAGCTATGTTAGCTATTGCTAGAGGTGCGCAAAGTTGCTCTAGCTCTAAGTAACCTGCTCCAGTAGTATAATTAGGTTCCTCCAACATTGGGGGTTAACGTAAATTTAGCCCCTCCCCGTCCAATTTAGTTCCATAAATACAATAATTTTGATCCGCTAACTGTTTTCGGTTTGTGCTAAATATAATTAAGTTGCACTAGCACAATTTGAGATTGTGGGGGAATGGGGGTAAACTTGAACCATTTTTTGACTTTAAGAACTTAATTTTAAATCATATTTGTGTAAATTGTGCACACATTACTCGCAATTTTGAATTGTTTAAAACTTTTTCGTTTCTGATACTTAAAATTGGAATTTTTGGGTATCATTTTGATGAACTAGCAAAATGACAAACAAAACTTTTGAACAAACTTAATATAGCTATCAGTTTAGTGCCCAGAAACTTAATTTATGTATACATTTTTCGTCGTAAACACTAAAAAGGTTAACTTTGGAGTGAATTAATGTGCTTCAAGATGCAATTGATTTTAAGTTTGTATGTTGCGGTGCGAACTTCATGCCCCTAAATTTATCTTAGGTACAAACTTATAAATAATATAGTGAACAACTTGCAAGTTCAAATAAAGCTTTTCGAATTTCTCCAATTCTCTTATACTAAGAGCCGCTAACAGAATTAAAAAATTGTTTCTAGAACGTGATAAAAGTTTGCTAATTAGTTAAAAAGATCTAAGGCAAAAGACAATGTTTACGAGGTGACTTCATTTATTCAACGCTTGGGTCTTCTGAAAGTCTCAAACGTCACTCATTTATAGAACATTTATTAACGTTTCTTATTTTTTCAGGATCACGGGAAGCAGCATTTACATACGCCATATCAAGTGCAGGCGTATCTTACGCAGTAACCGCTGCATGTGCGAGAGGAAACATTTCCTCGTGTGGGTGTGCAGGAGGACCAAGGATACGTGATCAACCAGCACCGTCCGGATGGAAATGGGGTGGATGTAGCGTAGATGTTGAATTTGGTACACGTCTTGCTCGTAAATTCTTAGATGCAAGAGAACTCGAAGGGGACGAACGTAGTCTAATGAATCTTCATAATAACAGAGCGGGTAGAAAGGTTTGTATCGACCCCATTGTGCTTTAGTGATTTGTAAGGTTCAAAACAGACGAGTGGGCTTACCTTGCTTAATTTAAGTATAACAATCGCGGGCGGTTTTTCTTAAAGCCATCACTCACTAGTCTGTCAATTAAAAACCGAACACGCGAAGTTTTTTGCATGTCTTAGTTGCATGGAATTTTTGTTTTGTTTATGTTCCAATCAAATGTGGTACTGTAAGAATTTCAGGGGTGATTTAAATTATGATTAGTCTACATACCGTAGCCTTTGTTTGAAATGTCACGTATGCAATTTTTTAAGTCGTAGTACAAATGTTTAATATTATTTAGGGTATGTGATTTCTGAAGGCCATAAGAACTTGTAGATTTATTCGTTGCGCATTACAAATTTAAATGAGTTTCAATTGTTTAATTTTTTTTTTAAACTACGAATTCGTACTGGTTGCATTGATTTCGAGTAACAAATTATTTGAAAGAAATGTTGTGATTCCATAAGTTAGAAATACAAAGAAACTAAGAATTGATTAATTCTAAAGTCTAACAAAATAGCCAGCCAAAAATCTAATTAGTCCAGGATTTTTAGTTCAAAATTAAGTAAAGTTACAAATGCATGTCAACCAGCTGCATCTGTACGCAATTCTAGATTAAGTATTAAATTATTTTCAACAACTCCCTGCCTTTCCTACCCTTTCAAATATCTTGCAGACGGCATCTTTTATAATTCCAACAAAACTATTAGAGTTAGGAGAAATTTCGCCATAGCAAAAAACACCTTCATTGAATTCTCTACAAAATGGTATTTATTTCGTTTTCATCAGACTAACAGTTTCCGAAATGTGTATACCTCAAATTGTATGAAATTTTTTTTGCGAAAAGTATAGCTTTTGTACTAAATTTATAGAAAACTGTCGAAGCTGTGGTAAAATGGTCTGAATGCGATTTAATCCTGATACATCTACCTAGAGAACAAGACTTAATTCGTTGTCGTATGAGTATTAGTTCTCAATTTACAGCTTGCCATGTCTAGCTTCACAAGGTATGCACGTTTTAAACTCATAATACAAAAATCATATTCGCGTAAAATACCTACTTTATATATTTTGTATGACACGACGTGATACCACCCCACCCCGTCTGATGTTAAACGATAAAGCGCATACAACACAATAAAAAATGGAATATAAAACCATTTCGAAGGACTTGCACCTTGCCGAAGTTCTAAATTACTAGAACAGGTGAAATGGCTTGCGTGTTCTAATGAGCTAAAGAGCCAAACTACAGGTCCAACCAAAGTAGTAGGGTCGTTAATGAGGAACCAGACTAAGACAGGTCCTCGAAAGAGGGCAGCGGCTCTTTCGGTACTTAGATTGGCAGAGCCCATAGGGGTCGGTATGGCAGTCTAAGACACAGTACCGCGATGTGGAAGGCAACGGGAAACCACCACATTACCTCTTAAGTGCACAGCGTACTTAAATTGAAATAAACATGACAGCATTCTCTGGGGCAAAAAATTCCGGAGTTAAAATAGTGCCCCATTCGGATCTCCGGGAGGGGACTAGTTCGGAGGATGCGATCGGAAGACTCAGAATAAGAGTAAGGAACATTTTGCGAGTCGGATCGTGGAATGTTAGAAGTAGGAAACAAGTAGGTAAGCTAAAGAACTTAAACATGGAAATGAATAGGTTAGCACTAGACGTAGTAGGGATCAGCGAAGTTCTCGGTGGCCAGCGGCAGGGGATTTTTAAAGTAGAGATTTTAGGGTAATTCATACAAGAGCAGAGGAAAAAAATTTGGGCGTGGGAACAGTTATGCGAAAAAAGATAGTATACTGTGTAGAAAATTACCTACAAAAGAACAAAAAAGTACTCGTGGTTAGATTAGAATCTAAATCGGTAAATACAGTAATAATACAAGTATACATGCCCACCTCTAGCTATAGTGACGAAGAGGTAGAAGCGATCTACAAACATATCGAAGACATATTAAGATACGTAAAAATAATTTAATAATTACGGGTGATTTTAATGCAGTGGTAGGAGAGGGTAGGGAAAGAGCGGTAGTAAGTTTATTTGGTTTAGGCACGAGAAACAACAGGGGAAATAGGCTGGTAGAATTTTGCGACAAGAACAATTTAATCATCACAAACACATTATTTCAACATCATGCTAGAAGATGATACTCGTGGAAGATGCCAGGAGATATAGAAAGATATCAAATAGATTACATTCTTGTTAGACAACGGTTTAGGAATCAAGTAAAAGACTGTAGAAGCTACCCAGAAGCAGATATAGATACTGACCACAACATCGTAATTATGAAGACCACACTTAAATTTAAAAAGTTGAAAAAAAGAAACGGATAAAGGCACTTTGAATTTGAGAAACTAAAAGATAAAGATATTCAAGACAGATTCGAAAAAAAGTCAAATGAATTGCTGAAAGATATCGGGAAAATATCTGATACCAAGAAAGTAGATACAGAAAGGAATAACATTAAATCCAGCCTAGACATGGCGGCCAGAAGTATTTTGGGGTATACACAAAAAGAAAATAAGAAACCATGGACAACAAAGAATATCCTGAATTTAATAGAAGAAGACGAAAATACAAAAATAAATCAGACTAAACAGGAAAACAGAGATACAAAGCCATCAAATGGTAAATTATTCGCAAATGCAGGAAAGCGGAAGAACAATGGATTGATGAAAAGTGTAAACAGATACAAACTAAGATGAAAGTAGGAAAGACAGATGAAGCATACAAACTAATTAGAATCAATTTTAGGGATATAAAACCGCATAGCAAAAATATGAAGGACGCGGGAGGAAACGTTATTATAGAAAATGTAGAGAAAGTGTGTAGATGGCAAGAATATATAGAGAATTTATATGCAGGAGAGGAACTAACAGCATTAGAACAGGAATCAGACATTGAAAATGATGACATGGGATATCTTATACCTAGAGATGAGTTTGAATTAGCACTAAAGGGTCTGAAAACTGGTAAGGGGCCGGGTACAGATAAGGTGCAAGCAGAAACTTTAAGAGCCGCTGGCCAAGCAGTAACAGAACGTCTCTTCCAACTTGTGAGCTATATGTACAGGACAGGCGAGATACCCAAAGATTTCAAACGTAGCATCATAGTAATTATACCAAAAAAGAAAGGAACGGATAGATTTGAAAATTTTTGAACAATAAATTTGACAGCACACGTGTCAAAAATATTAACTGGAATTGTACAAAGACGAATGGAAAAACGAGCTGAATCAAAATACTAGGAAAAGATCAATTTGGGTTTAGGCAAAACAGGGGAACACGGCAGGTTATTTTAGCTCTGAGAGTGATAATGGAGAAAACAATAGTAACAGGGAAAAGCGTGTATATAGTATTTGTAGATCTGGAAAAAGCATTCGACAATGTAAAATGGAAAAAAAGTTCGAAATACTCAAAAAGATTGAAATGAATTAAGAGGATAGACGAATAGTACACAGTTTATTCAAAGAGCAAACAGCAGTAATAGAATTAGAGCAGGAACGTAGAGAAGTAAACATTAGGAAAGGGGCAAGCCAGAGATGTGCCCTATCCCCATTAATTTTTAACTTGTACATTGAAGAGGCAATCAATACTGTCAAATGCAGGAAGACATTTGGAATTATTATACAGAACAAAAAATGGATATGCTTAGATTTGCAGATGATATAGCGGTATTAGCATCTAGCAAGGAAGAGTTAGAAGCTGCTCCTAATGAAATGGAAACGGGTCTAACAGAGAGATACGGTATGAAAACTAACAAAAATAAAACTAAAGTACTAGTATGCAAAGGAGGGTAAAATAAATCAAAAACAAGAATACAAATAGCCAACAAGAACTTACAAGAGGTTAAGAATTTCTGCTACCTAGGAAGCCAAATAACGCAAAATGGGAAAAGCGCAAAAGATATAAAACAAAGATTAGCACAAGGTCGTGCTTCATTTAACAAGAAAAAGCAACTACTGTGGCTAAAAATAACAAACATAGAAACAAGGAAAAGATTACTTAAAACATATGTGTGGAGCACAGCACTATACGGCTGTGAAGCCTGGACAGTAGGAAAAACGGACAAGAAAAAAGTAGAAGCCTGTGAAATGTTGTGCTACAGATGTATGATGAAGACATCATAGACAGACAAAGTTTAGAACGAAGATGTACTAAAAATGGTAAAGGAAGAAAGAAATATGTGGAAAACTATAAAAAATAGAAGAGATAGGATGATAGACCACATACTACGGCATGATTGAATAGTTCGGAATATATTAGAAGCTGATATAAGTAAAAAGAGAAGTAGAGGTAGACCTAGGTTAGACTACTGCAAACAAATAGTGAAAGATGTAGGCTGTAGGAATTTCAGGAAAATGTGTAGGCTAGCTTAGAATAGAAATCAATCGAGGTACGCATCCAACCAGTCCCAAGATGGATAAACTAATTACAAAAAAGTAACGGTACATAAATATGATGATTATTATAAGCAACTACAAGTACTGGTTGGTCAATGTTCTCGGATAATGTTAATTGTGTGTGAAGAGTTACTGGAAAATTATTAATTCGGCAAATGTCTAAGCGTTGAGGGATCTTGGTAGTCAGAGGTTGCTTAACCGCCTTTACTAAATCTCGGTGAAATACGGAATAAAATTATAAAACAGTAGAAGGGGAACCGAATTGTATATAGGCTGTGTGAGAATTTCAGGGAACTGGGTAAGCTAGCTCAGAATATAAATAAGTGCAGGTACGTGTCCAACTAGTTTTGAGACAGAAAACGTAATGACGAAAAAATAAGCGCAGATAAATCTGGTGATTATTATAAACAACTACAGGTGTTGGTTATGAAATATTTGCAACTGATGTCGAATGTTCGAAAAGATATATTGAAAAAAATACTAAATCGGCAAATGTTCAAGTGCTGGGGTGACTTGGTAGCCACAGGCTTCTTACCCCCATTCACAACCTTACATGTGATTTTTTCCAATGCTCCACTCGAAGGTACTATATTGGGCAGGAAGCGAGCTTTTTTTACCCGAAAAATTTGGAATTTTTTGCCGAACCCTTGCTGTTGCAAGCAAGGTAAGGATCTTTAACGTGCATGACAACACTCACACACGGGACCTCCATTTTACCTCTCATCCGAACGAAGGCGTATTTTTGTCAAAAATGTTTGCCTAACATTTTTCAAGCGGACGGTGTTCGGAATTCGAACCCAGGACCTTGGGCGTAGTAGTCACACATATTACGAAATACGGGCAGTAGGAATAGCAGACAGAAAAATGGTAGCAGCCTTTTGAAATGTTGTGCTTCAGATGTATGAGGATGATAGCATGGACAGACAAAGTTAATAAAAAATAAGGTTATCGAAATAGCAGGGGGAGCAAGGATATCTTGGGAAAAAATACAAGAAATAAAAAGACAGAATACGTTTTAAAGCATTTTTGGGGAATAGTGTGGGATATATTACAAGCAGAGATAGGATATAGGAGGTAAATGTAGACCTAGATCAGATAGTGATAGATGCAGACTGTGCAAATTTCAGGGAAATATGTAGGTTAGTTCAGAATAGGAAACAGTGAGGGTGCGCGTTTAACCAGTTCCAGGACTGAAGACCTAATGATGATGATGATGTCTGATAATGATGGAATATAAAAATAGAAAGCATATGAAATCAGAAAAAAATTAACATCAAAGACAACCAAATACTTATGTATTAAAAAGTTATACAAAAGATCATAGTCAATATCTTCATGGTAAAGTTTGAGGGGAATTATTATACGATTAGCCAAGGCATTGGCGATACATCGTTGAGCTCCTCAAAGCTGTTCTTCGACACTCATATCGCGTTCACGCCCCTTTTTTACAACTAATTTACAGCTAATTAAATGTAGTAACTGATCAAGTGCAGGGGATTACTCTGTTGACATCGGAGCTATAGAGTTCGGTCACAATGTAACGTCTTTTTTTTCTAGTTAGTTACACTTTCCTTATAAATCTAATATCATGTTTCAATAATATAAAATCATAATTTATAATTGTTTGATTACAAAATATAGTTTATAAAGTATATAATGGATTATGCGCTCCTTCACTTTTGATGTCTAAGTTTCTATAATTTTATTCGTTTGTCTGTCATTTCGAATCATTTTTCGTCTAGCGCTTGAACAAGTAAGTTGCTCTTCGCAGCATAGAAAAGCCAATATGCTCAGGCACATGGCCTGTTGTCGCGTTCGTAAAAGAAGATTGAAGTAAACCATAATTAAAACAGTTGGTATAAATAATTAGATAAAATTTATTAATACGTTTTCCGTAGTGCAATACCACTGAAATAAAGATTTAGTTAAAATTTAGAAAACATAAAAATAATTGGACATACTTAACGGAGATTTTGTTTGGTTGAATAATATTTTGTTCTGAAGGTTTTTGAAAATTCCAGCGTAAAATTCAGCATAATGGTATGTTTTCATATTGCGTGCATTGCAGATGTGCTTAGATTTGTCTACATCTGACGTTTAATCCTGGTTTAAACGTTCAAGTTTTTTTGATTGAACTGTACTTCAGCACGTGAGTGATATTTAACCTTTAATTTAATTTATATTTATTTAAATGTCTTACGTATGATCAAAGGTTGATATTCTACTTTGATTTAGTTATTTTGAAATTCATTTTGTAAGAAACATCCAGTCTTATCTTCGTAACTTTACAAAATTTTAAAGATGGCTTCATTATTGCCGATTATATTTGTTCCACAAGTAGACAGTTATAGCTTCACTAAAAAAAATTGTTATTGACATGTGATGTCAAAAATATCTAGTTATTCAATATAATTACCACATGCTATTCCAAGTTACATTAATAATATCTTTGAATATTTTGAGGTCATGCAATTTAATTTTAAGACATGATAAATTTTTGAAGGATATAAAGTTAATACTTATTCTTTGTTTGAATGATACATTTTAGTATCACGTAATATAATCTTGTTTCTCACTTGTAAAGTCGACTGTAGTACTACTGAAGGCTCTGATTAAATGTAAAATTTAAATTAAGAAAGCAAATACCTTACAGTAAACATATGTTGAAATATTGAGTTTAAAGATGTTCGTGTTTTTGAAAGTATAACAATACTAGTTTCTTTCCATGTAAATTTTTATTGTAAATATTAATGTTGAAACAAGCTAAACCAATTTAATTGAATAGAATTTATTTTTGCTTAATTCTTTTATTATTAAAAATTTAAGGGAAATTTATTGGTTCCTAATAAGCAAAACATTAACTCTGTCTTATGATAACAAGTACCTTGAGTGTATATATTTTTGGAACTTAAAATCAAATATGTTATTTATTGGTGAATATTTTTAAGGACACAAACGGTGTCCCTGTTGTGCATTTGTTTGTTCACATGATTTGCAGAGACATCTGTAATACATCTGGCAAGTAACATTTTGGTAAGTGCTTTGCAAGGTTGATATTTAGGTTTTGTGGCCACATAAGCGGTGTAGACTTCAGGTTTCCGCATTCCCCTAATACAAGCACATGTATCTTCGTATGTTGTTGTATTGAATAATACGGTGGCGCTCTTTATCTATATTTTTGGTCATTTGTCAACCCATGACCCAAGCTCATGATCTACCCAGAGCCAACACTCTTAGCCGTTTATTTCTACTGAGTTTTTCTTTTCCTCAAGCCGTTTGCCATCCAACTTTATCTTGGGCTTCCTTCATTAATAAAAAATTCTCGACCTTGTGATATCAAGTAAGGTAGTTGTTTATGGTGCATGGAGGTCCAATTTTGCTATCTGATATTCACGAAGAATTTTTAGTTCTCAACAAGGTGAAAAATTGTTGCCTATATATCGCTGTACTTGTAAGTGGACACAATATGAGCGGTGCGAAATTGCGTATTTAGTAAGTGGTGGGGATGAGAGTTAAAAGTTATTCTTTGCTGATTGCCGGCAACTGCCTGTTTGTATAAATAATATCTCCGCTCATACAAATCAACGTTGAGACTCCCTTTATCGTAGAGGTGTAATACGCAAATACTTCTCCAATATTTGCAATATCGCCTGGGTTAACGAGGAGATTGTTGAATACGGAAACCGTCTTTTGCAAATCTTACTTTTGCTTAAACATTTGAAGGTCTAAGGAATGCTGCTGTGGAAAACGCAACACATTATTTAAATCTGTTTTTTA
Organism: Platerodrilus igneus; assembly: GCA_036346225.1. Taxonomy (NCBI): domain Eukaryota; kingdom Metazoa; phylum Arthropoda; class Insecta; order Coleoptera; family Lycidae; genus Platerodrilus; species Platerodrilus igneus. The sequence goes on along the minus strand of JARFIW010001373.1, from coordinate 1,288,671 downwards.
AAAATTTTTGCAATATCATAACATTTACTTGCATCGTTCCGCTTCGTGGTTTCAATATACATATTTTTGAAACGCTTTTATCCGCTCTTGCGATCAATGGCGTTAAAATGTCAGTATACGTTGCGATAACAGTAACAGAAGGGCTACTTGAAGCCAATCTAATTACTCTTTCAGCGACAAGCGTGTCTGCATCAGCCTCAGCTTGGTATACAATCATTTTATTGGTTCGTAGGTTTTGTGTCATTTATCTATTACGTGTACTTTGTTTTCTGAATTGCAAAGAAATTTATCCGTTCCAGCTACAGTTGTTAAATGTTTTTCTACTTCTATCTCCACACGATTTTCCAGAGAACTGGCGCTTTCGGTTTTCAATTTTGTACTTATCTCACTTCTGTAACTATCAAAAACTACTGTAAAAGAAGTTCCGTAATTTGGCACAACATATAATACATACAAATTATAAACTTCCAAGTTGCTAGACGTGGCGGCCAATTCACTGTATATATGAGATATCTGCCGTAAGAACGTAAGATGTATTTGTTTGAAAGGTTGCTCAACAAGAGAAGAAATATTCAAGCTTATTTGCAAGGTCAGGCTTGGTTGTTTCCGGAACGAAACCTCATACATAAGCAGGGGGGTTTTGATGCGAATTCATACTTAAAAGATTCCTTGTTACAAACTTCGCCATTCATGACACTTACTATCCTGTTGAAGAGTTGTTTTGGACTAACTTCTATCCGAGTATTACAAACTATTATGCTGAAAGGCATAGCAGACAAAGTATTAACTTTGTCTTTTCTTTTAAACTGCAATTCTCCGAAATTGTCATTTACAATTTGCATTGAGTCCTTGTCAATCTCAAGAACCCTATCGCAGTTTATAGAATCATCACCTTGTAATTTAGTAGACAAAACTACTAACCCGCTTTCTTGCCTAGATGCACGTAACTACTCTTGGATATTTCCATTTCGTGTGCGTTTAATCTCTTGTACTATTATATACAGTGTGCTCTCAACTGACAAATATGTATAGTGACCTATTTACTCTTATAGTATCTGTAATTATGTGCTTTTGTTGACTGGAAGTTTCTTTTATTTATTCTACGACCCCTGTCACTTAAACTACCCCTAAACTACCCTATAATTATAGCAATATATATATATATATATATATATATATATATTACTGTGATATTTCCCTTAAATTAAGCCCCACAAATTGGGAGACATATTTATGCTGTGATATTCTTGTTAAATTCGCCCCACGGATTGGGCGCACTATTTATGCTGTGATATTCTCTCCACAGCTTGGGCATGTCATATTTACTTACATTGTATTTATGTTGTGTTAATCTCCTGTAGAAAAATATAACCCTTGTTATTATATTAATATTTAGCCCCACGATTGGGTCGAGCTATATTTATGCTGTGTTATATTTTTATGCCCTAATGTCACTCAAGCACTTGTGAAAATGTTAATTCATAATTTTTTTTGCCTCGACTAGCTGATTCAATTAAATAAAACACTTTTACAATACACAGTATAATGAATGAATATTTACAACACTTTTAAATATTTTCCCCCTTTTTAAATTATATACATCTGTCAAATTTTTAGAAAATCATGCCAGCAAAACGAGCTTTTTATTTACTTTTAAAGACCTATTGAAACGTTTCAAGATGTCTATGCTTTTCATAAATTTACACAAGAAACCCCAATTTGTCGGCTCTTACACTTTAAATTATTATTAAGATAAAACAGTTCAAAAAAATAGATTATATCCAAAATATTTGAGATAAAATAGTTTTAAAAATAAATCATATCAAAATCTCTAACCTGAAGTGGTTTTTGTAGGAGCTCCTAAGAATTGAAGTCGATATCCAAATCGTTATTGGTGCGTTTATTCCAATGAAAGGTTTTTTATTTCCGCAATAGAATATTTACTATCAATTTGCTTGTACAGACAGCATTTTCCAAAATTGTATTTCTGATCGTAATAGCTCGTAATTTAAATGTTGTAACAGGAATCGTTACATTATTTTGATTGTAATTTAAGATTGTAATGGTAGTTTTCAGATGTTATTCAGATTGTAATTGAGATGATAATTGAGATGGTAATTGAGATTGTAATTCAGATGGTGATTGAGATGGTAATTGAGAGCCCTGTTTTATTTATTATTAGAAATAGTATGATTTCCTAAATCTTATCTACTTACGCCTCGGAAGTACTGCACTTTTTGCACAATTATACACTCTAGAATTTCACTGTTACTTTAATTTATTATTCACTTAAATATTTAGCGCTTTCAAGTATAGTAACTGCCCAGTTTCAAAGTATACTAACTCGATATTCAATTTTCAAGATATTTATAGGATCGTCGTTGGCTTCACGTGCTAGGCGAGGCCAAGCGTATTATCACTTATTATTTTGGAAAGTTTACCAATTGTATGTATTTTAATTGCATGGCGCGGTGCTCTAAGTCACGCAATTTAAATGTTATACCTTACATCTACTTCAGAAATCCCGGGAATTTTCGTTCGTATTGATCACGTAGTATTGTTTGTTGGCCTTATTGTAATCTAAATCGAATAAATTTGGTGTTTGTTTATTTCTAATAAATTGGATTTTCAAACAACTGTGATTCTTTTAGATCACGTACGCTTTTAAATAATGCATATTTCTGCGTGCGTTTACGATATTATCTTAACACACGTTTTGAATGTTTATCTAGCCAATTCATGCAGGTTTTTCACTGATTTATTTTAATCCGTTTCGTTACATTTTTAAATTCTACTTTTGCTAGTAGCTACTCTTGGATATGTGTTTTAATCGTTTGTACTGCTATATACAGTGTGCTCTCAACTAATAATTTTATAATAACCTATTTACTCTTCTAATATCTGTAATTCCGTGCTTCTGTTACTTGGGAGTTTCCTTGCTTATTCTACGACCCTATAACTTAGCCTACCTAAATTAACCCTACAATTACAGCAATATATATATATATATATATATATATAATATATATATATATATATATATATATATTATATATATATTGAAATAGTCAGTCAGAGGGCATTGAAAGCGGAGCAGTCAACAGTTGTGTCGATTAACCTCGATATTGATGACTAAAAAGTGATTAATATTATATAGGCTACATACTTTTATAAAAGTAAAACACTGCCATTAAACTTTAGATACATCAATTATAAGTAAGAATTTAAAAACACTTTTATGATCGTTACTTTAGTCCATGTGAATATATTTCTTTTTATGAATCAAGATATATTTCATAGATCTTCATCCTCATTTTGTTAATCATGTAATTACACCTTTATGGGGTTTCAGTTATAGCAATTATGTTGTAAACCATTTCATTTCTAATTAAAATGGTAAGTTATAAATAGTACAAATGGAATTAGAACGAATGCAAAATTATAAATTCCGAATAAAAAAATTAGTTAACAATTCCAGTTAGACTATCAAGGCTTTCCTCAAACCAGAATTAATGTAAATAGAACCATTAATTTATTGTAAAAGATCATATCAAGCAGAGCGTTCATTATAATTCGGTCTATGCCAATAAATTTGTTTTAATTGAATCTTTTTTTGTCGAGTTAATCATCTTTTCGCGAGAATGTTACTCAAATAAACGAGTTCGTAAATTTGTTATGTCGCTTGTTGATGACCAATTTCATTTTAGGTAAAGAATTAATTGGAGTTGTAACAGTTCTTCTCCATTAAAAATGTTGTCTTTTTTGGTTTTGTGTTACTACCTACACGGGAGTTACAGACAAGCATTGACAGATTTATTCATTTATTTGTACACTTATATTTTCGCTTTTTAATAGCTATTTTTAATTCTGTACAATAAAAATCTATAACAGAATAGATAATCTCTTATTTTATGATACATAGCCATATAAACATAAAACTGCAGACACTTTTTTTTAACTTTTTAGTTGTCTATGCATAAACACCTTCAACCTAATCAAATGTTTTAATTTAAATTACAGGAGGAGATTTCCTGTTAGGTTTATTTTAAATAGCTTTTTCTATAATTTCTTGTTTTTCTGTAAGTTTCTTCAGAACCTATATTTTTAAATTATGTGATGTTTTTTGCCAAACGTTTAAATTTCCCCATTGAATGTTGGAATTTTATTTTTGACTTATTGCAAGCAGACCCGAAACACTTTCTACATACAATAATTTGAAATATTTCTAACTCATTGCAATGTACGAGATTTTTTTCATAGTCATTGACGTTACACCTGTCAACCACGCAAATAATACTGACTAAACAGGTGTCTCAAGTGGTCTCAATTTAAACTAAGGTTTTCTGATAAGATGTGATTCAATAAACAGGATAGTCATTCCTAATGCCACTATGTTTACCATGAAATTTGTTTTTACAGTCGCTTGTTGCATCCTTGAAACTCTATTGTTTAGAAACGTTTCTAATTTTTTCTTTTATTATTGTGTTACAGCATGGCGCAAATGCTACGCAAACTTTTTTATACAAATTTTTATCTATTTTATACTATCTTTACTTGTCGTTTTTGTTCTTAAACACTTTTGAGACGAAACGTTAAGTGCCGCTATATTACATCGCATAAATTTCTCCGAGGTGCAATCGTTCGGGTGGGCGGTGTCTGAAAGTATGTAGGCTTGGCTTGATTGTTTGTTTAATAGGTATAAGCAAAATAATTATAAGTTTCAATAATACATAAAAATAAAAGTGAAACACTTAAAATTGAATGATTTTAACAGTTGGAAGCAGTTCGGAAGTCTTCGTGATTGCTTGTGGAACCAAAATAAACTTAAACACTTATTGAATGAATGTATATACTCTTACTCAATAGTCGTTATTGGTTCAATTGGTTAATTGAATGATTAAAGTAACCCGTGGGTTCATTAATATTCTACGAAGAAACCAGTAAACTTTAAGGAAGGATTTCCTAAAAATGATGGAACGCAAATATCTTCCGACTATGCTAGGGGTCTATTCATCGGGTAGAGCTTATGAGGATTGATCGTGGTTCTTTTTACAAATCATTATTCACTTACTATGGCTTAATTTATACCAAAATAGGGGTAGGAGAGGGCGCCACCAAGTCATTAAATTTAAACACAAAGTTTCCCTAAGGGGGACTTGGGAGTCCTTAGAGAGGAACATAGTATTAACTGTTTACGCAGGTGCTGTAAAGAAAATTGAATTAAATTAACAGAGGGAGGACACAAGAGGTCTACTCTTGCTACCTCATAATAAGAAAAACGGTAAATATTAATTATGCATACACTTTTATATACACAAATATTAGCCATCAAATTCTGAAAGAGCTATCAGACCTTCTTTGTCAAATGGAAGCTATAAATATCATTATATTGAAGGTATTTATGCCTTTTATTCCTTGATCTAATTACCCTATTTTTGAACTCACTTGTTCAAAATAAAATAATTAATTAAATGAATTAATGGTGATTCTTTAATTAAATGTTACTTCACGATAAATAGCTGTATGTACAAAATTTACATATTAAAAATGGTACTATAATTTCTTCTACACAGATGTAGAATGATAAATTGAAATAAAATATCAAATACGTTAAGCATTTCTTTTTGCTACTAGATTAACTCAAATCAATGCCCAAAACATCAGATCTGTTATTAGGCTTACAAGTTTATATGAGAATATCAAAAGTCTAATCATTTAACGTTCAAATGCTTTAACTATAATTACACATAAATGAAACTTTAATCAGAACTCAATTAAGGTGTTTAAGTTCGTTAATAATAATAATAACGATTTAAATATTGAAAATTAAAAAACATCAAAAGTCCTTTATAGTTTGTTAAGCAAAATAATATATATATATATATATATATATATATATATATATATATACAAAGTAAAAAGGAATTATTGGCAAGTGACTCAAATTTAGCCACGAGGGCATTCTGTCGACGCGTTTCGCCCTAATTGGGGCTCATCAGGACAGGAGTAGCAAAGTTGTAAAATTTAACACAGACACCTTATGGGAAGTACAGCATCACCTAGCTCACAATTTGTGTCTTCGTGTCGTTTCACCTGACATCGCAAGTTTTAACAACAGTCGACGCGGAGGAGATCCGGCTCAACTGCCTTTTCCATAGCCAAAAGTTATATTTAAGAGAAAAGTAGGTTTAATGAGTCTTTAATTAAACAAAGTAAAAGGAATTATTGGCAAGTGACTCAAATTCAGCCACGAGGGCATTCTGTCGACGCGTTTCGCCCTAATTGGGGCTCATCAGGACAGGAGTAGCAAAGTTGTAAAATTTAACACAGACACCTTATGGGAAGTACAGCATCACCTAAGCTCACAATTTGTGTCTATCGTGTACGTATTCACCTGACATCGCAAGTTTTAACAACTAGTCGACGTCGGAGAGAGAATCCGGCTCAACTGCCTTAATTTCCAATAGACCAAAAGTTATATTTATAGAGAATAAGTAGGTTTAATGAGTCTATTAATTAAAACAAAGTAAAAAGGAATTATTGGCAAGTGACTCAAATTCAGCCACGAGGGCATTCTGTCGACGCGTTTCGCCCTAATTGGGGCTCATCAGGACAGGAGTAGCAAAGTTGTAAAATTTAACACAGACACCTTATGGGAAGTACAGCATCACCTAGCTCACAATTTGTGTCTTCGTGTCGTTTCACCTGACATCGCAAGTTTTAACAACAGTCGACGCGGAGGAGATCCGGCTCAACTGCCTTTTTCCATAGCCAAAAGTTATATTTAAGAGAAAAGTAGGTTTAATGAGTCTTTAATTAAACAAAGTAAAAAGGAATTATTGGCAAGTGACTCAAATTCAGCCACGAGGGCATTCTGTCGACGCGTTTCGCCCTAATTGGGGCTCATCAGGACAGGAGTAGCAAAGTTGTAAAATTTAACACAGACACCTTATGGGAAGTACAGCATCACCTAGCATTCTGGCACATATTTAAGTGTCTTCGTGTCGTTTCACCTGACATTCTGCAAGTTTAAAACATCGAGACAGGAGGAGATCCGAGCTTATTAACAATAAGCCTTATTGGCATGCCAAAGTTACCATTCATTCATTAAGAAAAGCATTAATGTTTAAATTAAACACATAAAGGAACTTATGGGCAAGTACTCAAATTCAGCCAGATTGTGCTTCTGTCGTCCTGAATCGCCAATTGGCCATCGAGGCAGGAGTAGCAAGCTTGTAAATTTAACAAGACAAAGTGAATTAAGCAAAATCATGGCTAATTTGAGTCTTGAATTAATACAAAGTTTAAGAATCTACTTGCAAGTTTTAATTAACAGCACGCGAGGGAATTCGCTCACGCTTTCCCCTAATGGGGCTCATCAGACAGGAGTAGCAAAGTTGGCTATCAAATTTAACACAGCACTTATGGCAAGTACACATCACCGAGCCAGGCAATTCTGGTCTCGTGTCGTCCCTAATTGCAAGTTTTCATCAACAGTCGACCGGAGGAGCAAATTGCGAGCTAGATCTTAACCCATACAAGGTGTCTGTAGTTAAATTTTACAACTTTGCTACTCCTGTCCTTGATGAGCCCCAATTAGGGCGAAACGCGTCGACAGAATGCCCTCGTGGCTGAATTTGAGTCACTTGCCAATAATTCTTTTTACTTTGTTTAATTAAAGACTCATTAAACCTACTTTTCTCTAAATATAACTTTTGGCTATGGAAAAAGGCAGTTGAGCCGGATCTCCTCCGCGTCGACTGTTGTTAAAACTTGCGATGTCAGGTGAAACGACACGAAGACACAAATTGCGAGCTAGGTGATGCTGTACTTCCCATAAGGTGTCTGTGTTAAATTTTACAACTTTGCTACTCCTGTCCTGATGAGCCCCAATTAGGGCGAAACGCGTCGACAGAATGCCCTCGTGGCTGAATTTGAGTCACTTGCCAATACATTCTTTACTTTGTTTAATTAAAGACTCATTAAACCTACTTTTCTTAAATATAACTTTTGGCTATGGAAAAAGGCAGTTGAGCCGGATCTCCTCCGCGTCGACTGTTGTTAAAGCTTGCGATGTCAGGTGAAACGACACGAAGACACAAATTGTGAGCTAGGTGATGCTGTACTTCCCATAAGGTGTCTGTGTTAAATTTTACAACTTTGCTACTCCTGTCCTGATGAGCCCCAATTAGGGCGAAACGCGTCGACAGAATGCCCTCGTGGCTGAATTTGAGTCACTTGCCAATAATTCCTTTTACTTTGTTTAATTAAAGACTCATTAAACCTACTTTTTTAAATAAACTTTGCTATGAAAAGATTACGACTCTCGCTATGTGTAAAACTTGCGATTCAGGTAACGACGAGAAAATTGGAGTAGGTGATCGACTCCCATAAGTGTGGTAATTAATTTGCTACTCCTGTCCTGTGACCCCAATGCAAACCGTCCGAATGCCCTTGAATTATATAAATCTTTATTTTTATTAAATATTCTTTTTATATAATTTTTGCTTATTCTTATAAAATCGAGCCTCACAAATTGGGCGTCAAGATTTGCTGTGATCCTCGTTGCTACAGTGAAATCTCCTCTGATATTCGATTTCTTACCTGAATATCGCCTCTTGAATCCATTCGTCACGGCAGCTCACCTAGATAAAACTTTCATCCTCATTCATAAAAAAAAACACATTCCTACCACAAACATCAACGTTAACTCTATTTACACCAATATTCAGAATACATTAAAATTTCAAAATTAAATTTCAGCATAAATTTCAGCATCATAAAATTTCATGTTCATATTTGTTATCATTTTAATTTGCATCCGGAATTAGAGTCCTTGTAGGATGCATACTAATTAAGTTAACAATATTTGCAGAGCTGAGTCTGAATAAAAGGAGCATCTCCCACCCCTTTACGTTAATTTAACAGGTTAGTCTAATTGAGCTCAAAGACAGACCCACATTTTCATCATAATCAAAAACATAAACCTGATAAATACTGCTTTCTACTTATACAAAAAAATTTTACCTTAAAATTCAAAATTTGTTGATTATACAAATTTACTACTGTCCATCTTTATCAAACAAATTATAAAAATATTCAACACACACCAAAACATCAAAGATCGAAATAAAATGCATAATTTACCTGAAGGTTAATGCACTCGTGGCTTCAATGTACATCGGACTTGCTAATCCCACCATTCCAGCTGGTTTATGTTTACTTCTTCGGCTTTCTGGTCGCCTTTAAAATTTTTCTACACCACCATTCATCTAAAAGGTTTCAGGGTTTCTCAGGAACTCATCTAAGTATATCGAAATCTTGTTTTGTGGATCCAATCACGTTTACGAATAACATTTGATTACTAACACTCCCGATACATAGCACTGAAATTCATAATTCTTTCACGCTATACCAAAAACTGCTTACTTCCATTTATTTATTTATCGTTATTAATTTGGATAATTGGTACAGTAATACCCGCAAATATAACTAGACTTTGTTACCTTTATTTATCTTCTCAAGTGTACTAATAACTTTTTTGTAGCACGTAATCACCACGTATTCTACTTAAAGTATCGAATAATCAAAAAATAAAGAGCAAAACTGTTTGAAGTATCGAATAAAATCAAAAATATAAGAGCTACCGCTTGAAGTATCGTATAAGATCAAAAATAAAAGAGAGCGAAACTCCTATTAGCACGGGTTTATATAATGGCTCGCTTGCAAGTCGAATTTGTCCCGCGACGGCCGATTTTCAGAAATTCGCATTCTATTTTCCCTTCCGATGTCTCGGCACAATGATTCTACTGAAATTTGCACTCGTCCGAGTTGAAAATCTTAGAAATTTTACACACCAACTGATATGCTTCCCCTCTCATGTTTGCATCTTATTTCAATTTTAATCGCCAATCTAGTGTGTTCGTTCTATCTAAAACCTGTGCGCTTGTTTCACATTTTTCCCCTCATTTAACTGCTAATGCATTCCATCTCGCTTGTCTTTATACCACAAACCCTCTTTCTTACTTTCACTCATATAGCTTGACGCTTATCGACTAACATATACATCGTTATTTCTGCAGGTGTTCTGAGTTCTAATACGCTGAAGTCTTTCGCGTGCCTTTCCCATGTCTTTATAATTTCTCGATAGTTTTAGTACTTGGAAAGATTAAATTTTATGCAACATGGTTTTAATAACGCGTATTATCTAATGAAATCCTACATTACTTTTTTTTACACGTTGATTATGATTATATAAAAACCCTACATTCTAATTAAATGATTTAAATCTACACAGTAGGCCTTTAATTAAGCGTACTATTTTCCACTGCTTTAATATACACGGTGTTTAACATTATCTAAACAATATAAACCCTATGTTTAGAAGTAAATGACGAATTTATTCAATATGCCTTTAAATAAAGCGTATTATTACCCAAAGCTTTCTTATACACGGTGATTAAAATTATTTGATGTCGTTTATTAATTTTTCTACCCTGGTCTAAATTTGAGTAATATATATATATATATATATATATATATATATATATATATGGTCATCACAAAGTTATTTTTCAGATATTGCCTTGTATTAATGTTGGCCAAATGCGGACGTCTTGTTTCTGTGACAGTGTTACATTGTATTAAATCAGATGTGCATACATACTGTTCCTGGACAAACAAATGACGTCGCTGTTCACATGTTGTAGTGAAGTCAATCAACTGTACGCTTCTTGGACCCAATTATACAAGCTCAAAGCGTATTTCGTCTACGCAATAACGGAACAAACCAAAATCCATTCAAACAGTTATCAAAAAATGCGAAGCTTCTTTCTTATACTGCGTTTAGTTCGTTATCTTGAGTGTAATTATCCACATTATTACTTGTAAATTCATCATAGCAATTAAAGGATTAACGTAAATATTAATTATGGAGCGTTTAGATTAAAACAAAAGAATTGCTATTAAATTGAAGAACATTCCGGTTAAATCTTAAATATTACGGTCAAGTTGAATGACGTTCATATTAGACCAAAAACTATTATCGCCACATTGAAGTACGTTCTTTTTAAATTTAGGATATTACAATCAAATTGAAAAATGCTCACATTAAATGGTAAAATTGATGAGTGGAGACGAAAAAAAAGATATAACAAGACAATATAACAAGACAAAATTAAACAGGATAAGATAAGAGCGCTATAACAAAATTGTTTAGTTTGTTTAAGAGATTATATCTATTTGATTACCATTATTAAAGACACTTCTTTAAGTGCTTATTACACTTGGACTAAACACATAGGCGTAAAGCCACACGCAAATTGCTGGCTAGAACTCTAATGTTCTCCATGACGTGGTCGTATCAGGTGCCCCAGCCAGAATGAGTGGTCGGCACGCTGCGCATATTATATCAAAGTCGTTTGACATTGAAATGTATATTCAAACAGTTAACGCCTGTTGTTAACAACCAAACTAATATCTCTGTGTTATGGTTGGGCTACATGATCCCAATACGGATATTTATTTAAATGACGATATTTATTTGTTTAATCAAACAGACGAAAAGACGTATTTAACTAATAAATTTAAGTGATTTGCAGTCGTAAAAAAATTGTTACAATACAATTTAAAGAGGGTGTAAAAGTCTTCGGTAGTCTTCGGAACTTTTCGGAGGGTTTTGGAATTTGCTTGTGAGGCCGAGGAACTTGAATAACGGTAGTTAGAAAATATTTACAGTTTGAAGAAATCCAAATGTCTTCGGCGGTCTTCGGACCTCTTCGATAAGATTTTGTGTTTTACTGGTGGGACGACGTAAAGTTACAAAGAATTATGATATAAAATAAAAAAACTATTAATTGAACATGTATACAAACATAGAGGGGTTCAGAAGTCTTCCGTTGTCTTCAGAACTTTTCGGAAGGCTTCGGAATTTATTGATGAGACCCAGTAAGAACTTGAGCAGCGATAGTTAGAAAATATTTACAGTTTTAAGAAACCCATACGTCTTTGGTAGTCTTTGGAACTCTTTGGTAGGTTTCGTGTTTTACTCGTGAGACAACTTCAGGGTATGAAGAATTATGGTGTGCACGTATTTACAGCTTGGAGGAGTTCGGAAGTCTTCGGGGATCTTCAGAACTCTTTGGAAGGCGTCGTGGTAGAGGTGCCTTAGACCTCGTCGAGTGCGTAGCCGTTGAACTCTACGGGGGTGTTGTCCCGGAGGTAGAGTTGACAGACGCATTCATAATAACGACTTATCGGTGATGGATTGAACGGAGCTTAACGCCCATACGTAGTTTATTAAGTATTGATTGATGATGATTTGGAGAATTTGTAATTATATTTATACACTTCCATTTCCTATACTTTCTGTGTTGAAAATCGTTAATGATGTCTTTAACCAATGAAATTGTGTGTTTCAATTTTCGAGTGTAAAAGAAAATCCAAATTTTGTTTGACCAATGAGCGTGCTGATTTTTGGGTACCACAAAAAATGAGTTTTAATTCTCACCATTCTTTGTTTGTTCTGTGTTCAGCTTATGTACTTTGATATAGTCAACAGCGATTCTTTAGTTTATTCTGTGTTCAGCTCGGGCATAGTGATATAATCAACAGAGGGCAACACTTCTACAATCCCTCAATAGGATGCGTTGAATAAAGCCATCACGTTGAAGAATCTGTTACAGTATACCGAGCGGAAATAGAAGAGAGCAACAAATGCAACGTAAGCAATTCGCAACAATTACCACAACAAAAAATGAAAGAAAGAATACTATGTTAACTGACTAGTACAGTAGGGGTCTTCATCATCATTAGGTCTTCAGTCCTAGAACTGATTGGACGCGTACCCACATTGTTTCCTAGTCTGAACCAACCTACACATTTCCATGAAATTTGCACAGGGTGCATCTATCACTATCTGTGCGCGAAAGTCTGATCTCGGTCTATCTCTTCCTCTCTTTTTCTATCTTTGCTTGTAATATATACTGTACTATTCTCCAGAAATATCTTAGAATGTATCCTGTCCTTATATTTCTCCTATTTTTTTGTTTTTCACAGATAGCTTTATTCCCCTACTATTTCTACAACCTATTTGTTATTAACTTTGTCTGTCCATGCTACAATCCTCATACATTTGAAGCACAACATTCCAGAAGGCTTCTATTTCTTTCTGTCTGCTTTTCCTACAGCCCTTATTTCATACACGTACTGTGCTGTGCTCCACGCTATGCTTTGAACAGTTTTTTCTTGTATCTATGTTCGTTATCTTTGAACATAGCTGCTGTTCTTTCTTGTTTGATGCAGTTCGGTCACTTACTGTTTTACAGTTATATACCCTATTACTCCGATATTCAGTGGTACGTGAAGGGGTCTCGACACGGTCCGCTTGAAAAATGTTAGGCGAGCATTTTTCACAAAAATACACCGTCGTTTGGATGAGAGGTAAAATGGAGGTTTCGTGTGTGAGTGTTGTCACGCACGTTAAAGATCCCTACCTTGCATGGAACAGCAAGGGTTCGGCAAAATTCCAAATTTTCCAGGTAAAAAAAACTCGCTTCCTGGCCAATGTAATACCTTCGAGTGGAGCATTGGAAAATCACATGTAAGGCATGTGAAGGAGGGTAATCAGCCTTTGGCTGCCAAGTTCCTCCAGCACTGGAACCTAAGTCGAATTAATAGTTTTTCTAATTTATCCTTTAGCACAATCAACATTACTTAAAAATATTTCACAACCAACACCTGTAGTATAATAATCATCAGAATTAAGATCACTTATTTTTTCGTCATGGTTTTACGTCTTGAAACTGGCTGATCTTAAAAAAGAAAAAAAAGGAATACCTCAAGCCTTCAGATTGAAGCTTGTCATAGTTTTCATTCCTGAATATTTCCCCTTAATGCTCAACATTTTAATTATAGTATTCAATTCAGTCTCCCGATAAAAAAAAGTTTATAAACACTTTCATTCGTTGTTATAAAATAAATGTATACAGGGTGCCCTATTTCTTACAAGTTGTATGGGTAACTCTGTTATTTGTGACATTAGAGAAAAGGTTAAATAGAGAAACTAGTGCAGTTTTGAATGCCGAGTTCAGCCATGGAGAGATAATTAACATACAGGGTGTAGCAAAAGCGTTATACCAAAATAACGAAATTTTGATCTTTTTTGTTTTGCTTCGTGGTTCATTTATTGTGATAGATACAGTAAAACGTTGTAGATATTTTTTACATTATTTTAAAAGGAGAATAAGATAAACTTATTTGTTTCTACATGGCTTTGGTCATGTTCGAGTAAATAAGTGAGGTTATGTTTTTTTAAATGGAAACCATAATTGGGGGTAGTTCTGATAGAAAGGCATTTTTTTTCTCTTTTCAGTGATGTACTACAGTGTACATGTTCAACATAAAAATTTTTGAAAAAATTTTGTTTTTATGAAATACGAAACTTAGTATTAAATAATAAAATACTTATGCATGACGTAACAAAAATATCAAAAACAAATTATGTTAAAAATATTAAATATAATATCACTTCAAAAAGTGTTCAAAGTGCCCACCATTTTATTGAAGGCACAGCTCACATCGTTTTTTAACATTACGAAGTGCTTTTTCTATTGTGCGTGCATCAATGCTTGCAATTGCTGTTTGGATTCTAGCTATTAAATCCTCAGGCGTTTGAGGAGTAGTAGAATACACTCTATTTTTTAAATCACCCCACAAATAAAAATCTAACGGCGTAAATTGTGGTGAACGAGCAGGCTAATCAATTTCCATTTTGTTACCAATCACGTGCTCAAAACGATCAGTTAAATATTGCTTCACTGATATACCACTGTGTGCAGGGGCACCATCATGTTGGAAATACTTTGGTCTGTAATGGATGTTAAGAGGTAATTCATCCAAATATTCTTCTAGTTGGTGTTTTAAAAAATTTAAGTAATTGGCAGCGGTGAAATTGTCGTTATAAAAAAAAGTCCAACCATTTTTCCACAAAATATTCCACACCAACAATTAATACCAAATTGATGTTGATCTCTGGATTCACGCACAAGTTTAGGATTTTCTTGAGAATAAAATACTTTGTTATGCCGATTAAATATTCCGTTATTTGTAAATTTAATCTCGTCAGTAAACATAATGGTTCTCCAAAAATATGAATTCTCTCCACATTTATTAAGGTACCGACGACAAAATGTTATCCGTCTTTGATTATCCACTGGATACAATGTATTCGAAATAGAATAGTGATAGGGATGATATTTCCGATTTTTCAGAATACACCTCACAGTTTCCTTAGAAGTTGCACAGTGGTTTGCAATTTCGGCAGTAGAAGATTCTGGTTTATAGTTAACAAACGCCAACACATTCGTTTCAACAGTTTCTTCATATTTTCGTAAGAATTTAGGTTTGGTAAATGCACCATATGCCTTAAGATTATTTTCAAGTTTGCTTAATATCCGACAGTGTGGTTGCTTACGTTCCATGTATCTTTCAAAGTACAAATCCGCTGCTGCACGTGAGTTACGATTCGAAAAATAGTAGCAAAAGAGCATGTCTTTTTTTTCTTCATTTGTATAGAACATTCTAGCTATTAGAAGAAAATAATGTACGTATAAACACAAAATAATAGTACTGGTTGATAAGATTGTTAAGATTAATCTAGAAATGTTAAGGATAAGGAAGGACCAATTGCTATTATGTAGCAATACCGATGGCAGTGTAGCGGTTATGTAATAAACAGAGCAAATACGACAAACTACCCAAGACCACGCGCGCTTGGTGTGGTGTCGCTTTTAGGTCTCTCGTTCAACTGTCTTCTGTTACCAATCGAGTACGAATCATGTTACTTCACGCACTCGCACTACGGAATCAGGTTTCACTCAAACTGTAGGGTACCCGCACTAATGGTATTTATTGCCACCACTATTAAATTGTTCAATGATGACGTAACAAGTACTATCTAATTTCTGTTATTCAAACAAGTGAAATCTATTGTTATGTGTCATATGGCTATTCTTAAAATCAGTTCAAATATTCACATATTATTTAATACAAAGTTTCGTATTTCATAAAAACAACATTTTTTCAAAAAATTTTATTTTGAACATGTGCACTGTAGTACATCACTGAAAAGAGAAAAAAATGTCTTTCTATCAGAACTACCCCCAATTATGGTTTCCATTTAAAAAAACATAACCTCACTTATTTACTCGAACATGACCAAAGCCATGTAGAAACAAATAAGTTTATCTTATTCTCCTTTTAAAATAATGTAAAAAATATCTACAACGTTTTACTGTATCTATCACAATAAATGAACCACAAAGGAAAACAAAAAAGATCAAAATTTCGTTATTTTGGTATAACGCTTTTGCTACACCCTGTATGTTAATTATCTCTTCATGGCTGAACTCGGCATTCAAAACTGCACTAGTTTCCTTATTTAACCTTTTCTCTAATGTCACAAATAACAGAGTTACCCATACAACGTGTAAGAAATAGGGCACCCTGTATAAGCGTAAACAAAACAACCACTTTCTTACCGTAGTAATCCACCATTTTAAACATTGTCCTACACTTTATATTCCGCTTGTTATTGTAGGATCAGGGTCGCCGAAGGCGCGGAGCCCCGGTGCTAGAATTATGCTCGGAGTCCCCACTCCAACCCCTTCTCAGACCCCACCCCCTCCAATCAAACAAACACCCCCTCCTCTAAAATTACAACACTTTTTTAACAAAATACTAAATTTTCTAATACCATGTGAAAACGAAACTCTTCTTTTATGATCTGATCTTATTTCAATATTGTTTTTCTTTTGCATGATTATTCTTAACTTTACATTATTATACTTGTTAATTTTTTAGTAAATAACAGGTAACAAACAATCGGAAATAAGTTGTGTAATTTTCAAGTTCACTAACTTATTTAAAAGTTTGATAGGTTTTAACACATTCTCAGAATGTTATCTTTAGAAATCTTTTTCATATTCATCATTTCATCGGTCAATTCCTTGTCAAACTTACAATTAAATCGTCAAGAATTTTGTTAAACACCTTACTTTAAACTTCTCCTCTGGCGATTTCCAAAGGTTTTAAGAACGAAGTTTTGCATTGAAAAGTTTTAACCTTGCGTTGTCTTACTTCAGGGAAGTCTGGATCCACACCATAAGCAGTTGCAAAAAGTTTTGCCTCTGAAAAGATGTCCCATTTGTTGCGTAGTTATTTTAAATTTTCTATGAGGCTCGGAATGTTGTTTATCTCAAGATCTAGTGTGGCATCCATGGTTTGAAGCAACAGGCTTCTGTAATTGATTAAACTCTTGATCTAAATGGATGCCATCAGAAGGCATAAAATGTTTTGAGGTACTTCAATACTCTGTTTATTGTTGACCTGGTCTCAACTGTAATATTTAAATGAAGTAAATATGTAACAGCTTCTGTTATCTTCGAAATGTGTGCTGCAAGAGGGGTCACACACTCGACTCGAGTACTCCAACGGATCTCCGACAATGAGTATAAATGAACACCTATCACATCTTACAAAATTTTCCGTGTCTTTGGGTTACAAATGAAAAGATTGTAGAGCTACTGAACAATTCCAAAAAAAGTTTGGGCTACAGTACAGCATTTTAAAACGGAAACGCCACACAAATTAATACTGTGGCATCCGCAGGTTGAGAATACTGCCAGAGGATTCCATTTCAGTATGATGGCCTGCACACCTTTATATTTGCCACACATGTTGCTCACATTATGGAAGCCTTGGCCTCTGCAATTCTCTGGTGGCATTTCATATTTATCAAGTACAATTTTGATATGCTTAGCAATGTCTTGCCCGATTTTTTTAATGGAATCGGCAAAACCAAAAAACTTTATATGTATTTCATATATGTTCGAACTTATATTCAAACTGATGTATTTCATCACAAAAGAGGTTTGCTCAACATGGCTCGAGTCTGGAGTTGCGTCTACTATTATGGAATAGTATTTCGACTCGTTTAGCTTACAAAGCATGATTTTCCTTACATGATCTGGACAACACGATATAAACTAATTTTGAGTTGTAGTTGCTTTTGTGAATCGTAAGATTGTTTGACTTGCCCAAAGTGTTTTGCTAGCACGTGATCGTAATAACTACTTACTTCCAGGAAAAATTTGGACATATCTGGCGGTATAATGTTTCAGTATTTACAATTAATAACCAAAAATCGAATTCCTACGTTGGAGTTCTTCCAGAGATGAATGGACATAAATATGTGCATTTTTAAAGCGTTTTACAGATCCCAGTTCACTGAGAGTACAATGTAAGAAAAGAACTTATAAAACAAAAATACATATTAATTCCTCTTAGCCGAATGGATTTCATTTACCTACCCACAAAAGAGCATTTTGCAAAATTTAGAATTAATGGTATTACAACATATAGTGGTCACTCGTTTTCGAAAGTAGGGAGTTTACGTCCTTTTTTCGGATATCTGGAAAAACAAGGAGGATACATTCTTTATATAGAAAGCGGCAGGGCAAGTGGACGAAATTCTAATGCAGGAAGTAAGAGTAAAAGTAGAGCACTGAACCAATTTGCGTTATTTTCTCCAATTCAAAAATCAAGACGCGCTGTACGTATCCAATACTGTTTACAAAAGGAACTACATGAAGAAATTATATATCTAAATTATGAAGTAAGAATTGTGATAAATTTCTTATTAAGAGGAAGTTGTTACGTACAGTTTTTGGCCTTTTGAATATCTAGCAAGTAATTCACAGAGAATTCAGAGAATTACTCCGCCGGTAAAATACCAAAACTTCGATTGTACGAACAAAATAAGTTGTTACGCCGACTAACTCAGTAGGACGTGTGAAGTGTTTGACGAGGGTTCCAAAATGTTATCGGATATGAAATGTGGTCTAGATCGAGAAAATACCTTGGACACCATCTAATCTCGAAGGTATACTGGGGAAGAAACCCTAGAATGAATGAAAGGATGCCCAAAATCTTGCGATCAAGAGAGTGATTCTGGCTTACAAATATACCTGAAAATTTATTGAAACAACCACATCTAACCACGTAGACCTATGTATAACTGCTAACTGCCACGAAGATTTCTGAAAGTAAATATTAAATAATACCTGGAATATTGAATCACGCTTCAAACAAAATTCACGATTTAATTTATTTTGGCAAAACTGTTACTATATCGTTTACAATAATAAGCAGGATAAATATGCACTCTTTACATTTTTTAAAACTTATTAATTCTATAACATGTGCATTCACACCGTTTCAACTTATACAAATATGGAAAGTCCCACATGTCCTAAATTTATTAACCAAAAATGGAAACTTATTAGCTAAAATTCAAACTAATCACAGATGCACTTCTAAGTACGTTAATCAATAATACAGTACGATACTAACCTTTTCATTGGTATAGTATCAGACTTTTCTCATGAATTTACTTTTTAAATGACCATCGGGAGGTTTTCTCTCCTTACGTTAAGGCATGGACATCTCAACTTAATTTCCATCCAAGGGTTAAACCATTCAGGACCAATCTTCCTAAAAAGGACCTGGGCCACTTGGTCGGGAATTATGCGATCATCAAAAGCCGCTTGACTTCCATCGCAACCTTCTACTCCACCGAAGAGACCTGCTGAGAGTCAAGATATTATAATCGGAGTCTTCTTTTTGAACAAGAAGCTGCTCTTTTTAAACTACACAAGGCCTTCTCGGCAAACTTCGGACGGATGGATCAAAATGGGATTTTGTTCAATGTTGCTGTCTCTGTTTTGTTTATATCATTGTAACTTCCGCATTTCGGATTGTATATGAAATCTGAATCGGCAGGAAACTGTATATGATCGTTTTGAATGAGATCACCGGCGTCCTTCTGTATTTTAAAGACAAAACTAATTCAACTAATTAATTGCCAAGTTGATATCATACCTAACCTTTTTAACAAACTAACATATGCATTTGTATAACCTTTGACTATGAATGGAATATGATGCTAAATAATTCTTCCTTAAACTAGAATTTATAGAAGCCTAAAATTTATATTTCCAGAAAGGAATAACCCAATCCTATTGGCGGACTATACCTATACAGAAACTACTAAAATAAAATGTGATTATAATTATTTCCAAGGAAATATCACAAAGTGTAAGATCATTAATAGCAGTCTGCGCGGGAAATTCTCGAAAATTTGTACCTGCTAAAATGACGTAACAGCTAAAACATGTATATCTAAACAGGTTATAGAATAGAAGCGTTGGAAATATTAACGAGAAGTCTACACATTCCCTATGTTTCGTGTAGGACGCAACCAACATACGTTAGACGTTAATTAGAGGATGTTAAAGGATCAACCGAAAATGTGTCAACTCGAATATAAAATACTCGTATAAAGTGTGTTAAATATTCTTCTTTGTGATAGCGTCGCTTGGTTGTATTTTAATAATAACCGTAACGTAACTAGAAGAACAGCTCAGTCAAAAAATAATTAATAATTGAACTAATATTAGGGCGAATAGCCTAGGTAAACAACAATGTTAAAGCTGAAACATTCAGACTGACTGACTGGTCTTGGGGCTCTTGGGGTATTTATGTTGTCCCTGCCCCTCACATGTCTGTGGGAACTTGCAAAGCTCATGTCTGCTTATTTCTTAATACCATTCATTATACAATGTAACATTCTTACTTTCTAGGTAATCACGGTTCTTAACCGTCTGTGACCTGCCACCTGCAGTATTACTATCGCCTCGAATACAATGTCTTGCATCCGTTCTCACAACTTGCTTGTGAACTTTCATTAACCTTTATTTAATTATTCTTGAGATACAATGTTGCATCTAACTTAGTAATTCTTTATAATTCTTAATAATTTTTAATACTTTAATACTTTTTAATACTTTCTACACGGGATTCGCCCGTGTTTCGTTCTTAATAAACGGTTTTTTATGTCAATGTTGGCTCCTAATTTTCTTAGAAGGTCCATTCCTATTAGTCTATCATATTTATCGTTGAATTCAAATATACAAAATTTGTGTTTCATTTTTACAATGAATACTCTTGGTAAGGGTATATTAGCTATGAATTGGTGTAGGGTCGTTTGATGGGCTGTTTTAATTTTAAAAGGTTTTCTCTCTAGAAAATCTAAAATATGTTTTTTTACGGTTTTTGGGGATCCGGTATCGATTAGTAGTTTAAATTCTGCGTGGGACATTTCTATGTATTGTAGTACTTGTTGATTAATATTATTTAGGTTGATCACGTTTGGTCGTTTATATATCGGTCTATCTGAAAATTTGAGCACGCGTTTTCTTCGTCGTCCTCTTCGTAATTTTCGCATGGTTCGTCGCGTTCGTAATTTTGTAAATGGCTTGATTCATTGTTTGTACTGGGCTGAATGTAATTATTCTGGTCATTGTCAAATTCTTCTACTTCTTGATGAAATAGTTGTTCCGATGCAAAGTTTTGTTTTTGGTTATTGCTCGGTCGGATGTGCGTTATTTTTGTATTTTGTCTGGTGTTACCAGATGAGGTGACCATAGGTGTTGGTTTATAATAACTGTTAGGGTTATTATTATTATTATTATTATTCATTGGCGTATTTGTAGTAGGGTTCGCGTTGAATGCTTGTCTTTCTTGGTTCGTATTTTGGTGGAATCTTGGTGTGAATGTGGGCTTCGTAAAATTTGAGTTAAACGTTGGTCTTGGAAATTGTTTGAATTGATTATTAAAATTTGTGTTATTAAAATTTGGGTTGTTAATTTGCGGTTGATTTGTTTGTGCATTGAATGGTGTGAAGTTTTGTTAGGGGATTGTTTGTTTTGTGGCTTGTATAGTTTTTATTGGTCAATAACTTTTATTCGCGTTGAGGTTATATAGTCTGTTTTGGTAGTACATTACGTTTGCTTCTTCTTTTATTATATTCATGGCTTCTTTTAAATTTTGGGGGTGTTGAAATCTGATTTTATCTGATAGTCGTTCTGGTAGTGCATTTATGTAGGTGTCCAGTACCATTTTGTTATACATTTTGTCTTTAAAAGTCGGATATTTTAGTCCGGTTCTCCGATTTTTAATTTTGTTAAGATTAGACTTACGTCTTGGCATTTTATTCCGAATTGGCACAGGGATTGGTTACTTTCCATTCTTAGGTTTATTAGGTCGCGAATAAGGAATTTTATGTTCTTTTGGTCTCCAAAATATGCAATCAATATGCGTTTAAAGTCCTTCTACTGTTCTAAGTCATTTCGACTGACTATTAGCGTTAGTGCCAGTCCGGTTAGTTTACTTATTACCAGGCGTAAAAGTAATACATTCCTTTCGTTATCTCTGCGTTTGTAAAAGGTTTTCAAAAATATTTCGCACGCTGTAATGAAATTCCCTAGCCAAACTTGATCTCCATTAAAATTTGGGATGCTTTCAAGATAAATCTTCATATCTAAATTAATGATTGTTAAGGGTTGTTCTAATAATTAATAGTTGCTTTTGGTTTTAATCAATAAAAATTGAGATTAATTTCGCGGTTTTTGCTATTACTTTTTAGTTTGATTTGTTAATTTTTAGTTTGAAGTATGTTAGGTTATTTAATAATCGAGTTGTTGTATTTTATACGTAATTATACGGTGCTATAATTAATTGGCGGGATTTGTGCCGGCTAATGTCTGGTTAATTGCTGTAGCCTTGCATTGGGTTATTTATACTTTGCGGATGTTAAGTTGTCGCGGGTTTTAGTTTTCTGAACGGTTTCTATGTGGATTAATAATCTTACAATAATTTGCGTTATACTTTGTATGTTTCTGCGTCAGTTACAATCCTATTTTATTCCTACTGATTAATTGAGTGTCTGTAATGGTCGATTGCTATTTCCGTCTTATAGGTGTTAATTGAAGTGCGTAAAATGTTTCTCTGTAACTGTATTGTCTCGTTGTCTTGAGAGTTAAATATAAAGTTGCAAGTTTTCAGTCAATTGCTTTGTTACAATATTTGCACCGTTTACTTTATAATTTATACAATGAACTGTTTAAATTACAAAGCTGAAAATGTAATGTCAGTCTCTGTGAATAGTTTTAAATAATTTGCGTAATGCTTTTGTATAATTAGATATTCTCTTGCTGAAAAATATTCAATTATACTTTATGAAGTTGTGAATGGTTTTCTGAAAGGTTTAGTTTTCAGTCTGCGATAAATTAAATAAATCGCGTCTATTACAATTAATTAACTTGTACTGAAATATTTAATCATAAAGTGTTACGTTTAAATGTTGCCTTTTATAATGTTGCAATGCGCGTTTTCGATTGAATCTTTCAGTAGTTGTTTCGCTATAATTAGATATTTGTACTGAAATAACTTTGTATTCAATGATGAGAGTTTTTGGTCGTAATCTATATAAAAATTGCGCATTAAATTTTGTTCGCTTTGTTTAATTTGTAATGGTTTAATTTAATAATAATAATTTAAATGTTTCAATAATTTATACACTAGGTGTGTTTAATTTATAGAAATGCGATGAAGGTTGAGTTTTAAATAATCGTTTCTATAATTAGTTGCGTTTTATACATCAGCTTTCGGTATTAAATTTTCTATACATAAAATTGTAAATTAATTACGTTCTATTTTTAGTATTTTAAAATCGTTTTCGCTTTGTTTCAATAATTTGTGCGCCAGTTACGTTTTTGTATTAATTAATAATTTGTAATAATTGTTTGTATTAGTTTGCGCATACAAATCTCTTTTTAGTTCTCTTGTTTAAAAATTCTATTTTGAAATCAATTCTCTTAAAATAGTTTGAAAATAATTTCTTGTAATAGTTGTGTAAATTATTTTCATAAAATAGCATAAATTGCAATAATAATAATTAAAATCTGTACATACATAAAATAATAATAAAAAATCTTTACTAGCTAATATCAATAAATTTGTAAAAAGAATCAATTGGTTATAAGGAGAATTAACTTACATTAGTTTTGTCCTCACTTTCACGGACTCTGTCGATTTTGTACTTCGTCCACGTTGGTTTGGTTTGGATTCGATCGATGCTTGAACCTCTTCCAAGGGTTGTTTAGCTGAATTTGGTCAATGCTTGTACCTTTTTCAACTTCATTTGGGTTCTTCCAGAATTGGAAATTGAAATTCTTGGTCACCAGTCTTTCTATTTTTGGATTCGTAGTGCTCTTCTGGATCCTACCGGCTGCGCCAGTTACATTTAGGGCTTTGGGAGCAGTGTTTTTAAAAACTGCTTCCAAAACTTGTAACAAATTTTATTAGTTTAAACAGACATTATTTATGGAATTTTGACAAACTGTTGTAAATACTCTAAGTCGAAAAAATAATTAATAATTGAACTAATATTAGGGCGAATAGCCTAGGTAAACAACAATGTTAAAGCTGAAATACTCTGACTAACTGACTGATCTTAGGGTTGCCGGGGTATTTATGTTGTCCCTGCCCCTCACATGTCTGTGAAATTGCAGAGCTCATGTGTGCTTATTTTTCAATACTATTCATTATACAATGTAACATTTTACTTTCTAGGTAATCACGGTTCTTAACCGTCTGTGACCAGCCACCTGCAGTATCCCTATCGTCTGCAATACAATGTATTGCATCCGTTATCACAACTTGCTTGTGAACTTTCATTAGTCTTTATTTAATTATTGTTGAGATACAATGTTGCATCTATCTTAGTAATTCTTTATAATTCTTAATAATTTTTAATACTTTCTATTAATGGTACATATATATTGGGGGATACATAACTCGCGTTAAATCTATTTATATTATTTGTCAGGAATGTATTGCAGAAATGCTTTTTTATTATTCAACAGAAAAACGTGTCCTTAATGTTATGTAATACGCACTAGGATAGGTTGTATGCTGCATGGTACTGAACTACTTGTATGCGGTTTTAAATTGCAATAAAGCTTTACGCGAGATAGATTTTGAGTCATTGGGAACTTCTTTTTAAAAAGTTTATTTCCAAGAACACTACTATCAAGTTTGTTTTAATTCTTTAATTAGAAAAATGCTTTATATCTTTTACAATAGACTTGAACGTTTATGTTCATTAAACGTAAAGTAAATCAATTGAAAAATGCTCTAAGTTAATATTTAAATAAATCAATAATTAATAATTACGAATGAGTAGCTTGAACACCTAACAATGATAAAGTTCTGAAGTTCGAAGACTAACTGGCGATCAGGGTTTCTTACATTTAACATGAAGTCCCTGGCCTCACACCGTTTTGTGGGAGAGTGCAGATTTTGCTTTCTGCAATAAATCATACATTGTCTTAATTCTATGTAATTATAAATAAGTCTGCTTGATCGCAGTTCATTGTTTCTTCACCTGTGGTATCAAGTTACGCCTGGGTTCCACTGTAGTCGTTTTTTATTCCCATTTCTGATATAAACTCTGATGACACTTAATGTATTACATTCTTTAATACAATGTATCATGCTATTATTAAGACATAACAATTAATACGTTTAATTTTATATACGTATTACTGTAGGATATATGTAACTCGCGAAACAAAAAGCGTGCTATGACGTGTATGACTTACACATTATTTTACATATTATTTTTCTTATCTATCCTCTTATTTTATTTATATACGAAATGCGGTGCATATAGTTAATAATTTTTCAATATATACCACTTTAACTTATAACAAATTTGTGTTATTTTTAGGCAGTCAAGACAAGTTTGCTCACAGAATGCAAATGTCATGGGGTATCTGGAAGTTGCACAATGAAGACCTGTTGGAAAACTCTTCCACAATTTCGGCAAGTTGGTGATAGTCTTATGAAGAAATACTATCGAGCTAGGCCGGTTTCTGCAAATTCCGTTTCCATGCAAAAGATAATAGACTCCGAAAATAATAGTATTAAAAGAAAAGTAAAATTACAGCTGGTACTAAAGAAAGGAAAAATTCTTACAAAGAAAGTTCCAAAACGGGCCGATTTGGTCTTTTTACAAATGTCGCCAAATTATTGTGAAAAAGACTTAGAAGCTGGTTCCTTGGGGACTGTTGGAAGGGTTTGTAACCGAACGTCAAGAGGTAAGGTCTAATTTTATAAATATTAAATAAACACTTCAATAAATGTACTATACTCGATCCGTTGAACCTAGGCCATAATGTCATAAATAGTAATTCAGGTAGCCAAATTCTTAATGGTAAAAAGGATAGTGTGTTAACATTATATTTCAGAACATTCTCGTTTTCGCTATTGGTATTGCAGTGTACGATTTCTAAGACTATTTTTTCGGTTCGAAATTAACGCATATTTTGATATAAATACTGAACACATTTACAACATTTGGCAACACTTCCAACAACTAACCATATGACGCCATGGCCCTGATTTAACGGATAAAGTATAAGTATATATATTGTTATGATATCGTCGTACTTCGATGTATTAAACGCACAGTTGCCTGCTGCCTGCCTTCGCTCTGTGTTCCTAAACAATCTAGAATAAAATTTAGATTTCACACAATTAGGTTTATGCCTCGACTAGCTCAGTTCAACCCCACACAGAGTACACGACAATACGATAACAGAAAGATTTTTACCCTCTTTTTTCTCTCTAACACTTCAAACTTAAATAAGATAAACAAAACAACCAAAATTTTGTATAAGTCAAGAAATATGTACAATTTGCACATTATACACCCTTCGTAATATTATTTGATATTTAAAGCTTTTGAATCAAAATAAAAATATAAACCTGTTCAGCACCAAATTATAACCCTATCAAAATATAAAGCCAGCAAGAATAACTCTGTATTATATTAGAAGTCTTGTTGAACGTTCAATGGTCCTTCGTAATTTCTACGTATCAATCAAAATTTTTGATGACCCTTCACATAAATATCTAAGTACATGCAAGTTTTAAATGTTCAAAAAATTTCAGTTTTATGCTATAAATTAATTATCGATAACCTGGCATTTTTCTAGATTGATTTCTTGGTTCGAATGTGTAGCTCTGAGTACACCCAAATTCGTTTGACCTTCCGCTACGTGCTGCTAACCAGTACCCTTAAGTTGTTTTCAGCTTGACGTCGTCGTCCATACTTCGTTAGATTTTGTATTTGGTTGGTTTGGTAATTGTTTATTGAATCGCTTAGTCCATTGCTTAGTGAATTTCCTTGGTTAAACGCCCCGTTGAACGCTTAGTAAGTCACTGATTTACTTAAGTTAGTTGGTTAGTGTACTTAGTTGATTGGTTGGTTGGTTGGTTGGTGCCCTAATTTAATAAATATTAAAGATCATGTATATTTTTAATTAAAATTTGGACTTACGTTTTAATGTCAACGACGAATTTTCTATTACATATGTGCACTTGCACTAGTACTTGAAATTTTTAATAACTGGCTTTCACTTAAATTTTATTATTTAATTTCACAATTATATTTTGCGTGGTGTATCGGTTCAAACCAGTACAGATCGTGCTTCAGTTGTGGAAAGACTGACTCTTATCATCTCGTGCACTATATAAAGCACGCCAACTTACCTGTTATTACTGGTTTACCGCGCTTATCTTTGTTATTCGGTCATATTGGAGGCGTCGCGCTTAGCTTATCATGCATCCGTTGGGTTTTACACAAAGTTACTTATTCTATAGTTTGTTGTAATGCTCATCCTGATCACGTAGCCATCAAAATTTTATATTATGGATTTCGTTATTTATCTTACTAAATGTGATTGAATTATTAAAGAATGAGCTTCCTTTCATTGACTAAAGTTGGTTGTGAATTTTATACAGTGTGTTTGATATTTGCTTTTTGGATAATAGGCAAATTGTGTACTTTTTTATAATTCAAATGTTTAGTTTTCTTGACTTTGGTGTTGTTTACATGAAGTATACTACCCTTGTGATCCTATATACCCCTAAATAACCGCATAACCATAGCATTTTATACATCTATATATATATTATTACTGCGAAATCTAAGCTCCTCGCTTGGGTGGCGATAAATACTCTGAAAGCTAAGCGTTAATGCTAATTCGAGCTCCACCTCTGGGCGTCATAAATTATTGCAAAATCTCCTTTATTGGCAAAGCATGCTACAAAAATACAAAATACAAAGTCATACAAACCTTCGATGCTGCTTATTTACCTATAAAAAAACTTACAATAACACTGCTTCGCAACGAAGTATGCCACGGCTGCTCAGCTGTTTTTCTGAAAAACCAAACTAACTTCAAAAAAATTTCTGCTACCTTAAAAATGCCTAAGTTTATTAACATATTCAAAGATAAAGACACTTTCAGATTAACATAAAACTATTTGTTCCCTTATTAATTATACATCATGTACATCCTCTTTGTTAAAATCACACATTTCACAATACATTTTGAAATCCATGATTACACAATTAACTATTTACAATTTTATTATTTACAAAAAAGTAACAGGACGTTCTCACAGTCTTTATTTTACCTCCGGTTTAGTACGAGCTCATAATAATCCTTTAATCCTTCGTGCAAATATAGCACTTCAATCCCCAAAAGTACATTTTTACTTTATACATATTAAAATTATTAATATAATCAATTATTTCTTAAATGAATGAATGAATGCTTATTTGATAAGCCTTTCTTTATATAAAAATTTATCTGTTTCCAGAAGCTTGCTAAAAAAATGTGGAACACTATGATGTAAGGGTCTCCAAAAACCTAATTAGCGTCTAAAATCGTCGAGTTTTATGAACTAATTATCGTTCAGTTGTCTGTAACGAGTGTTATCTGTTTTTGTTTAACACATATGCTATTGTTGTGGCGTCGCACACTAATGCTAAAGATAATCACTTTCTTGGATTTTTCCAAATTTTTGTGTTTCAGCCGCTATATTTACTCATTAATGATATTTGTTTTTCTAAAATACCGATGACCCATCCTTTTAGGTTCTAGAAAATTCTCTACGTTTAGAACAAATTGCTATAATCCACGGGGTGATTAATTCAAACTTTATTTGCTTTTTAATGCAAAAGGTGTTTTAAATACACGTTGATTGTAGTTTATTAAACCAAAAGCGTAAAGCTAGTACCCCTTTATGCTATTTACAGCAAATCAAATGAAATTTTATCAAAAATGTATTGATAATTAATAAGTAAAACAAATGGCTTTGTATTTATCATAAAACGATTGCTGTTTACGTTCGCATTTAATGCGTTTTACGGTATCTTACAAGTAATTAATTTTTGCAATTTACGTTACTTGCTATGCATTTACAATATGTTTTTATAATACAAAGTGATTATTTATACACGCGCAATTTGCTTTTTTGCATTGTGCAACAATGAATAAGTGTACGCTTGTATTATACAAGGCGTAATCATAAATTTACAAACAATTTTTCCAGATTCTATTATATTTTGGTGAGATTTATTTTTAGAATTAGGGTTTCAATTACTTCTCGAGACCCCTTATCGCATCAATATTGATGTGATAAGGGGTCATTGAGCACTGTATCCTGTGCATACTAACACTTTAAAACCCGAGAAACAAGAAATTTTTTTAGTATTCTAGTTAATTGTGCCCTGTAATCGAAAACATCTTGTATAATATTTCCGTGGATACCAAATGCCGTTTAGTACGCGTTCTAAATAAGTTGCGCAAATTGAACATAAAAGAACTTCTCCTGAAAATGTTTTTTAAAAACCCGTTCAGGTCATTTCTAAAAATTATTTTCCATGAAAAACATTTTAATGCAAAGAAATCTTAAACTTTAATTTTATAGATCTTTTTAGTTCATTCATAGGTAGCATATAAATTAAATTGTAAATGTAAGCAGGTGTCAGATAATATGAATGAACACCCTAATTAGCGAAGTAAAGCGTTTTACGACCTAATAAATTAGATAAGGTAACTCACGATAAAAAGCACACCGAAAAGTATTTTTCATTCGTTCATAAACTACACCAATAAAGAAAATACATTTATAACCTAATAAATCAAAACTGACGGCACCAAAATGCAATAATTAATAACATTTTCGACGAACTTACATTAGCCTGTATGAATCAAATTAGTCAGAAAGGTATCAATCTTTCTAGATATTAATGACGTAAAACCTTGATACTATATAAAGCGGTAAATAATCCGGAACGAGGATCAATGACGGATTGTCCGTTTATCGGTCAACTACGAATTGTAATTAAATTAAATTACGTTCAAGTTCACATTAAATGTTTCAAATATTTTTCTAAAACAATGTGTTTAAAAGTTATCAATGTTCAGATCTGCTAACTGGTGCAACTTGAAGGGTCAACTTAAAACTATCCAGATCTAGCTAAATTAGTATTTACTAATGGATTCGAATTTCTATGCATACGCCAAATTCCTTAATAGCTTATTCAGCTATTTGTTTTTACTCTATAAATTTCCAATATTGTCCTCTCTAGTCTAAGAAATTTATTCTAACTTCAGTCTAAATTCGTCTCAAACGTTCACTATTGTCCCCTAAATGTTTTATTCTAATTTTAATCTTCCTGACAGACTGCTTTACCACATCGTTTAAGATAAACGGTCTTTGTAACGCATTGATGCAAAATGAAGCCACCTATCAACTGAATTTTGAGATTGTCATGTGATTAAGCTATAACCTATTCTCAGTTTCCTGACAATAGGGTCTTTACTATAACGTTTGAAGGGTATCACCCGAGATCACTTTGTTACTTTTGTCATAGGTAGAATTCGATCAGTAGTAGTATTATTACGACGGTAGTATGAAGTACCTTAAACGATTACCTACCATTCACCCTTTACTTACGTCGACAGGACTGCCTAAGTGCAGCCCTTTCGATGCAAATAATAAATGTTGATTGATATGTAACTGCTTAGATCTCCATAGTCTTGCTTACATAGCTTATAGTGTATACGGTACTTATTACGCACGTCGAAAAAACAGGTGGTTTGGCAAATGGTTTTAGAGGAATAAATTCGTAAACTCTAACATTTAACCACATTTCAACAAGTATTTATATCGACCACATTTATTTTGAAGTTTTTACACTCAGTGGATGTAGAGATAACAATATTCATCATCATTAGGTCTTCAGTCCTAGAACTGGTTAGACGCGTACCATCATCGTTTCCTATTCTGAACTAACCTACAGATTTCCCTGAAATATGCACAGTTTGCATCTATAACTGTCTGATCTAGGTCTACATCTACCTCTTTTTTCCTATCTCTGCTTGTAATATATCACATACTATTCCCCAAAAATGCCTTAGAACGTATTCCGCCCTACTATTTCTCTTTTTCCCCAGATATCCTTGTTCCCCTACTATTTCTGTAACTTATTTGTTATTATCTTTGTCTGTTCATGCTATCGTCCTCATACATCTGAAGCACATCATTTCAAAAGGCTGCTACCGTTTTTCTGTCTGCGTTTCAGACTTCCCGTATTTCATAGGTATACTGTGCTGTGCTCCACACATATGCTTTCAACAATTTTCTTCTTATTCTATGTTTGTTGTCTTTCCTCACAGACGATGTTCTTTCTTGTTAGATGCAGTTCAATCACTTTCTATTGTTTTACAGTTATATGCCCTATTTCTCCGACCTTCAATGGTTGTGAAGGGAGGTAAGCAGCCTGTGGCTGCCAAGTTCCCCCAACACTTAACCATTTGGCGATTTAATATATTTTCCAATTTATCTTTTCGCACAGTCAGCATTAGTTGCAGGTAATTCGCAACCAACAACTAGTTGTTTATACTAATCATCAGATTTATCTGCGCTTATTTTTTCGTCATTAGGTTTTCCATCTCAAAACTGGTTGGACACGTACCTGCACTTATTTATATTCTGAGCTAGCCTACATAGTTCCTGAAATTCTCACACAGCATGTGTATTCAGGTTAATCTTATTTGGGAATTAAACCACTCATAGTTTTTAAAATCAACTTTATTTACGTTTCGATCCATGACCTAGGATCGTTGTCAAAATAATAATAAAAACTTCAAGTTTGACATTTATGACATAAATTGAAGGTGA
Source organism: Platerodrilus igneus (assembly GCA_036346225.1). Classification (NCBI taxonomy): domain Eukaryota; kingdom Metazoa; phylum Arthropoda; class Insecta; order Coleoptera; family Lycidae; genus Platerodrilus; species Platerodrilus igneus. The sequence goes on along the minus strand of JARFIW010001373.1, from coordinate 1,256,667 downwards.
CTTTGATTTATTGATGTTTGAAATATTTGGTTTGAGTATACGGAGCAAAAATTTTTAAAGTTTAACAGAATGATTGCCTTCAATTTGTGTTGCGACCTGGGATCGGCTTTTTTTAGGTAGTCAATACGCTTAACGTGAAATCAGCTGATTAATTTTTATTGGTGAATTTTATATAAATTCAATAACTTGGAATTGGAAAACATTTTTTAACATGTTTCTATTTATACAATTGAGGGGATGGTTAATAAAGAAGTGTGCGATTGCATGATTGAAAGGCTTAAGTAGTCGTTTTTTTATATTTATTTTGAGGGGGAAAATTCATTATGATTTAAGTTACCTCTTTGGTAGATTTTAACATGGTTCTGAGGCGACTCTATGGCGGGTTTACACTTGTCAGATACCAATACTGTTCAACGGAGATTGTATATGGTTTTGAGGTAACCTTATTGTGGATTTATACTTGTCAGATACCAATGCTGTTTTACAAGGATTGTTAATATGCTTATTTTTATGTAATTAGTTATTTTATGTATAAATAGAAATCATGTATGTAGGCTGTATTTCATGTTAATATTGCAAGGGAAACCCAGGAAAACCTTGCAATGCTACCTAGATATTGTGGGCATTTGATTTTCATTTGTTGTTTCTTTTGTTATCTCTTTTAGTAATGGAATCCATTGTTTACTGAAAGTCACGGATTCGTTTGCAACTCAGTTATTTTTATGTAGGGTTATATAAGTAGCTTCTTTGATTTTGCGTTTTTGGTGATTTTCTTCTTTTTCTTTTTTTCTTCTCTTCAGGGAGTATGTGTATTCAGCTCGTTCCCTTTCTAATTTTATACCCTATTTTACCGAGATTCAGTGAAGGAGGTTAAGCAACCTGTAGCTACCAAGATCCCCCAACACTTAGACATTTGTCGAAATAATGGTTATTCAGTAAATCCTTTCACACACTTAACATTATTCGAGAATATTGCCCAACCAATTCTTGTAGTTACTTATAATAATCATCATGTTTAAGAACAGTTATCTTTTCGTCATTAGTTTATCCATCTTGGGATTGGTTGGATGCGTACCTCCATTGATTTCTATTCTGGGCTAGCCTACACATCTCCCTGAAACCCCTACAGCCTACATCTTTTACTATCTGTGTGCAGTAGTCTAATCTAGGTCTGCCTCTTCTTCTCTTTTTTCCTATCTCTGCTTCTAATATATTCCGCACTATTCCCTCATGCCGTAGTATGTGACCTATCATCCCATCTCTCCTATTTTTTACCGTTTTCAACATATTTCTTTCTTCCCCTACCATTTTTAGTACCTCTTCATTCTTAACTTTGTCTGTCCATGATATCTTCATCATATGCCTGTAACACCACATTTCAAAGGCTTCTACCTTTTTCTTGTCCGCTTCTCCTACTGTCCAGGTTTCACAGCCGTACAGTGCTGTGCTCCACACATATGTTTTAAGCAATCTTTTCCTTGTTTCTATGTTTGTGGTCTTTGAGCACAATAGTTGCTTTTTCTTGTTAAATGTAGCACGACCTTGTGCTAATCTTTGTTTTATATCTTTTGTGCTTTTCCCATCTTGCGTTATTTGGCTTCCTAGGTAGCAGAAATCCTTAACTTCTTGTAAGTTCGTGTTACCTATTTGTATTCTTGTTTTTGATTTATTTTCCCCACCTTTGCAAACTAGAACTTTAGTTTTAGTTTTGTTAATTTTCATACCGTATCTCTCTGTTAGAACCGTTTCCATTTCATTAACAGCAGCTTCTAACTCTTCCTTGCTAGACGCTAATACCGCTATATCATCTGCAAATCTAAGCATATCAATTTTTTGTCTCTGCATAGTAATTCCAAATGTCTTCCTGCATTTGACAGTATTCATTGCCTCTTCTATGTACAAGTTAAAAATCAATGGGGATAGGGCACATCCCTGTCTCACCCCTTTCCTAATGTTTACTTCTTTACGTTCCTGCTCTAATTCTATTACTGCTGTTTGTTCTTTGTATAAGCTATGTACTATTCGTCTATCCCTATAACTCATTCCAATCTTTTTGAGTATTTCAAACATTTTTTTCCAATTTACATTGTCGAATGCTTTTTCCAGATCTACAAACCCTATATACATGCTTTCCCCTTTTTCTATTGTTTTCTCCATTATCACTCTCAGAGCTAAAATAGCCTCCCGTGTTCCCCCGTTTCGCCTAAACCCAAATTGGTCTTCTCCTAGTATTTCTTCAGCTCGTTTTTCCATTCGTCTTTGCACAATTCTAGTTAATATTTTTGACACGTGTGCTGTCAAACTTACTGTTCAAAAATTTTCACATCTATCCGCGCCTTTCTTTTTTGGTATAGTTACTATGATGCTACGTTTGAAATCTTTAGGTATCTCGCCTGTCTCATACATATAGCTTACAAGTTGGAAGAGCCGTTCTGTTACTGCTTGTCCAGCGGCTTTTAGAGTTTCTGCTTGCACCTTATCTGTACCCGGCGCCTTACCATTTTTCAGACTCTTTAATGCTAATTCAAACTCGTCTCGAAGTATAGGATATCCCAAGTCATCATATTCAATGTCTGATTCCTGTTCTAATGCAGTTAGTTCCTCTCCCGCATATAAATTCCCTATATATTCTTGCCATCTACTCACTTTCTCTACGTTTTCTATAATGACGTTTCCTTGTGCGTCCCTTATATTTTTGCTATACGGTTTTATATCCCTAAAATTCATTCTAATTAATTTGTATGCTTCGTCTGTCTTTCCTATTTCCATCTTAGTTTGTACTTCTTTGCATTTTTCATCAATCCATTGTTCTTTAGCTTTCCTGCATTTTCGAATAATTTCCCATTTTATGGCTTTGTATCTCTGTTTTCCTGTTTCGTCTGATTTATTTTTGTATTTTCGTCTTTCTTCTATTAAATTCACGATATCCTTTGTTATCCATGGTTTCTTATTTTCTTTTTGTGTATACCCCAAAATATCTCTGGCCGCTATGTCTAGGCTGGATTTAATGTTATTCCATTCTGTTTCTACTTCCTTAGTTTCAGATATTTTCCCGATATCATTCAGCAATTCATTTGACTTTTTTCGAATCTTACTTGAATATCTTTATCTTTTACTTTCTCTAAGTCCAAGTGCCTTTTTCCGTTCCTTTTTTCAGATTTTAAATTTAAGTGCGGCCTTCATAATTACGATGTTGTGGTCAGTATCTATATCTGCTTCTGGGTAGCTTCTACAGTCTTTTACTTGATTCCTAAACCGTTGTCTAACAAGAATGTAATCTATTTGGTATCTTCCTATATCTCCTGGCATCTTCCACGTATATCGTCTTCTAGCATGATGTTGAAATAATGTGTTTGTGATGATTAAATTGTTCTTGTCGCAAAATTCTACCAGCCTATTTCCCTGTCGTTTCTCGTGCCTAAACCAAATAAACCTACTACCGCTCCTTCCCTAACCCTCACCTACCATAGAATTAAAATCCCCCGTAATTATTAAATTTTCATGTCCTTTTACGTGTCTTAATATGTCTTCGATATCTTTGTAGATGGCTTCTACCTCTTCGTCACTGTAGCTAGAGGTGGGCATGTATACTTGTATTATTACTGTGTTTACCGGTTTAGATTCTAATCTAACCATGAGTACTCTTTCGTTCTTTTGTAAGTAATTTTCTACACAGTATCCTATCTTTTTCCGCATAACTATCCCCACACCCAAATTTCCGTCCTCTGCTCCTGTATGAATTACCCCGAAGTCTCCACTCCAAAAATCCCCCGTCTCTGGCCACCGAACTTCGCTGATCCCTACCATGTCTAGTGATAACCTATTCATTTCGATTTTTAGGTTCTCTAGCTTACCTACTTGCTTCATACTTCTAACATTCCACGCTCCGACTCGCAGAATGTTCCCGACTCTTATTTTTAACTTTCCGATCGCATCCTCCGAAGTAGTCCCCTCCCGGGGATCCGAATGGGGGACTATTTTAACTCCGGAATCTTTTACGCCAGAGAATGCCATAATGTTTGTTACAATTTAAGTACGCTGTGTACTAGGGAGATAATGTGGTGGTTTCCCGTTGCCTTCCACATCGCGGTAGTGTGTCTGTCCATACCGACCCCTATGGTCTCTGCCAATCTAAGTACCGAAAGAGCCGCTGCCCTCTTTCGGGGACCTGTCTTAGTCTGGTTCCTCACTAACGACCCTACTACTTTGGTTGGACCTGTAGTTTGGCTCTTTAGCTCATTAGAACACGCAAGCCATTTCAACTGTTCTAGTAATTTAGAACTTCGGCAAGGTGCAGGTGCATTCGAAATGGATAACAATATTATAAAATAAAAAACTCAAAATATCTCTAGGAACAGATATATTAAAACATCAAAAAACTTGCAACATTTCGTATTTTAATTATCATTATCCATCCTCGGGTGATACAAAAGCATAAAACAATTAAGTCAAAACGCAATAAGTTCATAAGGAAAAATCGTTTAAAGTATAACGATATGTCGAAACTTTTAGTTAAAATCTATATATTTAAATTTGTAAACTTTCCACGGGTCCAAACCCATGAAAAGGGCGGCGACTTTGATTGGAATTATAATAAAAAATTGAAAAATTTCAACATTTGCCGATATGTCCATAAAGACGAAGTCTTCTGTATGGACATGTCGGTAGACCTTTTCTTGGGTCTTGTTAGGGTAAATAAATCGTTAGCTGTTAAATTTTGAATTGGCTGGCCTTCTGGTGGAATAAAATGCTTTTTGCAGTCAATCAATATTCCTAATAGAACAAAAAACACCTTCTTCTCACTGCCTCGCCTAACTCGATTTGAATACTAGCTTTATAACAGGAGTCCTGTAAATAGGTACACGCAAATTCTTAAAAATTACATAAATTAAGTCACCTTTGATTAATCATAACATTATTACTCAATTATAGTCATTGCATCACCTGCTCAACTTCTTTACATTAAATTTCCTAGTCTAGATTGGCATATCTAATAAAATAAACACCATATTCTAACATAATTGTGGGCGCATTACAATTTCTTTAATGTCGAATTAACAAGCTTTATGCATAAATTCTACCAACAAAATATATAAACAACTAGCTACTACAACATACAGTGAAGTCTGCATGTGAATAAAGATTTTCATTGAGCTAGGATTTAATTTACTTTCCGGTGGGTAATATATTTCTACTTGTGGATGAGATTGGAACTAGCTTGTTTTAATTTTGTTTTTTGTAGTTGGGTCATTGTCGTATAATTCACATATATCGCCACGTTTAACTCTCGTTGTCTACTTTTAGGGCAAGAGGTTTCCTCGACCAACCTATCAACGTTACCTCCTGCGTATGTTCTCGTCAGTGGCTCGCGGGTAATTAATTCATTGATTCCGTCTGTTGTCTAACTCTTGTCCTTCCCTGTATCACTCTTATGACTTTAAAGATTACGTCATTGTACAAAGGTCTTTCTATTGAGCTTACTTGTATCACGTGAAAACTGCATGACTCTGTATGATCTTATATATGACCAATGTTGTCAAATGGATTCAACAATCCTGTGAATGGATATGTCTAGTTAGATAATCTGTAACATTATATTTGTGAATACCACTAAATCACCATCTGCATTTAAGTGATTAAATTACATTACAATGATATTGGTGTTATCTTGTCCGGAGGTTACTTTATATTGTAACAAAAACTATTTGCAATAACAACAGTTCTTTATTTTCAAACAGATTATAAAGATCTGCTCAACAATCTGTTGTTACAATAAAATTCCTAAAAGCTTACCTAACGCTTTTCTCACTTTCCTAACTGATCGCTAACAGTACAAGTATTTTCTTCTTAAACTACGATGCTAATTTTCATAATGGACTTACATCAATGGACTGTGATTAGTTTATATTATCATTATAATAAATTTATATTGATCTTTACAATAATTTACCTTACATAGGATAATTTATTTACAGCAACAATTGACGTTAATCGACTATTTTATAATTGATATAAATATTCTTAAAATTTAAAAAAATAATAGTTTATTACAGAACTTATATTTGTGCCCTATCTGACAGTGCGTCGTAACTAAGGTAGCAGTTCAATAGATACCGACAATTGTTAATGGCTAAATACCAATGAATTTGAACCGTCACATTTTTTGTAAAACATTACGCCTATCGTATACTATTATTAATTTCTTATAAATTTTAGCACATCTTGATTCTAATGCTTCGTATGTTTCAGGTACAGACGGTTGCGATTTGATGTGTTGTGGGCGTGGCTATAATACTCATCAATATACAAGAACTTGGCAATGTCAGTGTAAATTCCATTGGTGTTGCTTTGTTAACTGCGAAACATGCAGCGAAAAGACTGAGGAATATACTTGCAAGTGACTTGTGTAAATAAAATTTAAAACCGCGTGAGTTACCTATTCGAAACTATTTATTCTACTAAAGTCGCAAAATCCAGTATTTGTTAATATAATTTGTAAGATAATATTATTTAAGTATTTATTGTTTTTTAATTAATAATTTTGCATGACAAACTTGTATATTATACTATTTGTATTAAATATTTAAAAAATATTCAGGACAACTTTGTTTTTAATAAGCAGGTATACAACATGCAAACCTTAATATAGTAAGGTGGAGCAAAACGGTGTACTTAAAGTTTGATTGGGAGTAGAATTAGAAATTTCGCCATTACGCACATTTTTTTGACTTAGGTTAGGTTAGATAGCGGTCAGTACTGGAACCAGCGCTGACCTAATTTTTCAATTCTTCCCGCTATGTAACCTAAGTCCAGATAATACCAACTAACCTAACTTAAGTTCAGACATTACATTTGATTTTGTAATGCTTCACCCGAAGGTACTCATTGGCCGGGGAAGCGAGTTTCTTTTACCTGGAAAATTTTGAATTTTGCCGAACCATTTAACGTGCGCGACAACACACACACGGGACCTCAATCTTACTTCTCATCCGAACGAGCGCCTATTTTTGTGAAAAATGCTCGCCTAACATTATTTAAGCGGACCTTGTCGCGATTCGAACCAGGTACTTTGGATATGGTAGTCACATGCATACCAACTACGCCACGAAGCCGCCTTCTAAGTTCAGACATTATAATTTAATTAAGGGGCCGCTATGCTTGCGGCTACGTCCCCAATGCTCCACCCGAAGGTACTACATTGGGTTCAAACGCGAAAATATAAACGTGCTCCTAATTATTCTAACTTCAAAATTAACATATCCTAAATAAAAATCTAACAATTGAAACAAAAACTTAAAATAGGGTTTGATTGATGGTATCCCTAGCGTTGATTTGAAGTGTACCCGATCAACAAGACACAAACAAAATGAATGGGGAGGGATCCGTAATGACGGATAGCAGCCGCCAGCTCTGCTTACCGGTGCGACCTGAAGGGTCGACTTAAAATTATCCAAATCTAGCTAGCTAATTAAAAATGGATTCAAATTTTCTAAGAATACGCCAAATATTAATAGTGAATCCAGCTATTTTACCTGCCCCATAAATTTACACATTTGTTTCCTTGGTCTAAGTAATTTGTTAGCATAAGTCCGTCCCTAGCTTTCCCTATCATTCCCTAACTGATTTATATTGTAATTACAATTTTGTCAGACAATCTTCCTTCCTATATATAAGCTGCCACCAAAAATGGCGGCAGAACGTCAATCAAATAATATCAAACCACAAACAATAAAAGCAGGCAAAAATACAAATTTAAAAATATATATAAATAGTTATGTAAATATATAAATAAACATCTATAAGCATTAAGCGTTGAGCAGTGCATAAAATTGCAAAAAGCATAACCCAAATTATCAGGTGAACTCGCATAAGCATTGTACCGGCTAGCGCCATTACGCACAAAATGTGCTCGTTAAATTATTTCAAATCTACTAATTATCATAAATCAATACTTATGCGAGCACAACCGCCACAATTTTGTTCTTACCTCGTTAATATATTTCTCCAGCATCCGAAGATCTGGTCGTCTGGATACATTTAAACTTACTGCTAGGGGGAAATGGATATGCACTGCTAAAGTTCCGGTGGGTATGCACTAATCGTCTTGGGGGATCACAATCACTATCACTTCACTTTTAAGTCCTGGGGGGATGCGCGGTTCACTCTATTTTATTAATTATTTTATTCCTTTGTTTATTTCATTGATTTAATTTAATGAGGGTTTTTTGATTTATATGTTCTTATTTATTTATTTGCCCGGATTAAGTTTTAAGTTTTTATTTATTCCCGATTTCCGCGCGTATAAGGTTAGATAGTGGTCATAGTGATTGTATTAGTGGTGCGGGGGTTGTCGTGCACATGGACTTTTATAAATATTATGATAATTTTTTTTTTAGTTTTTGCTCTACCACGACCTGCTCAGTGCGCGCCGCTGCCACTGCTACCTCCGCCACAGCCTCCTTCACCTCGCCATGTATTATCCTGAGACCCCTAACTATCCCTAATAGCTGATTCGCAACGTCTCGGAACTCGTCCGCGGCGTTGCAAATCACCTTCTTGTCGTCTACGGTGATGGTCGCCGAAGTAGCAGGAACCCGCTTATGTATAAACCGTGCGCCCTCCTCGCACGGAACATCAAGAGATCCAGCTCGTCTAGGTCGCTAGCAGCAACGCTTTCGTCGCTACCAGTCGACCCACTACGCTGCCCTCTCGACGTTGCGGACGACTCAGGTTCGGCTCCACACACAAGGAGCGCCGACCCCTCCGACTCCACCCCCGCAGACCCAGGCTCCCTCTGCGACGCGACTACCTCCCCGTCGGACTGCGACACCAACTTCTCTACCGCAACCGCGAGCTCCTTCTCTCCGACCTTCTCAACCGACCCAGCCTCCTACTGCTCACCCTTGATTGACTCCGACCGACCACCCCTCTTCTTTTTCGGCAACGGCTCCTCATCTCGATGGACAACCATGCTAAAAAATCAGATAGCAAAACAACAAAGACAAACAAATCCCAGGTCAAAATACCCTGACGACGCTAAATAAACTCGAAGCTAAGATGTATAGCCAAACGGCAAAACAACAACAAGTACAGAACAAAAACGCTGCACCAATAAGAGACCGAGATTTCAAATTACCCTTACACTTCTTTGTATTTATTTATTTATTTAAATTTTTAAAAACCACCAAATAAAATTTCAAATTTATCAGAAATAAAATAAACACTAACGTCAAAATTACAAGGAGGACAAAATAAAATAGCAAGCCCAATAAATATACGCAATTAAAAATCTACTATAACAAAACTGTATTTATTTATTTAAAATTCAAGCTAGCTAATTACCTCAAATACAAATTTATAAAATACGGGACTTTAAATTTAGAAAGGAACTAATTAAAACACGGGTTATTTGAATGTGGTACCGGAAGCACTTACCGCTTGTTTATTCAATGTTTACTGAACTTTGAAATGTTACACCACTAATTATTCCCAATGATCGATTTTAAGGAAGCTTAAAGTACACGAGTACTTAAAAATGGAATATTTATATTCAAATTATTTTAAAATTTACGGTTTTTAGTTATTTGTTTGATTCAAAAGGGCCTAGATTTTGGTTTTTAAATTGTTATTTTATTACACGCACCATATATAATTTCCCGAAATTATTTGCTTGTTTTACGCGGTTTTTTAACCCGATTTACTAGATTTTTAATAAATTTATTTAGAACGCCTTTTTAAATTATTTTAAAATTATTTTGGGGTGTTTGGTTATTGGTTTTTGATTTATTAGCCCGAAATTTAATTTAGTTTATTTTTAAACGCAAATTTTTAGTTAAAATTTAAGTTAAAACGCGGTTTTTATTTAGTATTTAACGGATTAAATTATTATTTTGATTTTATTTAATGGTCTGTATATTAAAATTAATGGCACACAATAATGAAAAATAAAATACAATAAAAAGCAAAGCTTAAACTATAATAAAACAATAATAAATAGCAAAGAACGTACTTGTTTACTGCAGAAGCGGGAGCACTGAAAAACACGTCCCCTCGCTTCAAGCGGTAACTAGAAAGTCCCTAAGTTCAGACAACAGAAAGTAACCTAACCTAACCGAAAGATGCTGGGCTTTAACCTAACTTAACCCGTAAATGTTGAGCTATCCTAACCTATAGAGGTTGATATTTTTCTTGATTTTCTTTAGGAATTAATTCGCTGATAGTTGTCAAAATGGTCTATATTTACGGTTTGATCCATGACCTTGGATGGTTTTCAAAATAGTAAAACTTCAAGTTTGAGATTTGTGACATAAGTTGAGGGCAATTTTGATTTATTAATGTCTGATGTATTTGGTTTGAATACATTAGATGAAAATTTTAAAGTTTAGAAGAATGAGCGCCTTCCATTTAATTTCCAAAGAAAATCAAGAAAAATACAAAACAAACCACAAGAAACGTACAGGGAGTATCTATAGAGGTTGGGCTGACCTAGCTCCACCCCCCACCTCAATATATTATTTATTACAGGAATTTCCAAAAAAAAAATTTTAATTTTTAAAGTACCTCGGATATGTCAAATAAATTCATCATGGTACTTCGACATATCGGAATCGATGTGATCTAGATATACAACTGAACTCATTTGAAAACTACTTCCTTACGTACCAAATATTCCCCACCTCGTCATCTGTCCATCGGGTCTAATATTTATTAAAAGAAATTATCGGACCAAATGACTACCTGGTCATTCGACCAGTCACCGATCGAACCTATCATTTTTTACAGCAATTTATCCCATGCCCCGAAAAGATCAAATAACCTAAGTCTAGACAAGATCAACTAGCTAAGTCCATACAAGGAACTAACCCATGACAGTTAAAACTGACCACTAAGAATTATGGCTTTGTAAAAATATCGTACTCGCTTTAGACCCGGTTTGATTAAGGCAGATGATATCAGTGACTCGGCATAGTGTGATATGGCCCGAAATGGCTCGATATGACCCGATGTGGCCCGAAATGCCCGGTATGGTCCGATATGCCCCGACAAGTAGGGGTGCGAGTTTAAGCCGTATAAGTATTTATAACCCGACTGATTTTATTATATAATTCGAATTTCTGTGTAATAAGAACATTATTATGCAGAAAATAAACGAACCCATAGATACAATGCACCATCTTTGGGCAAAGGAAATAGATCGGGTAACAGAACTTGCTAATGACGGAACTACAGAGATATTCACGGAAACAAATTTGGTTATATTCTGCAGACTGAAAATCTGGACATACTGCACATATTGTATCGAACCGTCACACGGTGCGGTTGTGTTTGTTGATCGTCTGCAAATGAATGTAGTTATTAATCCTAAAAGATTGTGTTAAAACGTATTGTTGTAAATATGAGTGAATTGCAGTGCTCACTATGTGATATCAAAATCGGCTACATTAGAACACGTGTTTCTGAGAAAAACTTTAAAAAAATGTCCTCTGAATCAAAACGAAATAGGAAATGCGCTAATTGTTCCGGTTTTACATTCACATACAAAATTAAATACTACTGAAAACGGCACAGATGACAAACTCAGTTTAATACTGGCTAAACTTAAACAGAATGAGAGAATAGAAACATCGATTAATAAATTAATCTTTGAAATGAGTGAAATAAAGTTGCAGCAGGAATCATTAACAACTTCTTTGGACTTCATTAGTTCCATGAACTTCTCAATAAAATACAACCAGTTGAGTCTTTATAGCTATAGGTAGTGTCCCTAAAGTCACAAGTAAATCAACTTCAAAACTCTGTACCTATGTTGGAGCAATATTCTAAGCGCAATAATATTGAAATAGTTGGCATACTAGAGAAGAAAGTTGAAAACATTGTTTCCATAGTAACCTTGATAGCTAACGCAATAGGATGTGATATATCGCCTAGTTCATTGATGGGTGCAATAGGGCCCCCTCATTCAATAAAACGGCGAAGCCTATAATAGTACGTTTTGATTTTTTCTTATGGCTAACAGTGATAATAAATGTTTAACAATGTATTAGCAAAACGTGCGCGGCCTTAGAACTAAGTGTGAAGACATATTTATAGCTTCCTGCTCTTGTGACTATGATATCACCAGACCGACGTTTGCATACTCATTAGCGGTGTAGGGTAACGCAGCGGAAACGCACATGCGGAAACTCCAGGTGATCCAGAACAAGGCCCTAAGGGGAGTCTTCGGAGCACCCTGGTTCATTCAAAACGTTCAGCTTCACAGAGAGGCAAATCTGCAAACCGTCAAGGAATGGCTCTGGTCGAACGCAGAGAGGTTTTACGGATCTCTAGAAGATCACAAAAACCAGCTCATACGAGCTCTGGGCGCGTATGAAGAAGCCTTATTGCAACGTCATTAACACCCTAGTGCGATGCTCCGGCAATGATCTTTGCTGCGATTCTATCAGACGTCCGAAAGGAATAAACTGCGCGTAACGCCATGTTTTTTCCAATTCGCGACGGCGGTGAAGAAACTAGTCTAAGTACGCTAGTCACGGGATCCCTATGAACGTCTATGACAAGGGATCTCGAGTCCGACACCAAAGTGGATTTTTAGTGGGCATGTCCTTGCCCCGGCAAGGAAGAGTCCCACACAGCGGATATAAAATCTTTTACCACTATAAAAAAAATGACTATAATATCGTTTGTCTTACCGAAACCTGGTTACGGTATTCAATAGTTAACACAGAACTCTTTGCTTCAGACAAGTTTAATGTTTACAGAAAAGAGAGATCATACCGGCATTCGTCGTGACAGCAGAGGGCTATTAATTGCGGTCAATAATGTTTACGAGTCTCGAGTAATCAATAAATTTTCATACACTGGTAATTTCAAGGGCATTTGGATTTCCGTAATAAAGGAAAATTGTACGAGTATTTTTATTTGCTGTGTATACCTACCTTCTTGTTCAATACTTGAACACCTAACTCAACATCTCGACAAAATTACTGAGATAGTACTAAATCACTGTAATAATGATTTTGTCATAGGTGGTTATAATTTATTTGGCGGAGGCGGTGGCGGAGCCGTGACGGGGGTGGAGACGGAGGCGGAGACGAGGGCGGTGGCTGAGGCTGAGGCGGAAACGGAGGCGGAGGCACATGCGGATTCGGTAGCAGATGCGGAGGCGAAGGCAGAGGCGGAGTCAGAGGCGGAGCGAAAGCGATAGGTGATGTAAAAAATGGTGAGGGCGGCTCCAGATGCATCCAATTGTATGTAATTTTTAGCACTCATGAAATACTAGTACGCTCAAGCGTGAAATCTTTGCTGCATGTATAATTTCCACATATTTTATGAAATTTACAAATGTTTTTGATTGTTCAATAAAAAAACTTAAGTACCTACATGTTCTATTGTCAATTGATTAGGATTAAATCACACACTTAATTGAATACATCGGTAATCCTACATCAGATTTGGGTATTCGTCAAATATTCACTCGAATATAATCATACAATGTTCATAACTCACTCAATATTTTTTCAATTTTAACACAACGCCTATCACTTCTTGTCACGATTGCGGTTACACCAACCTGCCCGCTTTGTCACTAGACATTTTATTTAGGGATACTTTCTTCAACATTCCGAGGGTAAATTTTGTAAATCTATTTAGACCTTGCGAAACTGACGTGACATTCCTTCCTGTACATCCTGTTGTTTCAAATCTAACACGACAATTTTATCCCATAGCACAGATTGAATTATTCAACTAGTACGGTTTTAGAATGACCGAAAACGGATGTTTAAGTTTACAAATCTTGTAGACGGATTCAATCCTGATCACGTCCTCATTTTTAGGGTGTCATATGTTTGCTGCCGTTTCACAGGAGGGCAGGGCTGTTTACTTCTTGACATTATAAGGCCATTGTGCGAAGCGATAACGGCAGTTGGCTATATTGCAACGATTCAGTAGTCAACTCCATCTCATTCAACCAGTCGTTGAATGACACTTATGCTTTGTTTTACAAAATGTTTTTTTAATTTTTATTCATCTTAGTTATTTGTGCCAACGTTTCAGTAGTTTGCCACATTAAACTTAAGTAGACCTGGTTTTCCCCCAGAAACTAACCGTGAGTAAGGTGTGTTGTGTGTGTGTGTGTGTGTGCGCTTGCTTGAGGGCATGGGTTATGTGTGTATGTGTGTGGGAGAGGTTCTGTCTGTGTGTGTGTGTGTGTGTGTGTGTGTGTGTGTGTGTGTGTGTGTGTGTGGTGAGTGTGTAGTGTTGATATCCGTGCCACGTTCCCCTTCTAGGACCAGGATCATCGGCAGCCGGAAATCTCAGTCGCCAATGAAGGAACACTCAACGGATATTGCCATATCAGTCTAGACCATCGGCAGCCGGAAAACCAGATGTTAAAAAGGCAATGCAAGTGTGCGAATAGACATTTATGTTTGTACAGCGTTTGGGAAAGTAGCCGTGAATAAGATGTGTGTGTGTGTGTGTGTGTGTGTGTGTTGTGTGTGTGTGTATGTGTGTACGCGGGCTTGATGGCGTGTGTTATGTTTGTGTGTGGGGGGTTGAGGGTTGTGTGATCGAGTGTTATGCATGATGTTGATATCCTTGTTACGTTCCACTTCTAAGACCAGGACCATCGACAGCCGAGTATCCCAGTCGTTAAGGAAGAACGCTTACCGGATATTGCCTTATCAGTCCGGACCATCGGCAGCCGGAAATCAAGATATTGAAAAGGCAATGTAAGTGTGTGAATAGATGTTTGTGTTTGTACGGCGTTTAAGAAAGCAGCCGTGAGTAAGATGTGTGTGTGTGTATGTGTGTGCGCGGGCTTGATGGCGTGTGTTATGTTTGTGTGGGGGGTTGAGAGTTGTGTGATTGTGTTATGTTGATATCTGTGATGGGTTTCCCATCTAGGACCACGACCATCGGCAGCCGGATATTTCAGTCATCAAGAAAGAACGCTTAACAGATATTGCCTTATCAGTCCGGGAACAAAAGTAACATTTTTTACATTTTGCTCTCATGTCAGCTAAGTATTACAAATGTGACATATATTACTTCTTTCTTGCCCTTCAAGATGAGCTATTTTTGAATTTTATATTTGAAGTGGTTTAGATCTCGGACAACTTCTTTTTAATCATGCTAGCTGTTACTTTTGTCCTGGAGGAGCAGGATAAAAGTAACATAGCATGTGGATAATAGTACCGCAACATAATAGTTAGTAATAAATCACTAAACTTTTAGCAAAATGTAAAATTTACGTAATAAAGAGGAAACACAAATAAACGTAGTTTCAACAAAAGGAAATAACATTTCTGTTACTCAGAATAGCAGTCGTGCCATACTTTTTGCCATACTTTTTGCACTCCAGGCACTGAACCCACTCCTCTTCAGCGCTACTATTGCTAAAAGACTGCAGACAAACCAGGCAAATCTCACTCTCATCATTAGAAATTACATTTTGATCCTCAGTTGAAGCCGTGACTTTTTTAACCTAATATCTTTTTAAATTACGATACCCAAGCTTTTTTGCGGTTTTTCTATTGGCGTATTCTTTCTCTATTAGTTTTTTCAGCCGTATCAGTCAAGATGACAGTTTTCCACTTTTCATTCCTTTGTAATCTTGAGGCAGTTGGTGAAAAAGGCCTAAAATCTTGTGGCGAAAATTAGAAATTTATTATAGGTTTCAAGACTGGCCTCAAAACTGGTGATTTAGAATGTTCCAACTTGTCTAGTTTTTGGAAATTCTGTTGAACTCCCTGTTTAGTTTCACATTGTTCGTCTTGTACCTGCATCCTAATTGTGCTTGGTATAGTACTATGTGGTTGATGATAGCATATTTTGATATGGATCCGCTTGTACTGGGTTCAGAAATTATGAGTGGCCTATCAGTCACATAAGAAGGCATGTAGTGGACTGCTGTAAATATAGTGTTATTAAAGGACTTATTTCAGTGCACTTAAATCCTGCTACTGCGTTTGAAGCAGTAACCGCTAAAAGTAAAGCCTCTTTCACAATAGATGGAATATTATAAATCGTCGTTATTTTGCCTAGATTTTTCCTTAACCAATTCTCTGCAACATGTAACAGGCATTTTTGTAGTTTAGCCTTTTTACGCTATTTCCAATTAACATTTTACGCTTTTATACTCAATTCGTAAGTACCTTTCTACAATGACTAGTTCTATATTTTATATTTATTAACTCGTGTGTAGTAATTTAAAGATAGATAAATTGAAAAATTATAAACTGCTTGTAATTGATTATAAATTGCATCGTCCTTGTCTTGCTTATGTGAATATACGGGTCTAGATAAGGGACGATAAGAAGTTGTTATGGAACGAGTTGAATAAACAGATGAAGAGTCGTGTTTTGTTCTTGGTTCCGATATACTAAGTACGTTAAAAAATACTGTTTCCTCTTTGCTTTGACAATAGTGAGAATTAATGCGGGCTTAATTTTCGTATTGTTCATGTACGAGCACGGCACGATTTTTAGTTGTTTTCTTGTGAAATAAAAATTGTATATTAACTGTACAAAGTGTAGTTCTAATTCTTTTTGAAGGAAGTACGCTTGATAGGCGAACGTGTTTACTCGACCTGCACGTGTGTTTTACGGAACATTTGACGGACGGTTTTTATTGCTTACGCGTGCTTACTAATTTGTAGTTTTAGTTGTTTGTCTTGTGAAATAATAGTCGTAGAACTTGCTAAACTGACCGATTCTTTCTTTAGGATTAATGTGTGTGCGATCTAGTCTAGTGTCTTTTTGTTTTATCAGATTAGTGCATACTTTGGCTTATTTAAATACAGTGGATACTGTAGTTTCTGCATTTTTCTAACACCAAAGAATCTAAAATAGATTATTGCTTGCGCAAATTTCGTTATTTGTGAAATATAACAGATAACCGGCTTACAAAGGTATTGGTTGAAGTTTCTTACTGCTTTTTGGGATGTTTATGAAAATAATATACATTTGATACCAGTTGAAATTAAACTAGTGCGGCAAAATATCTCGAAATTATTGTCTCAGGAAATAGAATTAACAAGAAATTTATCAATGCGCCATAGTTCCGTTGCGTGATGGTGTCTGCTGCTAACCCCGGTGAAATACGTAGGTGTGATTAGTGTAACGTGTGATAAGTTCCATCAACACCCTCACAGTCAAGGGTGAAGTGCTTCGTTAGTGCAGGACATCGTTGAATCCCACACTTCAGTTGCAAGGAAGCGTTGCTGAAGGACTTTTGTAAGTTGAACTATTTCCTACTGGTTATTACTTTAAATATCTATCCGTTGCTTTACCATATCTTTGTCGTTCTGATACCTTTTACAATAGACTTGCATGCTATTTTAAAACATAGAAAAAAAAAGAAAGAAAGAAAAATCAATACTACTAAATTACTCATACCAATTGTGTCTTATCTATTTATCTTTTGTCAACATTTTATCTGATTTATGTTTAATTGGTGTGTGAGGAAACGTTTCTGCTACTCCCCAATATTACCTCACTTTGTGATAAAAATTTTTGTAATGCTTTTACCGTTATTATATTATAGAGTTTATCTAAACAGTTTTTTCTTACATTCTACAAAGTACTGAATAATTTAGACTTATTATTGCTGCTATGCTTATTCTTTTCTTTATTTCAGGTTTGCTTAACTTTTTTTTTTTCTTGCAGGTATTATCACTAACTCCTTACCGCCGCATACATTATATGTCAGTCTGCTTTCTACAACCTCCCCCCCCTTCTCTCCGATGGAGCCCGGTCATTTCTTTGATTTTCTTCGTGTTACGCACGGCTACGAGCCAACGTAGCATAACTTTGGCGCCCGAACAGGGACTGCCACGAATAACGTAACATAAATTTTGGCGCCCAACTTGGCTGCCACGAATTACGTAACATAAATTTTTGGCGCCCAACGTGGCTGCCACGAAAAAAAAAACGTAACAAATTTGGCGCCCAACGTGGCTGCCACGAATTACGTAACATAAATTTTTGGCGCCCAACGTGGGGCTCGATAAACGTGAGGCTCGATAAACGAGGGGCCCGATTTTTTTTCTTCTGCCCAATTTTTTTTTGGTTCTTTCTTACAACATTTTTTATCTTAATTTTTCATCTGTCTCTGTTTATTGTATTTTAATCCTAAACTTAATCTTAATTGTCTTTGCATCTTTTTATGTCATTTTAATTCTCTCACTATGTCTGTTCTTAAGTATTCTTTCTGTGGCTTATTGGTCTTGTGTTTTCTCTGATAAGCTTGTGTCCGAAAACACTGGCGCCCATTTCGTATTCCTATTCATCTTTTTGTAGCTAGCCCATCCCGTGACTTTTCCTTCTGGCTAGTTCCACCATTTGTTCACTATTTAACTATTATAGTCGCTTGCTACATCCATTCCTTGAGGTAGGCTTCAGATCTATTTTCTTTTCCTTTAGGAATTTCGACTTGGTCGCTTTTGTAGGTCTGTTAGCCATACTCTGCTTGAGTAATCGTTTCATACGAATCTGTGTTACCTCAGTTGGAAGTATTCTAAATTGTGTACTAGCTTGCCTTTGTCCTTTGCTTTGTCTTGGTTCTTTCTTTGCTGCACACTTGAGGGTGACAGTTTTGCTACGAGTTTTCTTCCTCGTGTTTTTTCTTTTCTCTTGGTTTCTCCGCGGGAAACCAAAACTTTTCTTTGAGGTGGAAAACAGAAATGTCCCTTTTGGGGACATCCGTCTTTTGACGATTTTGAAAGTAGCTATAACCTTTAATCCTCATTGAGTGTTTACTTAATACTTTCTTTACCTATTCTGCCATTGTTGGTTACGATGGATGACTTTGTCTTCTTTTGAAAAAAAAAAGTTCTTTTTCTTATACTGGTGTTGGTCCTTCGAACCAGATAAAAATAATTTTTTTGTTTGGTTCCTTGTCTGTCGTTTTTCTTTTTTTTTCTTTCACCCCGACGTCTTTATTTTGCTAGGGGGAAATTTGTAACGGGCATTTTTGTAGTTTAGCCTTTTTACGCTATTTCCAATTAACATTTTACGCTTTTATACTCAATTCGTAAGTACCTTACTACAATGACTATTTCTATATTTTATATTTATTAACTCGTGTGTAGTAATTTAAAGATAGATAAATTGAAAATTATAAACCGCTTGTAATTGATTATAAATTGCATCGTCCTTGTCTTGCGGTTCGTATAAATTTTGTTGCTTATGTGAATATACGCGTCTAGATAAGGGACGATAAGAAGTTGTAATGGAACGAGTTGAATAAACAGATGAAGAGTCGTGTTTTGTTCTTGGTTCCGATATACTAAGTACGTTAAAAATACTGTTTCCTCTTTGCTTTGACAATAGTGAGAATTAATGCGGGCTTAATTTTGGTATTGTTCATGTACGAGCACGGCACGATTTTTAGTTGTTTTCTTGTGAAATAAAAATTGTATATTAACTGTACAAAGTGTAGTTCTAATTCCGTTTGAAGGAAGTATGCTTGATAGGCGAACGTGTTTACTCGACCTGCACGTGTGTTTTACGGAACATTTGATGGACGGTTTTTATTGCTTACGCGTGCTTACTAATTTGTGGTTTTAGTTGTTTGTCTTGTGAAATAATAGTCGTAGAACTTGCTAAACTGACCGATTCTTTCTTTAGGATTAATGTGTGTGCAATCTAGTCTAGTGTCCCTTTGTTTTATCAGATTAGTGCATACTTTGGCTTATTTAAATACAGTGGATACTGTAGTTTCTACATTTTTCTAACACCAAAGAATCTAAAATAGATTATTGCTTGCGCAAATTTCGTTATTTGTGAAATATAACAGATTACCGGCTTACAAAGGTATTGGTTGAAGTTTCTTACTGCTTTTTGGGATGTTTATGAAAATAATATACATTTGATACCAGTTGAAATTAAACTAGTGCGGCATAATATCTCGAAATTATTGTCTCAGGAAATAGAATTAACAAGAAATTTATCAATGCTACATAGTTCCGCCGCGTGATGGTGTCTTCTGCTAACCCCAGTGAAATACGTAGGTGTGATTAGTGTAACGTGTGATAAGTTCCATCAACACCCTCACAGTCAAGGGTGAAGTGCTTCGTTAGTGCAGGACATCGTTGAATCCCACACTTCAGTTGCAAGGAAGCGTTGCTGAAGGACTTTTGTAAGTTGAACTATTTCCTACTGGTTATTACTTTAAATATCTATCCGTTGCTTTACCATATCTTTGTCGTTCTGATACCTATTACAATAGACTTGCATGCTATTTTAAAACATAGAAAGAAAAAAAGAAAGAAAGAAAAATCAATACTACTAAATTACTCATACCAATTGTGTCTTATCTATTTATCTTTTGTCAATATTTTATCTGATTTATGTTTAATTGGTGTGTGAGGAAACGTTTCTGCTACTCCCCAATATTACCTCACTTTGTGATAAAAATTTTTGTAATACTTTTACCGTTATTATATTATAGAGTTTATCTAAACAGTTTTTTTCTTACATTCTACAAAGTACTGAATAATTTAGACTTATCATTGCTGCTATGCTTATTCTTTTCTTTATTTCAGGTTTGCTTTACTTTTTTTTCTTGCAGATATTATCACTAACTCCTTACCGCCGCATACATTATATGTCAGTTTGCTTTCTACAACCCCCCACTCTCCGATGGAGCCCGGTCATTTCTTTGATTTTCTTCGTGTTACGCACGGCTACGAGCCAACGTAGCATAACTTTAGCGCCCGAACAGGGACTGCCACGAATAACGTAACATAAATTTTGGCGCCCAACTTGGCTGCCACGAATTACGTAACATAAATTTTTGGCGCCCAACGTGGCGCCACGAAAAAAAAACGTAACAAATTTGGCGCCCAACGTGACTGCCACGAATTACGTAACAAACAACATTGACCATTTTTTTAATGGGGCCATAAAACGTCTAATCTAGACGTTGAACATTGTAGGTGCAATGTAGTGGAAATGACAATAGAACAATTCCATTTATCTTAGAAAAATCTATACTCTCTACATCAGTAGAGAGTATCAACATGGGACTCATGATTATCCAATAACAGTAAGCATTTTCCTTCGACACTTAGTTTTGCCTGCATCTTGAAATATTCTAGAAGCATTATGAACTCTATTTCCTGCATCCAGTCACTTCCATTTCCAGCACCTTCCGATCCAATAGGACCATCTCGAATTATGTTATCTTGGAACCTCTTAAGAGGAATAACAAAAAATTGAGGTGTGTGACCTCCTTGTGCATTAATTGCGATAGCTACAATTACTAATCTAGCACGTTCGGCAGATGTTACTGCTCCCACGCGTTTAGTGCCACGTTTGGCTATAATGCGATTTGGCTTTTAAACCTAACACGTTACTTTCATACTCATATTATCATGTTACCTCCCCGTATATTTTTAAATAAAAAGACGTTATAACTGATAAAACTAGATACAATATTCAAAACTAAACACATCCATCTGTACAGTGATAATTGCACTAATAACTAACAACTAATTATGTCTATGTATGCAACACTACTACTATGTTTGATAAAATAATTGAAAGCAGAACAACTTACCTAATAATAAAACGATTGTCACTACGTTGTTACAGCTGTGCTGTTTGATGGGTATCAAACTAGAAATGGGCGAAATCGCTGCATGCATCGAATCACTTACAGAAGAACTTGTAAATGGCGTTTGTGTGAAGTATGCGTAGTGGTGTTACTTTCCACCATGTTACGTTTGTCCCCGGTCTTCCCTACTTATTTATTTAGATTATACTGTTGTTGGTCTTTCGAACCGGATAAAAATTTTTCTTTGTTTGGTTCCTTGTCTGTCGTTTTTTTTCCTTTTTTTCTTTCACCCCGACGTCTTTATTTTGCTAGGGGAGAATTTGTAACGGGCATTTTTAATAGTTAAACATTTTTCGCTTCCTTTCTGTTAGAGTGCTTAAAAATACATCTTTTCTTTAAGATCGCTAATTGTATAAAGTAAATACTTCAGAATAGTTCAGATTTGTATGCAATTTAACTTGTGTGTATTAATTTAAAAGTAGATAATGTGAAGATTGATTTTCATTAATAAATAATGGATTATTTGTAAATTGCTTTCCAACTTGTTGCAAGCGATAAACCGCGGTAATTAAGTATTAGATAAGATTGCGACATTTCACGTTTTGTACTTCCCTTATGTTATTATACCAGTTTAGATAAGAGTCGATACGCGGTTGGTATAACAACGATTGATATATCTACAGACGAGAGTTCTAGTTTGTCCTTTGTTGCTATATGTTAATTACGTTACGTTGTTAGTTTTCGTGCTTGGTTCTGATATATATTAATTACGTAAAAGTTACTGTTTGCTGTTTTGCTTTGAAACGAATAAACAGATAAGGAGTGTTGTTTTGTTCTTCGTTTCTATATGTGAAGTACGTTGAAAACATGAAAAACACGGCACGATTTTAGTTGTACTTTTTAACTGTAGAATGTGTTTACTCGACCGCACGGGTTTTAAGGTCATTGACAGACGGTGTTATTGCTTACGAGTAGCTTTACTAATTGTTTTTTGTTGCTGTGATACTGTGTTTCTGAATTTTCTAACAACAGGGAGTCTGGAATGGATCCTTACTTGTGCAAGTTTCGTGTTTGCGAAGTATGGCAAATTACCGGTTTACTAAGGTATTGTTTGAAGTTTCTCACTGCTTATTGGGATGTTTATGAAAATAATATACATCTGGACCCAGTTGAAATTAAACTAGTGCTACAGGATATTTCGAAATTATTGTCTTAAGAAATAAAATTTATCAACTACATAGTTCCGACGCGTGATAATGTCTGCTGCTAACACCAGTGAAATACGTAGGTGTGATTTGGTGTAGCGTGTGATGAGTTCCATCAACACCCTCACAGTCAAGGGTGAAGTGCTTCGTTGGTGCGGGACATCGTGAATCCCACACTTCAAATGCAAGGAAGCGTTCCTGAAGGACTTTCTGTAAGTTGAACTATTTCATACTTGTCATTACTGTAAATATCTATCCGTTTGTTTTGCAATATTCTACGTCGTACTGGTACCTTTTACCATAGACTTGCATGCTATTTTAAATAGAGAAAAAAAGGAAAGAAAAAAATCAATAATACTAAATTACTCATACCAATTGTGTCTTACCTATTTATTTACTGAATTACTCATATCAATTGTGTCTTACCTATTTATTTTTTTTTTAACATTTTGTCTGATTTATGTTGAATTGGTGTGTGAGGAAACGTTTCTGCTACTCCCCAATATTACCTCACTTTGTACTAAACATTTTTCTGTATTGTTTTTACCGTTGTTATATTATATAGATTATCTAAACAGTTTCTTTTTTTTCATTCTACATAGTACTGAATAACTTAGACTTTTCATTACTGCTATACTTTTTCTTTATTTCAGGTTTGCAGGACTAATCTTTTTTTTTTTGCAGGTTTACTATTCTAATTTCTTTTATTGCAGGTACTGTTACTAACTCCTTACCGCCGCATATATCATAGGTCAGTCTGCTTTCTACAACCCCCCCTACTCTCCGATTGAGCCGGGTCATTGCTTTGACTTTCTTTGTGTTACGTAGCATAGATGTTTGGCGCTCAACGTGGTTACCACGAAAAAAACGTAACATAGATTCTCAATTAAGATAGCTCGTTGTTCTAGTTGTACGTGTTACCTTGCATTATAAATTATTGTTACCTTCTTTGTTCTTCATCATTTAGCATACGATTATATTGCATATTACATAAAAACATCAATACGTCTAAAGCAGTGGGATACACTTTATAAAAAACGCAAGACACGACTAAAACAAGAAAATAAGAAACAAACGAAGACATTTCAATACTTTTTAAAACCTAATTTTGAGTATGCCCATTCCCACTGATGAACAAGTTGTTTCTTATGTCAGTTTTTTAGCCGTACGGCCCTTCCAACCTCTGACTGTTGTCGATGAATTTGATCCAGATCACCAAATTTATTTTTAAACACTCCAGCATGTCTACACGACATATCAAGGTCCGCCGCTACGTAATGTGCCAGGGAGTATTCCGATGGCACATCGAATTGAAACTCTTCCATGACCCCAAATTTCGCTTTGCCGGTGCCACTATACAGAGACATGAACCAGTTAAAGCCTGGTTAAGACCTACGTTCATCAAAATGTACAGGGCACGTTTTTGACGATAACCCACGCAAGATGTTATCTATTAAATGCTCGAAGGCGGCAGAAGTGTTGCAGAACCTGACTGTAAGTTGCCATAAACTAGGACCGATAGTTCTTGATTTTTGGGTTCCATATCCACTTGTCGGTACTAATCCTTTTGGTCACGTCAGCCAATCCTCTGTAGTTCACACAAAATCTTGTCGACACGTTTTTCTTCTTAACAAGTACACCAAGATATACCTAAGAGCTACCAGAGTGCTCGATATATTCTTGCCCCTCCATATCTCCAATCATTTTCTCAGCCTCTACACATTTGTCCAGTGGAAATCTTCATGGCTGCTATTTTATTTGCCACGCATCTTCTGTATATATTCTATGTTTGACTACTCGGTATTCCTAGCCGACCGTGAACTCGTCCGAGTACCTTCTGTTCAAGGTTTTAAGTCCTACCAGTTATTGTTGTGCAAGATGCTGAAATGGGTTTGTCAACTGGTTCAATTACTTCAGGAAACATTCGTTGGTGGATCATTATTTCTCAACACCGCCAAACCCTGCCACATGAACGACCGAAGAACACCGCCCAACCGTTGCATTCTTTTTCAACGTAGTATTGTAGTGATTGGCGTTAAAGATTCGAACAGGTACACCATCCATTATCTTGGTCAGAGCTTTCCCCACAAGCACGCCTTTACCGAGGGATTCGTGACTAATCGATTAAATAACGCGTACAAAGCCTTTCCGAAGAATATCATGCAACCCATCACTACACTTTCTGTTCTTCCTGGTACGATATCGTCATTCATCAAACAAACTCGCACAAACACGTCGTCTGCTTCGCAAAACTGCACCATCTCGTTCCCTACCCTCAAGACATCCTCTTTCATATCTACAAAGGATCCATACCATTCACAAGATAACTTCTTTGGTGATATTTGCTATTACTACATAATGGTTAAATAATTTGCTCCTAACTTCGACTTTTACGTCTAGCATTCTGTTTGAATTTCCGCACCAACCACGGTTGGAAAACGCACCGTCGCGGGTGACACTTAACCACTGTTACGCACTACATTCAGATTAGCAATTATCCAATGGATGTAGCAGTGGCGTAACTACGATTTTTGGGCCCCCCCGCAAAAATTTTAAAGTGGGCTCTCTTTAAAATGTATTACTTTTACTGGCTTATATTTAGCCATATTTTTAAATTATAGTACATGTAGAGAAGGAAGCAGTATAGAATTAAATACATATACTATATTAATCAAGTGCTTTATTAATTATAAAACCAAATTACATAAATTCAAACTTATAAGTTAATTAATATTAAATCTACATATTTATACGCCGCGCAAAATTATTTACACCTAAAAATTTGATACAGTAAAAAAACCTATGAGCTAGCAGACATTCCAAATCAAATTCAAAATTTTGTTTTTCTTGCATGTTTTGCTGCAAACGCGTTTATTGTATCCTCTATATTCATATTTTTGGCAGTGTCATGTTCTACTGCTAAGAGGGATAAATCGTCTAATCTATCTTGTGAAGTGCGGTTCCTAAGATAATTTTTAATAATTTTAATTTTGAGAAAGATCTCTCCGCACTTGCAACGCTAACGGGTAAAGTTAGGTATAACATTAAGGCTGTTATGGTGTTTGGAAAACTGCTAGAACCTGTAGATTTGGAAAGTACTAGATATTCTAAAATTGTAAGATACCGTTAACATTTTTAATTCATCACAAATAAGTCTATTATTCTTGAGTGTAGTAAGTTCTATACCTATAGCATCATTTAAATCTTTGTAGTAAAATTTTTGCAATTGTTTTGCCTTAGATAAAATATCGTCTGCAGTTAAATTCAAAAATACATTAGGTTCTAAGAAATTAAACTTTTCGTTTACATGAAAAAGCGATTTAAAACGATTCGACAGCTGTGAAATTATAATATCCATTACGCGATAAAATACATTTATTTTAAATTTAAATTCTTCATCATTAAATCGATAATCATTGGATAATTCATCGTAATGCTTTTTATTTTTGGTTGCCTTTTTTATAAATTCCGGTTTAATATTCCATTGCCCTGCAACTTTTGCTGCTTCCTCCTTGATGTTGGAATAGTTATTTCTTGTTTCCTTGAAAAATTTTAAAGTTTTTGAAATAAGAGAGTTATCTGATTAATATTCGCCTTTTCACTCTGAGCAGTTTGTGAGAGCTTGTTAAGCTCTTCTAGAATTTGACTTAAAAACACTTAAAAATAAAATTAAAATTATCTATGCTAGTTAATATTTGCTTTGCGTCATTTCGTTCATCTGTTTTTTTGATATCATAATAATTTTATTAAGAGACATTACTATATCTTTATACCGAATTCTTATGGCAGCTAAAGATTTTACTCGATCCGCCCAACGTGTCGGATTTAAGCGTTTCAATTGTGTGAAATTTTCTTTAAAACAGAAAGCCAATTCCATCTTACTATACTATTAGCAAAAATGTATATATGTTTTCTAAAAGTAGAACAAACGATTCTATTTCTTTTATACCTTTAACGGCATCATTTATGACTAGATTTAAGTTATGGGCACTACAGTGCATATATAAGGCTGCAGGCTCTATGTTTAAAATTCTCTTTTGCACGCCAGAATACGTACCGCTCATAACGTTAGCTCCATCGTAGCCCTGCCCTCTACATTTATTTATATCTAATTGCATGTTGGTTAAATTGCTTAATATAGTATTACATAGTCCTTCAGCAGATTGGGACTCTACTTTTGTAAAACCCACAAAAGTTTCACAAATATCTATTTTGGTTACCTCTCCCAAGCTGTCTTTTTAAAATCAATATATCTTACAATTTTACTTAATTGATCAATCTTAGTTATATCCTGTGTAGTGTCTATTATGATTGAGAAAAAGGAGCGGATCTAATTTTATTTAATAAAATATTTTTAAGTGTGCGCTTAAAGTATTAATAATATCGTTTTGAATTTTGGGGAAAGATATTTAATTGAACCTTTGGGTCGTTCAAGCACTTTTGTAATATAGGATCATAGTTACTAATTAAATGAACTAAACTTAAGAAATTACCGTTGTAACTGTCTTTTGAATCAGAAAAACTTTCTCTATGTCCTCGAAATGACAGCATGCGCTGGGATAGTGTTAAAGTAACATTGAAAAGTCTGTGTAAAACATTTTCCAAAATTCAGTTTCTTGTTTTAATAGTAGAGTATCTTTCTTATCTATGGTATAATTTTTTCCACATATCGTAAATAAAACAACAAGTTAAATGAGATTGAGCAAGCAAATGCTCTTTAATTTTTTGATAAACCCTGCCAATCATTAATTCCGGTCGTCCAACTTGACCTTACTGAAGCAAACAGCCAACATGGTTGACAATAAACACAATTTTTAATTTAGAATAACACAACCACCCATTTGAATTGTGTGGTAAGTTTAACGTATTGCTTTTATTTTCGCTTGCAGTTATTAAGTAATAATAGTGAACTGAAAACTTCTATTTTATTATCTTTAGGAAACGCACCATCTGGTCTACACAATCCGTAATTAATTATTTCTTTTCTTAAATTGTCATGTTGTAAAACATTGATTTTTAAAAATGTGCAAAATCGGTTGGATATTCTTTCGTCAGATCCATAGATAGTTCATTAAGTGAAAAAGTACTACTCACATTTACCTCTGTAATTGTAGTGGTATCTAGTTCCAAATTTCTATCGCGGCCGTCATTATGTGATGTACTTGCGCCCTGGGTGAGAGTTTTAAAATTGTTGACGACTGCTGTTCGTCTGTAGCAAAACTAGTAGATGCTACTGTCGAAAGCCCAATTTCTTTCATAGATTGTTCTTGTTTTCGGACTCTTTAGAAGTAAAAAGGAACTTATTTTGGAATCTTGCTCTTTGATTCTTCCAATAGTTTCCTTTTCGTTTTTTGCAGCGCCGCTTGTAGTGCTCATTGTATATTATTTCCTGCAATTTTGAATGAAATTAATTATAATGTAATTAGATAAGTAATAATTATTTAAAAGCCTTTTGAAATTACAAATAACACATACATACTTTGCTTTAAATGCTTTAATTAACAAAATATAAATGATTTTTATTGAATGCTTAAAGATTTATTTATATGTATTTCTCAGCGCGACTTCAACTATGATCAAATCAATAGTAGTTTAATAAAAATAGATATAAATACTTACGTTTAAATATGAAAGACCTCCTGTAATACGAACACAACACTATTGAGTAAAACGTACTGGAATGCTTTTTACTTCCTTTCCGTTATATATAATGCAGCTAATGCAAATACGTTGCAACCAGCTGACTAGAAACCACAAAATGAATTTCTTTCTAGTATTATATTTCTAGAAAGCGAAGGTTACTAAGCTACCTGCCATCCTGTGAATCTGTACTGTACAGACAATAGCCCTTTTATTCCTATTTAAAATCCCACAAACCAAACTAACCCTACTATACGTCGTTTAATAATGCTTTACCACTTTATACAACTTATCACTTAAGAATAATATAGACATCTTTGTTATTAAAGTTTACAGTCTCTTTCATCTGTTTATTAGCCCTTACAAAATAGGACAGAACGGATAGAAAGAAGAAAGGATGCAGGCTGCAGGTGGTGTTCAGTATTTATCTTAATTATTATTTCTTGTATTTCAGCAGTTCCTAGTAGTAACATCAAGAAAACGTTCGTTAACCTGCGGTTTCTGAATTATCTGCAATATTTTCTTGACCGTTTCTTACCTGCCAAATACGTTGAAGATGAATAAGTTGAGTTTATTATCGTTTGGGCCTTCTTGCACTTGGGGCCCCCCGCATAGCGGGGGCTGGCAGGGGTGTAGTTACGCCACTGGGATGTAGTATCAAACAAGAACTTCAGTCTTGCCGTTAAAATGTCCATATATGTAGTTGTTGTCTGCGTGCTTAGATCGTTAGATGCGGATGATGGTCTCCGGGGCAGAACCCCTGCAGTTTTGCTTGCTCCAGTTAACCCCTTTTAATTTCCTGGCTTCTTTACTTTCCTTTTGAGCTGTTTACATTTGGGTTGTATTTGATCAAACTAGCCACAATTTTAGAATTTGGGTCCCTTCCTCTTTGGTTAGTGTTTACGAAGTACCCGTCGAATCACCTCCTCTATGCTTGTTTGACCCTGCTCCTTAACGAAGCACCTTACATTGTCACTACCACGATGTAAAGCTTGTCTTGCCACTTCAAATTCCAAAGCATGAGCTATCATCAGCTATCGTCAACAAATGTCTGTACTGCCAGCTGTTTTAGAAAGCTATCTGATGCTGTTGGATAGGCTAGTCTCACAAACCGAGCAATATCTGCTTCAAACCCTTGCAAATCTTCTTTAACCTTCTGGTAGCGGTTTTTCAGTTCAGCATAGTACACTTGTTGCAGATGAGTTTCCGTACCTCATTTCCAGCCTTGATGTTAAAACTCCGTAGTTTCTTTGGTCATAATCCGTTATGGTCTGCAGAATATTTAAAGCCTTACCTTGTAACACGATTGCCTTTTCACTATCGTTCCAGCCGTTACCTCTTCCGACAGCCTCAAATAGTTTAAAATATGTCCGGCAAAGTGACTCTCCATCAAATGTGAGTGGTTTTACTTTAAACCTAGATGTCATTTAGCATTCTTGACATTCTTAAATTTTGGGACGTGCTATTGTATTACCGATACTGAGAGCTCTGGTACTTGCATTCTTAGGGAATTAATCCGTTCCTCCATCTTCAATACCTCATTTTAGATTTTACGCGAGTTTTCTAACTTTTTCTGTAAAACTCGTAGCTAGTTATTACGAGCTTTCTAATAAATCACCTAAAACTTAGTTTCCAATCCGCCGGAAAATTTAATTTCTATGTTTTCCGCAGATTTTGAAGTTTTCTGTATAAATTCCTTCCTCCGTTGACTGTAATTTTCTATTAATTATTGTTTCACCACTTTTGCATTCTTGTCTAATTGCGATGTTATATTTTTCTGTAAATTCACTGCGGTTTCGTTTAGTTTTTCCGCAAGATTAACGATATCCTTTATAATTTTTCTGTAACCTACGTGTTACTTTCATTTAGTTTCGCTGGGTCTGGTTCAGTTTCTCTATATTTCCTTCAAACTTTTTTTGCAAGGCTTGCAGGATTTTGGTCTTGTTTCTCTGTGTTTTTATAATTTTTCGAAATTTTTAGACAAGCTCTGTGCAACGCTTGACTTGAACGCCTTCGAGAAAGACAGCATTTCGCTACCGATTTCCTTTTTTTGGTTGCGAGTGACAGGCATGCAAATAGAAATCATTTAAAAGTCGTTAACCTTACTAGTTGACACCAGTGTAACAAATATTTTATTTGCCGCAACAACAGTTCTTTATTTTCCAACTGTTTGTGCAAATCTTTTCAACAGTTCGAAGTTACAATAGAATTTGTTGAAAGCTCACCTAAGAATTTATTTTTAGCTAATCTCTAACAGTATAAGTATTATTTTCTTAACGCTGCGATGCTATCTTTTTAACTACTATCGAAGCACTATAATTAATTATCTAAGCACTAATTATTAATTTATATTATTTCATATGACCACTACAGTAATTTATATAAGATAGGCCAATTAACAGTAGTTTATATCACATCACGACTTGCAAAGCTTTAATTTAGAACTGGTATCGTAATCAAAGCTTCAATCAGAACTCATCTTCGATGGCAGTTTATATATATATTCAAAAACCTCTAGACTATTCTAAAATATAGCAGCACGATGTAAAAACTCTAGTAGATTTTAAATCTGGACTCTCTAATTATAAGAAACTATGTACCGCGTGCTTCAAATACTTAGGAAAAGGATTGGGGACTTTTGGGTATGAAAAGTAAAACCGCTGTAAGAATTCTTCCAGATATACAATCTACAATTTCATATTTTCAGTAATGTTATATTTTAAAAAGTTAGAGTGGTATTTGCAATTTTGACTCGTACAAATTTAACCCTTAAGTAGAAGTTCAAGCGAGATTAAAATGCGGGTTGTGGATTTTTAGAAATGGTATGTCATGTACTGCAAACATTTTAACAGGAATTTTAGAGTGAGATAGAGCGTCAGAAGTAGTGTAAAAATTCCAGCAGAATTGAAATCACTAAGAATAATACCCCATGTATACCTTTAAGCCACGGAACAGTTTTCAAAATAAAGCACAGCGTATTTGTTTGTTTATACCGATTGGAAATTTTTTATAAAAATTGGTAATGGTTCTATGAGCATTCAGTTTTCAACTAATATTCGATATCCTCTTGTTTGAACTATTCTGAAATGTAGCCCCTAGGTCAATGGCAGCTCTTT
Source organism: Platerodrilus igneus (assembly GCA_036346225.1). NCBI lineage: Eukaryota > Metazoa > Arthropoda > Insecta > Coleoptera > Lycidae > Platerodrilus > Platerodrilus igneus. The sequence continues at coordinate 1,225,145 of JARFIW010001373.1, read as the reverse complement.
GTGTCTAAAATTACGTAAGGTCAGCAAGTCGCAAAAGACTAGATTTGTTGAGAGGTAAGTTTCAGAACCTAACAGGCCGGACTGCGGAGGTTCTAGAAGTGGATAAAATCTTCATTCTTCCTACATAATTTTGTAATATAGATTGACTTTGGGTGTATAATATACTTTCTGGAAGTACTATTGCACTAAGTTTATTTCTACCAAAGCATACAGAAATGCTTAATTCGTAAAAAGAGGCCATTACAATTTCGACTTATGTGATAGCAGTTGCCGTAGCTGAGTTTTAAGAATTTTACCACTTGGATTTTTTGGAATCGCTGGAACAAATTGGACACCTCCACGTAGACGCTTTTGAGGCGATACTTGCTCTACAACATTGTCATTCTAAAGTTTTGAGATAAATATTAGGTAAGAATCCTACCAGCAACGTAATTCTGCACCTCAATTTCAGTTAGAGCTTGTCCTGGAATTTTAACAACAAATGCAAGCGGAACTTCTCCTGCCAATTGATCTGGTAGCCCAATTACAGCGGCGTCTACAATTTTTGGGTGTTCCAATAGTATACCTTCTAGTTCAGCTGGTGGTACCTATAAAAAACTAAGACTTTTACTTCAACAACGAGTTAAAGGCACATACCTGAAATCCTTTATATTTAATTAACTCCTTTAACCTATCGACAATATAAAGGTAGCCATCTTTGTCGTAGTAACCTATATCGCCAGTTTTTAACCAACCTTCTGCATCAAATACATCTTTGGTGCTGTCAGCATCCCCAGCGTAACCTTTCATGATTTGTGGACCTTTAATATAGATTTCGCCTTTTTTTCCATAACCTAAAGGCTTTTTAGTGTTCAGATCTAGTATTTTCAGAGAACATTTCGGTAAAAGTTTACTGCCTAAACCTTTTTTTGGAGGAACTCCTGCAAGCGATATTGCAGTAACAGACGTAGCTTTTGTTAATCCGTAACCTTGTCGAATATGTTGGACCTTTTTAAACCTAAAGATTTATATTAACAATTTTTTCCAAATGCAATTTCTTGCTTGCCTTTTTAATATAAGTTCTTCGGTTGTTTTGCTTAAAGGAGCGCCTCCGCTAGTTATTTCCTGCATATGTGATAAGTCATAGTTATTCACCAGTTCAGTATGGGCTAAAAAATTAGCAATTGGTGTAGCAATAATCATTGAACTAATTTTAAAGTCCTGAACTGCCTGTAAAAAAGATTTTCCTTCAAATCTAGTTAGGACTGCGGCTGTTCCTCCACATAGTAAAGTTATTGAAAGAACAGTTAGTCCAATGGTATAGAAAAACGGCATTAAACATAATGTTGCACTTGTTCCTGCTACTGCATGAGTAAAATAACGTGGATCCCTAAAAATAAATGAAAGATTCCTTTACATTAAAAATGTCTTTAGTAGAGCATGCATGTGGATTCTAAATGGTTTTTGTAACCATATGGTATTTTGTATAAATTAGAATTTACAAAGACATTTTGTTAATGAGTTTACATTAGTATGAGAGGCACCAAGACCTACTGTTCCGTTACGACAGTAGTGACGACTGTAAGTGCAAATGTTCAAACCAGTAAGTACAGTGTGAGACGTCTTCGATGAGTCGGTCGGTAGCTTCCATGCAGTGCACACGCATGAACAATTAGCGTACTTCCGCATGGAATTTTACCACCAGAGGTGCATGGTGAAGTAACTACACAGAACACTGCAAATTAATAACTACTATCAAGTTCAGTACCTTTAATTTGATAATTTGACTGCTTTGTTTATCTTTCTATTTATTTATTGTATATTTTCGTACAAATGTGCCCCATAGGATATACATTTTCCAGTTACATAACTTGTGGTTCTTCGCTGATTCCAATAACCTTTTGAACCTTGTTCAGACAACAACAAAGAAACCCACCACCCTCTCTGTTCCATACCCCTTGAACTTGCTGCCTAACTTTACAATTACTTAATTGCAAGTTTAATAATATTCTGGGACAAAGTTAAAATAATTTTTATTTACAATTTTTTCCATTCTGAACGGACCTGCACCTTAAAGAAGTTCTAAAATACCAGAACGGGTGGAATGGCCTGCGTGTTTCAGTAAGCTATAGAGCCCAACTGTAGGTTTAACCAAATTAGTGGGGTTGTTAGTGAGGAACCAGACTAAGGCAGGTCCCCGAAAGAGGGCAACAGCTTTTTCGGTACTTAGAGTGGCAGAGACCATAGGAAGTGGTATAACATTTTAAGATACACTACTGCGATGTGGAAGACAACAGGAAACCACCACATTACTTCCCAAATACACAGCGTACAAGAATTGTTATTAAAAATGATGGCATCGTCTGTGGTAAAAAATTCCGGAGATAGAATACTTTCCTATTCGGATCTCCGGGAGGGGACGACTTCGGGGGTTGTGATCAAAATGTATAAAAAAAGAGTCGTGAACATTAAGCGAGTCGGAGCGTGGAATGTCAGAAGTATGAAGCGAGTAAATAAGCTAGAGAACTTAAAAATTGAAATGGATAGGAATCAGCAAAGTTAGTTTTAGGGTAATTCAGACATGATCAGAGGAAAGAAATTCTGGTGTGGAAATAGATATGCGAAAAAAGATAGGGCAACGTGTAATAAATACTTACAAAAAAACGAAATAGTAAGGGCAGTAGGAAAAGCAGACAGAAAGAGATAGAAGCTTTCGGGAATGTTGTGCTTCAGATGAATGAAGATGATACCATGGACAGACTAAGTTAATTACAAATTAGGATATAGAAAAAGTAGAGGAATAAAAAGATATCTCTGAAGAACAAAACAAAAGTAGAAGAAATAGAAGGGCATGATACGTTCTAAAGCAATTTTGAGGTATAGTACGGAATATATTACAAGCAGATATAGGAAAAAAGAAGTAAAGGTAGACCGAGATCAAACCTTCGCACGCAGATAGTGATAGATGAAGACTATGCAAATTTCAGGGAAATGTGTAGGTTAGTTCAGATTAAAAAACAAACGCGTCTAACCGGTTCCAGGACTGAACACCTAACGAAGATATGTATATATATATATATATATATATATATATATATATATATATATATTGAAGTGTACGTAATATCTAAAAGGGGATAAAGAGTATTTTGTTGTTTTAAGGTTGTGTATATGCCAAAAAAGCCAATGACCAGATCACGTAATTGTAATTTTTGTGTTTGCCGTACTTTACAAACGGTGAAGTATTTAAAGTAGATTGGTCAGAGTAAAAGTGCCAATACGTGAAAGAATGACTTGATGACGTGGGAAAACTCAGTATTCAAGGATTTATACTAAGTCGTACGATGATAATCCATAGAGTGTAAATTTTCTGATCTAAAAACCGGGTGCGTCTGCGTAAGTTCCACTGTTCACAACACATGGCCAGGGTTATATGTGAAACATTTCGGCACATATTTATTAGAATCAACCTTTCGACAAACTTGTATTATCAAAATTTTATGTGAAAGTACTATATAAAAAGGGGTTTTAAGTGCGACGCGATCATATTCGCAAATGATCGAACAGTTATTAATATAATCACAAAGTGTACAAATATAACTGATAGGTATTAGTGACACAACACTAGTTGTGACGATATAATTGGGATAATTGGGATAATTGGGATTAAGAAATGTATAAAGAATAGGCATAATAATTTTGAAGGTGGCGGTATCACCTAGGTGAAAATAATAATGGAGAACGATTTGAATCTTTTTGGTAGAAAGACGTGTTTTGATAAAAATGTACTAGGTTTGAATAATTTAAAGTCAAAATAAAATCTTTTGGGCCCTAAAGCATTTGATGTCAATTAGAGAAGAGTATAGAGAGTCAGAGGGAACATTACTAAGGAAGAAGAGTGCAAAGTTAGTGGTGTAAAAATTAGAAGATTAGATATTGGAGCGGTACCGACAGAGGAGTTAATAAGAGCTGGAATTTATAGTGGTTTGGATTGAGGTGAATAAGGGTTGGAGTGGATTTATAAGGCCGAAGGAAGACGAGTTAGAAGTGATTTGGGTTTTACATGCGATCGAAAGGCATTGGGTGGAAAACTTTATACAGCGGCACAGAATTTGAAAGAGCAGGTTAAAATTGGTATTGGATTGTATATTGCTAGATTGGAAGAAGTGGTTGAACAGAACGACGGGATAAGAAGAATAAAATTAGCGAGGGGAAGTTAAAAGTAGAGGTTTTCTAAATTCTAAATTCAGTTAACTATTTATAGATTTGGGTGGAAAATAACAGAAATTATATCAAAAACCTGGTGTGTGGAAAGCCAAGTAGTCCATGTGAAAGTGGAGCGTAGTGTGAAGACACAGCCGGATACCGAGATCGTTAGCCTGAGTTAAGAAAAAGGCCTACGACTAAGGATAAATCGGGTGAGTACTGTGTTTTTCGGATCGTCAAAGTCATTTGGTAAGTTTATTTGAATTGGCACAAGGCTACGCGGATCTGTTTGTTTATTTGGTATATACGCATAAAAAAGGGTTACATATACTAAAATTAAGGTAGTGCTGTTTGGTCGGTGTCGTGACCATCTACATATCACCGAACCCACGGTAGGTAGGTGTAGATACCCTGAGAAAAAGAAATTTTAAATAGTCGAGGCACACTTATATAAGTTTTTTTTTAGACCGACCACATATATTTAAAGCACGTAAAATAGTCAAAAATTTTCACACTATCAAGTAAATAAAAAGTATATAAAAAATATTTAAATCAAAATAAGTGGCAAACCCAACGTAAGGCTCGAAGAAATATTAGTAGAATAAGGGACACCAAAGTTAGGTGGGGCCCGTAGTAAAATTTTACAGGAGAAAAGGAGTTCAAAAAGAAAGGTAGCAGAGATGACAGACGAGGAGACCAGACATATAACAAGGTCAGGAAGGATATACGGAATCGACGCGGAAATTGCAGCACAAGACGAGGGGCTAGATGCAGGGGAGATGCCCAGGAAACGGAGGCGAGACATGTAGATCCGGAGGTGATAAATATAGAAGCGGACAAGGCGACGGTAGAGGAAATCAAGGTGGCTGAAACGGCTGGAAATCAAGAAGTTATGCGCTTTTTACTGAGTCTACAAGAACAATTAAAAAACGATTTTAAAACATCACACACTGAGTTAACAAACAAAATTGACAAGTCACAAGCCAAAATGACAGCAAAGATGGACGACGCTCATGCGTATTTACTGGCTTCGATTCAAGAGGTAAGGGACGAGCTCAAGGCTGAGTTACAAGAAAAGTTAGACCGCGTAGACGACAAAATTGAAAATACACGGGTACAATTTCAGGGAGAGTTGAACGCAGCAAGGACTGACATTAGGGTGGAGGTTAAGACACGTGTGGAAGCGGTTGAGGAGATCATGATCAGCGAATTTACAAATTTGAGCGGTGAGATACAAGCATTGTGACAAGTAGCATACGACCGACTATAGGAATTTAGGACAGACGCTTGAAACGCTACAACACGAAAATTTTAACACTAGGACACAACTTGACGCAAAACTTAAAGACAACGTGACGACATTAGAAAGCAGGGTTAGCGGAAAAGTTAGACAGCTACAAAACAGGTTAGACGACCTAGAAAGGAGACACGGGGGGTCGGACTACGGACACCAAATTCGACTAAACAGAGACGTTTTACCGAAATTTGAAGGACGACGGACAGAACAACCGATGGGGTTTTTGGACAAACTGGACGAGATTGTAGAGACAGAAAACGAACTGACGAAATTACAAATAGTGAGGGCGACATTGACAGGCAACGCGGAAAAGTGGCACAACATCATGCGACGACAGTACAACACATACGCCGAGTTCAGACGAATGTTTATTGAACAATTTTGGAGCAACACGCACCAGACTAACATAAGGACTAACTTAATCACAGGACATTACAGTAAACTAAACGAGTCCCGCGAGGAGTACGCCATAGACAAGGCACAACATCTGACACCGAAATTGGGGGAGGACGACATCATACTATTACTTGCGGGACATATAGAGCCGGAGGTGACAAAGGTAGTTGTGGTGCAAAACGTAAAGACCTTACGAGAATTTCTAGGGGTGATGAGGAATTTTAACTTGGCGACAGCACTAGAGACAAAGACGCGTGGAACTGATTGGGAAAAGAGTCGGGGGTATAATGACGAACACCGACGACAGGCGTACCACAACGAACACAGACAAAGCCACAGACAGGAGAGTTTCAACAACGGACATCGTAACCATTGGGGACACGACGGCAATAGACGCCAGCATTTCAATAGAGAATACCGGGGAAACGATTACAGGGAACAAAATAGGTACCAGCACGGCGACAACACGTGTAATGGCCGTACTACTGTGGGCGGAACGCGTGACGGATACAGCCGGACTGACAAGAACATAAACGTCCAACATATAACGACCAGCGCTGCGATGAATGACCCAGACAAGATAGAGGTGGTACAAGTGCACGAAGCACCACCGACCCAAAAAAAGGCCAATTTTCTAAAGGCAGAGTTGTTAGGTTTAGATATAGATCTAGGTTACAGTTTAAGTGATTTATTGTTGAATAATTATACAGTTAATAAAAGAAATTTGTTGTTTATTAATATTAGATTAAGAGATTGTTTATATGTTGCTTTAATTGATAGTGGTTCACAGTTGTCGTTGGTAGATGAAAAAATTGTAATAAAATATGCAGGGTTTTTAAAAGAACGAATGGTAACTATTGATGGGGTCAATTTATGGTCGGCGATGAATCAAAAGGTTAACGACGATTTATAAGGTAGTCCGTGTACCGATATTTGTAGGGAATAAAAATGCAGGGAAGCTGAGTTCTTGGTAACAAAGGGGTTACAGTTAGATTTTATATTAGGGATGGATTTTATAGAAGGTTTTGGATTGAAAATAGATGGAAATGATAGATCGATTCGTATATTAAATAAAGATAAGTTATGGGTGGTGCCTACGGTTAGTTCGGAATATAGGGATGGAAATGATATTGATAAGTTAGGATTAGGAATGATAAGGGCAAGTAAATATAGACAGGTTGAAGTGATGTTATGTAATATGTTTGCAAAAATAATTGTTGAGAGACAGATAGGAAAAGTGAGTGATGATCTTAACGAAAAGCTGGAGAATTATTTAATAGATTTGTAGGGTTATTTAATGAAGAGCCGAGATTTGCGAAGCGATATACGCACAAGTTGGAGGTCACGGAAGACGGCGGATTTTGTACCAAGGTGTATTCAATTCCGTTTGCAATTAGAAATAGGGTTAAAGCCGAGATTAGTAAGATGTTAAAGGAAGGAATCATCGAATCAGCGAAGACTCCATATGTGAACCCGGTTGTTATTGTACCTATACCTAACAAAAAAGATATAAGGATTTGTTTGGACGCGAGGAAGTTAAATTCAATTACGAAAGCTCAATACGAACAACCTCAAGGGTTGGAAAATTTGTTCTACAAGGTGTATGAGAGGAAGATTTTTAGCAAGTTAGATTTAAAAAATTCATTTTGGTTGATTCCGTTGCATGATGATAGTAATAAATTTACGGGGTTTAGTATTGAAGGGGAAATTTATATGTTTTCTGTAGTTCCATTTGGGTTAAGTAGTTTTTCAGCAGCACTATAACAGGGGAACGTCGTGGGCGTTTTCATTTAGAGAATTTATACTCATATAAAATTGCACAAGATGAGGGGTTATCATGATGAGAGTTCATTAGACGGATAGTTTAAATTTGTTTTTTTTATAGTGCAAGTTGTTATATAGCGTATTTGAACAGACGTGAAAGATGATGAAATTAGGGGTTGTGTAATAATTAATCTATAAAATGCGTGGAGTGATTTTAAATAAAACTAGAAATTTTTCACATCACCAGAAGATTTATAAAGACCGACGAAATTTCCACTTTTATATAAAATCAGTGGGGTCTATGAAGTGTACGTAATATCTAAAAAGGTATAAAGAGTATTTTGTTGTTTTAAGGTTGTGTATATGCCAAAAAAGCCAATAACCAGATCACGTATTTGTAATTTTTGTGTTTGCCGTACTTTACAAATGGTGAAGTATTTAAAGTAGATTGGTCAGAGTAAAAGTGCCAATACGTGAAAGAATGACTTGATGACGTGAGAAAACTCAGTATTCAAGGATTTATACTAAGTCGTACGATGATAATCTATAGAGTGTAAATTTGCTGATCTAAAAACCGGGTGCGCCTGTGTAAGTTCCACTGCTCACAACACATGGCCAGGGTTATATGTGAAACATTTCGGCACATATTTATTAGAATCAACCTTTGGACAAACTTGTATTAACAAAATTTTATGTGAAAGTACTATATAAAAAGTGATTTAAGTGCGACGCGATCATATTAGCAAATGATCGAACAGTTATTAATATAATCACAAAGTGTACAAATATAACTGATAGGTATTAGTGACACAACACTAGTTGTGACGATATAATTTGGTGTTGGGATTTAGAAATGTATAAAGAATAGGCATAATAATTTTGAAGGTGGCGGTATCACCTAGGTGAAAATAATAATGGAGAACGATTTGAATATTTTTGGTAGAAAGACGTGTTTTGATAAAAATGTACTAGGTTTGAATCATTTAAAGTCAAAATAAAATCTTTTGGGCGCTAAAGCATTTGATTTCAATTAGAGAAGAGTATAGAGAGTCAGAGGGAACATTACGAAGGAAGAAGAGTGCAAAGTTAGTGGTGTAAAAATTAGAAGATTAGATATTGGAGCGGTACCGACAGAGGTGTTAATAAGAACTGGTATTTATAGTGGTTTGGATTGAGGTGAATAAGAGTTGGGGTGGATTTATAAGGCCGAAGGAAGACGAGTTAGAAGTGATTTGGGTTTTACATGCGATCGAAAGGCATTGGGTGAAAAAGTTTATAAAGCGGCACAGAATTTGAAAGAGCAGGTTAAAATTGGTATTGGGTTGTATATTGCTAGATTGGAAGAAGTGGTTGAACAGAACGACGGGATAAGAAGAATAAAATTAGCGAGGGGAAGTTAAAAGTAGAGGTTTCTAAATTCTAAATTCAGTTAATTATTTATAGATTTTAGTGGAAAATAACACAAATTATATCAAAAACCTGGTGTGTGGAAAGCCAAGTAGTCCATGTGAAAGTGGAGCGTAGTGTGAAAACACAGCCGGATACTGAGATCGTTAGCCGTTAGCAGTTAAGGAAAAGGCCTACAACTAAGGATAAATCGGGTGAGTACTGTGTTTTTCGGAGCGTCAAAGTCATTTGGTAAGTTTATTTGAATTGGCACAAGGCTACGCGGACCTGTTTGTTTATTTGGCATATACGCATAAAAAAGAGTTACATATACTAAAATGAAGGTAGTGCTGTTTGGTCGGTGTCGTGACCATCTACCTATCACCGAACCCACGGTAGGTAGGTGTAGATTCCCTGAGAAAAAGAGATTTTAAATAGTCGAGGCACACTTATATAAGTTTTTTTTAAACCGACCACATATATTTAAAGCACGTAAAATAGTCAAAAATTTTCACACTATCAAGTAAATAAAAAGTATATAAAAATAAATAAATCAAAATAAGATATATATATATATATATATATATATATATATATTTGTTATGTATGGTTGTATTTAATGAAATGATGCTTTAATACCCGAGTGAAAAAATAATAGGTGCAACCTGTAATGTGGTGTTGGTCTTTAAATGATTTAAATAAATACCTTTTCAAATTCACTTATGCCACGGCTTTTAGAAACTCTCTCAGGGAAACTGAATCTAGTATCTAAACTCTGTAAGGTGACGTGGGTTCCTTGTCCCCTTACAGGTATTGAAACACATGCGCCTAAAGCGTATGAGATCAAAATCACTTAACCTCTCTTTTGTGCTTACGTATTGTGATTAGACAAAGATTGATAAATCTATTCAGCAATTTTTAATCTAGTTAGCGTTTGAAATTTAAATTATTCCAAATTACTTTAATATGAAGTGTTGATAAAAATAACTTAGATACCTACAACTCCGTTGAATGTGTCTGGGTGTACAGGGGTTGGAAACAGGATACCACAAAGTTGCCTCGAACGCTCTCAGTGAGTACCTAATAAAAGTACGTTTTAGTTTATGTACAATAAGGTTTTTCCTATAGTTTTAGGTTGTACAATTGAATACTACTTCAACCACTATATGCTTTAATTGCTCTATAACTACGAACACTTTAATACTTCACCAAATAACTGATCTGCAATTCAAAAACTGCTGCAAAATAATTCACTATACCAGCTGCAACTCTTTAACCACAACAAAGGATGCCCCGATGTTGGTATATTTGAAATCTTCCTTTTGTAATTAATTTTCGTCGTATAAACCTTTCACTTTCTTGTTATTATATTGAAATAAAATGCATGCACTTTAACATGTATATTAATTTTGGAAAATTTTTAAGTACAAGCTCTTAAGCTAACAACAATTATTCAGTGTACAAAAAATTTTTATATTCCAACTTTTTCAAAATTTTCTTATTAATTACTTTTTAAACAACTATCACCTAGGACAACAACAAAAACAAAAACTTATCTCTAGCCTACTAACTAATATTACATAAGGGATGCATTCAACATATTAAACTTAATTCTACTTAGTTACTATTTTAGAACAGCTTTGATATTTTTACATTTTATTTTGACATTTCATTCTTATTAATTTTTATTTTGCTTTATAATTAAAATGTATTAGACGTATTTCATTTTAGGTAAATCAAACTTATAAATGGCCTAAAGTATCTTGCACAAATTACAAATGATAATTTTAAAGACAAAACCTATACACATTCAATCGAAGATACATTAGATACCCTTCGTATATGCAAACAATGGAAAAATGCTTTTTTAAACCTCAAACGCTGTATCACTAGTACATAATATTCTATAAATGCATTCAAACAAGTAATTATTCATCAATCTTTGTTAACCGTAGTGTTTTTAACTTTTAGAATAGCTTGATAAAAGTGGTAAATTAATGTTTTTATCAGTAGTACTAACAACTACCTTTGTAGACCCTTTTGATAATGTCAAATGCTAAAATATATATATATATATATATATATATATATGAGAATTTATGAGAAATGATTTTTTCAGCAACGTACCTTTGTAAATAGTTTGAAAATCGCATTTGTAATAAAAAATTTCTAACGCTTAAAATATATCAATAAATTTATATAGCTCAAAGTTACATATCGTATGAACCTTTCTATTCTGTAAAAACGTTATAATATTAAAAACATTTGATACTTCAAGGTGACATGATGAACGTTCAAAATATAATTTAATATAACAGACAAAGCAGCTAAGGTGTTTAATCTGTCGTAACTAGCGTGTTATACAAAAGAATGATATACAAAAGAATATAGAACAGATTTACAGTATAATTGTTAAACATAAAATAACTTCCAAAAATGACCTATTAACTTAATTATTAAAATATTCTTTACCTAATCTTTGTTAAAATTTACAGATAGTCTTTTTAAAAGGTCATAATGATTCGAATTCTGACCTCAAAACTTTCTGGTAAATATCCTTACAAAAAAATATTATATAAATTTGACTTATTCTTCTTTAAATTCAAATGCCAAAATACTCAAATATCTGTTACAAACAAAGAAATCTAAAATTAATACTTGCAAAATCTAATAGCGATGATCCGTTTCGCAATTAACGTTATTAACTACCTCCTGCTTTCATTTAAAATTGATGTCAAAAGCACAGCTTACAAAATTTTTTATGTTATTGAAAATTTCCATTTAGAACGTCAGTTACCAAAAGTGCATTTTCCATTTTAATTAACTTTAGAGTAGCTTTCGTATCGAAAAACATTAAACTTTTATTGTGTTTGTACAAATCAAATAGCTGTATTTAACAGCTTCCATATTTCAAACTATTGAAGCGTATAAATTTTATATCGTAAACTAATTTACGGCATCTAAACCTGTTTAAAATTGTACATGACGAATTGCAAATTAATGAAATTTTTTATGTTTTATCTCGTAAGTTAAAACTCTTACATATTGCTTGTTCACGTGAGTTAATGAATGAATGCTCTATAATAAAGTTCTTCATATATATACAAATTATCTAACTATGCCATGGTTCTACAGAGTTTTCGCATTTTAATTCAAATCTTAGTCACATACGTGGTGTAATATTTTCAGGAATTCCACGGTTTTAATAGCCTAATTAGTCTCAAACCGCAGCCGGCGAATGACTTACAAACATAGCAAGCCGTTGCCGATATGTCAGATTTACGGAGTTGATTTTACGCCGAATTCTATCCTATGGTAATGCGAAAACTAAAAAATCGATTTTATTGCCTTTTTAATAATAACGCGAGTGCTATGAATAAACATTTATTTATTATTTAGGTATTTCAAAGCATTTCTTAGGATTTTACATATTTGTCTAGATTAATGAAGAATGTTCCAGATTTGTTTCATTTAAAACCCTAAATGAGTTTAAGTATCACATCTACACACATAATTAATAAAGGGATGTCTATATTTTGCAAATCCAGTAAGATTTGTATTCTTAACAATTGTAGAAAGAAAATAATTGCTTTTACGGTAAATAAGCGTGTTTCTATACACAAAATTATTTATTTAATGCACGAAAAGTGCAATTTCATAATAAATAAATGGCTTTAATCTAAGTTATTCTTAGTACTTTTGATGAGAGCTTCGTTTATAAACCCTTTATCAATGCAACAAATTGATATTGTTTTCACACGGATGTATTAATTGGCTTAGGATTTATCTCCTAAAATAATTACTTACATACCCGGGAGTCAATTTAGATAATTAACGCTTCAATTTGCTAAACGCAATAAGATTGATATGTTTTTTCGCGGGTATTCTAAATGGCGCTTTATTTACAATACGCTTTAATTTATATACAAGGTGGAACAATAAATCTTCGAAAATTTCAATTCTTTCCAGATTCTTTCTATTCCGGTCGACTTTATTTATAGGATTTGGGTTCCCATAACCTCTCGTGACCTCTTTATCACGTGAAAAGTTCAGGAAAGAGAATTTTGTTCTGGGTTTCAATGAAGTAAAAATCTGCACGCCATGCGCGTAAAGGGTATAATGAATTTAATTAAAAATTTAATAAATGAACTTAGTGCAATTTTCAAAATAATACAAAAAGCTATTTATCAAATAGCTTGAAATGGTGGTACTTTAAATATAATAATTTTAAATGGTGGTATTTTAAACGGTAATCTAACATATAGTAATTTTAATTGATGGTTGGAAAAGGTGGTAACTTTGTATAATAGATAGAAATTAGACTAATTTTAAATATGAGTCAGAAATTAAAATTATTTTAAAGAATGGAAATAAATTTTGGTTAAAATATACGCGATAATCCAAACAGAAACACTACTTGTGCTGTTTGGAGTACCAAGGACAACAAAATATGGCTTTACATTCTGTAAATAAGGTCTGAAATTTCACTCTAGTTTAATGTTTTATGAATATTGATATTTTCTGATGATATTTGAGTAGTAATTTTTGTATTATGAATATTAATTATAGTGGGTAAGGTGAATTTTATACTTATTTAAAATCAGGCCCTTTTAATATTAATTTTTATGGAGATTTTTGTGCACAAACCGTTAGCTATATCATATGTAAGCTAAATTTTTATTCCGCTGTGTAGAAATAACGAGTTCATCAAGCTTCATAGAACTTGCATCATTTAAAGGATAAAATAACGTTGATAAAGTAGTTAACATTATATTCTTTTATATTAAATTGGCGTTTTTCTAAATTATTGGTTAGAAATAACTTGTCTAATGAATGACGCATTTAAAACAATTGTACATATGTTGCATTAGTTATAACTATTTGATAATAGAACGTCAAATCTGGAAATTCTACAAATTTTACAAGAAGTTTTTATATCTACCATCTGGGAAGAATATCTTTTAAGAGCTAGCAATCAAGGGCATTCTACAACATTTTATTGGCTCGTAACTAAAGAGCGGAACCTTGTAATACCTTCTATTTGTCGTCCCACCTTTCTATAGGCACCTAACTCAACGGCGACGTTTTTCAGCACTTTTTATTGGCATCCCAACTAAGGGGCGGTGTAACATCATTTATGTACAAATTACTAGGGATTTTTAGTAATTGAACTTATTTCTCAATTTGTTGCGGAAAATAGTATATAACTTTGATTGCTATTTGTTGCGTATAAATAAGTGTATGTACTTGATCATATATTTGGAAATGCTAATTTAATTCTGCATATTTTATAATACTTCCAGATAGTTGAGTATTTAATAAATAAAAAATGAATACTCACGTAAAGAAAATTAAAGTGACATTCAAGTTGTAATGAGTTATCATAACTCCTTTTGGCAATCCAGTTGTTCCCGATGAGTAAAGGATAAGAGCAACCCTCTGAGGATGTACATCAACTGCTTCAAAACCTTCGTAGGCTATGGAGTTTTTAGCAATAAAGTTGTCCATTGACTCGATATCTCCATCGGAACTATAATCACCAAGTACAATAATTTTCTTTAAATATTTCAGTTCCTTTTGAGTCTGTATAATTGACTGTAACGATGTTGTCGAACAAAATATTATAGACGGTTTTGAAATATGGGCCACGTGTTTAATTTCTCCTACAAATTTACATAATTATTTTGTTCTATAATGAGAAACTTACGTAAGGTGTAAAGCGGATTGTATAATGTCACCGTAGCGCCTAAATAAAAACTGGCAAGTACAGGAAAGATATAATTTATATTGTTTTCACTTGATATTGCAATTACGTCGTTTTGTGTAATTCCCCATTTCTGTAGACTATGTGCCAAGATGAGGCTGTGTTCAAAGAGTGTCTTATATGAAATATGTTTTCGGGTTATGGCATCTACCTGTAATTATATTAAACACAATTAGATTTAGCGATTGTGCCTGAAGTTTCTAATACAATTTTCTTGTATAAAGGAACAACAAAGTTTGTTAAAGGAAGATCTTTATCGTCCATCAATTGCAATAACTATAGATTATAACCTTAACCCCCTATTTAGATATAAAACACCGGGTAATTAATATTAATTAAACATTTATCCCAGTAGTCCTACACAGAGGCTGAGGTTTTGGATCTCGGTGTGGGTTTTGTGGCTCCTTCATGCTGCTCGCTGGGGTGCTGACGATACGAAATCAGGAAAAAGGTAAGAAGATGGAAACCTCTCACCGATACTGTCGAAACACTCGCACGTCGGCACTCCACGGACGACTGTAGGAAAGTGACCGGAAATATGCTATATTATTTCTCACATATATGTCTACCACCACCACCACCACCAACCGAGGTTTACGCACTTTCACGCGCGTTGGTTAGAACCAAACCGTTCCAACGTCAGGATTGTCATGTCAGCATACTCGCCGACCACAAAGATTAGTCAATGTCTTAAATATCTGTGTGAACCTCAACTTGGTGTGGTTTCTATAAGTTTTAGTGTTCCGTCATGCAAGATTATAAATTATGTTTTCCCGCAAATAAATTGTGCAAAGACTTTATTCGTAACCTTAAGTGTATTGTGTGCGTGTGAGAACAATGCAGCGCGAACCTAAAGTCGACGCTATCTATTATCATTGACATTCACTCTTGGAACGTTGTGACTATATACGTGCACACGAAGAAACATGTTTTCCAATCAACAATGGCAAGTGCCTTTACATCATGTTAAAACAAGGTATTTATCCTTTATTATATCTTGCATTCATATAGTTACAATTGTGATTAATCAAGCTCGTATTCTTGTATAACAAGGTGTTCCACGAAACCATAAATATCGAGGTGGTCCTTCAAGTAATTAACTTTATTTAACTAATACAGATTACCTTATATAAAAACACCACTAGTTATCATTTCTATCCTAAGTCTAACCAGTTAGCTTTATGATTGTTGTCTGCTGGGAATTTCCCCACGCAGAATTCTAAAAGTCTCCAAACCTAAATTAATACAATATTGTTGGGGCTTTAAAATAAAACCATTGAGTTTCAAAAAGAAAAATAAAAAATGAAAAAGACTCTGTACAAGAGCTTACACATTCACGTGAGGCTTAACTTTTGTCTATAGGCGTCATTGGGTTTTTAAACCGTAGCAAAAGTTGCGATACCAAAAAACGGAAATGAAAACCCACCCGATCTTAAGACACACGGGCGCACAGGTCTTGCATGCGGGCGCACCGACCGCAGAGATTCCGTCGGAGGCATGGTACTTACTTATTACTACATTAACTTCACTAGCGATCTAATTACAAAATTGTTTTCTTTCACATTCATTTATGAATGCAAATATCCATTCCGAAAGGACCTGCACCTTGAAGAAGTTCTAGATTACTAGAAGAGGTGTAATGGCTTCCGCGTTCTAATGATCTAAAGAGCCAAACTACAGGTTCCGCAAAATTAGTAGGGTCTTTAATGAGGAACCAGACTAAGACAGGTCTCTGAAAGAGGGCAGCGGCTCTTTCGGTACTTAGATTCGCAGAGACCATAGAAGTCGGTATTGCATTCTACGATACACCACCGCAATGTGCAAGGCAACAGGAAACCACCACATTACCTTCCTAATACACAGCGCACTTAAATTGTATTTTGGATATCCGAGAAGGTACTACTTCGGAGGATGTGATCGGAAAATTTAGAAAAAGAATCGGGAACATTCCACGAGTCGGAACGTAGAAAGTTAGAAGTATAATGTAAGTAGGTAAGCTAGTGAACCTAAAAGTGGAAATGAATAGGTTAGCACTAGACATAGTAAGGATTAGCGAAGTTCGGTGGCCAGAGGCGGGGAATTTTTGGAATGGAGACTTTAGGGTAATTCGTGCAGGATCAGAGGAGGGAAATTCTGGTGTGGGGATAGTTAAGCGAACGACTGGGCACTGTGTGAGAAACTACTGACAAAAGAACGATAAAGTGCTCATGTTTAGATTAGAATCTAAACCAGTAAATACAGTAATACTACAAGTATACATGCGCACCTCCAGTCACGGTGAGGAAGAGGTAGAAGCGATCTACAAAGAAATTGAAAACAAACTAAGAACCGTCAAAGGACATCAAAATTTAATAATTACCGGGGATTTTAATGCAGTGGTAAGTGAGGTTAGGAAAAGAGCGGTAGTAGGTTTATTTGGTCTAGACACGAGAAACGACAGGAGAAATAGGTTAGAATAACAAAAACAATTTAATCATCACAAACACATTATTTCAACATCATATTAGAAAACGATACACATGGAAGATGCCAGGGAAAGAGGAAGACATTCTTATTAGGCAACGGTTTAGGAATCAAGTAGAAAACTACAGAGGTAGATATAGACGCCGACCACAAAATCGTAATTATGAAGACCGCTTTTAAATTAAAAATTTGAAAAAGGAATGGAAAAAGCACTTTGACTTTGAGAAACTAAAAGATAAAGATATGCACGAAAGATTTGAAAAAAGTTAAATGAATTGCTGATAGATATCGGAAAAAATTTCAGATACTAAGGAAGTAGAAACAAAGTGGAATAACATTAATTCCAGCTTAGACATGGCGGCCAGAGATATTCTAGAGTATACACAAAAGGAAAATAGGAAACCATGGATAACAAAAATTATCCTGGACAAGCAGTAACAGAACGTCTCTTCCAACTTGTAAGACAAGCGAGATACCCAAAGATTTTAAACGCAACATTATAGTAACTATACCAAAAAATAGAGGCACAGATAGATGTGAAAATTTTCGAACAATAAGTCTGGCATTACATGTGATTTTCCAATGCTCCACCCGAAGGTACTACATTGGCCAGGAATCGAGTTTTTTTTACCTGGAAAATTTGGAATTTTGCCAAACCCTTGCTGTTCCAAGCAAGGTAGGGATCTTTAACGTGCGTGACAACACTCACACACGGGACCTCCATTTTACCTCTCATCCGAATGAGGGTGTATTTTTGTGAAAAATGCTCGCCTAACATTTTTCAAGCTGTGTCGGGATTCGAACCCAGGACCTTGAGCGTAGTAGTCACACACATACCACTACGCCACGGAGCCGCCAATAAGTCTGACAGCATACGTGTCAAAAATATTAATTAGAATTGTGCAAAGACGAATGGAAAAACTAGCTGAAGAAATACTAGGAGAAGATCAATTTGAGTTTAGGAAACAGGGGAACACGGGATGCTATTTTAGCTCTGAGAGTAATAATGGAGAAAACAACAGAAAACGATGAAAGCGTGAATATAGAGTTTGTAGATCGGGAAAAAGCATTCGACAATGCAAAATGAAAAAAAAATGTTCTAAATACTCAAATAGATTGGAATGAGTTTTAGGAATAGACGGATAGTACGTAGCTTATATGAAGAGCAAACAGCGGTTATAGAATTAAAGCAGGAACGTTGAGAAGTAAATATTAGGAAAGAGGTAAGACAGGAATGTGCCTTATCTCTATTAATTTTTGCTTGTTCATTGAAGACGCAATGAATACTGTCAATTGCAGGAAAACATTTGGAATTAATATGCAGTGACAAAAGATTGATATGCTTAGATTTGCAGATGATATAGCGGTATTAGCATCTAGCAAAAAAGAATTAGAAGCTGCTCTTAATGAAATGGAGACTGTTCTAATAGAGAGATACCGTTTGAAAATTAACAAAAATAAAACTAAAGTTCTAGTATGCAAAGGAGCGGAAAATAAATCAAAAACAAGAATATAAATAGGTAACAAAAACTTACAAGATGTTAAGGATTTCTGCTACCTAGGAAGCCAAATATCGCAACATGGGAAGAGCACAAAAGATATAAAACAAAGGTTAGCACAAGGTCGTGCTACATTTAACAAGAAAAAGCAACTACTGTGTTCAAAGACAACAAACATAGAAACAAGGAAAATATTGCTTGAAACATATGCGTGGTGCCACGCACTGTACGGCTGTGAAGCCTGAACAGTAGGAGAAGCAGACAATAAAAAGGTAGAATCCTTTGAAATGTGGTGCTGCAGACGTATGATGAAGATATCATGGACAGAGAAGGTTAAGAACAAAGAGGTACTAGAAATGGTAGGGGAAGAAAGAAATATGTGGAAAACAGTAAAAAATAGGAGAGATAGGATGATAGGCCGCTTACTAAAGCATGCGGGAATGGTGCGGAATATATTAGAAACAGAGATAGGAAAAAAGAGAAGTAGAGGTAGACCTAGGTTAGACTATTGCACACAAATAGTGAAATATGTAAGATGTGGGAATTTCAGGAAAATGTGTAAGCTAGCGCAGAATAGAAATTAATGATTCAACCAGTCCCAAGATGGAAAAACTAATGACGAAAAAAATAATGTACTTGAACATGATGTTTATTATAAACAACTACAGGTATTGCTCTTGCAATATTTACAACTAATGTAAATTGTGCGAAAGTATTTACTGGAAAACTATTCATTTGGCAAATGTCTAAGTATTGGGGATTCTTGGCACACGCAGGCTACTTAACTCCCTTCACATACCACCGAATCTCGGTGAAATAGGGTATATAATTAGAATACAATAGAAGGGGAGCCGAGCTGTATATAGGTTGTTGTGGGAATTTCAGGGAACTTTGTAGGCTAGCTCAGAACATAAATAAGTGGAAGTGCGCGTCCAACTCTATTCTTGATTGAAATTATACCTCTCCGTTTTGAGGACTCCTTTTGGAAAGTAGTAAATTGATTATGGATTCCGCCAGAGCCTCGAAGTGGACTAACACTTGTAGAAAGTATAGTAAAGGAATCGCCCTCAACAGCACTTCCGTTACTTTGATATAAATTTATCAGTAGTTGCTATAATGATTCAAACTTAAGTTCGGACACAGGCGTAAAAGGAGCATGCAGATCTGATTCGAGTATGTCTCCAGTAAACGTAATTCCAACGTTATCTTCGACGTTCAGTTTATTCGTAATATATTCAAAAATTTGTTTCAAACTATTTTTTTAACCATCGTCCGCACTTTCGACTTCCTTATCGAGATCATTTAATTTAAAATTAATACAATGCTGGGTTAATTTGTAACGCTTATTGACTTTTGTACACTGATTTGCTATTGAAAACGCCATTGTTGGAAAAGAACACAATGTCAACTACCAACTTGTGATAAAAACATAAGCATGAATAAAAGGTATAATTCGACCGATCGTTACCGCAGCCTAAGTAATGCTGATTCTTTTACGAAATGTATGCGCGTTATATCCCTGTGTGTCATTGTTACATTTTGCTTAGAATTTTGATACAATGCATATAGTTGACAGTTTAAAACAAATATTCACCTACGCAGAAATCCTACATTTTCATACAGTACGTAGAAAAATAATTAGGTATGTTATAAATGTTCCACTTCTATTGCGTACCTATTGTAGTCTTGATCACTAGAACTGTTTTTTTAGTCAAAACCGCTATTTTACAATAAAACTTGGCGTACAATACATATGACGATGCATTGTTGTAGGAACCGTTGCGAAAATAGCTCTGCGAGATCTGACGTGTTTAATATGACTCATACCTTCTATTAATCATAATAGCCATTTATAACGCATGCGATAGTTTACAAAATCGTCATATCTATAATATCGACTGTACTCAGCACCAGCTGTTCGAAAAACCCGGCAATTCGAAGTATATCGGTCAAGCATAACAACTTTACGCACGGAATTCTGTGACGTACGTGATGAGTGGAAAAGTGGAAGTTAATAAAATGCCCTCGAGGAAACAAGCTACTGTAATTAAGTATGTATATTTCATGATGCAATTAGATTAATGTATGTCTATCTCTCACGCACTCACATATAGTCCATATAAAGAAGACCCCAATGTATTTCTTATGAGAGGAAGTTCCTTCTCTTACACATTAGCTTAAATGGAAGGAAAGTTGTATACCAAAGTCGGCTTATTTGCACTACTAACACCTAATGATGATGATGGGTTATTTATTTACAGAGTATGGTGCTCAATGGTCTTTATATGACATATTAGCACATCCAGTAAGTTGATAACGCTCTTTTAATATGAATACCAGATTACAGGCCTGCTAGATTAGAACTTAGGTTCTTTCTAATGTGCTAAAATTTGAGCAAAGCAAGTTGATTTCTTGCTATGATGTTAATTAATAAGTTGAATTTAGAGCTGAAGCTTTTACGCAAAGTGTAAATGATGATTTCAAATTGCGGTAGGAATTGAAAAAATATAAAGTCTCGGACAGGATTCGAACCTATAACCTATCAATTTGCACTTGGGCGCGCTGACCAATTGGGCACACATGGACACACATGTAGACGTATGCAAGTATTAACACATACATGCGCGTACTTATGCATTGCATACTTAACTTAAGAAAGAGAATACAAAGTGGGAGCAGTGTTACAAATTTTATATTTGATACAATCGTAGAAATTCTTATCACATTTAAATATTACATGCAGGGAGACTCCTGAAATAATCTCGCAAATGATTAACTTTGGTAAAGATGTTCTTTGTCCTAAACTTGACGCCGTCATGAATCATGTAAATCGTAAAAATTTGACACTGAAATATAATGGTTTGAACATCAATAAATATAATTATGTTTGATTTTTGGCAGAACATTATTTCTCTAAATACCACAGGGAACTACACCGTATGCAAGTTAAATAAGACTGTTAAAAATGTTAGAACGCATGTAAAGTCTAGACATTACCAATTATTAAAGAAGATGCTTAATGATTAAAAAAAAAACTATCGGTCTTTGAGTTTCGAATGAAATTATTTTTATACTTACTAAAGCAAACGGCAAGTGACAATTATTCTTTAAATGACGATAGAAAGTCTTGCCATAAGATTCGTTTGGAACATTTTCATGAAACTCAGGACCGTGCACAATATATTCGCTATCAGTTACACCCATTTAAAATATTTGAGTTACGAAACAAAAGTAAATCCACTTCTAGTAATTTACACGTGCAAACGAGAAAGATATTGCTGCATGACTTTTGCAAATTATTATTATCCCCAGTCAGATAGTAGCTTATCGGTAGACTTTCAGCCGACTTATCGCAAATAACTTAAACTACAACCTTTCAAAAATATATGTGGCATTTGGAAAAGAAAGAAAGAAAAATTCGAGTGTGAAATAATTCTAAGGAAATTTTTTTGATATATTATTTTTACTTTTTAAAAAATAATTTTTATGATAGCAGTAGACCATTTTTGGGAATCCTGCCGCCACATTTCCACCAGCATCCACATTTCCACACACATCTGGACCAAATAGTTTTCTTCGACTAACCATTTTCATCTTTCGAGATAAACCTATCTTAAATTTTTCATCTTTCGAGATAAATGAGCATCCACATTTCCACACGAGATAAACCTATTTTTAAGATTTTTTACCGCTAACATTCTGGACCAAATAGTTTTCTTCGACTAGCCATTTTATCTTTCGAGATAAACCTATCTTGTTTGGTATCAATTAACATTAGAATTTTCTCAGCTACCCGAATCTTTAGGAATTTTTAGATTGTACCATCCCCAAGGAGCTACCCCAATTTTAAGATTTTTTACCTGTATCGACTTTTGAGCGTTCTTATAATTTTTTTATACATGCGATACATCTTGTTAGTCTAAAATTTTACGCAGAATCCAAATCTGCAAACAGATTTAATATAGGACCACGCCCTGCAAAGTTACACATATACCCTCTGCGAGATAAATCTTTTCCACATTTCCACACACGAGATAAACCTACCTTGTTTGGTATCAATTAATATTAGATTTTTCTCAGCTACCCAAATCTCTTTAAATTTTTCAGATTGCATCATCCCTAAGGGAGCTACCCCAATTTTAAGATTTTGTACCAAGATCAATTTCTAATCACCTCTCCTTTTTAATATCTACAATCCTTTAACCAAACACGTAGCAGTATTAACATAAATTAAGCATGCGAAAATTTATTTTATTCGATTTACAGTTTAATAAACTAATTACAATTTTACAAAGTATAACATTATTTCCTGTGCGTAGCCGAAAGTTTAACCTGTAACAAAAAAGATTAATGTGTTGTTTAAATAGACCTGTAATAAAAGAGATTAATGTAAAAAGGAGACATGTTTTCGGTTAATAAGACATATTATCGTTAATCTAACAATATGTTTTACCGTCCAGCGACACCACGTGGAGTAAACACATTCAATGTAATGGGTTTTAAATATGAGAATGGGAGGTCAACTTTCACGTAATCATCGCGTGGTTAATAATTAAAGCTGTATATAATTTTATTTTAAACGTGTATATCTTCTCCAAACAAATGCGGTTATTATAATAGGAAAGTACGCTAAATACAAGTCAATTAACAGCAATTAAATATTGCTTACTGACCTTAATTAGGTTGCTGTGCTATTAGGAATGATGTTTAAGACTTCGTACGTATTTTCCGGATTATATGTTGTATTCTTTTTTTATTAAGTAATCGAATAAATCGTTCCTTCTGCTTCCAAAGAAACTCGGACACTCCATTGTCGACGCTGGCGTTATTTATGCGATAGCTAGCCATGCAGTTGTTAAACGCTGTGCTAATCATTTCTACGCCATCTTCGTTAGTAGCGGTAACTGATGCATTTTATGTTTGTTGCTCCTTAAGTGTGCGGCGTACGTAGTTTTCCATTTCGAAATCGCATACTGTACACATAATTCGTGGTTGTTTCGTACAAGACCCTTTAACAGCTGGTGGCGTTGAACGTTTACTGCTTAATGACATACCGTGCTGTTTTCCTTGTGTCGCTGTGAGCTATTCTCGTAAAGCGATACCGCAAGACCCAGAGTTTAAGTACTTTGCTGCGGACGGCTTAACCCTGGGCGATGTTACACTACGACATTTGTTCTGGTGCCGTTTGAGAGCATTTTTCCAGGTATAGGAAGCACCGCAAGGGTTGCACTTATAAACGTTTGCAGGTACCATTTTAGTACAAAACAAAACCCGCACTATAGCACTTTGGTTAAACTTGTAATCGAACTAACTAAAAAGCTTACTCGAGCGTACCTGATTTATGTTTCTTATAGAATGCATACCGAAGGTTTCGAAGACGACCGAACGATGTTGAGGATTCGGCGGGAACTAAATGATGTCATATTCCTTGCTGCTCGTCCAATACATTTAGCGCTAATGCATGCACCTGGTTCGCTTCGTCGATGGTGCGAATGCCGTTAGTAGAAACACCGGAAAACGTCTTCCATGTTATACGGATCGCGTGCATATTAAAAATCCAAAGGGTGGTAGCACACGCACACAATTGTGTGCAAGTCGTGCTTAGAAGATGCAATGCTACTATAACCAAAAACACTTTAAACCATTACTAAGAAAATACCAACTTGTTGTCTACAGGATACTTACAACAATTTAATTTTAAATAACTTCTACGTCATATTTTAGGAAATGGGGCTTGAATATTTTCCAAATGAATCACCAAGCGAAAGTATATGTAACGGTATTAAATTACCCATTAATTTCCTATTTTACGACCGTGGTTAATTATAGATTGAAATTTAATTTGTGCACGTTCGAGCTTCTCGTAAACTAACATATTTTAGAGCAACAATGCGCTGTATAATACATGCATACCCTTCGCCGCGCTACTGCTATTCTTGTAATTGCTAGAAAAAGTCACTCTCCTTTTTACTGTTAGGGCGATGCAAAGCACCATTTTTATACTTTCTATAGCACATCGCACACTTTTCGTCTGATAATTAAATTTTGCTTCTGTAGGCTTTTACACTTTCGCATAGCGGTCGGCCGCACGTATTGATTTCTAGAACCGGTAAGTACTCGATATCCTCCAAATAGAAATTAGATGCTCGATGTCTGTCAACTTCCAATTCCCTCGTAAAGGTAGAAAAACTCGGTCAATCATCCATTAAACTTCGACCCGCTACCGTTTTGATAATTTCCAAACATTTTCGAACGACAATGGGCTGAGAATTTTAAACCTCCGAGGGATCTTTAAGTCGTGATCAATTACACATCCGAGCTACGCGTAAACTAACATATTTTGCAGCAACTGTATAATACATGCATACCCCTTCTCTGCGCTACTGCTATT